>JAOTQQ010000019.1:53928562-53969239 GCA_026546715.1 Gallinago undulata
TCGTCTTTGGTTGCAAGGTTTCCCCCCGCATCCAGTAAGGGATGGACATTCTCTGTCACTCTCTTTTTGTTGATGTAAAAGTCAGCCTGTGGTGTGGCTTGTGAGAGCCCTTGCTCTGCCTGCCCCTCAGGGACCGATGGCACAATTCTGTATTTTTAACATCAGGTAGGACTAAAGAGAGGAAACTACCAACTCTCTATTGATTTCTACAAAATTAAGCTGATTTTTCTCAATCGGGAAGGACTGATAAGGATACGTTCTTTACCTCATTTTCTGAAATGCTTTTCTCATGTCAGTGAGATGGTCTGGATCATTGTTATACTTTACAAATCAACATGCTCTTTACTTAAGGCATCTGCATTTCTGCACGAGTCCCTTAGAATGCCAAGAAGCTTAGACCTTGGAAGGTAGGTCTAAGGATAGGAAGCGCAGATTTAAGAATCTACTGGAGCAAACTAAGTGTTTCTTTTCATTTTACTCTATATTGAGTTTGAAGATAATAATGCTTCCAATTTATGAACACAGTAACAGCACAAATGCAATATGTTCTGTAAAATAAAAACTATTTTGCAAAGAATTCTGGTGGCTTTGCGATTAAGAAAATAAAGTCTTTTGTACAGTACATGTGGATACAATATTATTCTCTCTACAAAATAATTGCAGTATGAAAGCATTGTTTTGTTCTTTTAATTCTTATTCTTTTAGACATAGACTTCTCTGCACTAGTTTCACAGTGACGACAGTTAGCATGTGGTGGGCTACAATACCGTCTACCAGTATTAACCTATGACCAGACTCTTTGTTAAAACTAATGAACACCAGTAGGGGCTCTATTTTATAGTGCATTTCCTCCAAAGTTAAACATAGAGAACTTCCCCCTATATTTTTACTTTAACTATTGAAACGATAAAAAGAAAACATAAAATGAGCTAAAGAAATTTGTTGCAGCTCCACATTGATTTTAGCTTGTGTTGCATTCATATGTGGAGACTGATTTGAAATGTTCCTCCTTTTTTGGCTGGTGATAAAGTCAAACATATTAAAGTCTTTCTCAATTGGCTTCTTAAAGTCTCTTTACCCCCTACAGTTTGTGTTGAAAAGGCCAAGTTCTGCTTACCTTTCTGACAAAAGCAGTTCTTTTGTCTTTTTAGTGAGATTATACATGTGAATAAGAGAAGCAGAATTTGGTCCAAAGGGACTAACTTCAGCAGATTGAAAACAGTTACAGCAATTCACAGTTTTAAAACACACACACCATGTCTTTTCCCCTTATTCCTGCTGGCTGTCCATTTATATCTTTTGGTATGTATGTAACTGTATGCACTGTAAGTAAAGATTTTCTCCGTGTATTTTTTGTATCTTGTCTATGTAGCCTGAGGTAATTTTTTTTTTTTTTAATGCAATCAGAATTTGTATCTAGTGTTTGCACAGAAGCTTACAAACTACATTTTACAGCATTTTCTAATCAGCTGTAAGGACAGTTTTGGCTGCCGATAGGCTGCAGCCCTTTCCTTGGGCCGATTAACTAGCAAATGAGTACGCGTGTTACTTACTTGGGAAACAAAGCTTTGCTTTAAACGCATTTTTAAGGTAACCTAAATATCAGTTAAATACTACTTTGCAGCCTCTGCAAAACTCCCTGCTTGCTAAACTGCTAGATGTAAATCTGTCATCTTGTTTTTTACTAAATCCCTCTGATTTTGCTTAGCGTAAGTTGGTTCAGACACCAAAAAAAAAAAAAGAGGACCACGGTATGGTAACTTTTTTTTTTTTCCTCTAAAGCAAAACAACTGATCAAAAATACTGTTTGGAGTCACAGTATTTTGAGAATACATACCCATGCAGCATAGGTTTCAAGGAGCTATTGAACACAGCAGAGGGCAAACCCCAGCTGCACTTGGCTTCTGCGGAGTCTAAACATGTTTTTTATTTGGAGCCTTAACATGTGATTTTTGTTTGTTTATTTTGCTTTTCATTTTATACAACTAAATTTTAGAAAGAATTCTTGCAACTTCGTAGCTTACCCTTAAACGGCACAGATGGCTTTCCTGTCCACGCTAGACTGCTCTGCTCTCCCCTAAGGCGAACAGTCACCTCTGACACCAACAGTAGGTAGAGCAGCAGAAATTACGATAAGAAATGGGGCTTCTAGAGGGAGGCGTTTACCTGTTGCTTCTGCCGTTTGTACTGGTGTTAGATGTGCACTTAACGCTTTTGCTCGGCTCCGCTTTTAATCATTCCTTTGCTTGACAAGGGCGGGGTGGAAAGTGATGGGTTTCCACGGAGAGCTGGGGGGGGGGGGGGTGTAGGATCGGGAGTTTAGAACCAACCAAACTACACAAAACCAGGCAGAAACGGTCAATCTCTACTGCTCCCTGAGCTCGAGGCAAAAGGGCTGTGCGGCGGGACGAGAGAAGCCCTTCCTGCGGAGGGGACGCCGGCGAGGCGGGCGGGGTGCAAAGCGCGGTCTCCCGACGGCCGCGCCCGCGCAAGGTGCCCGCGGGGCGAGGCCGCGACTGGCCACTCCGCGGAGCGCAGCGGCGCGACAGCCGAGGCGGTGCGGGGCTAGAGGCGGGGGGGGGGGCGGGAGGGAGGAAGGAGGGGTCCGCGCCGGGTGCCCGCCCGGGCGGGGCGGGGCGGGGCCGGACGGGACGGGGCCCGGCGCGTCCCGCCCCGTGGGGGCGAGCGGCGGGCGGGGGCAGCGCGGTCGCCGCCGCCGGGGCGCAGCCGCCCGCCCGCCCGCCGCCGGGCGCACAGGAGCCGCGCTCCTGCCTGCCTGCGCCCATACACACACGCACGCACGCACACGCACACACACCCGCCGTGGGCTGCACATCCTGCGCTGCCGCTGCTGCCCCGCTTCGCCCTCGCCTGCGGTTGCTCCGCGGGCGCCCAGGTGGCTGCGCTCCGCCGTGCTCCCCGCCCCGCCCGGCCCGGCACGGCTCGGCTCGGCTCGGCTCGGCTCGGCTCGGCTCGGCCCTCCCCTGTCCTGCCAGCTCTGCCGGTGTCCCGCGGGCGCGGAGCCGGTGGGAATGGGCGGGAGGATGCGCCTGAGCCGCGTCTGCTGCGTTTTCTACCAGCTGTGCGTGCTGTCAAGCGGGCTGGCCGCAGGTAAGCGCGCGCCTTACGCGGGCCGGGGCCGAGCCTCGGGGCGGCCGCCGTGTGCCGGCGGTACCTGCCGGTTGTTAAAGCGCCTTCACGGCTGAGCCCGTTCCCTCTGAGGGATGGATGGGGTGGTCAGGTAGTGCCCACCCGCGCTGCCAGGGCGCTCGTCGGGACGAGGTACCGGTTTTCGTGCGGTGCCGTGTCATCCCAGCGTGGGTAGGATGAATGTGTAAAACTAAGCTGCCTTCTGTCTCGGAGGTTGTGTGTGCGCCTGTGTTTGTGGACACAGCGCTGGGGTGCGGGATATTGCGGTGTACGGTGCACGTAACGCGCCGACATTGCTAATTAGTGGTTATAGTTTGTTCTGATTGTAAGTGATCGTGATGACACAGCATGTGCGTGCATCTGCCACTTGTTTGTGTGCTCGCAAATGTTCGGCCGTGGGGGGTGTGCGCGTTTCGCGGCACTGTTGAAATCATAGTGGGTCTTGCAAAATGTACTGAGAACAAGGTTGAATTTTCAAATTTTTTGTACAGGTTTTCCCTGCTAAAATAATACTTTCTTTTTAGCTGTATGAAAAAATTGCCACTTTGTCTAAATGATGAAAGTTTTGTGCAACTCTCCTTGCTTAGAGGTGGTGTTCATGAAGAATATCCCCACCTCCTGACACAAATACGGCTTCTGCCCAGCTTGAGCTCCAGCTCTCTCCCAGTGTTTACAAGGATGGTGGTGTGTCCCAGACCCCTGAACAGGCCTATCTGCCGTGTGTGAGCACAGGATGAAAGGGCCAAATGGAGCCTGCAGTATTTTGGGTGGGGTGCCTGGTTGGCTGGGAGCCAGGAGGAGCATGTTGTGGAGGGCATAGGGTAGTTTTCTGGCAAACGCTAGAATGCTAGCACCCGGGTGCTCCACTCATTTAAAGCATCTGCTGACCTTCCTGCAGGTCTCCATGCTTCAGAAGAAACTGAGGAATGGGAGATCGTCTTCCCTGCACTGTGGAGCAGGGGCCAGCAGGAGCCGACGGGTGGCAGCGGTGGTGGTGGGGGCTGCAGTGCTGACCCCAGCTGTGGGAACCGGAGCAGCACCCTCAGTGTCCCAGTCACACCTAGCCCAGTGGCTGGCAGTTCCCGGGAGGTACGTTCAGTTTCCTCCTCGGTGGAGGGACAGTTGCAGGCTGCAGGGCAGGCGGCAGAAGAGGACACTGAGGATGAGTATGAGTCTCAGGAGTTTTACCACTGGTCCCCCCTGCCCCAGGGGTCTGGTGCTGCCTCTCAGTTGCCACCACCACCATCCCCACCACCACCACCTCCAGCAGAGGACGGAGATGAGGTGCTTCTGAGGATCCCAGCTTTTGCTCGGGAGCTCTACCTGCTGCTCAAGAGGGATAGCCGCTTCCTGGCTCCTGGTTTTGCCGTGGAGGAGAGGCTCGGGGGTGAGGGCAAAAGCCCAGCCAGTGCTGCACAGTCTCAACCTGAGAGAGCTTGTTACTACAGTGGTGCTGTTCTCCGCTACCCAGGCTCCTTCGCCTCCTTCAGTACCTGTGGTGGATTGGTAAGATGACCTTGCATACAGGGGCAGCACCAAGGCCTCCATCCAAGTGTCAGCTTCATGTTTTGCTTTTCACTCTCATTCCTTTCCTGAGGTCATTCATATCTTTTCTTTCATACCCTCTTGGGTCCAACCCCTGCACTTACCCCCATTTTTAACTATTTTGCCATTCATACTTTTATTATCCCAGTCATAATTTTTCTCCAGTCCTACTTGTGCCCTTGTCCTGTAAAGTTTTGATGTTCTTTGTCCCATTTCCTGATATACTTTTGTCCCTCAGTCCCATACCTTTCGTTTTTGGATCTCCTTTTTACTCTTCTGCCATTCTTTTGTCAACTTTTCTCATCTCCATCCCTAATTTTATCTTGTTCCTCAGTTTGTGCCTGTGATTAGTTACTTACATGCTCACTGTCCTTCCTTTTCCCTGTATGATTATCTCTCCTCCAGTCCCTCTGTCATCCATTTGTTCATTATTCCCATCCTATATTCTAAAGTTATCTTTCTCATCTGTGTTATCATAGTTATCCTCTACATCTTCGTTTTCAGACTGTTTTGTCTTTCCTACTTCTACCAATATTTTATGTCTGCTTTCTCATCTTCATTATTCATTTTCTCTGATTCCTTTGGCCTTTTTTCTCTACCTCACCGCTTCCCAGTTGTGGAACCTGTAGTTACTTGGATTTGGGGCTCCATGCCCTTCTTTCTGTTCAGTTCCTCCATAGAAGTACACAATGAGTATATTTTCAGCAGAGATGTTAATGCAGTCAGGCTTTTTGAATAGTTATTACTTCCGTGGCACACCTCCTTTATTTAAAACAAATTTCACCTCCTATAATTTCTCTCAGATCAGTCGTGCTTTTTACCAGATAAAGAACCAGAATTGGGCGCACTGACAACAGCAATGGTGTTCCAGTGAGCTGCAATCCCAAGATACTTGGGGGTGGATGGAAAGAGTAGAGAGCAGCTGGGATGATGTAAAATGCTGGCAGGTTTTAAACCAGAAACAATTATTACTACTATTCTTCTGATTTTGGGCCTTTATATAGCATCATAAATTCACACGCCTGTAGCACTTTACAAAATATAGACTACAAACAGTAATGGCACTAGGGAGAGTTAATGTCATCATGATTCTGGGTTTTTTGGGTGTCTAGATGGGTGTAAATCACCACAGTTGTATGATAGATATTTTCTTGTATTTCTTTCCGAATTTGAGCATCTAACTTGTTCCATTGTTGATTCATGAAGATATGCCTGCCTGGTTTTTATTTGCATGGTCATGAAGAGAAACTAGGTAAAATGTGGAAATTTGGACTGCTTATTCATTTGCCTGTTTGTACTTACTCAAAAGTCAACCCCCAAACTTAAAGTGGTGGAGAGGGAACATATGTGGATTGACACCAAGTAAAATATTTGTCTGCACTCTTGCAAGGTAAAACTGCCAAGTTTCACACAACTGTTGGCATCTAATTATTGACTGCTTGGCATCTAATTATTGACATTTTGTCAGATTTTCCAAAGCACGGTAGCAGGATTAATTGTGAAGAAAAATATTGGAAGTCAACTGAAGGTGGTTTGAAAGCAATCAGGTAAAGGATTTTTATGTTCTGGAAAAGCAGTTGACTTCTGTGCTCTTTGTTCTTGTTAGAATTTTACTTCCTTCGACATGGTATTTGGGTAAAAGTAGTTCAAAGAGATCTTTGCAAATAAATTGGTAAAGAGAGTTATCACTCAAAAGTGATGTGCATCATTTCATATCTGTAATTCTTTTGACTTTATTTATAAATTGAAATTCACTGTTTAGATAGACCCCAGTTCTCCAGGGACCCTATTAGTAATTTTTGATTCAGTCAGACTTTTCCTAGGAGTAGGAGCTTACTCCCAGCCTACCAGCTGACTACGCCTGCATGCATTCAGATCATGTTCTCCATTCAGAAAGCTGCAGCTGAAATAGAAACTATTCCTCTTATCTCAAATAAAATTGGAAACTGTTGTTGATGTTGACTGGTGGTGTCGTGATCCTCAACTGCATAGTTGTTTTTGCAGTGAAATAGTTAAGCAGCTGTTCTTCCTGAGAGCGTTGTTGCGTCAGGCACAGAGTAAAAAAAAAAAAATTACACAGTGCTGTTATGTCAAAGTTGTCATAACAAATCTTAAGTTATTTGTCATTCTTTATTCAGTCATTGCTTGGGCTTTGTCACATATGTAAGTTGCTCTGTTTCCAAGAGTCTTGAAAAAACATCATACATACATTGCATGTTCCACCCTGTATCCTCTAGGCCTTGCCCTGCAAAAAGAGCCAAGCAATATTTCAAACTACATTTTTCTCTTTTAAGATGTAAGAATCCATTGAAACTTGACCCTACAAATAAATTTTTTTAGTTACTCAATTACAAATTGGTTTTTTTTCATTTTAAATGTAAAGACATTTCAGAGAAAATAAGGTACGAATGTCTTACATACACTCTCATTTCAAAGCCTTGCAGACTTTGAGTTACTAGGTTGCATACACTTTGGAAAGCCAAACAAGTGGGCTGTAAGTCCCTTAATATGCACATTAGATTCCACTCAGCAATTTTTCTTTTCAGCGTGAAATACGGTGTCCTGTCTAACAACAAAACTTCTACCATTCTGCTCTTTAGATAGCCTTTTAGTGAATCTCTTAATTCACTGAGGAAAGAAGCTGTAGTCATCGAATCATAGAATGGGTTGGGTTGGAAGGGACCTTAAAGATCATGTAGTTCCAACCCCCACAAGACCAGGTTGCTGAAAGGCCCATCCAGGCTGTCCTTGAACACTTGCAGGGAAGGGGCATCCACAGCTTCTCTGGGTAACCTAGTGTCTTTCCATCCTCATAGTAAAGAATTTCTTCCTAATAGCTAATCTAAATCTCCCTCAGTTTAAAACTGTCACCCCTCGTCCTATTGCTCCGCTCCCTGATAAAGAGTTCCTCCACATCTCTCCTCTAGGCCCCCTTCAGGTATTGGAAGGTCTCCCTGGAGCCTTCTCTTCTCCAGGCTGAACAACCCCAACTCTCTCAGCCTTTCCTCACAGGAGAGGTGCTCCAGCCCTCTGATCATTTTTATGGCCCTCTGCTGGACCTGTTCTAGCAAGCCCATGTCCTGTGCTGGGGACTCCAGAGCTGGATGCAGTACTCCACTGTTGTCTGACAGACAACAGTGATTTTGCCTCACAGAAGAAGTGTGAAGAAGTGTAAAGACCAACAGAAGAAGTTTGGCCGTCACAGAATTGTCACGTAGAATTGTCTAGGTTGGAAGGGACCTTTCAGATCATTGAGTCCAACCATGATGTGCAGGGAAGGGTCATACATGACAAGACAGATGTGTAGCTGATCCTATAGGGCTAGTTTTGTGAAAAGATAATGGATCTTCAATAAAAGGAGGTAAAGGCCTTGTATGAAATTGTTGAACTGTCCAAGTGAGGATGTTGGTGTTCATTCCAGCTTCTCAAGGTATGGAGAGATCTGACATGTGAGTGACATTCAGGAAATGGAAAAAATGTCTCTGTGGAAATCTTGACTGCTCCTTCTATAGGCAGAAAGACAAAAGAATATTGTTGCAGATGTTAGGCACCTTTTTCTTTTGAAGTGGGATATAGACACTTTTTGAATAGTTCAATAGTTGGGAAAAGCATGTAGCATACAGCACAACATTAAAGGTTCCCCATAGATCTTATTTCATACTTCCTGAGACCTTTAGTTTTGTTTTTCTTGAGCTGTTAGTCAAAAACTAGTATGGAGGGGTGATAATAATGGGGTTCATTATTATGTGAACACACCATGCACACCATGTGAATCATGTGAATGTAGAAGTGAAAAGTGAGAGCTGTACTCCCAGTTTAGCAATGGTTGCCATTTGGCAACCTATCTTGGCAAATGAAGGAAAGATAACTCAATGGGTATTTTTTAGTCAAACTAAAGACTGGAGAGGTGCATGAAACTCCATCACTATGAACTTGATGTAGTCTTAGAGCTCGCATGATCAGCAGATGACAGCCCTATCCAACTCCTTCGTAAAACACAATTCTTACATCCTATTGTGCCTCAATAGGGTTTGCTCTGAGCAACGTTTTGGGATTCAGCACTGGTCCTGTGAGAAGATGAATAAGGATAGGTTTCCAAGAATTCTTGATCTGTATGCTGACTGCCTACTTGTTCATCGTTAGCCAAGTACCAGGATGTAGGCAGTCTTGCTGATGCCAGAGAGACTGCTGTTCTGAAAGTGATGAATTGTGGAGCTGGACCATTAATTATTTAAATGATTATTTCTACTGCTTGCCTGTATTTTTGCGGTAATACTTGAAATAAGGAAAAAAAGCATGTAAAATTGTTGTACAGTTTTATTTGTGACCAGTAAATATATAATTTACAACTGGTAGTTCTTTTAAAGCATGCGATAGGAGAAACTTACTGTGGACTTAGAATTAAGAAATCTGGCTACTGGTTCTTTAGCAATGATCTGCTCTGCTGCTAGCATGGAAGTTGAAGTAGTCTCACTGCATTTCCCCAAAGAGAACTGTAAACACAGCAAATGTGTGCTTTATCCCCTACACCTTTCATTTCAGAAAGGGAGGGATTTAATGTCATTTTTTCTCAGCACTTAATTGCTTAGGTAGTACTCTATGGTTATGTGGTGACAGGCAGGGATTTTTCCAATGGTTCTTTTTTACCTGAAGCAATCTGGAATAAATAGAGATCAGCTAGGTAGAGAAAGGATTTTAATGTCTTCTTATACCTAAAGCAATATGATATGTTTAGACTGTTAGGAAGTGCAAACAGGAGCAAATGTATACACAGAAGATGGACAGGAGAATGCAGCTCCATACAGCATGCTGTTCGTCACAGCACTTAGCGGGTTGTCTAACAGAACATGTGTGGAGGTCGGCCTAAACAGACAGCATTGCCAGCTGGGTTCATTTACTAGAGAGAAGCTTTTAAATTCGTCTGTGTGGTTCTGTATTTTTACTGGATCTGAAGAATGTGAAATGGTCGATAACATATTCATAGTTCTCTAAATCCCCAAAGAGTCAGCGTCAAATACTATTTGTGGTGAAAATTAATGTGCATTTTCCCAGTGACTTGAGTGGGAGCAAGTCTTAGCACTTCTCCAGTCCAGTCCAGGGAAGAGGTCTCTCTAGAGAAGTGTATGGTGCTTTTAATAGGCCTTATTGCCACTAACAAGTGGGTATTTAAAAATCTGATCAATAATTTAGAGAAGTAGTCACAGATTTACTCCAGCTGTTACACATTCATTTAAAGAGCACTATCCGAAGCAGTGCTGCCAGCATCAGCAAAAGAATGGATGTCAGTAGTTCTGTGTCATGCAGAGAAGTGCCAAATATCATTGAACAGCATTTTAATAAACACTTCCCATGGTAATGTCCTACCTTTACAATAAAACCGAAATAATGTGATGTGAAAAAAACTATGTGACTTCTTTGGCTAATGGAATGCTTATATGCTACTTCAGTAAGATTTGAAAAAAACCCTGAAGCACCTTTACAGGAAAAGTATGATTTTTTTTATTCCTGACACAAACTGTGTTTTGAAGATTGGTGCTATTAACTAATAGTAAGGGAACAACACATGATGGATGCAAAGTATTTTAGATTTTTTAGGGGGTTCTAAGTTCACATGACCCTAAAAATTCAGGACAACACATAATAGAGCTTCTGCAAAACTGGAATTTTTTGTTTTCTATCTATCCATTGAGGATTGTCTGAGGATTGTCAAGAACAAGATGAATGAAATTGTAACACAACAGTAGTAATAAAATAAAAAAATATATTCTATGTTCCTGAAGTTCTGCCTACAAGTAACTCTTGAGTATAGGATTCAGACTGAGAAAAGGCTTAATCCTTATTTTGACATCTTTCCTCCTAGGGAAGGATTTTAACCACAGCATTTCACCATTGTTATATGGGAGAACTCCCAGTGAATATAATTACAGAATAGTTCTTAGTTACTCATCCTGCAACGAGAGTGGTATCTGACATGGCAACTATACATGAACTTTTGGACAGGTTGGACAGTTTTGGAGACCTGTACTAACTTTTGGTGGTAGAGCTTCTTTCAGTGGCAATTCCTTTCCTGGCATAGGGTCACAGTGACTGGGAATACATAAGTTGTTTGCATTGGGTGTGAGCAGTGAGCCTGACATTTGCTGTGCTGTGCACATGCAAGGTAAATCCTTGCTTTTGTGAGCATCCCTGCTTTTGTGCGGCTCTGGGAGCATGTGGTCAGGAGCAACTCAATAAATTGGCCCTGGGAAGCTGTGCTATTGCAGGTTGTGAGCTCCTGGTGTAAAGTTCTGAGACTTCTTAATAGACTTCTTACTTTGATCAAGCTGGAGAGCGACTACCCCATTACACATCTTGGACTATACAGTACAAGCCTGAAATGGGTTAAGTGCCAAGCTTCTTGTCAAACAAAAATAGCACCCCTGCCTCCCCACTTCAGTGATGTTGCAGTTACTCATTGATAACTGAGTAAATTCAGACCAAGTGCTTTTCCAAAAGAAACTGAAGACAATTACAGCTACTTCTGTGCTGAGGGTAAGCATTAGAAGACAAGCGATCACCATCAATTTTTCATAAAAGGAAAAAGAAAAAAGATTGTTAGCAATATTCATGGTCCATTTGATACATACAGGCTAAAGTTTGACATTGAGGAGGGAGGACTATAAAATTAAATAGAATTATCCTTAAAGGCTGCCAGGATGAAAAGAAGTACATACTCCTTCCTTCTGTGCACCAGCCTCCAGGGATAGTGAAAAGAAAAAGAGGAAAAATACAAGCAGTAAAATATGTGTTTAGATCTCTCATTTTGAAAACTAGGGCCAAATCGAGACAGAAAGATGCAGGAAATCACAGGTGTTTTTTTTGAAGGCTTTTTCAGTTACCTATTTAGAATTCTAAACTCGTTACTTCTTAGTGCACAGTCTGCCTACTGTTTCATTGCAAGTTTGTTAAAGAAATGAAACTTTGCTGAGAGGGACAGAAATAAATATGTTAATGAGGGTACTCTGTGAGTATCCCTTTCTCACAGGTTACAGGTTCACCAAGTTTTGCTTTGTTAACTTTAACTTATGCCTTACTTGTTTTTTAAACCTCTTTAAATGGGCAATGTAAAATTTGTCATCAGTAGACATAAGTGATCGAGATAGGGCATGAGTGGAAGTGTCAGCCCTGAACAGAAAGCAGCTTTGCTCTGTTATTAAAGTATAAAATTATCAAGGTTATTTTGCAAGATACAGAAGTGAGATGGTAAATCAGAAAAACTAGAAAGTCCATTAATTGTTAAAATGTTTGTCTTAGTTAAATGAGTAAAGTTTTGATCACCTAACTTGAAGGTAACTGCTTTAAAAAGAAAAGACAGAGCACTGAGCCTCCCCCAGCTACAACTGTTAAGGTTAGTGAAAATTAACATTTTTTCAAGTCTTGTATCCTTGATTTTTTATGATATGTGCCAGTTGTTTCCTCTACAGCAAATTAACCAGGGTGTTTAAAAGAAACAAATGTTCTCTGTGTTGCAAGCCTTGCAATTTTATTTTAAAAGTACTGTTCTTTGTCTTTCTTTTTTGAAATATTTATTCTTTTTGGCAGCTAATGACAGATGGTTACAGGAGAAAGAATAGGAACATCCATGATTTCCAAGATGTAATACCATAAAAATAGAGGAGCTGGGGAATAGCAGGGAAACAACAGAAAGCATCAGGTGTGAGAGTCATTGTGGGGTTGATGGTAGGTGAGGATATTCAAGGTGAGGATATTAGTCTGTGAAAACTGATGGTCAGGTAGAGGTAGCACGCAAATGGTGCACATCTCTCCCTGCTGTGCGATAGAGGTCTACCAGGACAGAAATGGATGAATTGAAGCCATTTGGATTTGAGGGAGAATGAGATGTTTGCAGAAGTTCTTCAGTAGCACATGTGCCTTTCCTTGTTTTACTCAGGTCTCTAACTGGTGACTTTAGGGACATTGCATGAGGGTTGCTTGGTAGCTTCTTGTTTAGCAACGTAATGGAAATAGTGTGAAATAATGCTGAGCACGTGCATGTGTGTGTTATATTGCATAGCCAGACCATGGTTGGTCAAACGTCTATAAACCAATAGCCCAAAATATCTATATTATATTTAAAATCAGATGTACATCTGTTGTGCATTAGCAGTTGAGTCAACCTTTTTGTTAACCTGTCATTGCCTGGACAACTGGTCGTCTTGGTTATTTCTATTGCTTCTAATAATGGCATAAAATAAGCAAGTATTATTTGGAAGGGAAAGAATGAAGAACTTCTCTAGTGTTAATTGCAGAACAATGTATTTAGAATGATAAATGGATATCGTAACATTAGTTGCTAATAATACATGCATCTGCACGTAAGTGAATAGAAGTAAGGTTTTTTTGGAAGTCTGTGCTGTGAATGTTTTTCTTGGATCGACCCGTACTTCAGTTAGAATTATTTTCTGAATGAGTTTTACATCCAAAAATGTAGAAATGTGCCCAAAACTGACTTGTGAAGTGATTTAGTTTCTGTGTGATTATCCTCCAACAATTGCATGTGCTTGTTTTATGATCTCAGCTGTGCTACCTTAAGTTCTCATTAGATGTCAGAAGTTTAACTAGGTCAAATCAGGTCAAGCTTATTTAGATAGCGGTATGTTAAGAAAAACAGAGATATTTCTGCATGTGATGTTAATTCAGTGGGGGACAACTTTTTATGATTCAGTACAGAGTATGTGTCGTGTTCCATCCGTCTGGGCTTAAGGAGATGCTGGCTGGGGGAAGTGCCCAAGCAATGGCTCTAGCCATTATAGTAATGGCCATAAAATGCCATCTTTTATATAAAACATTAAACTGCTTTGGATATGTTTACGCTTCTTGGTGCTTTTTTGTCAGTGAGAATGCCAACTGGCCTGGCGATTGGATGATAAACTTGAAAACTCAACAGCAAAATAAGTTGAAAGCTCAGGTGAAACTGCTTCAAGGCTTCCTGTATGAGGTGTTCTGCTTTTCTTCCGAAGATGGTGAGACAGGAGAAAAAAGGGACCTGATAGGAGACAAAAAAAAGCTGAACCCTTGTTATTCTGCGATACTCTTGATAGGTACCGGGAACATAAAGCCAGGTTTGTAGCCATATTCTTAGGGATTACAATTTAGTTAAGCATGTGCTCTTGCTTAATTTGCTTTTTGAAAGTACTGTCTAAGCATAAAGCTGTCTGGATGTGTGTTTCTGTTTTAAGTTCTGAGTGAAACTCTTGTAATGTAGGAAATATTTTAAATTTTCTGAGAATTTTCAAGCTTGTTGTGAGTTAGGGGATGGGAAGTTACCTAGGTGATTCTATGCCTAGATAGATCACCAGTCTCTTTTGTCCCTTTAGGACATAAATGGACATCACCCCAAATATTTACCAAGTAACATATGAGGGGAGTGAGGTATTTAAAAGTATGAGGATTTATAGACTAAAATGGACAAAAATAAAAAATAATTTTATAATTTCTCACTGATAGTCCTAGTATATTTCCCTTTTTCTGGCTGATCGATCACCTGTTTCTTCTATAGTGACCTATCTAAGGAAGGATAATAACAAAAATTTCTTCTTTGTTCATTTGGTGGGTTTTTTTGCTTCTAATACTAAATTATTTGTGTTGGAGCTAACCTTCCTTTCTTATTTCATTTCTGGTGATTCATCTTTTGCTTCTTTCACATAAACAAATTTACTTAGAAGTGTCCAGTCAGACTGATGCTACTTGCTATTGTATTCTACTCACCATTTGTATTCTTACGCACATAAAATCAAGCTCTCTAGCTTTTAAAAAAAGGAAAAAAGCCTTCTTCCAAAATCTGTTTTTTTTTTTTCCTTTTAGTTAAAATAATAGTCCTTGAAAAATAGATACTGTTCCTTCTTTCATGAGAGTGGCAGAACTTTAGTTTCTATGTGCAACAAAAGGTAAATTAGTATTTTTTTTCCCCAAAGAAGGGGAAGGAGAATCTGGACTAAGAATTTAAAAGCAAAAAAAACTATGCATAGTTTGGAAATAAAATGAAATATGAATTTCAGTTAGGAGTGGAGTCAGAGAAGTATATGACTTCTATATATTTTTAACGTTTTTAAGCATGTGAATCTAAAATGATAATAAATTGTGAGAGTCTTATTTATTTCTCATAAAACCACCAGTTTTATAAATAAAATCCATAAAATCCAGTTCTGGATTAATGTAATCCTAAACAGAGATATAAAAAGTCTAAGTATAATTTTATTTTATAGATGGACTAACTTGATTTGTTGGATTATGGTTCTATGCCCATAAATACAATTTTTTCTCCTTTCTTGAATTACTGTTTTCCAGTTAGTAGTTTTGGCAAATTGCAGATTTGAACTCAACTGAGTTTCATGGAGTGTTGCCTTGAATTAAATAGTCTTTGAATGCGGTTCAACCCCTCTCTCAGAAGAAAACAAAAATAATGGAATCGCGGATAGATATTTCAATAAGAATTAGCAGAGATTAAATTTCTCTATGGGCAATCATAGGCAGGTTTTGGAGCTGTGCCACATCCCTCTGTGGCTACAACACATGGGTTTGAAAAATGGTAGCTCAATGGTATGCACTATTGTGTGTTTTACATGGATGAATCAATTTAAACTGGGATCTCTTGTATTGGTCTTTTTGATGCTAGTCTAGGTGTTTTATCTAATGCAGGTTACAGACATGGTTGCTGATATTTTCCATTTAAATATCCCGTGTGGGACTCAGTGTAGAATGCTTTGTGGTCATCTTTTGTGCACTATTATATTTTTGCCTGTATTAAAATACTATTTCAGATTCTTAGGGGATTGCACTAAAGAAATGGGATTAATACACTTTCGTTATCTAAAGGTACAGCAGTTTGATTGATATTCCAAAAAGAATGGTTTTTAGTCTTGCCACAAGAAGTGTTAAAGCTACTTATATTACACCAGAATGCTCTAAAGAAATACGTCTTTACAAGCACTGAATCTTTAACTGCAAGGATTTTTCCATAGGTGACATTTTTCCGTAGGTGTTGCTTTTTCTAGGACTAGTTGTGTTTAGCTATGCAAAGGGACTTTCTTATACAATATTAATAATTACTGAAATATTGTTATATAATAATGGCCTGGAATATCACTAAACCAGCTCATTGTAAAGAATTTTTAACTTAAGTTTTATGGATTTTTTTTTTTTTAAATCCTGGCTCACTTTAGAGAAGCTGTTGAATTTATTCTGGAAAGCGGATATGGTTGGGGTTTTAATTTTTTTTTTTAATGGTAAATCAGTGGTGGTGTTCCATTTAATACAGGATATAGCTGATGAGCAAAACAAAGTGATCATTATCATCATGCATCACTCAGTTATGCATGTCTGACAGACATAATTTACAGGTTGGGTGGTTGTTTTAAAAATGTGGTTTTATGCCAGTTCTACTTCGAATTGTGCAAGTAAAGGGCTGTGTCATGTTTGTTCATGTATAATTGTATCTTGTTTTTCAGTTTGATTGCAGGTTATTTTATTATGTTAGTCATCCATGGATGGTTGAGCTTATTGCTCCAGCATACTTTTTGAAGCAAAATAAAGTAAGTCTTTCCAGAACATTTCAGGGGACAAACAAGATGCATTTTCATTCATTAGTCAGTCAGTGCATGCACCAGCAATGAAGTCATGCAACATAAAACATTTGTCTCCTGTATATTGTGTGAAGGACGAAATGAAGACTTTTGTCCATAGGACTCAAGCTTTTGATATTTTTGAATTTTTTTCTTTGTTTTCATAGCCTTGGTAGTTGGTTAATGCTTCCTTTTGTAAAGGTAGTTACTACCTTTAGATCATTTGGAAACTGTGCTTGAATCATGGTCAGCTGTGACGATTGTGTTTTTGAGGGACCAAACCGAAAGCATGGTCCTTGGAGTTGTTGTACTATAACTATGTCTTTCAGCTTCTTGAAACATAGGCTTACATGAAAATGAGACCTCAGATAAATAAAAAAGAAATTCTGTAGCCCACATAAGGAAAGGTCAAAGTATGAAACCTGAAGGCCAAAATGCTGGGAGACTGCTGAAAGAACTTCTTTTAAAAAAGCCCAAAAGATTCTGAATGTAGTTGACCATTTAGAGCTGTGAGTACAGAAAGCTTATGTGTTCTCTTAGTCAAATAATAAATTCCATTTTAATTAAATTAATTTCTGACTATTAGGGGGTTTTTTCATGCAAGTGAAGAGGAATAAGCTAGGTTGCCAATTCATTACTTTTGCACAGATGTTGCTTTCTAGTTTCCTTCTCTTTAATAGCTTTAGCTCCATTCATTAATTATTATTTTTTAAATAATTTTGTAACATAAAGATACAGACAGTGAACTTTTCTACACACCATGAAATCGGAATCTTGATTATATAACATAACTTTATATTTACTATCACAACACTACCATTGTTCTAAATAGGTATAAAATCAGATCTGGATCTGCTTAGGTGGAATACTGTATCTTGCTTTATTGACTATATTTGTCCAGAGCAGATTGAAGGTTTTGAGGCTGTCATCCATGAAATGTTTTTTTCTCTAACAACAACAGCATTTATCTTCCCTTTTAATGTTGTAAAATGGAGGAAGTCTCTTCTGATCTTAATTATAATGAGATTACCTTCTTGCCATAACATCAGGGCTTGGTCACAGTTGAGATAAACACAGTGGTTTTGAAAGATACAAAAGTCTTTAGTGTCATTATTCTTAAACAATAATGAATATTGTTAAATAAATAATGTTAGGCAAAGTTTCTGAGCAAAAGATACCTATTTTATTAATTCATCTCATTTCTTTGGAAAAAGAGGCAACCTTTAAGGCTCTCTAGCGCACCCACAAAGCTTCTATTTCTTCTGTAAGAGAAGCAATTCTACTAGAGGGATAAGAATGATTCCAGAATCTAATTAGTTTTACTAATCAGTTCAACCTTCTGAGATAATGAGTAGGAGCTACTAGAGGGATAAGAATTATTCCGGAATCTAATTAGTTTTACTAATCAGTTCAACCTTCTGAGATAATGAGTAGGAGCTACTGACTGAAGGGAGAAGTGATCCTGGTGGGTTGGCAGAATAGGTGATGTTTTCTTTAGTGACATAGTTATGGTTGCCATGAAATCTATATTGTTTTAGGCATCTAAGGTATCAAATATCATATTTGTTTCCTTAAGGATTGCAGAGTGTGCTTTGTGTGCAGTTGTAGATATTGTACCACTAATGAAGTCTGCTTTGCCAATAGTGATATTAGCGAATCCTTGCATAGTTGCCTGAAGCAAATGCATACAGTATAGTTTTTTAATTGAAGTTTAGAAATCCTGTTTTTTCAGTGTGTCTTTAACCCAGTGTGTCTTGAAAATAGGTTTTAAATTGACTGTCACATATGTAATGTAAATTTTGACTTCCCATTTCAACAATGGCTTGTAGCACTTGGATCAGAAATACTAATTTCCTTTTAAAATTTTATAAAATAAAGTCACCTGTGCCTGTGCTAAGAGTACTAGGCTTTCTGTACCTCGTAAACTTTCCAGAGTGCTGCATAAGGAAAAGAAATAAGAACATGCCTGTGGTAAGCCTGCATTTCTTAGTTTGTAGTTGTATAAATCTTTAGGTGTTAATAATTTTGCATTTATGATTTTAAAGATATATCTTTGGAATACTTTTCTTGAGTGAACATGAAACTGTGTATGTGAAAGAAAATGGTATTTCATGTACTGTAAACTCAAAATCCAGATCATCTCTATATTGTCTCTCTTTCTTCCCTCTACATTTTCCACAGTTAGTTTAAAGGATGTAGAGCCTAAACACTTGATAGATTAATAGATGTATAGCTGTAGAGAATGTGTATTCAAAATCTAGATAGCTCAGGTTTAGCAAAAAAATATGTTTATTTACAGAGTACTTATAGCTGTGTAGGATTTAGAGTATTTATACTTCTGTCAAACATTTTTCATGTATGTACATTGGCATGCAACTGCAATTGTTTTGCAGATGTTTCAATTGAAAACTAGGCTTTAAATTGTGGTTTATGGCAAATATTTAAAATACGGCCACTAGTTTTGAATTTCTCAGATTACTAGTATTGAGCGTATACATATATGCTCCCTAAACCGAATGCTAGATAAGAATACTTGAGTGTAAATGTCTTGGCCAAATTTATATTGCAAGTCAGTGACAGAACAGCATTAGAATTCAAAGCTTAAAACAAAGACAGAGAAAAAGTAATAGAATTGGATTGGAAATGAGAGATCGGGACAGCATCAACATCACAGTCAAGTGCACATGCCATCTGTGCAAAGTGGTGACGTTACTGTAGGCAGGGCCATAGAGCAGCCGTTATTACCAAAACCCCCCAAATTCCATCAGAACAGTGTTGTAGGGATTATTCAGCCTAAACTGAGGAAGTACTGAATGAACTGCTGTATATTTTAGAAATTTTATGTGCAGAAACGTTCTATTCTTCATGTAGGATTGTGGCATTGTTGATTTTTTTTTTAATACCTTGCATGAATTGTCTTTCTTTATGAATGTATGTGACACTTCAGTAGGATTACGTAAATTTTTCATGAAGCTTTTTCTCTTTATTTGCCTACATCCCTTTGTTGTACTGTACTGCCCATGAGGACCACCAGGTCCATTTTAGCAGGTCTGCTTGCCATCTGTCCATCCATCCTTCTATCCATCCATCCACCAATGGGAAGTCTGTACCAGTGCAGGGGGAGACTCTGTCCCAGGGGGTAGACTTGGCATCCGTCCTTGCTGAATTTCATGAGGTTCCTGCTGATAACTATCCATAACTATAAATTTATATGTATATTTTGTATGTGTAGGTTGGATGGCACTAAAATGAGCTCATGTGCATGACTGGTATCTCCTTTCCATTGTTCTGTGGCTTCAGTAAAGATGCTGGGGCTCTTGTTGGTTATCCTTGTTCTTTGTCTTTTTTTATCTGGCTCAGAGATGACATTGTTTGTCCAGTCATACCTCTTCAACCCCCAAAATTTTAAATTATCTGAGCATTGGTAGCATCTGTAGTACAAATCATTAGGTAATAGAATTCTCTTCATGTGACACATTGGGAATAAGTTATCTGCAGATCGACACACTTTGCTTTCCACCTATTTTTTAGAAAATATATGCAAAAGGAGTGGTACACTTAGCTTTAGGAGTTTATAATTCATATTTGTTACATTGCTGTTTGAAGCATTTGAAAACAGCACTTAGAATTGCCTTACGATAGTATTTTCTAATAAATTGTTATTAAAGATACTTTAGTTACCTCATACTGGAACGGATTAGACTTGTCTCTATGGAGAGAAAGAACGGCATACAGACATCTAGTTCCTGGGACAGTCTGTGTAGGTTAGTGATTGTTTATAAAGGTTTCTGTAGTTGTTCCAGAAAGACCCATCTTAAGGACTATAGAGTTTCACTCAACACCAGTGTCCTGTGTACCTCCTTTTAACGTCTAATATTTTGAAATTTGAGTTATGGTGCAGTAGTGATTTAAAATTTTTTTCCTGTATGTTTAAATTATGCTGTGCCTTCTCAGTGCAAGACTTAAAAGAGTTTGGGATGAGTTCTATGTTTTAAAGCATTGAGCTTCCATTGTTTTGACACAACTAATTTGACTAAAGTGAACTGCAATTAAACTATACTTCTGGCTAAATCCTGCCAAAAAAAGAGTGTACAGTGGAGTCCATTTACAATGTGTGGTTGAGGCAATAAATCTGTGAAAAGAATAACATATGCCTAATTTCAGTAAACAATTTCTTACAGTTTGTGGTTGTTGTTTTTTTTTTTTTTTTTAAAAAGAAGAATCTGTGAAAGCTGATATATGTTGTAATGAACCTGCCGTGATGTTATAATGAACGTGCTGACACATTATTTAGGAGAAAGAATTTTCACCGCTGTATCGATCTAGTAACATGTAGCATGCCTTGCAATACAGCAAAAGTAAGTAGTATCAAAGACTATCATACAGAACTAGTTATATCTAGGAAATTGAGATGAAAAAAGTATGCTTGTAAAAACAGAATGTCAGATGTAACAATGACCTTAAAACAACAAATTGGAAATAACAAATGGTAGGAATTTTGTTCTTGCTAGTGGTCCTATACTGTGTTTTGCTGTTTTGTGCTTTCCCACTTCTTAAAAGACTTCATTCTCCATGTGAAGCTGGCTGCTCTTCAATGGAAGATGTACCTTTGGTGTAACTTGGTATGATTGTTCTGAAGTCCCGCTCTCACAAATGTAGCTGGCAGAGTGAGAGACGGGGTTCTGCTAAATTTTGCTTTGTTTTCAGTGTGACCTTTGTTCATGTTAATGTGGAGAGAAGGCAGTAGTTTAGATGATAGAAAGCATGTTCTTTTTGATGATTCTGTGTTTTCTAAGGAAAAAATCCCTCTTTCCTGATCAGCTCCTTGTCAGTTCTAGTCAGGAAGAACTGAGCTTGGGTGCTTTATATGAACAGAAGGTAAGGCTGGAAGCAGCTCATGGGGAGATGAGTTTGCTTAAGTGGTAAATTCAGACCTGGGAGGTACAGGAGAATTTTTAAACAGACAAAAAATTCATAATACATTTATAGATTTCCTTCATACACTGATGACTTAGCTGACAGTCACAGGAGGAGGAAAAGATTGTCTAATTGATGGTCACAAGATCATTATGAACCATCAGGCATGATGTGGGTGTGAAAGATGCATCTAAGTGGTGAAGGACATTTAGTAGGGCTGCACAAACTTTATTCTTATTTCACGAAGTTGCAGCTTAAATATGGCTTGCAGTTCTGTTTACTGATGTTCAGAGAGAGGAATTAAGTTGTGGCTAAAAGGCTAATTACAGTAGTAAAGCCTCTTTCATTAGGGAACAGTAAAGGCTCATGCATTTATCATCACACAGCAGAAGCTGTGATACAATGTGATTACCTTTTATAAAAACACTGGAGTGAATATCAAGGATCCTGGAAAGCTGGCCAAGGAGGATAACAATGTAGATCCAGGGTCAGATGGACCTAAAATAATGGCCATGAATAAATTAAGGTTAGAAAATTGGAAAGAGTTCACACTATTAGAAGAGAAAAATCTCAAACAAATATCAAATAGCAGTAGTAAAATAAGTTTTTAAAAATAAATTCTTAAAATTTAAAAAAATTAAAAATAAAATCAAGAGCAGCAGTTCTGTTTAAACTACTTTCCTTGCAACAGCAAGGAAATAATTTAAAAAGAAATCTAGGCTGATAAAGGATCTGTATTACAAAGGTTAAGTGTAACAAAACCTCTATTTTATGAAGTCTGAATTCATAGGGGGCTGTACGTGATCTGTGGATCTAATACAGAGGCAATATACTTTCTCTGTTCTAGACTGTTTCTTATCCTTTATTAATTTTTCAATACTACAGGACTTAAGCAGTGAGAATTAAGGTAGTATAACAAGAATAATGAATTAATGCATGCTGCACATTACATAAAAGAATAAAATTGGGTCTGATTTAGCAAGCTGAGTTTAGCTGAGTGTTTTTAATATTCAAGTGAAATTTATAAGCAAACCTAAAATTTCTTGAGTGATGTATAATTTTCTTTGTTTGATTTCCTGGCTGTTACTGCTAGACAGTAAGAAAAATCTGAAAGTCCATTGTGCTAGGTAAGTCACTAGAGGAATCAGCCAGTTATTCTCTCAGCTGGTGCTTCTTTCAAGACTATGTAATTTTTTCAGAAAAATATGTATGACCTGTGTTAATAGCAAGTACTGTGATCAGTACTGGAAAAGTCCAGATGATTCACTTCGTAGGAAATTGATGAGTTTTTCTCTCTTTCACAGGATGCTTATCTTTTTTTGTGTGTTTGTGCATTGTTTGTGTTGTCCTTTGTCAAAGGTGTTTCTTAAGTTTGAGGGTTTTTTGATCCTTAATCAACCAGAACCTTGGCAAAAGCATGTTGGATGGGGGAAAGGAGAGAGTTTGTGAAAACATAATTTCAGGATTTCACAATTGGTTTATCAGTTCTCCTGAATTCTTCTGGAGATCAGAGGGCAAGTGTTCAGTGGTTGAAAACGTACTGAGTTTTCTGGGAGCAGAAAGCTGAACAAGTGGACTCCATGTGGCAATGTTGTTGATGTGGCAAGAGTCTATAGCTGGTTGATATTTTAATAAGATGAACAGAGGGTTGTTAGCATGTGAAGAGGTGGTCACTTGAACCTAATGATCAGCCTGTTACATTGCACAGAAAGCCGTGGCACTTGGAGGGACTCTTGTCAGGTTCATGAGTTTCACTGCTTATGGCAGTGACTGAACATCTGATTTTAAAACACCATCACAAGTTTAGAACTCACATTGTGTGCTTTTGCCTAAAAAAGGCACTTAAATGAGAGCAATTAGAATGGATAAATTTTACATATTTTATTTACAATTTAATTTTGTATGTAGTGAAGAACTGTTTACTATTGGGTAGCATAGCGATTGCTGCTGTGTAATAACAGTTATTTTCCTGCGTCTATGTGGATATTTCAGAGAGTGAGGAGTGTGTATTTCTCTGTGTGTATAGTCATCACAGAACACTATAAAATGGCAAGAGAAGCAAAGGTAATAAGTACTTTAGTGTTTTAATGTTATTCTTCAATTTTTTAACAGTATTTTAATATGGTGATCATGAAAAAATAATGTACCGTGGAAGTTAGAGAATTTGTACTTGCTGTGAAGTTTGTGTTAGTCTTTAGTCAAAAAAGAGTTTGTACCCTTGTGTTGATCCTTGTGAACTGTGTACCAATTCATAACACGCCCTTTTAGGTAATGTCTTGATTAAAATGAGTCGTAACTGTACATCAAGTAGGCTAAAGCCCATTTGGTATAAAGTCCATGAAATATAAGTATGATATCATCATTACACATTCATTATGATGATCATATATCGTATCATGGGGAATATTTCAACTTTTCATCTTTGGCATGGATAGTTGTGGATTTAGAAAACTCCATGAGGCAGAAGAAAGCAAAAGGTAAACCCAGATACCCTGGGACCTATGATAAAAGTGACAATGCTACAACACAAAACAGATGTGAAACATGGGTAAGGAAGTTATAACTTTGTAATGATACAGATAGCTTTTTGACATAGACCCTTGTTGATATATGTGCCTTTACAGCTTTTACCTTCTGTTCTTTAAAGCTGGAATGCATTGAAACAGTTTTAAACTTAATGTTATTAATGAAAAGTTTATCTGTAAGCATTGAAAAGATTTTTTGAAATGCTTGGAAAATCACAGTTTGAACTATCTACGCCTATGTTAATTTTATAATATCTGGTTTTGTTGTTTTATTGTTTTATCATACATATGCAAAATGTGTCCTCTACCTTTAAAGAGACTGTATTGCATCTATGGAGACAGGATACGGCTTGAGTGTTAGTTATCTCAGATGTGACATGAGAATTTCTCAGTGTCCTACAAAAATTCCAACTTCCGTGTCTTTATCTTGGAGGTATTTCTACTGATCATTATAAAGTGTGGACTTCATAGCCTACTGGTACAAATTATACTGAAGTATTTTTGTCCAACATCCAATAAAATCCAAATCCATCACAAGGAATGCGTTAAACAGAACTGAGACATTTCTGCAGATGCCTTTTGTATAGATTAAAAACACATCCCAAATGTGAAAAACTAGCCATGTAACTCAGAGTTTTTATACTCTGTAAATGGCCAATGTGTAAATAAACCTATGTAGCATTTTTTTTTGTCTTTTATATCTTAGAGGTGCAATCTTCAGTTTAGGCATATAAGTTCCAATCTTACCTTGTAATCTCAGGTTTTTATCTAGGGAAAAGAAATGTGAGCTTCTCATTTGAGTGAGTAGGTTTCTGCAAAGCTTTAGGATTCTTGCAGAGAATGTATCTTTCCACCAGCTTCCCAGTTGAAACTCAAATACCTTTTCTTAGTTTAGCTGTATTTCAGCAAAATGCCATTGGAAGAACCCAAGTCTTTCAACAAGATAGGTTGTACGTCGCTAACAACAGTATCACTGAAATTCAGAACCTGAAACTCATGGGAAGCTTGTAGGCAGTGAGTTTAGAGCACAGCTATGAAACACTGTGTTGCTGGTGGGGTATTCTTATCACCAAGTAAATTTACTGGTTCTCCACTGCTCTTCACTAAGTAGGAAACCAAAAGGTTAGAACCCTGAATAAAATGTTTTCTTTTCTGGGTTTGGCAGGAAGAGCTTTCTCCACAATGAGATGCATTTTGCTTTTACTTGAAAAAGTATTCTATCTAAGTACAGTTTTTAAAAAAAGTTAACGTAGCATTCATGTTGCAGAGCTAAAAATATAGAATGTCAGTTTGAGCAAAAGTGAATGTTGATGTTGGAACTTTATTTTGGCAGTGCTGCAGTATTTGCTATCCTGGATTTTTATTTTTTTTTAAAGTTATGACTTAACTGCACGTATAATAAAATATACATGGTTTCTAATGGAGCTGATTTAACTTTGAGTTGGAACTTTTAATTTCTCAGTGAAATTCAGATATAATAGGGAAAAGTCAAACTAGGATTAATAGATTTCCAAAGCATTTTTATGAAAAAAGTAAAGGGGTTGAGGAATTAATTCTGCCTGCATCTTGTTCACGATATGTAATGTGATATGTCTTAAAGTGGTATTATTGAGTGTTCCCTGGTAATCTCCAGAGTGTACAGCTATACTGAATTGATTTTAAAATCAAGTGATAGTTCATGTGTTTCCGGTTTGGTTTCATAAACATGAAAAGTTTTATGTATATGACCATTAATAAATATTCCTATAGTATTAAAAATCAAGTTATAGAAGTGGATACTAAATCACTAACATTACCATTTTAGAGAATGTATGATAAGATTACAAGTGATGTAATTTACATCCTCCACACTAAAACACACCTTGAATATCCATTGTTTTACAATGGCAGTTGAAGCATATGGAAATTCTGCCTTGCTAGAGCCAAGATGCCAACAAGTGGCTAAATGGCAGTGCCTTAAGTAATGCGATATTTTCTCTTGCTTCACGTCACCTGCAAGAACTGTGGGCAGTCCAGCTGGCCATAAGGGAAAAGGCACACTTTGGCAGTGGAGTCAGGCAAGAAGTATTGCTGGTTAAGGCTGTAGGAGGTTTTAGGGGCAGAGGTTTTATTTTGAGTAGGTCTGTTTGTGGTGCACGCTGACGAGAAAGGCATTTGTGGACTGGGAACTGAGATGTTCAAAGGGACTCTAGACTGCAAAATACAAGTTAAAGTTCAATTTAATGGGGAAATTGTAGCTGTGTCAAAACAGCTTTTCTTAAAGTCCTAGTGAATGTCTTCAAGCTTGAATAAAAATCAATAGGTATTTCACAATCCTATCAGTTTCAACATTGCAACTGTATATCATGTTGCCTCAATTGCCAAGTTTCCAAGTTGTGTTTACATTTGTCACAGGTCTCAAGTGATATTTTGGAGGCTGTCAACCTTTTACGGATTGTGGGGTTACTAGCAAATATTTCACAACATTGAATCATTTCCAAAGCTACGAATCTGTTGGCTTCTTTGAGGTCTGGTCTGCTGAAGGACTACACTGGACTTAACCAATAATGTCCGTAAGCATTTGCAGCGCAGAGCTCGGAAGAGTAGAGTTTATATGTTACTCATTATAAAGTGGGAAAAAAAAAAAGGATGTTTTTTAAAATAAATTTTAAAAAAGTGGAGAATGTCTCCATCTCTGGAGACATTCATAGCCCTCCTGGACACATTCTTGTGCAACCTGCTCTACATGGACCTGCATTGCCATGGGGGTTGGACTAGATGATCTCCAGAGGTCCTTTCCAACCTTGTATCATTCTCTGGAGTCTAAAGTCATGGAAGGTTAAATAACCCCCTGTCCATCCTTCAGGACCTTAGGATCTTAATAGATTATTTTCCATATTTTTCTTATCATAATTTGTATGAGTGGTTTGATATATTTTAGATATTTTTATATTTATAATTTGATACATTTTTAAAATGGTCTTGATATATAAAAGAAAGCTATCTAGTTTTACTTTCGTAACTGGTCAGCCTTTTTCATAGTCTAGGACTTGAATCCTTCCTGAATGGGAAATAACTCAATTCTTTAATAGTGCTTTTTGACTTGTAATCTTGTGAATAATCAAATCAGAGGAGAAGGAACTGTTCTGATTATTTCCATGGCAACTGAAGTGTCAGAGAGAGGATACTGTACAAATGGACCTTTGTTCTGATCCTGTCCACTTATTCATAGGTATTAAGCATGGATGTGGTTGTGTTCTTAATATTGTCATCGCCCGTTTTATCAGTGGTGCAGGTGGTCAGTTATCCTTGAAAACAGTGTGAGGATGAAAAATTTCCTGGAGAAACAAGACGTCAAGATTTGAGAGGAGTAGATTCTGAAAAAGATGGGGCAATTTATGTATTTTTGTTGAAAGACTTCCCTGTAAAAACCTCTTGAGAAATGAAAGTATTTCACATGGGGTCTCCAAACAGTAAAGGCACAAATGCTAAAATCTGTTTTAGGTGCTGACATTCACTAAAGCTGACATCTGAAATAATTGCTAACATGTTGCAGTAGGTCTCAAACTTGTGTTACAAAATAATTTATTGCACACACAGCCTTATTAAGATGTTTTTAATGGGGAGGTAATCAATGATTGTTTGTGGTCACTGCTTAAACAGACTGTGCTTTGTCTAGATATCATCCTGCACTGTGAAGACTGTTTAAAAATCATGGCAAGTATTAGAATATTGGCAATTTAAGCAGCATTTGTGCCTAATACAGCAGTAATTTCTAATAATGTGTTTATAGAGGAAGACTTAGGTCTAAAAAAGGAAATACTTCTGGCTAGGAAATGGGGAATTTGGAATCTGGAGGAAATGCCAAACATCTTAGGGTTTGGCTGGCAGTGAATTAATAGGCAAATGGAAGTTTGATGGGTGACAGCCACAAACCTTTGGGTGGAATTGATGTCTATGGTTCCTTTATCCATTGGTCTCCCTTTACTTCATTTTCTTTTCAACAAATTATATTCTTTTGGATTTGTGTCCTTTCTATGACAAGCTTATATTTCACTCTTCACTGTCATCTTGAGAGGTTCTTGATCGGTCAAGTAAGGTTATGTGAACAAAAGCACCTGTTGAAATGTGTCACAATATGCAAAACCATTTCAGTTTTGCATGCTTCACTATTCTACTTCTTTCATGTCTACAAAATGAAAACATCTTTTTGCACGTGCAACATCAGCTTGTTTTGATAAAACATGATTTTCCTAGAGATTCAGGGTAGTGTGTATCTTAAAGACTGGAAGCAGAGGAGTTTGGAAGAGTTTAAAAGCCACAGAAAAGTTGTTTCTACAGATCTTAAATTTGGGGGCCAGTGCCTGAACTCATGCTTTTAACTCAGTAGTCTCTGCATAACAGGGCCATAAGGTATGGCGAGGTGCATATATGTGTATTTCTTTAGGGTGCAGTCCTACCATTAAAAAAAAAAAAATCCCAGAAAGGATTGAATTGAATGCTATGTCAGCAGTTGAGAGGCGGTCAACAGAGGTAATACTGACTCTCACTGCTGTGAGTTCTCCTAACCATGCAGCAGAGCGGAGTGAGCAGGTAGATAAGAAAACCCTTAGGAGAAATACAATGTGCAACGGCAGGAAATGCAGTTAATTGAAGTCAGAAGTTTCTGGCACTTAAGAATTGTTTCTTCAGCCTTCAGCAATGAAGGTACTTAAAGAAAGCTGTAGTGTGTTTGAATAACAAGAACATGTGAAATTCTTAATCTGTTATTTACACAGTTTGAAAAGTTGTTTGAACTTGCTTTATTATATGCATTACTAAGAGCTGGAGACTTTATTTTTGTTGTGTTTCAGCTGAAGTCAGGTCTCCTTGGTAGCATTGTTAGAATCATGATATTAAATTCAGTCTGAACTTTTAAAATCATGGAGAAAAACCTTCAGAGTGGGATACAGATAGGCAAATTAAAGATTTTATCTCTAATAAAGAAAAAATCTTCAGTCCTGGGACATTTTACAAATCATACAAAGTTACCAGAATATGCTTCAAAACTAGTAAGTAATGAACAAGTAAACAAGACTTGTTTTTTTCACTATACCTTGAAGAAAACCTTTCATTTTTATAACTGCATATGGCATTAATATTTTGGTGCTGATGGTTGTAATATATTAACATTTACTACATTTGATAGGGATGCATTTTTCATATGACAAGTATTGCTATGTGCCTTGGATGGTATGGTGGGAGCTTGGACAAGTATAGTTTCATACAGCCTGTCCTTGCATTCTGTGTGCATCTGCTCCACAAGACAGTGGAGGGTAGAATGCAGGGAAAATTTTTACTGGGATCATGACACGACATGATTTATTATTGAAATCTAGTTTAAGTTGCCTATTGGGTGGATGAAGAGAGAAAAGAGCAGTGAGAAAACAAAAAGATGTAACACAGTGGGAATTCACTTTAGGTAAGAAATTTTGAATCTACTGCTCGTTTAGGGGAACACAACATTATTAGGTAACCCTTTGTCCATGCAAGCATTCAGCTAGTGGTAATATCCTGGAAGAGGGGCACAGGTATTCAAATCTGTACAGATGGCCTCTGCGGGATGACAACAAGGACTCCCCTGTGTTGGCCACTGCTGCTTCCAGCCAGCTCCAATGGACCTGACACAGGGCATAGCTGAGCCCCTCGGCACCAGTGGCAATGCCCCTGGGAAAATGAAAGGTTAAAACACTGCTCATCAGTGTGAGGAGTGAGGAAAAAAAGTGACAGAAACATCCCTGCAGACACCAAGGATACAGGAGAGGGAGGAGGAGGTGGTGCTCCAGGCACTAGAGCACATTGCTCCACTGCAGATCGTCCATGGGGTCCTCCATGGGGAGGACCAGGCCAGAGCAGGTGGGTATGACATGAAGGACACTGCAGCCTACACTTGAGCAGACTTACTATGAAGAACTGCAGCATGTGGAGATGGAGGAAGGGTAAAGGATGAGGGAACAGCAGAGAAAAACTGTTAAGTTCTGACCATACCTGCCATTCCCCACCTGTGCTCCTCATGGTGCAGGGAGAAGGTGTGGTTTTCATTTGTCTTTGTCATTACCTATATCTGTTTTAATTGGCAATAACAACTTTCTGCAAGTCAAGTTTTATTTGCCTATTATGGTCATAGATAAATGATCTCCCTGTCCTTATCTTGACCCATGAGCTTTCTTTTCATCTTATTTTCTCCTCCTGTCCAGTTGGGGAGGAGGAGCAGGGGAGCAGCTGAGTGGGCATCTGGCAGCTGGCCGAGGTCAACCCACCACAGTGATGAATTGTTTAGTGAATGAAATATTTTGCTTTGACACGTCAAGCCACAGGGTTAGAAACTGCTACTACATAAGCAACTAATGATAAATTATAGACCACTGAGACTCGTCCATTGGAGCTGGCAAACTACTTTGTTTAAAAAAGTGAAAAAGCCTTAATGTTCTGACATTTCTTTGAAGTCCGTGTTATGTCTTTTTCATTTATTACTGCTTTTCAGTGAATATCTGCAATGAAAACAGCGTATTGGCAAAATGTTATTTCACAACTGTCTTGTGGTATGTAAAGTTTCCTTTTGGACACAGTATTATCTTAGCCCCATCTCTTCTTTGGGATATTAAACGACCTAATCTCTGACTGTAGTACATGCTTGTGGATATTCTTCTGTCATCCCCATTTTTTTTTGTGCTAATGATAGCAAGGGAAATAGATTTTCTTCTCTTCTTACTTCTCAATTTCAGTTCTTAGGAAAGGATATTAAATTTTCTAGCATTCCTTTGCTGCTTTATTTGTATAAATTCTGCAAGTAACAATATTATGTTCAAAATCTGCATTGTTTCAACTTTGAATGATAGCAACTTTACATGCAAAGAAGAGTATATAAGAGTTAGAAGAAATGTTTGCTAATCTTTACATTTCCTGGCTTATACACAGTATCTGATAACTATATGTGTCAGTGGTCTTCGCAAATTTGCCTCACTTTTATGTTTTTGTAACTTGTCATGGTGATACAACTTTATTAGAAACAGTAAACTTACTTCAGGTTTTCACAGCATACCTGACAATATCAAATCCTTACAGATACTCCAAATAGGAAAAAAAGGAACTGCTGTCCTTTTGGGAAAGAAGTGCTGGGCAGAAAAAAGTTGCATGAGTGTTGTAATATAGAAGTTAGAAATGAGATGGTGTAGCAGTTTCTGTTATAAGTCTTTTATCAGATGCAATTACCCAGAATATTCAAGTATTTTTCATTCTTCATCTTTCATCTATATTTCCAATTGGATGTAAGAAAAAACTCATCTTTCGTATTTCAGAAGAAATTTGATCTGCCTACTTTTTGTGTTTATTGGCATATTTCAGATGTGAACTACTTTTGTTTTAGGTAATACATAAGGTGTTTTCATTTAGGGCTGTTACTTACAAAGTCTTGGTGTGATGTGTGCTGTGGAAAGCGTTCCTTTATGAGGGCAAGTGTCCACTCTAAAATACATGTTGTAAATGTGAGTCCATTTCAGAGTGTCCATATGTAGTCCCATGTGATGCTTTACATGTTCATTTGATAAAGTCTGCCCTGTACTTAAGGTCTCACTTCATAAAGTAAATAAAACGCAGAGGAAATACCCAGTTCATCTTTACATAGGGGGTCTGAGGAGTTTTTTTGCCAAATGAGGTTATCCTGGGATCAAGCTCTACTGAGATGACTGTGTGTTACATTCAAGTTGTTCTTTTATTTCAGGCAAGAAACTTGAAAATGCAGGGATCCATGAACTTGGCATGTTATGTTACCTTTGCATGAGATAAGTCCACTATCCTTGTAGCCTTTTCAATTGTAGCTGTGAGCCGTGGTAGCTTTTCAGATGAAACTGGTGGGAGATGGATCAGTTCTTTAGAACTTGATTACAGTTCTACCCTAGATGCATAATTTTTTTACATTTTTTTAGTATTTGTTTTGCTGTGCATTTTCACGACAAGGGTATTTTGCCATTTGAACTGTCTGAAGCCTGTTTTGGCCCTGGCATCCCATATCTGAAAGGACTTTGAAACTCTGGTGCTTTAATGCATGGCTTTGATTTTCTGGGATTTCTGCATTTAGTTTTATGGCAGAAGATCGTCTTTGCTCCACTTCTAGTGAATATGAAAAAATAAGGGCGTGGTTGTCACGGGTATAGTTTCATCTTCCCTTTTCTACCTGTGAAATTGTTCAAGAGATGGAGAAATAGTCACATTTTTTCCAAAAGCAGTCACAAAAATGATCACAGAGATTATTTGGTTATCCAGATTTGTCTGAAAATTACCCATTTGAATATGTATAACTGATATTTCGGTCAATAAGCTTTACATCAGTGTTCAGTTCTTTTAACTTCTGGCTCAGGAGAGTGGCAACTTTCAGAGTTCTCTACTCTGAAATGGAGCTAAAAGAAAACAAAAAATGTCAGTGATACCAGCACAATTTCTCAGTATGTCTAGTTGGCAATCTGAAGAACAGCATTTTAAAGCCCTGGTTTCATTTTTCAGCAAAGAGAATGAAGACAGAAGAAATATGGGGAATACGCTATGATTGAGTCTTTGTTCAAGGTGGACTAAGGCCTTGTTTTTTGTAGGTGGACAGGGAAAATGTGAAGTACCATGTGATGAGTGGCTACGCTTGTTCTATACACAGAGTTTATCAGCATCTTTCATAGGCTAAATAATGATTAATAATAAATAAATCTATGCCTGAGTCAAACCCAGCATTAGACATAAAAATAGAATGAAAAATAGTTTATGCATTTTACTAGTATTTGACAACCATGCTTTTAAATAAAATTTAATTTAATATCATTTATAGTTCATGTTAGAAAAGTTAATTGTTACGTATAAGTAACATTATTCAAGATATATAGAATTGGTATGTGATAGATGTACCGATAGTCCCTAGCAATACATAAGTAGCTAATCTTCTAAATGTGTAAAATTTAAAGCTTATGATGAAGATAAACTGACCCAAAAAGTAAGTGCAAAAAGGAAACGGAACAGCCAAAAAAACCCAGCTACTTTTACGTTTCTGTAGAATGTTAATGATGACCTTTCAACATCTGTTCAGCATTCTGCAGCTAGTGTAGCTGATTGAAAAATTAAATACATGTATTCACATTTATTTTATGGAATAGTACAGAGAGATTGTATTGGGCTTTTTTTTTTCTTTTTAAAGTAATGCCCACTTATGTTTGAAGGAAATTGTATTTTGTCCGACCTATAAAATTTAATTTTGTTTTCTTGCTTGGATCGGAATTTCTTTTTGATGATTTATCCATATGTCGGGCAGGATATCCAATGTGATAATGGCATCTACATAATTCCAGAAGAAACAAAATTCTTTTCTATTTCTCTCTATTCATACTACATGGAAACATACAGAAGAGTTCTTTGCTTCTCTCAGCTGGAAGTACCAGATTTTTTTCTTTCTGTAGCAAAACTGTTTTATAGGTTTTTAAATTTAGAGAATGAGAAACCTAACTGTCGGTCTTGCTGATGAGATTTTCTAGGAGGAAAAAACCCACAAATCCTTGCTTTCTCCAGCTTGACTCTTGATAGGAACTTGTGTGTGTTGGCAGCTTAGCAATTTGAGCTGAGTTTGATTTGTATGGTATTTATATAAATATGTTTTATAGTATTTTTTTTAACTTTGGCCACACTCTTGTAATGTTAGATATACATCTGGTGTGTTAGCTTTTTATGTATGTTTGTGTGTATAAATATGTTGGGGTGAGGGGTAAGCTAACCAACTAAGTGGCTGTATTAGAATGTTTTTCTGTTTTAACTGTTGGCAACCAAGGAGAGATTGCTGCCTTTTTTTATACTTTTTTTTTTTGATTGGAAAAAGTGTAAAAGGAGTGTCACAATATGTCTTTTCCAGCTTCATACTTGCTCAGAATGTATTCTTATGCCCTAATTTATTCCTGTTATTTCATTAAATGTAGTTATCTAAAAATGTGACAATACACGAAGTACTAAAACTAGTGTATAGACTTTTCTGTACATGCTGTATGTATTTAAATGACCCTGTGGGTCTCCCAGAGCAAACTTTTAACATTCCAGATCTTTTACCGTGCATCTGCTACTGGCATGTTGCCACCCACCCACACAGATTTAGTTGAAATAAATGAAATTTATTCTAGTTCACTTAAGTAGAAAGGCTTGTAAAACATAAAGGTAGTTACTTTGCTGGTAAGGTTACTAAAACAAAGGGCTTTCTTAAATGGAGTTTTGTGATTTTTTTTTTTTTTTCTGCAGGACTGTGCACAATTTCATACTTTCTTAAATTCTTATCTTATATGTTCCTTTTGTTTTCCTTTGCAGATGGGGTTTATACAGATTAATGAGGACTTCATATTTATTGAGCCACTCAATCGCACTTTGGCTGTGACAGGTCATGCACACAGGGTGTACAGACGAAAAAGGTCCATAGAGGAGAAAATTTCTGAAAAACCCGCTTCTCAGAATCAGTACTGTGGTGTTGTTACAGGTAATATACAAATCTCACTGAAAAGATCTAATGTGGCAGGCATATTTTTAAGATATGTAGGTAATAGTTAAACAACTGCGAACAAAATCATATCTGATTATTCTTCTAGCAGTAACTTATGATGGACTTTGAGGTGGCAAGCTGAGGCTGCCACTTGTCAGAATAGGAATATGTTGAGGAATAGACACTGCCTGTTAAAGTCCAATTATATTTCAAAGTAGAAATATTTGGGTCATTTTTTTTTACTTCAACTTAATAATTACAACCTATTTCTTGTACCTGTCTTTGTAGTTCCTTAATTACTCACTAAATGCACTGCTTGTACTTAATTTTCCATTTTAAAAGATTAGCAAGGTTCATCCCAATTTTGATTAGTAACAAGTCTTGAATTTCCAAATGGGTCTGACACTGAATTGAAATAATTGTTATAACAGTGTTCTTGTTCTATGACTAACACTTAGAAGAACTGTATGAAACAATCCTAATGCATCTTCCTCAATGCGGGGTAGAAGTTGTTGAAGTAGAAGGGTTTCAATAAAAATTTGGCACATAGTGATGACTTAATAGTTTTCAAAGGAGAGGGGAGAAATGCTTTTGTGAAAGAAGTTCTGTTGTACCTGCTTCATCATCATCACCTCTTCTTCAAAGGATAGGGGACGTCTCAGTCTTTTGATCTCAGGATGAGCTGGAAGTGTCTTTAATGGTGTTGTGAGATATTATTTTTTCCACAGGAAATAAACTGTAATGAGTACACATTTAAAGGCATTTTTTTTTCACGTCTCCTGAACTGGTATAAGTGAGATACTGACAAAGTGGAAAGAAATAGTAGAGATGCACTGACATGGCTAGGGAGCTGGATTATATGACATTTGGGGTGAGGCAGAAGAAACTGCATTATTTCAAGCAGGTAAAGAAAGGTAAAGGAAGGATACAGCTGCAGTCTTCTGGTGCCTAAGGGGCTGCAGAGAGAAAATGAAGCCAGACTTTCCTTAAAGGTATGCTATGACAGGATGAAAGATGACGATTGTAACTTGCATTCAAGGAAATTTCAATTGGGCATAGTGAAAAAAAAAACTCAGCAAGAATGCTTAGTACTGGAAGAGGTTTCTTAGAGTGGTGGCGGAGTCTACACCCGCAGACTTTTAAAAAACATAGCTGGAAATGAAGATGGCTCTAAGAGAGATGATCTTACTTCAATGCTTGCCCTGACTGGAGCAGTAGATTGGCCTAGCTGACCTCTAGAAATCTGTTGTACCCTAAACTTTTCTGTGGCTGGTGGTTCTTCCTGAACTTTTATTCTACTCTCTCTGTTTTATATGGTTACGGAAGAAATATGACACTTTTTTATTTTTTTCCAGTTTGGAAGTATTTTTTCTATAATTAGGCATACATCCACGGGTTGAAATCAAAGATGAAGTAGCAAAGCAAGGCTCTTTTTAGAGTTATTAAGAGGCACTAAGTAAATGATTTCTCTTCTAGGCATTGTATTACATTGCCACTGCTTATGTAAAAGTGACATGTTCTGTATTAGCAAAAGTTGTTCACATAAAGTAAAGCTGGTTATTCTTCCTTATTAGCGATAAGTGAGTTAGATCACGCATGCCTGGATGTGTTTGGAAGGGAGAAAAGAGAGAAAATGAAAAGTATGCATGATGTGTGATCTGAGAAGGGGGAGAGGGGCATCTAATGAGTAGCAAACAATGATGTGTATGAGAATGATTAGAGATGCAAACTGTTCTGTAAGGACATTTTTTTCTGTCATGTTCATTACCGGTCATCCTTTCACTTTTTCTTATGCTCTAAAATGGGAAAGTTAGCTTATTCTGTTCTAATTCTGAATCTCTGTCAACAGAGATTCAACTATTTGCTTAAAATAAGTTTCGTTATCTCTACTACCGGACTGAAATTTCAAAATAACTCAAGCTGTGCATAACTGATTAGCACCTGCTAGCATAACGTTATTGCCAGGGGGGTATAAATATCTGCAATTTCTAACTGATGCTGTTGTATCAGCAAGATCAGTCCCTCACTCTGCTGTTAGAGGTTATTTTACTAAGTAGGGTTGCAGTAAGTTACGTGCATAAAAGCTATGTCTATGTGAGGAACAATTTGCTGGTGTGACATGCAGTTAGCTCATACCACCAAAACATTCATGGTGCAGGCACAGCCTTAAAGGTGGGTTGAAGCCACAAAAATAAGCCTTTACAGAAATATGTGAGAATTTTAAGTCAAATCCTAAACTGAGTAGGTCAATGAAACAAAGATAACATAGATGAGTGAGGCTCTCTGATACACTCAGGTGATGTACAGCTGCCCTTGGTAGAGTTGTCGCTGTGTGACACAGAGAAACTATTATTTTGGCAATATGGCAAGTTCTCAGCAATATGGAAGGATATCTTCCTTCTACAGTACGTGTGTATCAGAATGGGTGCTCTGGGACAGGTATTTATGATGCTGGTTTTGAGCCAAATTGATCTCAAAGACTGGCTACCTATCAAGCAAATGTGTATTGCCAGTGATGAATTGTAATTATTAGCATGAATGAATGTCTGTGCTGGAGGTGTTGAAGGATCACTATTGGAAATAGTAGCTTTTCATGGAGAACTAGCAGAGGCAATCAAAGAAGGTATTGTTTGTTGTCCATTACTGTTGTGGGCTGTATTGAAAGATGCTACACAGCCAAACTTGTTTGGAGAGAACAAAGAACTTGTTTTTGTGAATGGGATTGATTCTTCTTATTAATTAGGAGAGGGAGAGAATTGGACCAACAGAAGCAGATGCTTCCTGGATTTGTGAGAGTGTGTCTATCCTTTTGTTGAATGTGTGTGCGATTTATTTACATATGTGAGCCAGTTGCACATATACAGACCTCACACTCCAAACCTTTCTTTAGCACATGGTCCATGAAACCTTTCCAAGGAACCAATTCACAAGTGTGTTTCAGATAAAATGTGAGAGAAGCAGCTGCTATCAGAGCAAAGGGTCACACTGGAAAGCTAAGCTCTTTTCCTTCAATGTGCCCTTGTTGCCAAGAGGGCCAAAGGGATCCTGGGATGCATAGGAAAGAGTGTGGCCAGTAGGTTGAGGGAGGTCATTCTCCCCCTCTACTCTGCTCTGGTGAGGCCACAACTGGAATACTGCATCCAGTTCGGGGCCCCCAGTTCAGGAGGGACAGGGAACTACTGGAGAGACTCCAGCATAGGGCAACAAAGATGATTAAGGGATTGGAGCACCTTCCTTATGAGGAACGGCTCAAGGAGCTGGGACTCTTTAACTTGGACAAGCAAAGACTGAAGGGAGACCTTATGTATGTTTATAAGTATCTAAAGGGTGGATTAAAGGATGTTGGAGCCAGACTCTTTTCAGTAGTTTCTAGCGATAGGACAAGGGGCAACAGGCTCAAGCTGGAACATAGGAAGTTCCATTCAAATATAAGGGAAAACTTCTTTAAGGTGAGGGTGACAGAGCCCTGGAACAGGCTGCCCAGGGAGGTTGTGGAGTCCCCTTCTCTGGAGATCTTCAAGACCCGCCTGGATGCAGTCCTGAGCGATGTGCTTTGGACAATCCTGCTTTAGCAGGGGAGTTGGACTAGATGATCTCTAGAGGTCTCTTCCAACTCTGTCAATTCCATGATTTCATGATTCTATAGGTGCTGGAGCATGTCCAGAGAAGGGCAATGAAGCTGTTGAGGGGTCTGGAGAACAAGTCTTAGGAGGAGCATCTGAGGGAGCTGGGGTTGTTCAGCCCAGAGAAAAGGATGCTGAGGGGAGACCTCGCTGTCTACAGCTACCTGAAAGGATGGTGTAGAGAGGCAGGTGTCGGTCTCTTCTCCCAAGTCACAGGTGACAGAACAAGAGGAAATGGCCTCAAGCTGCACCAGGAGAGGTTCAGAATGGACATTAGGGAAGATTTTGACACTGAAAGGGTTATTAATCATTGGAATGGGCGGCCCAGGGAAGTGGTTGATTCACCATCTCTGGCAGTATTTAAGAGATGCGTAGACATAATGCATAGAGGTTACGATTTAGTGATGGTTTTTGTCAGTGTTAGGTTTATGGTTGGACTAGATGAATCTGAGAGGTCTGTTCCAACCTAGGTGACTCTGTGATTCTATGATTCTACCTAATCTGAAGCTCTTGTTCAAGGCTGATGCTGTTTGTACAGTGAACCTAACTCATGGCAAAGGCATGGGACATTTTTGGGAAAGAAAAATAATAATTGTCTTCTCCAGTGGTCATTCCTTTTCACGTGAGTGAGTGAGTGAGTGAGTGAGTGAGTGAGTGAGTGAGATCTCTTATCCACGATACAATAGATCTGAATTTTGAATCACTTCTGTATTTGGGAGACTGGAAGCCTCCTCTTTTACTGCTCAGTTCCGGTGATAATATACTGTTCTGAGTTATGAGCAGATTATGTTTCTCCTCTTTGAGTGATGCCATTTTGTAGGAAAAAGCCTGCTAGTTTCACTGGATGAAAAGCAGAAGTTTGACTTTATGGGATGCAGACTGGGTGATCAGCTGGAAGAGCTGTGTTGGCTCTTTCTCTACAGCCTGTTTCCATGTGATCATGAAATAAAATGCATAAACAATCTTGGCCACAGGTCTAGGTCTATGAGATTGCGCTAGATGGAGACTGGTGCTGTTTGATTTTTTAGTTTCCATTCCTTGGGTCAGAAACAAGTTGTCACTCTGCTTTTAAACCCCTATCCACCCTGTAGTGGAGGTATAGCTCGTGGCTGTCTAATCTCCTGACTTTTTCCCTCTCGGCCAGAATACTGCAAATTCCTCATGGTGAGGGTACATGTTTTCTTTTCCTTGAGAAAAGAAAGCCTGGGGAGTGAATGATGGTCTGGGCTTCATGTGGATGTACTCAGGGAATGCGCTTGTGCCTCAGGAGTTGTGAGTGTCCAGGAGTCTGGTGGTCATAGCCTGTTCCTAATGTTGGCTCAGATACTTGATGCAACCTGTGGTTATAGCAGCTGGATTTTCAGCTCCTTTTGTGTTTTGGAGGGGATTTTTATTGTTTTGTTAACACTTCTTGTTATTTTCTCTTAATTGCCTATTGAATGGCAAATGTACTTGCTGAAATGTTTCAGGCCTTCGTGCTGGAGTATGGGAGTGTTTCTTGCTTTCCACACAGTGGACTGGGTTAAAATAATTAATTGATATGGCATCTTCATATTTTCTGTAGTTGCACAAAACAGAAGTCTTATTGCACAGAACCCTCCTGGAGCATTTACTTTCTATTTCACCAATGTAATTAAGTTTTTAAGATAAACTTGCGCATCTTTAATCCCAAGAAGCAGTTTTTTCAGTTAATCTTACTTATCTTGTTAGCATAGTCATTAATGATGATGCTATGGGGTTTTTTGCAGCAGTTACAGTCTCTTTCATACACTAACTTCAATAAAGAGCAGTTCTTTGTAATTTTTACTTATTTATGAGTATGTAAAGAAACAAGTGTTTTTGCTTAAGGTCCATTTTGCCTCTTATCTGGCAGTAATCATGACAGTTGTTTGAATACCACTGCTACCAAAATTACTAATTCCGTTTATTTAAATGTCTTAGGAAAGAGCTAAAATTTTCAGATAAATGAGATCTCATGTGATGTGGAATTCTGCCAGCAATTTGGAAAAGGTTGGCTGGCCAAGAACAGATTGTGCTTCGGTTTGTTAACTTGGCAGATATCTGGGGTAAATGATGGGCACTGCCCCTTGCAGCCAGCTTGTCTACCAAACTGTGCAGTCCCAAAAGGCAGAGGTTTCAACAGTTCATGGGGATGTGGCAAACTTAGTGTTTAGCGCAATGCTGTATTTCATTGTGGGCTGCTTGCTGTCAATTCTGAATAAAAATGCACCTCTAGGTAAAACCTTAAGAGAGGTGTGTTAGCAGACTTCTCTCAACAGCCAGTCTAATATTAAATTTAAAGTCTTCCACCACTAACTGCTGTATTTTACAAAGAAGCGAACAATGAATAAACCGTGTTACTGGAAACTGTACTGGAGTCAGTCACTGCTCTAGGAGGAAGGCAGATTGACCAGATGGCTCACGAGACATCTTTTTTAACCCAAATGAGTTTGCTATTTAAACTTAGATCAGGCTACTCTGGCAGCATTAGATGCTTGTGTGGTAAGTCATAGTTGTGTAGCTTATAGGGTGTGAGGGTTTTTGGAACAAATTCTGAAACTGAAGTTGCATTAAAAGTTAGTCTCAAAAGAGAGACGAAAACACACATAATGTTTTATACACTAGGCTGTAGATCCACAGTTAGCAAACACAAGTAAAGTGAGAGGCTGGCTGCGTGTATAAGGCTAAGCAAGTGTCTCAAGGATCAAAATGAGAGAAATTAAAATTAATTTTACAGAATCACAGAATCACAGAATCTTAGTGGTTGGAAGGGACCTTTGAGATCATCGAGTCCAACCACATTAAAA
>JAOTQQ010000019.1:53969339-54025933 GCA_026546715.1 Gallinago undulata
GCTTGGTGAGAAGAGGGGAGAGGGTCCTCCGATTTACACGGGGCCTCAACCTGTTCCCCTACTCTCAGGGAGCGGGCCCACCAATTTCTCTTTCACACTCCCATAGATAGCTTATGAATTTTTAAGTTGCTTCTACACCAATTTTTTTTTTTTCTGGAGAATATATACTTTTTTCTTTTAGTAAATTTTTAAGCTTATCAGTGTTAGTAAGTCTTATACTGTAACCAGTTGTACAGGAATCAGTAAGCCCTTCTAAAATGTAGTGGGATGGACTACATCACATATGTAATCTTTAACAAATGAGTACAGAAAAAGAGAGAAAACCTTTTTAAGCGTGGATGCTTTGAATATTTTACATTGAAAAGTATGTATCTACAATATATTTACATCAAATCAATATTACACGTATATTTATATTAAATCAAGGATCCATCTTTCAGTGGTATCTTACATTTCAAAGTTAATTTGTGAGTTCAGTGACTTTTAAGGTATATTTTTAGCACTTTCCTGAGGAGTGACTTATTTTTGGAGAGAAGTCATATGTTATAAAATGAACTGCAAGAACTTTCCTATTAGAGATGAGACTGATTAATTGCAAAACATTTCCTAAAAATTTCTGAATATTTGATTGTTTCCAGAACATCTGTTTATAATTGTCATCTCAAGCATCACTTCTGTTGTAAACAGAGAGCTCAATATTCTCTTGTGGAAGCTGCACTTGATTTCAGTGACTTCAATGAGATCAGTTGCAGAAGTTTTATGTCCTTTCATGGGGACCTAACAGAATTTGGCTTTTACAACAGGAAGTTTAATTTTATATTTTGTTTTAAATTAAATTTTTTCAAATATCATTGCTAACTGCAGTATGCATATTTGACCACCTTCTGGCTTGAACTGTTTCTGTATAATTCATTTTTCTTTTTCCATCTGTACTGTAGAAGTAATGGAGATTTGTTGGGTTTTTGGAAGGGAAACTTAAAATTAAGAGGAGCAGTAACATCTAGTTTACCATAAATGTAACATGTTTTCAATTTGGAGCTTTCTCTAGGTTTAGAAGCCTGTTTCCAGGGTTTGGTTTTGTTGTTTTACTTTAGCTGCTTAAATGACAGCAGCACTGACTTTGAAGTCATGTTAGTAAAGCTTCACTTTTTTTCCCCCAACATATCCTACATACCATTCTCTGTCATTAATCTGAAATATGCTTTCATCTTTTCAATCACTGAAGTGGTCCATGTATTTTCTTAATATTGAATTTGGGGCAAATCTGTATTTGCCATCTTTTATGCAAGATATGGTTACATAATGTTTTCTGTATGATTTATGAAGATGGGCAGTTAACAATTCCGCAATCTCAAAGAGACTATGTTTCTGTCAAACATAAATTTAGTTTTGTCCCACAAACTAGGAGGCATATTTTATAAATATCTTAAGTGAAAGGATGCAAATAATCTGACTGACTTCATTTGATCAGCTGGATGAAATTCTTGTTTTCTTGGTGTGAACTAACATTTATAAGTAGCACAAATGGTCTGTCTGAGCCTTAGCATTGGCAGTGCTAAATAAGCATGTAAATAAGCATATCTATTACATTCCACAAATCAGAGTTATGCCATAATCACAGGTAGCAAATCCTGAAAGTAATGTAGGGGTAGTTTGAAGGATGAGTTTGTCAAGCAATGTTTTATGTTACAGATAAAAGGAAAAACAAGAATGAGAAGCTATCAGAAAGTGGAAGAGGAAAACGATACTCTTACAAGTTACCTCAGGAGTACAATATAGAAACTGTTGTGGTCGCAGATCCAGCTATGGTTTCGTATCATGGAACAGATGCTGCCAGAAGATTTATTCTGACCATCTTAAACATGGTAGGAAATTTAAAATTAATTTTGGTGTTTTGCCAACAGTGTATGACTGTGGGCTGGTTTCTTTGCTCCTTTTAATTATGCTGACTGAGCATCAGTAAAGGGTCAGTCAGTCCATGGCCATCAGCAGGCTGTCAAGACTTACTCCATATGTTTTGCAGCATAAAATCATGGCGCTGCATACTTGTCTGTACTGTCTGGTCTTATATCTTCAGGCAAACCAGAAAGTGAGAGCTGAACAAGATGATTTTTTTGGTTAGAAGCCCATGATGATGTTTTGGGGAGGGCTGGAATATTGGATGATTTCTCATGATCTATTCTTGTTGTGAAGAGATAACATTGTCTGAGAAGAGCTGTATGATCTTTAGGAGCTAAAAAAAAAAAAGAAGGGTAATGCATTTGAACAATTGCATCCCCTCCTAGCTCTATCTGGAGCTGCAGTGCACTCATTTGGCACATAAAGCAGTGAAAACTAACGTCTGTAACATACAAGGAAAGACTGTTCTAAAGCAGGAGCATAAGCTGAAAAATAAATGAAAACTTTTAATTGTTTTGAATGATAGTAAGATTTATTGCCATGTCAGGTCTCAGACCACTCGGGCCATCATCCTGGATTTAACTGAATAGAAATTTTCATGTGAACAACATTATACACATGTGTAAGTATTTGGAGAAATGGGCTATAGTTTATAAAGTAGTCATGGCCATTGAGGGGAAGAGGTCTTTTTAGTGCTCCCAGAAGGTTTTTTGTGCTTCAGAAGACCAACACAATACATTAGCTTACTATTCTGTTCAAATTATGGAAAATTAAAGCAATTACAGTAGAATACAAGAAATTTTTGAGGTTCTTTGTGGTTATTTGTATTCTACAGTGTGCAATACAAGCACGTGTTCTTATTTACTATTTTTTATCTTAGGTTTTTAACCTTTTCCAGCACAAGAGCCTTGGACTACAAGTAAATCTTCGGGTCACTAAGCTTGTCCTCCTTCATGAGACTCCAGTAAGTATATATTATCTTTGTCTTAACCTGTAGAGCGTAATAGTACTTAGCTTGCTGCTCCATCAAGGCTTGTGATATTCACCAACTTCAATGACTGAAAAATTTTCTCACTTAGCTTCTGCGCATTATTTAGTTATTTGAACTGTGGGGCAGATCCAGTAAAGATTAAGCTTCTTCTAATCTATGTGCTGCATATATTGAGATTTTTCTGTGATTGCCATTGGAACAATGAAACAAAGTTTCCTTGTGGAAATCAGCTAGTTCTTAAGAAAATCTGCTTGTGCTCTGCTTTTTGTGCATTCGTACACTCAATAAAAAGATAATCTCCCTTAAACACAGTGGACAGTAGAAGGAGAATTGATGTTTTGTGTTAGCCAATCCTTTGATGGAGAAAAAGTGCCATGATACAGCACTATTCTTTCATTGCCCCTTTCAGGCACCATCTCAAATGCTATTTTTCTCTTCTTTCCAAAGAAAGACAAGTCAGGTGATATAAAATCGTAGCATAGTTTGGATAGGAAGGGACCTTTAAAGGTCATCTAGTCCAGCCTCCCCTGCAATGAGCAGGGACATCTTCAGCTAGATCTGGTTGCTCAGAGCCCCATCCAACTTCACCTTGAATGCTTCCAGGGATGGGACATCTACCACATCTTTGAGCAACATGTGCCAGTGTTTCACCACCCATTTTGTAAAAAATTTCTTCGTTATATCTAGTCCAAACCTTTCCTCTTTTATTTTAAATCCATTACCCCTTGTCCTATCACAACATGCCCCCAAAAACATTTGTCTCAATCTTTCCTGTAGGCCCACTTTAAGTACTGCAATAAGGTCACCCTGGAGCCTTTCCTTCTCCAGGCTCAACAGTCCTCATAGAATAGGTATTGCAGCCCTCCTCTGCACCTGTTCTAGCAGGTCCATGTCTTTCCTGTGCTGAGGGCTCCAGAGCTGGACACAGTACTTCAGGTGGGGTCTCACCAGAGCAGAGTAGAAGGGCAGAATCACCTCCCTTGACTTGCTGGGCATGTTTCTTTTGACATGGCTGAGGATGCGGTTGGCTTTCTGGGCTTCAGATGCACATTGCTGGCTCATGTTGAGCTCCTCAGAAGCCAACACCCCCAAGTCCTCTTGGCAGGGCTTTTCTGAAACCCTTCATTCCCCCGCCTTCATTGATACCTGTGATTGCCCCAACACATGCAGGACCCTGGGCTTGGCTTTGTTGAACTCCATGAGGTTTACATGAGCCCACTTCTTAAGCCGGTGGACATTCCTGTGGGTGGCATCCCATGCCTCAGGCATGTCAACCACACTGCTTAGCTTGGTGTCGTCTGCAAACTTGCTGAGGGTGCACTCAATCCCACTGTCTATGTCACCGATGAAGATCCTGAACAGCATTGGTCTCGTCGTCTTGTGGTGTAGCCTCAGCTGGCAACAAAGAACTACTTCCCCTCCCCTCCACCAGCTTCGAGGGGAGAATCAGAAGGCGGCGGCAAAACCCGTGGGTTGGGACAAAGGCAGTTTAACAGAACAGCAAAGGGAACAGGAAAACAACAACAGTAACAGTGTCTGAAGAATATACGAACACAATTTGCACCCAGGGCTCCCCAGCCCGCTCACCACCAGTGACTTCCTGCCTCCTACCCAGTCCGGGTCCCAGCTATGCCCTGGGCATGGCTCCCATGGGGTGGAATACCTGTGTCCCTGCCAGAGCCTGGGGAGAATTAACCCAGTCCTTGCCAGAACCAAGGCAATCCTCCTTTCACCCTTTATAAAAACAGGTGCCATGTTTCCCTTTTAGCAGTCACCAGAGACTTCCCCTGACTGCACTTATCTCTTGGTTGAGACATTCAATTGACCTATGGTTTGTATATCGTATTTCAGGACAATGTCAGCTTAATTTCTCTTTTTTAAAAACAAAAATTGTTACGGGAATCCTTTGATAGTTTGTTTAGTTCATAAGAAAAAGAGATTCCCTTATCCATGTTTCTAATTTTAAAATATGATATTTATTTTCAGGCAGATATGTATATTGGACATCATGGGGAAAAAATGCTGGAAAGCTTTTGTAAATGGCAACATGAAGAGTTTGGCAAGAAGAATGATATACACTTAGAAATGTCAACAAGCTGGGGAGAAGACATGTCTTCAGTTGATGCAGCTATACTGATCACAAGGTAAAATACTGAAAGATGAGCATTAAAAATAGGCAGTGGCATAATAAGAACATGAATGAAAAGAACTGATAGATGACCAACACAGTTAGGATTTACTTTTGCAGTGAGGAAGAGTCCAGATTGAGGCTTTTTCCAGAACTCAAAGGTGGTAGTAAAGTGATGGTAAAGATAGTTCAGAAAGCAATAGTTCCCAGATGGTATACATGAAACGACAAACAGGTTGTTCTCTTGTTTCTTCTTTGGCTATGTAGCGAAGACCATAGGTTGGATGCCTCTCTCCTTATGCCTTCATTTAAAAGAGGCAACACTTGCACAGATACTTTCATTCAAAACACAGAAGCATATTTAGACCATTCGGAGCTGGATCAGCATGACACTAGGCACATGACTAAGTTACATTTCCCTCTAATGGATCTAGAACTAGTATCTTTCATTGTACTCTGCATCCACAGGGTAGACAGCATACAGCCATTATCCAAAGAAAAGGAAAAAATGAGGGTTCAGGTGGCATAGAGTTGTGCTTAGTGCCATTTTTGAGTAGCCACCTGAACTGGATGACTTTCAGAGTTCCCTTCCAAAGAAAATTCCTGTGAATTGGAATACAATTGTGCTGTCCCATGCTAGTTGGTGAGATGGTAACCTAAAACCATGTGTAGTCTTTAAACTTACATGTAGCTTTATACTATTTATTCAGGGCGATTTTACTAGGAGCTATATGGATTTTTTTTTTTAAATTAGATTACATTCGGACTACTCCAATATCTAGAATGTATTTCAGTTTTCTGAACCAGAAAAATTCTTCCCTAAATTTCCCTGTTTTGGAGAGCCAGTCACATACTGGAAGCACAAAATTAGGAAGTCCAAGTTGCCTGTAGTGATAGTTTTGTTGCTACTTTTGCTGTTTAATCTCTTACCTTTCTTTAGAAAAGCGCACACCTATCTCTTCTTACCAGTGCCATGCTCTTCTATTTGTTGTGTTTGTCTGTTTTATTGATTATTGGGTCTTTGAGGGGGCAGATTATTTTTTTGTTATACATTTATATATAAGCTAAGCAGTAGTCCTTCACACAGGCTCCTCTGAACTACTGTGGAAGACATGAGAAGTAATGTTCTCTGCAAGAAATTTCCTTTAGCTCATCAGAAAATATACTTAGGATGACACACTGGAAAGAAATTTTTCAGATTAAGACCCAAGGTTGTTTTTAAAAGTATCGATACAAGGCATTGGGCTGATGAGCATAGATAAAGGGGAACAGACCTTCTTACATCTCGTACTTTGTGACTGTCTGTGGATAGTTGAACAATTGCATACTACTTGGTTGCTAGAAACTTAGGGTTGTTGATTGATATCTCGCCTATGCCCTGGCTCTCTTATTTCAGCAGCAGAGGCAGAAGTGTCTGCGGCAGCAGCAGCAGCTGGAGGGAGCACCGAACCCTTCAAGCCTGCATCTCGGACAGTGCCAGGAGAGTGAGTCTAGGGCTGCATTCTTCAGTTTTTGAGGTGTACTGCTCATAAGTAGTAAGATACTACGAAATAAAGCATGCTACTCCTCTTTCCTCTCACTTTTCCAGCTTCACCTTAACCAGCGTTTATGGGAGGAGGCAGAAGAGATCTGAACTGATGCAAGTGAGGTGTTAGTTAAGCAGTTTAGAGGCAGTGGTCTGTAGATGTTTTTCACAGCCAGTGCCTTTGGCGATAGAGCTTTCTGAATTTCATGCAGCATTTCTAAATGGTAAAAAAGCTTTTGGAAAGTCTAATCATATGCTAAGACATGCTTTTCTGATGTGCTTTGTAATAATGATACTCTGATTTGCATTGCCTACAATGTTTTTCCTGTCAGTTTTAATATGTTTTTTGGAGTAAATCTCTGATCAGTGTTAAGGAAATTGGAGTAGAGAACAGGGAAGTGATTGGTTGGATGTCAGATAGTAAGTCAACAGAGCCAGAAATTAAAGATCTGTTCTTCTGACATTTTTATTTTTTCAGTGGTATTATTCTCTGGACTGTACTACCTTCCATCTCAGAGCTGCTTTAGCTGCTAATAAATCATACCAGTGTGGTTTGCTGACTGTGGGAATGTTTTGCTAATCCAGGCTCCCTCTGCACATCATCAGGTTTATGGTATAGCTAACCTCATGTGTGGCTCCACTTGTGTGTTTTGTTAGCTCAGAGTCTCATTCCATATTGCAAACACAGAACAAGCTCCTTTGTCACAACTTCCAAGCAGCTTTGGATAGCAGACCTGCTTTATTGAGAGAAATAATTTTGTTTAGACAGATGAACACCAACTCCTTGATATTTTTCCAGTAAAAATTGAAAGTTTTGGTTGTCTGTCATATTCTGTGGCAGATCTCCTAAAGCTTACCCACACCTCCTTCTTTGTCTTGCATGATAATAGAACATCAAGAATGCTTTGAAAAGCTTTTCTGTGCTTTCACATGCCAGTTGTGTCTAGTAACCATAAGAGTTCGAAATGAAGTATTGAGTAGTCTGCAGAGATAACATTTAATACGTAACTACAAAGGGCATAATGTGTATGTAAAAGAGGCTGTCAAACAGCTATCATAGGCTTTTAATGAAAAAAGTGCTTTTCAAGACTTATTTTTGCATTTGTTACATGAAGCATAAAGCAAAACTGGCTTCTCCTGACAACTTTGTCTGCTGCCCATGTAGGCTGCATTGATGCATAGGAATCTGCTACCAATTTTTTCATTTCACTCCACTGTAGTCCTATGTGAGCCTTTGTGTGTTGTTTTTAGTTTCTCTTTAAATCTGCTTATTCTGATAAAGTAATGTCTTGTTTAAAAAGTGGTACCGTAAAATAAAAGACAGAAATAAAAACGTTGAATAGTGTATTTGGAGAAGATCCCTAAGGAGATTAGCTATAAGGAGAATGTGAGAATTAAGACAGAAATTTTTTTAAGGAATCTCTTGATAAAACTGGCTGATTCACAGTTATAAATTAGCACAATTACTTTAGAGGTATACATATCGAGAAGTACGTTTCTCCGAGGAAAAAATATACCATGATATATTAACATCATCCTTGCCTTTTAAATTAGTGTATGTGAATGCACAGAGGTTACCCTGATTTTGGTGCCCACTGAGGTGATATTACCTGTTGCTCTCTGCATCAGTTGTCTGACCTGAATGAGGTAACTGAGAATAAGGTAGGAAAAGCCCCATGACATAGTTGTTCTATAACAGTACTTAAGTTCTTATACTGCCCCTATTGCAAACAAGGTAATGAAAGCTTTGACACGTATTATAAAAAAAAAAAAAAAGAAAAAATTAAAAAAAGGTATGCAAGAATGAGGCAGAATCTACCTTCACTTAAAAATCATGTATCCTGTTGCTTTTGCAGTGCATAGGTCAATTGATGTCACAATGTTGTTTTAGAAAATGTAGTAAATATGAAAATTCTATTAAAAAAACCCAAGTTCTAGTTCTGTATTCTTCTAAGAATTACCATTTTCACATGTGCTTGTGATAGAAATTAGATCTCCTAATATCAGATAGGCAGTGATATTCTGTGTTCACAGCTGTTTATTCATATTGATCTACAGTATCTGAAATCTCTTTGCTCTGGGTGATGTATAATTGAAACAGTGATGCGAGGCATTTTCACAGTAAGGAAGTACCTCATGTAAAAGTAGACAATGGCATAAGCAGCACTTAAATTTGCTAAATATTGTCTCATTTTCAGTTGTTCTAGTCCTCTAGAACTCTACCCAAAGCTCGGATAATGATTTATTAAGTGCTGCTATTACCTTTCAATGCACACAAGAAGTACAGTTATTTTCCTGACTTTGCGTTTTTTACTACCTTTCTGATGATAATAGTTTGAACCAAAGACACCTCCTTAAGAAAGTATGACGTGGAAGACTGTGAATGACTTCTGCAGAGACTAAAATTACAAGGTCACCCAAATAGGTTGCAGTGTTTGACAGTCCAAAATTGTTTAAATGTAATGGGATAGAGATTGGGTTATTAAGCTACTACTGCTGTCCTTAAACTTCTAGTAAAATTTAGCTCTAGTAAAATCAGTTCTTGTAATTGCATGGTGGCAGATTAAATTCTTAATTTTGCCTTCTTAGTGGTATTTTTTTCATTACTGTAATTTCAATACTGTCAATTCTCTTGATATTGTTGCAAAATTTTACAGTGTTTACTGTTTCTTCTCTTGACATCAACAGCAGACCTCAAGGGAGAACATGAGAATCTCACATGTCCTTACTACTAATTATATACTAACATGATTGGAGATGTAGAAAGAAGCATGGAAATGATAGAGTCACAGGTGCCCTTTGTTTAAAAAATACAATCTCCTGTATTTGTTGCATTAATTTTAAGACCTGCTTTTAGCTTGTGTATTTTGAAAATTCCACTAGTTTTAAGTCATCACATACTGTGGGTTTTGGTTTTTTCTTTTCTAAGTGCAAGATGTTTAAGTCTGTCAAGTGGCAATGGTTGTAATAATACACGTGAGAAAATTCTGCATGAATTGACATCTTTCTGTCAGCTTCTTCTTTTGAGCTTTAGTACGCAAGCTACATATATTCCATTCACACATACAGATTTATTATGTAGCATCACATGGACTTAAACTAATTTAAAATATTTGGTTATCTAAGGCAGGTCCCAAGCATTACATTCCATCAGTTATTTTTACATTTTATTTTTCTGGTGAGTAAGAAAACTAGACAGTCTTGAGACAAAGAATTAAAATACAGGAAGATAAACTGTGTTCTGAAGTAGACTATTGCCACAGTTACTTACTTTCAGAATGGACAGTTGTATCTTATTTCTAATTTTTTTTTTTGTTTTCAACCATGGATCTTTTGTATCCTTTGCTTCTAAAGAGCTGTTGGAAAGCTCCTCCCTATGTAAATACTTGTAGGCTGTGATCAAGTCACAACTCATCTTTCTCTTAGATTAATTTAGAGAGGTTTTTAAGCCTGTTTCCTAGACATGTAATCACTCTCTTAGCTGTTTCCAGACCTTTTCCCATTTTTCAAATTGTTTTCTAAAGCATAAACACCAAATTGGACGCAGTAGTGTGTGAACAGTTGTAGTGGTTGTACTGGGGCTACGTCGGATGTTTTCCTGCATCTTTATCCAAGGATACTGTTCACATCTACTGCCTTTTCTCAAATGCTTATTTCTTTTTATTGTTGTTGTCATGCTGTTGCCGTACCTGATTGAGTTTGGGGGTCCAGTTTTGGCTACATTAAAATAAAAGTTATTCAGATGAATAATCTTTAAGAATTGATTTGTCTTCATTCCTGTTTGCATTCTACCAAAACTTTAATTTTCAAACTTTATCAGTAGTGCCCTCTTACTTTCTTCCAGATTATTGTTTAAAGCTAGCACTGATGCTAGGTTTTGTTGAACTCCACTAAAATCACATTCCTTGGCTTCCTAACGTTCCTGTATCTGTTTTGAGATATTAGCTACACATTCAGTTCAGTTACTAGTTCTGTTATCACACTTCTGAGCTGTTATTTTTTAGTTTATCAGAAAGATAAACTAAAGAAGAAGAAGGTTCATTTATATTATCCTTTATAATGTCAGTTCAACTTTACAGATTCTAAATAATCTGTTAGCTATTTAAAATATGTAAATGTAGCATTTCCTGATTGGCTAAAATTGTCCACTGCATACTGGCTCATTTGAGGTTTACCCTCAAAATACTAAATAGTTTCTGAAATCAATTTTTGGTAGTAAAATTATCCATTTGTTTAAATTCCCAATTGAATAGTAAATATGTAATTTATTGTGCGCTTCATTAACTCCAAAATGTATTTTAATATTCTTTAAGTGGATTTATTAGTTGGTATGTATAGGCACAGTTTATATGTCAGAACCATTTCAGAATGTCCAGTTACATGCAGAGACAAGAATATCTGCAGTCTTGTCATTATTCACTTAGCACAGTACAAATGAAGGCATTTGCAATATGATGAGAATGTTATTTGCCATGGGGGCCATTCATTACAACTATTCTTTTTAAAAACCTTGTGATTTGGGAAAACTTGTTGCTTGGGCAATAAACCTCAAATATATCTTTAAAAGTTGTAAGTCCTAGAATCAATGACAGCGGCAGGGATTAGGCTGCATTTTCAAGCATACTCTAATTTCTTCAAAATTATGATCATTATAGAGGTTAAGAAATTGAAAGCAGGGTGAAAGCCAGAATCAAAATTTGACAGACTGGTAAAATCCATTATCTGTCCTCTTCCGTTTCTTCTTTTGTCCAATCTAGCATATAGAAGGAAATTATAAACTAGCTTAGATGAAAAATAGGTCTTTTGACCAGTATGCCTCACAAGACTGAAATTTATCTAAAATTAGTACAAACTAATAATAAAAAATATGTCTGGATTTTTCTTTAGTTGTGCTCTGCTCTTCTTGATGACTTCTGTTATACATCCCATCTACACATCAGACTTATTTTAACAAGGGAATGTAATGAGATACTTTATATTTAGAAATTGTATAGTTAGTCTTTCTTTGCTGTGAAGGCCCTTCCTAATGCTATATGTTTTTGTGATTAAAATTGCACTAACTAAATGTAATTTTCTGAAACAGTGGATTAGTGGTAACCCATTCTTGCTTAGAATTCTTTTCTAGGATTAGCCAACTCGCTCAACCTTGGAAATCAATCCTAAATTGCTTGAAAGCTCCTTTTTTCTCTCACTTGAATAAGGACCTGTTTTCCCTTCCATGTGCATGCAAAATGCCCATTTAGAGTAATGGAAGTTGTGTGCTGGATGCTGGTTAAAAGTGTCCTTTAACCAGTTTATTGCTTTCAGTGTTGGACTTGGCTATGAACTTGTGCCCCAAAACTTCTACATTATTAATGTTATTGCTAGTATCATTGCTCTATTTCACTAAGATAAGGGAGAAAAAGAACCAAAGCAAATAATCTCAGTGGCTTTCCTGAGGACTTTGTAGTGTGCTTTATTGCTGTGCTTTTTACCTCTTCTTACTTGGAGGAGTCTGTGTCCTTTCTTTTGTGTAGTTTCAGTATGCCAATTCCATATATATATATATATATATATATATATAAAGTGTAGAGGTGTATATATATATTGGTGTGTATGTTACATACACACAGAGGAACATCATTATAATATGATGGAATATTTAAGTTACCGTGTGGGAATAAGAGAATGATTTCGGTGACAGTCATTGGTAGGTCTAGCTAGAGCTGTAAATCTTTACTGAGGAGTCTAGTATCAAATGTATTTAGTGCATTCATATTCTTGGAAATTAAAGGAGGAATTACATTCTTTCAATGTAAATCAGGAACTAAGAATGGTTTATTGTACTTCCCTCTTGCCAAATCATAGCAGTACCGTTTCCCCCAAGTCCCATAATGAAACTCTGGATGCGTAGCATAACCATAGTCAGAGTCAGCCAAGAACGAAAAACAAAACCAAACCAGCTCAGTAAGTGTATGCGAACAAAGCTATTACATTAGCAGAAACTGCTTGCATATTGGCAGTTTTAAATGTCAGATGGTATTCTTGAACATCTGAAGGTATGCTCTCTTGTTACATCAGTTAGTATTTATGGTAGTTGTGTGAGTGTACATGGAAGACAAACTATGTCCTTAGATTGTCTTTACACATGTTCTCTTGCTTCACCACAAGTACCATATTTCTAATCATTCTGTCATGTTGCTTAATAAGACAATAAGTCCCTTGTGTAACATAGCACAAAACAAAGAATTGTGTTACGACCAATGCAATTTGTTGCAGGTTTGAAAAAATAAAAGGACTTTCTTCTGTATCTGATTATAGTTTCTTGTTCACCACCTCTGGCTCAATTTCCAGGACTCTTCTAAGTAGATTCCCAGAGTTTCTTTATCACTTATTTGCAAGATTTCGTTTAGCACTGTTGTTTTGCTTTTCTATTCTGTAATTGTCTAGAAATGGTGACTGGAGAATGAAAAGCTGTATAACCCCGTGTGTCTGGCTGTGTGGCCTTTAACAAGTGCCAGAAATTTGCCATCCTCTTGAGATTGCTTTTGGGTCTAAATTGCTCTGTGGGAATAGTCTGTGGGAAACAAAAAAAAAAAACCAAACAAAAAGCTCTTGGAGTAGTTGCAATAATAAGTATCACCACTCTACTCTGTCATATCATGCATCAAACAATTCTTGCATTTTGTTTCTGGAAAATGAGTGTTTATATATGTGTATATCTTTATCTGTATCAATCTATGTGCATATCTATGTAGCATCATAGACAGAGTATAAAAATGAAATGTCTCTGGCCCGTATGGTGCCTCTCTAAAAAACAGAGACCATTACTCGGTGGTACAACTAAAGAATGGAAACTTATTTATTTGACTAGGTTGTATTGTGCTATAGGTGCTCTGTGTTTGTGTGTGTAGTTGCTGTTTGTTCCCTGTTGGTTCGCCCCTCCCCCCCCCGCTAGTTTATGCATACCTGAGCAGCCCTATTTTTATTTAAAATAAAACATTAGCATGAGTTACAGACAATCCAGTAAAAAAAAACTTTTCCTTTGCTCTTTTAATACCTTTATGTGTCTCTGAGAACAGGTAAAATAGGTGTGACATTAAAATAATTCCCAAGTGGATGTTATTTAACACAGAGATAAAATACTTATTCTACTTCATGCAATTGAGTAGTCTTATTTATACAGCTATGGCTGTACTAAAATCTGTACTAAAATCCATGTAGGCTTCTTCCAGAGAGTTGATTTTTAAGTTTTCCATTGCTAGAATAGGATGCTCTATCAGAAATGCTTTTTCAGAATGTCTTCCTATTAGTCATTTTAACCATTGACTTTTTAGGACAAAAACTTTCTGACTCTCTCTCTGATCTAAATGCTGGATTATGATGCTTCTTTTGGACCTGATATTAATCGCTGAAGATATTTTCATTTCAAATGAAAGACTAACTTTAGAGTTGTGACATCTCAAGCTGCTTACTTGGGGGGAAAACCAGAAAGTAGGTACAGTGCAATTTAAATATATGGTACAAGTTTTGCCACCTGACTACTCCTAAATCTGTTCTAGGAATGTTTAAATGTTCTGGATAATCCTGGCCTTTGCATCCCCATGCTCTTTGTTGAGATAATGGTGTTCTGTAATTATTCATTGAGCCATACAAATTATTTGTAAATAGGTCACACAGTCATTACCACTATAACAGCTTGGCTTGCTTAACATTTTTCTTTTCCTCCCTAATTCTAGGAAGGATTTCTGTGTACATAAAGACGAACCATGTGATACTGTTGGTAAGTAAATAAACATAAGAGATTGTGTGTATAAACCACTTCCTAAAATCTGTTACATAAATAGAGATGTGAAACTAACAGATGACAACAGAATCAGTGCTGGATAGTTGTAACGAGCTGAAATACAAAATTAACTACTACATTAGATTTGTGTATACTTGTAGCAAAATGATATGTTTAAGTACCATCTCATTCATAGGGCAAACTGTTGTGGTTTTTTTTGTCTCACTGACAGTTTAACACCAAGTTATATTAATATTCTTAATTCAGGCTATGAAGCTAAACAAATGTGCTTATGTTTTGTTTTGGTTTTTTTTTTATGCAGTGTATTTATCTTTGGTGAGAATATGATGTTTAAAGAAAGTTTCCATAAGACTTTAATGTTATGTAGTAGAGCAATACAGTGTTTATGAACTATGTAACTTCTGAAGTGTACAGGATGTGAACTATTTTGCAAGGCATCTTCTGGTATCTTTGATTAAAGTGAGTGCTAGTTGCACTGAATTTCTCTATCAATCAGCATCTGCTAATTTAATTCACACACTGCTGGGAAGACAGTTTTTCAGTGTAAGGGTCTGGTGGAAAAAGTACAAAAGTGTGGTGATTGTTTTGTTCAGTCATAATACTGAGTAAAACCGTCACTAAATGTCACTAAATGAAAGAGGTCATGGCATGTTTTTACCCTAGAATTTCTTTTGGCTAATAGAAGCCTTTAACAGTTCTATATGTAGATACAAGTACTCATTGGGTGATAGTAATGGACTATTAACTATTGACATGTTTGTACTTCCTCTTAGGTAATGAAGAAGGAGATTTTTTTTTCACATTTAATATACATGGCAAAGTTTTGCAGAGAATTCTCATATAAACTGTATTACCCCTATCTTACTAGTCTTTTTTTCTTTTACTGCTCTATCATCCTAAGACTATGTAAGCGTGTCTGTTGGGTGACTATCAATAAAGAATCCTCCCAAATGAAGAATGCAATGTTTGTCACAGCAGTTAGTGGTGAAGAATTTAGATTGTTCTTCCACTAATTAGTATCTTGGTCTTAGGTGAATTTTGTATTAGTGCTTAGAGGGTTTTATTTTTGTCTTGTAAGTGGACAGTCTTTCCAGCTGAAAGTGGAAATGATGTGACAAGAATCTATGCTGACCTAGGCTGAAGATCAAACCTGGAATACTTCCAGAATATCTAAATCAGGATAGGCTGCTGTCTGGATTTCACAGATTAAGTGGATGATTCAAGGATTTTCCCTGAAAAATGTTTCCTCTTTGGTTGAACCTTGGCATTAATAGAGTTGGCTATTTATCTCTGAATTTGTCCGTGGAATTATAAAGGAGATAAGATTAAACTGATCAGTCATTCACATTGCTATGATGAAGAAACTTGGATGAAAGTTGAAAATGCGGCACTTACTTAATTGTAAGTGCACAGTGCACAGAAAGTAAATGGTTTGCAGTCTTAATATAGTAATATGCAAAATGAAGTAGACACCTTGGCTGTCTAATTTGGCATTTTGTGGAATGGCTGTTGTGGACTTTCCCACTCTGGGTGGTGGCATTTAGACTTTTCTTCAGAACTGAAACATAGTTCATATGTGTACTTTTTTCCCTATAGCTACAATTGTGTAGCAAAAGCTAAGGTCATTCTTTTCCTGTTGTTCCATCGGTTATTATATTAATTTAATGATTAGTTTTCTAGATAAATATAGTTCCTTTCAATAAATTCCGTGTATCATTTCTTCCATGATTATTAGAATACTGTGAGTCCACACTCACTCTTAAAAAGATGATGTCTTTCTGCAGCTCTTGTCCACCATCATTTGTGAGCTGTTCTAAGGAAAATTCTTGAGAAAACTAGGGTGAAGTTGGTGCATTTGTCTTGAATAGAATTTTTAAATTGTCTTACTAGCATGGATATATTACGCCAGTGTTTTTAGAATTGCAGGTTTATATGCAAAATTGTTGAGAGCACATGTAGGTGTATGGTATCTTTTTTTTTAATTTCACCTTCACTGGGAAAACCCAAATGGTGATTGGTAGGCATACATTAGATCATGAGTAAATGGTATGGAAGTGCAGTTCCATCTTATTGTAGATCCTCATACAACATGTTTATAGGCAAAAGGAGACAGTGCGTTCCAGAGATGTTTAACATGCTGTAAATTATAGAATTTGCCAAAGAAAGTACTTGAGAAATACTAATGTATTATCAGCTGTACAATTTCTAGCTGTCCAGAGCTTGTCCCTCCTTCCCCCAAAAGAATAAACCACAATACAGACTTTTGTCTACCATAAAGAGTGGAATAAGGCAATTCTCTGTGAAATGTTAACATAACTGTACATGTACGTGAGGCAGTCAAGGTGATCTTTGTACCACGTTACACAATCCAGAAATGAAAGTCATGAGAAAGGAACATTTACAGGACAGACCTCATTATTGGAAAGGGTTGTCATGTTGGATCACAGTTCTTCCCAGTGATGGATACTAAACAGACAAATACTGGTTTTATTGTTTATTCATTAAATGCCAAGACTCACAGTTTTCCGACTGGACATGAGTACCCAGTTAAGCCTGGTGGAGTAAGGGCCAGCATCCTGTTACATAGAGAAATTTTTCACATATTTAGGTAGCAAACAATACATTTTTATGTGCTTCCTGTCTTGTTCCGCTCAAAGTACAGAGCTTATGCACTCTTCAACTAGTATTTTTTCATTGTCTCTTAAAATAAGAGAGTGATTTATATGAAGATTTAATGGTTTAAAGGTGAGATTAACCAAAATCTCTGTTAACCAGAAAAAAATGTGTACTCAAAATGAAAACATGTGTCAAATCTCCCTAGAAATATGTAATTTCACTCTTGATTTTGAAATTAGATACACAGTGCCAGTCTTCCAAATATTCCTGCACAAAAGCATTTAAAGTGGCCAAATATAAGATTTTTTTTTTCCATAATGATAAAAAACATGTTTTGGAATATTTTTCAGATTTCTACATTCTTAATCAGGAAAAAAAGTTCTGGCTATCTTGGTGATCAAGCATAAAATGTATTAATACTTCATATTTGATAGTTTTGAAAAGTACGCAGAAATAGAAGAATAGAATAATTAGTTCTGGAATTTTATGTGATTTCCCAGTGTGTGTTGAAGTTCAGAAAGTAGAATGACTTTTATTTTACTCTTTTCAGAGATACATTAAGTATGGTACTATTGGCTGGTTTCTTATTTCACACTGTAAATCCAGAGTAAACCGAATGAATGCCTTCCTTGACTAATCTCACGTTTCTGTAAAACAATAGTGTAGACTCTTGTGTGGTATCAGTCAGCCCAGATCAACTCATTTCAGCTAAGCAATTCTGATTTCAGTGTTGTCAATTGTTGCAGCCCTTCTCAAATTCCTTCGGGGTGGTGGATCACAAAGCAATTGTTTTAGGATCAAAATTGACCAGACCTAAGTGTTCTTGAGTTCCACTCTTTTATTTTATTTCTTTCCCCCTGCTGTTCGGCTGATAAGTGTGCTCCCTGTTTCCTATGCTTGCAGAAAAGTGAGATCCTGCTGCTCCGCCACTGATTCTCATAGCTCTTCTGTAGCTTAAAGAGAAGTTTCAGACCTTGCTTTACTCTACAGTTATGAGGGACATACTATGAATAAAACAGAGGGCTTGTCTGGGGGTAGAAGCATATGAAGATGTTTATATTAGACTTTAATTTACTTTGCTAATAAAAAAAACGGGTTTAGATTTGTGATTGTTCAAGATCCTTTTCCCCCCAGAACACAATTATTCTGTGGGATCACGGCATTTCTCTTTCTCCACAGTTTTTTTAGCTTAGTCTGAGCTAAGACAGGAGGGACCTGTCTTCTAAATTTGTAGTGTTTTAGCGTGTTGCTCTTTTTCTTGTGCTGCATGCAGGTAAAATTATTAATGTAGATGTCTGAATGAATTTCTGAAAAGTCTGAGAAATAATTCAGTTGTCAATTTTCAGGAAATTGGGTCTGCACTAAAAGAAGCAGCATGAAACATAAGCTGGGGGCTAGTACATACTGTATTGTTCTTGTGCATGCATATTCTGTTATTATCATATTTAAGTAACTGAATGGAGCAGCCATTCATCGGGCAACTTGTTAGTGGATTATTGCACAAACCATAGTACCAGCAGTTGGAAATCAACAGATATTTTCTCACTCTATTCAAGGATTGGGCTAACAAATAAACACAGGAAGACTATTTCTTGAAGGAATTGTATGCACATTTGAATTTCCCTTCCTTAATTCCACCTTTCTGCTGCAGCAATTAAGATTTTGAGTCTCTGAGACATACTTCTTTTGGATTTCTTTTGTTGTTTGCTAGTATCTTCTATGGAAACATTATAATAGTGTTCATATTGTGAAATGTGACAGGCACGGGCACATTGTAAAATGATGATTGTCAGTTTGGAGCCTTGTTAATCTGTAGTAACTGGGGGAATGGCTGTTTTTAAGGAAGGCTGCGTCCTTTCTGGGTTTTCCCTGTTTGAAGGCTGCTCAATGCCTTGGTTTAGCATCCCTCTGCCTCCTTTTCCAGTCTGGCTTTCTGCCAGCAAAATGACTCAGCAAGTCTTAGCAGAAACATGCAATTGTGTTTGTTTAATGAAAATTTGGACTGCTTACTTAACTAGCTGTAAAAGTTTGTTTGCAGCTTCCATGCAGCTTGCTATTTGCATCAAAGCTGTAGGTTTAGATTGATGGATAGGTTCCAACAGGGTGCTTGAGAGCTTGTTGATGCCCTGGAATTGTTCAGCCATGCATAGTGGTGTTCTGGCAGCGATATCGTCTCAAAATGGTTTTCAAAAGGTCTAGGAACGAGCATAATTGTTACATCCGGAAATATTGTCAGGCCGAATGACCCACAGAAGATCAATGAATTAGCAAGTGAGGGAATCAGGAAGAGAACCCAGCATGTTCTTCCTCTGCATTCAGCATGTGACATTGTCTGCATTTCTATGTGACTATGACATGGCTTTTAAGAAAATCTACAGTGTTGGTATGCTGTCATATCCCTGTAAGTTGTAACGCTCCAAATAAATTTATCCTTAAAGAATATGTAGAATATGAAAATAATTTGCAGACAAAAAATCTCCTATTCTACTGTTTGAAAGCTGTTGCTTTAGTAATACTATCCAATAGTGAGTATTAATTGCAGTTCCTGCTGGTAGTTGGTTGTTTCAAAGTCTTTATTAAATATAGACAATTCAAGATACCAGACACTAAGCACCTGAATCCTTGTATTATCCCTTGTTTTACACTATCTGATCTCCTATTCCTTGTCAAAAGTCCCCAGGTTTACAACATGTGCTTTGTAAAATGTGACCGTAGTTAATGTTTTGAAATATTTATGATAGCTAGTAAAATGTCCTAGTAACAATGATTGCAACACAATAGAAAATGAATAAGTACTATTTCCAGATTCTGTTACCGTAAGCCTTTTACTGCACTGAGTTAAAAATATATGCTTCTGTCAAAGGAAGGTCAGGAATTTTCTGGGCATGTATAAATTGAGTTCCATTTGATCTAATGTGACAGAAATATGAGTAATTTAAAAGATAGCTTTTGTCTTAAATAGAATGGCCTCAGCTGATTGTTTCAATACTATCATCTTACTTTAGCAGGGTGAAGCATTTTGTTGGTTTTTTTTAAAAAATACATCTCCAACTGACACACCTATATTGCTTTGCACAAACACATTTCCTTTAAAGCTGGTACTATTTGCACATACTTTTAGTCCTGGTTGAAATTCCCAAGTACTAGGATGTTTCAGGAAGAGTAAATAGTGCTTATGTGATGCTTTATGAAAGACAGATTTTCTAGCATTTCATTGATCTGAGAGAAGTGTAAATGCAATGCTCTTACTGTGATTTGCTGGAGAGCAGGTCATTAAATGCTGTTTTCAAACAATATTTTGTATCTTATGATACCACAGAAGTATATACTATTTTTAAAACCTGATAATACATCACTTGATCCTGTATTTTCAGATACCATTTTCAGTTAAAACATCAGCTGTAAGTACGGTGTCTCAACTGTTTACTAGAAAGTATTTTCCAATAAAATGTGTACATTGCAAAATGGGATTCCCTTAAAAACTCTTGTCAGATTGTTTTAGGAGGATGGTACAAATATAATATATTATAAATTTCCAGCTCTGGTAAGAGGTAGTGTTGCAGAGGGAAAAATAATGGTGGAACAATGAGGCACCATCACGTCTTTAGTCTCTTGCAAAGGATCTAAAGAGCATGGATCCAAATAATGATCAGTAAGGAATCAGACAAGCATCTACACGATGAAGTCCAGAAAACAAAATGAAGTGAAAGAACACATATTCCAGCCAACTTAGCAAAATGCCAAAGATAGATTTATTTACTTTCCTTTTCTAACCTGAAAGCTCTAGGTCTTTAATACACAGGGCTTTGCCTTTTCCTCCAGAACTTGTTCTCAGGGACTAAGGTTTTGTCCAGCCCTATACATTAAGAGATAACAACAGAAATAGGGAATTCAGCTGGCTGTCACTGTCCGGTGGAGGTTAATGCTGAAAGTATTGAAGCTGAAGGCTTAGTCTCTGTTACCAATGTACAAGCAGCCAAAGAAGTTGCACAGAACACAGACAGCAGCACTGCAGAAGTGAACTATTTCCCTGTGCTTCCTCATCTGTATCCATCTGGTGTCCACCGTCTTATCCAGAAGGTTGCTCTGCTATAGTCTCGCACAGCTGCCCTTAGCCTAACTAGCTCTGGGAGTGGTAACAGTTTGCTGAGGAGCAGGGTGAACTCTACCATGCTGAGCCACACTCAGCTGTGCCTGAACTCCTGTGGGCACTTATGTTGCTCGTTTAAAGGTCATTCAGGTACCTGTGTGCTGCAGAACAGGAGCCCTTGCCATGTAAGCACTCTAGGTAGAGTTAGTCTTTCTTTGGAACAGATTGCCCAGACAAGCTGTGGATGCCCTATCCCTGGAAATGTTCAAGACCAGGCTGGATGGGGTTTTTTAGCAACCTGCTGTAGTGGGAGGTGTCCCTGCCCATGGCAGGGGGTTGGAACTAGATGATCTTTAGTGTCCCTTCCAACCCAAACCATTCCACGATTCTATGATTTTGCTGCTTTAACACTTCATGTGTTTGGGTTTGGGATTATTGCGCCCTGCACTGTTACTCTAGAGGAAAGGAGAGAAGAGGTGCTGGCAGTGTGTTTTCGGTGGGCATATTTGTGTTAACTGGGATAAAGAAAGAAGGAAAGTTTGTCCCCTCTCTTCCAGGCCTTCCCCACCATCAGAACTGGATCCTGCTGTATGTGTCTCTTTTTTCTAGAAGGTTCTAACTAGGGCCTCTGTCATTTATATTCACTAGAAAGGGGTGGGTATTTTGTTTTTCTTCTCCTTTGTTGAGGCACAATTGTGGAAGAAATGCACTTAAGGCAGTTACAAATCAATACTGTAGGTTGTACAGTTGTTGACACTTGCAGGAGGCAAGAGAGATCTCTGATCAGTCAAGGCAAGTAGGAATCCGTAAGCCCTGTTCTTTATGGCATGTCCTAACTTTGACATGCATTTTGGGAACAGGTTTCTCCACAAGACAGATAAGGGTGAAAGTAGGATGTGGGCCTGAACTACTTCTACAAAGGATTGAGTATAGAACCTATGTATAGGTCCTGCCCTAAATATAGGAGGGGGTGGAGGGGAGGAGTTGGTAGTCTTGGAGGAAATATAGGAGACATGCTTAGAGAATAAAATCAGTGGAGGTGAGAAAGAGTTTTGTAAGGTGTGTGCATACATCTGTTTTTTGGAACATCTTAGCATTGCACACAGGTTGAATGTTGGTGAAAAGTATTCTAAGTAAAGAAATACTATTTGAGGTTGCCATTTTAAAATTCTTTTGTCTGAAATTGCCCATACCTGGAGAGATCAAAAATATTCTTTGACATAATATCCAAGCTTGTTCCTACACAAAATGTGAGGAAATGCTAAGGGCATTGTAAGCTTTGAGTTTTTACCTGTGAGTTCATTTACCCCAAAATAGAATAGCTTTACTGAACAGAACACCACCTCATACAGTTAGAGCAGGAGCATCTTTTAAGTGCTTTTGTGGAAAAGCTAGCCATAGAGATCTCACTTAATTTCACACAATGAACTTCTCTTTATTTTAAAAGTGCTGTAGCTCAGATGTGTGTCTGGTAGCTGCAACTCCCTGAGTAACTACAATGTTCACGTGTGGCTGCTGAACATTGATTTCTCCTGTGACATTGCTAGGATGTTTTATTTAGTATAATTTAAACTATGTAGAAGTGTAGATGTGCCGAAGTTCCCTAGGAAGTGATATCCATATGATATACAGTATGTCTGGTATACAGATACCATTAACACACAAGATTTTTTTAAATCATCAGGGAAATTTTGACCTCTACCTAGACTAAAGAATAAAGTCTAAAGAATAAAAGTTGCTTTTGTTGGTGAGTCACATGTCTGTAACTACAGAAAAGCAGAACCTAATCAGATGTGAATTCCGATAAATGTAAAACACCCAAAACAAAATAAATAAATAGAATTTAGTCTAACTCTTGTCATAAAATGTCAAATGAATTATGTGTGCTCTGTGCACTTTCTCAGGAAAGCAGAGGAACATAGAACTATAATACACATGCTCAGTCATTAAATCTAGACGTTTGCTATTGCAAGCCTCAACTTTATTCCTCTTCTAGATGTATTAAATTCAGTTTTAGAAATTATTAAGATTCTTGATTCCAGCAAAACTCTTTTAAGATGCAGTCCCATCTTACTTTGCATCTTGTTTTACTGAGTTGGACTAAATGGCAACAGTCCAGTGAGACCAGAGAACTAGGTTTTCATGCCAAAACAGCCAAACCTTTGTTTTCAAGCTGTGTTGTAACTCAGAAAATAACTAGGTTACAAAACAGTAGATTGTTTTATTTTCAGTGTTTAAAGCTTAATCAATCTCAACAGTAGTAGGGTAACACAGAATAGATCTCTGAATAGACTCTTGATGGCAATTTTGTAATGACTGAGTTTACGTTTAATTACTAATCACTTATCATACTTAAAAACAAGTCGTGTTCCTTAAACAATTGATCAAGGACTTGCAGCTGCAAGCAATTCCTTACTTTTCTTCATTTTATTTTCTTTTATTTTACTTTGAAGTAGTTAGTTAATACATTTAGAGAGCTGAAAGTGAAAAAAAAGTTTTTCTATTTTGTTTTTCTGATTAAACTACAGAAGTCACTTACTGCTTTCTTACTAAGTATGTGTTAACAATCTGTCTTAGGAAACAGTAGGGCCTTTGAATGTATTCAGGAAGACTGGAAGATTAATTTTCATGTTTACGTCCAATTTCAGAAGTTTACAGTGAAATCTGTAAGTAAATTTATATAGAGCTGAGAAAATCTATGACTTCTGTTAGCCTATGGATGTTATGGTTACAGGAATAATATTTTTTAAGAATGAAACAGATTATCACATTATTCATTTGGCGTGCAGGATAAGTTTATGTATTTGTTGATAGTGTTGGTATTTATGGTTATCCTTAGTAGTATTTATTTATACAGTAGTTATACATTAAAAATAAATACAATATAGCTGAGGTAGTATTAAAGGTGCATTCATTCCTCAGCTCAGATACATTCAGTTGTGCTATTACGCAAGTAGGTGACATACTGTGATTGTTTTTACATATGTTTAAATCCCAGCAGAGACAATTTACGTGCTTAATTGCTAAATCTGGTTCTTCTTCTCAGTAATTGGTCATGTAATATGCCACGATACCATCCATAGATCTACATAATTTCATGTGCAACCATATTCCTTTCTGTGAAAACGCAATGTAACTTTGTCGTTTTCTACAGATTATGCTATTTCATCTCTAGTTGAGTTTTTGTAATACTTATTTTTTATTGTTTTCTGTGTTTAGTCTCAGCTTACCTGAGGTGTTTAAATTCTGTATTAAATTGCTTTAAAATATAGAGACATTAACATTACACTTAATAGCATTTAGAGTGTTTGTGCTCCGAGCCAGAACTTTACTTTCTTTCACAGGCAAAACTCTTGTGACCATCAAAAAAAGGCACTCCCAAGTAAGGACAAAAGAATCTGTAACAGCATACAATGCATATTTGCTTTGTGTTAAAGAAAACAAAAGGAAATTGTGAGCTTATTATCACAAGAACACGGGCTTTTCTCGTGAATAGTATGTACTTTTCAACTTTCAAAAGTGAAAAATCAGTGAAACATCAGACCAACACTGCCATGGTGCGCAAGAGATGCTCATGGCAAGGCTAGGGAAAGGTGGTGAGACACGAAGCAGAGGACAGAAGTGGGCATGGCTTAACGAAGCTCAGTTCTCTGGTGGCAAAAATTCTTTCACTGGGAGAAAATTTATATTTGTATCTAATCAAAGTGCAAGAGATAAACGAATGAGTGGTTTAGTGACGGTCTCACTGCATTAAATGAGTCTGTTATGTCCTGTGTCATTTTATTCATTCAAAGTGTTGAAAAATTGAATCACACCCAAGCAGCTGTGAGCTCTTAAAAATGTCTTTCATTGTGTCCTGGATTTTACAACTTCAGTACTTATCTTTTATAGGTTAAATTTTAAATTTTAAAAATGAAAAATAAAATTTGGTGTCAAACATTACAAATTAAAGACATCCAAAATACATGGCTGTAAAATGAAGTATAGCTGTTTTTTAGCTAGCCAGCTGCTTCTGTAATATTAGTGTCTTCTGTTTAGCTCTTGGTAGTTATGCTTACATATAGTATTTTTATGCCTTCAAAAGAAATGTTCGCAAAGTTATATTTGAATAGAGTCATCAACCTTGCATGATATTCTGCCCTGAAAAATTGCACTGTTTTTTATTGGAAGTTTTTCAAAATAAGGCACATCAGGTAGCTACTTGTGACTAATGTATTGGTTTATGTGTCCCATAGCTATATAATGGGAAAAAACCATCAGCATAATGGATTAGGTAGACCATGTAATGACTGCATATTTTTCTCTGGATTTTGAGGAATAGGATGGGTAGACAATGATACCTGGGTCCTTTAAGTGAGGAGGAAATAAAAGGAGCTCCATATTTCTGGAGAGAACTGTGGAGAGAACTGCATCTAACTTGTCAAAATACTAGGAGAATTGCTCTGCAAATGCAAACAGGAAGGAACAGAGGCCAAGGCTTGCTCTTCATTTAAATGCCTTTGGGCACATTTTCTGTTTGAATCCATCTCATACCTTCTTTTTGTGACACTTCAGTAGCAACAAGTTCTTCTGTATTTCTGTTTTGAGTCTGTACTGATGATTTTATGTTCTCAGTATGATGGTATCCTACCCTGCATAAAACATGAGTTTCCCATCCATTAATTCATTCTTTAGTCAGCTTGCTCAAACAAGGACTAGTCAGGCCCTAGTGCTGCACGTGAGATACAGGAGCCTCCTCCAGTTCTCAATTAATTGCATCTTGCAGACTTTGCAAAGGTAGTTTGGATAATGGGTTGCCTGGAAGAAGAAGGTCCTGATACTCTCAATCTTTTCAGCTTGTTTTCATAGAGTTCAAACTTCTTGAGGACAATCCCAATAAAGTCAAAGAACTTTTTTAGTTGGAAATAGTTTGCAGGAACATTGAGATACAGTCTTGAAAAAACTCACCAGCTGTAGGTACAAGTTGAGCCACTGATCAGTTACTGCTGACTCTTACTCAGGCATCATAACCACTTTCATCATGTGCTAGTACAGCATGAAACAATATGTGCTTAGTTACACTAATAAAGATGGAATACAGCATGGATATCTGGAGGTAGTAATTTTAAATTAAAAAATTTTAGCTGGAAAAAAAGGTGTGATGAAAAACTTTTCTCAAGATACCTTTGCCTTTGTTCTCACTTGCCAGAAAGACACTGGTTAAGCTAGCCAGTGGCATTTAGACAGTGTTTTCTGTATAAAGGAACAGTTAGCTATTTAATTGACTTTTCCTAGAAGATGTGCTATTAGCATCTGTTGTAAACTATCCTTAGATCAGTCACTTTCTTATAGTGTTTCTCTCTCATAGTGAAACAAAGTATAATTTCCTCACTTGAAAAAAACTTCAAAACTTTGGCCATAAAATAGTAGATCAGTCAAAAAAACCAAAGAGCAGACTAATACTTTTTTCAATCCCCCTAGCTACCCCTTGTCGCACATAAAAGAGAATGCAGATTATACTCTGCTTTAAAAAAAGGAAAAGAATTGTTAAACATTCTCTTTAAGTGGGGTCTCAACAGCAGTAAAATAATAATTTTTGTATTAATTTTATCTTGATTATCTCATGCAAACATGAGAAAAGCTTTACAGGATTCACCTACATTGCAGAAAATGAGGAAATATAATACTGTGCTGAAGCACTGTTTGTCAAGGAACTATGTTACGTTTCTACCTTACAGTGTCATTCCAGAGCACCGGTATAATAAAATAAATTACAAAAAAAAGGAACACAATCTTGTTTTCCTCTTATTTTGCTGTAGAAATAAAACTAGGTCTAAAGAATGTGTATTAGAGTTGAAATTATGTGGTCTCATGACTGATTTCATGTCAATTTGTTGCACAGAGGATGGTACCAAGACAAGGGGATGAACACACTGGAGAGTAAATTATAGGAAAATCAGCTTAATGGGTATCGAGGCTGCAATCTTTGTAAGACTAGGATAAGCATCAGTGATATATTATGAGTTGATCAAATAAGTAAGAGAAGTTGATGTTACACAAGGCTTGGAAGCAGATCCAGAAAAAAAATGATTTGATGGAATGAGACGAGGTGAATTCAAAGGCATTGCAGTGTGCGTAGATATGCGGAACATGGGGGCAACCTTAGCAGCTGCACATTTTATGAATGTGAGAATTGAAAACCAGATGTCAGGAAGGCAAGGAGAGAGATAAGCACCTGGGAGAATATTTTCCCTGTTTGGATAGAATGACATAATTCTTAATTACTTCTAGTATATATTTTACTTTGTGATGCTAAGTTATTTTGACACAAGTGTTCAGAGTTGTAGGCTTACAGTATTTTAAGACATCTTAAAGTGAAATCAGACTTCACAGCAGTGGAAGCAGTTCTGACAACTAATTGGACCATCTTATGTTGCAGGATAACATCTATTCATCATGTTTCTTACGGGGAGAGTCAGATTTTCACAGAAGCAGAATAAGAGACAAGAGACAGTTTTTAAAAAGCAGCATTTGCATTAAAATAGGCATGCAATAAACATTTTCTGCTTTTTTGCAAATTACAGAGATCATCTTGAAATGACATATAAGCTTAAGTTTTAAGGTCAGCAGAATTTTTTTAAAGTTGCAGAAGTTATGCAAAATTTCCATTTAGAAAATAGAGACTAACTCAAAAGTGATCTTGAAAAGCATAGGAACTTTTAAAGCACCTACACTTTACATAACTCCCCTGGAATTCTAAAGCCTACCCTTACCTCAGCATTTTCATAAACACGCTGTTCTGTGCACTGTGCATCCTGTTTCTTTGGACCACGTCCCTTGACATGAAATGATAAGGCTTTTTTTAATATATGTATTAATGTATTCCAGACATTTAAAATATTTTTAAATTAACCAAGTCTTTCTGTACATTATTTTTATAAATGTATATTTAAAATACTGCTTACATTAGAAAAAAAGGTAATTTCAACGATTGGCAGTGGCAAGAAAGTATACAACAGCAAAGCTGTAACAAATTATTAGAGAAGGTCATCTTCATAAAATGAGGTCAGTTTATGTTTCTTAATGCTAGGAAGTATTCAGATTGTAATTTCTTATACTGCTCTGGGATTCTTGGCAAAATAAAATTTCACTTGCCTTTTTGGCAAAGGTACCTCCCTTTGAATTCACTCTAGAGTCTGTGATTCCTACTCTTCCTTTTAAAGTCATATTGTGGCAGAAGCCTTAGTTGCAAGGCTCCAAAAAGTTTTGCACAAAGTATTTTTACTGGGCTAGAACATTAACTTTTTCCTGTCTTTCTGTAAAAGATAGCTGTTGTTAAATACTTGTCACAGTGAATCTATGCCGTCTATTGCTTACAAATTTTTGAATGGACAAATACCAGATATGCATCATCCAATATTCATCAGGCTGTTTAATCATCTAAGATAATTGTTCCTATATATCAGATGGTTTATTGCTCAAAAAATATTCTAGAAGGAAATATGTAGGCCTGATACCTGTTTTTATAGTGGAACATTTATTTTTAAACACAACTGAAGAGTAATTTTTCTCTTTTAAGAACTTCACAGGGAATTTTCCACTTTCAAGAATGCTTCCAGCTCTCAGGCTTTTGTGTGGCACTATTAAACACAGATAGCCACTTCACATCCCAGATGTTCATAGTGGTCCTGCTTGCTTCCTGACAGGTTTAAGAGCTCTGGTACAAGATTAGTTTCCAGCAACTGAACTAGACTTGACTCAGACTGAAAGCAATAGGGAGGAAAATGTGTTTTAGAAAAGGCTAATCATGTATAGATGCTATATAGATCAGTGTTACTTTTGCTTCTGCCCTTTGAAATAACATAATCTGTGTGGAGCATTGAAATGCAAGCATATCAGATTCCAGTAGTCTCTGACCAGGCTCTATTAGGTATTGCATATGCTGAGGTGTTAATACTTAAAACAAGATTTACTTAACTGAAGATATTTTATGTTATATGGGATTTTGATTTAGTGGAGCAATATGGCAATGCACTGAAATCACAGTGCAAACGCAGTATAGCCTTTGCAATATACAGTTCGATGACAGTACAAATCTGATGGCCGTTTCTGGCCTTTAGATGCTCACCATCACGAGCCTGGGCATTGCCAGGTGCTGGGAGGGAATATGTGAGTTAAAATCAGCTCAAACCCATTGCTCTGTTCACAGTTCATTTTGCCAGTTGTTCAGTTGTTGTGCTCTCTGTTGGGCTGAGCCACAGATGCACTTACCGCTTGGCTGGCCTGGCTAACTCAAGAAGCCATTCACACTCTTTTGAATAACTCAGGGGAAAACATTTACACAAGCAGTTAATCCACTGAAGTGATACAGGCACTTATCTAAACAAACCCTCCAGTCTCTTTTCTGTTGAGATAAGTCCAGCTTTTTTTGCAGCAGTTGTGGTCAGTCACTCTACATTCTTACCTCAGCTTCATAAGCACATCTGATCTGAGCCGCCTTCTGTTTTAGGGGTTTATTAACCAGACACAAAAAGGTGAACTTCTCTTTTTCTTTAAATAAATAAGTTTATTTAAGTAAAGTAGGCATGGAAAGGAAAAATGAAAGGTAGGCTAAATAAGGACCAAAAAAAGGGGAAAAAAAGAAAAGTGTGTGTGTGTATATATATATATGCACACAGAAATGTAGAGACAATTAGTCAAAGGAATAGACACGCCTTTCATACTACATGCACACATACTGCCTTTTAACACTTATTACAACTATAGGTACCAATCTGGAGTAGTGATATATTTGGTCACAAAGATAAATAAGTAAAAGGAAAATGTATGATTTGGTTTACATATTTTCTATGTGATGATCCATTAATGTTTTTCCCTTAGCTTCTAGGTTGTGGTTCATTCTGTCAAAGAAAAGCAGAATGCAAGCTCTGCTTTCTTCCATCTAGCATAATGTTTTAAAAGTAGTTTCTTCCTAATGGTCTCTTTTTTTTGTGCTGTGTATGTATACAAGAAAGTAACAGGCAATAATAAAACTTTTTGCTGTATAGAATAAATTCTTATTTTGCTACAGCTAATCCCAAGATGAAAAGTGTCATATGCTTAGATATCATGAGGACTGGAAATGCCTAATTCACACAAATAGCTTTCCTTGTTCGTTTTTGCCCCAGGAAAAAATATGATCCCCTGTAGAGTTGACAGAGAAAGCTACAAATACAGCCTGAAAGGCTGCAAAACAACATTGTCACATGGCCCACCTGTAAAGGAAATGTAGAACAAGTTGGAAAACACAGAATGCAAGTCTGAATTGTTAAAAATACATCCTGTGGTGTACTGTAGTGTTCACTGTCATCATCTCCCCATCTTGTCTGTAGAGTAGCGAGGGTTTTGTCAACGTACAGACACAGTTTTATGGTAGGAAACAGACACCACCTCTTAATCTGAGACATATGATACTCATTCCAAGTAAACTGTTTATCTGTTATGTCTGTCCAATGCATCAGTGAAAAGCATATCCTCAAGATGAATTTATTTATGCACATTTTTTTTCAGAGCTGTTCTGAAATGGCTGGCAAGCAGCTTGAAACCTGTTTCTAGCATTTTAAGGAACAAGCTTCCACTTTACTTTGGAAAGCTCCATTCAATTTTGTTGCCAAAGAAGTGAGGTGTCTCCCTTTTAAAGCCACATCTTACTTGATTGTATTCAGCAGAGTTCCATGAAGTTTTCATAATGCACTCATAATTTAAGATTGTGTAAGTCCTAAGAATAGACTTTTCTACTTCTTTTCAAAAGTTAAACTTATAAATGTAGATCAAGATTATTAATAATTTTATCTGCCATATAAAACAAACAGCTAGAAATATTGTTTATGCAAATCATGCCATGAGGAAGTTAGACTAATGGATCAAATTAGTTCAATTTCTTATAAGAAAATATGAAGCAAAGAAAATCTTTATTGCACTTTACTCCATATGCTGTGATTTTTTACATTTTCTTCTGAACAAAATGACCTAGAACCTCTTCAGTGTCAATAATGTGACAGTGAGGAAAATCCGCTTACTGACTCATCTGTGTATTCATCTTAACGGAATTGTTTTCTATGTGGGCTGTGTTTTAGAAGAAAATTAGTATCTTCCAGCAGTTCTGCCATCCCACTTCTATAATAACAAATTGGACATCTGTGGACTGTTTGCGAGGTGCAAGAGCTAAGGACCTAAAACTGTTCGACCACACAGTCAGAACTTGTCCATCTGTGTATGGCATACATTGATATACCTTCCCCATTTTAAGACTTTTTCCCCAATCTAAGGGTTAAAGTGCAGCAGTTTGTTTAAAGGGAGAAGAGTAAGCTTTATAGTCTATTCTGAAATACAGAATCCCATACTTATTGGTACAGTATTTTTCTGGAAGCGTTAGTTTTTCTAAGATGTACAGAAACCATAAACTAACAAAACAGGTCAATAAAATTGAAGTTACATTTGCATAAAATACAGCACAAGTTGATTTAGTTTTATACCATTGTTTTTTCTAATGTCTTGCATCTGTGTCTATGTGCATTTGTTATATATATGTATACACACACGTATAGGTATAGTTATCATCATTGTTGGTATCTGTCACTTTAAAAAGAAAAAGAGATCAGTCTAGGCTTTTCTGTTTGCGTTTTGAGATTGCTGTTTGTTAGCAGTGTTGTTTTGATTGCTGCCATGTTTAAAGGCTTCTGATTCACTGACAAGACTTTTTTTTTCCTAGAAGTTCTCAGTATCTGGGACTCTCTTCAGAGCAGCTTGTACTAATTAGACTTTTAAGTGTCAGCTTTGTGGAAAGCTTTTTCCTCCTGCTTCTTAAGAAAAGCACCTGGGCTGCTAAAAATAATAATTTGTTAGATTAGTAATCAAATACAGTTAAGGACTATTATTTATGCTCACAGGCCCTTGATTTGCCAGTGCAAATTTAAAATTCTTATGTTCAAATCAAAAGGCAAAGGTACTTGGGCATTAGATTATGTTTCTGTTGTAGTGGCTTGCTAGGTTTGTGCATCATCAATAATTCAAACTAATGTCATGCTAGCAGGAATTTGTTAACTGCATGGCACCATCTAAAGACTAAAGATATTTTGGGGAAAGTTTATGATTTAAATCGTCATGAGTTTTTCTGATTTTTTTCTATCCATTTCAAGCTTACCTATATTTCATCAGCGTTTATGAAACTGCTAGAAACTTCAGAAGAAGATTCCATACATAAATATTACTTTTATTAATCGTTTGTGCTTAAGCAATATCAATTGTGTATGTACTAATTTAATGAATATAGATCCAACATTCATGAAGTCCATGAAAAGTTTCAGTATCCTTGAAATTGTATCTAATACGCATTCAATAGCAATAATCTGCTTTATTATTTTACCTAGATGACAGGGAACGCAGTAGACTCTGGGAATCTGTTCTGTTTTACTGTTTTTCTTGGTCAAATTTGAAAAATTTTACTTTATGGATAAATAGCACAACCATGGGTGTACTATCCCTAGATTCCTGAGAATATAACATACCCCATTAAAAATTCTTTGAAGTGGAAATGTTGGGATTTATTTTTATTTATTTAACTGTGCTATACCAACTTACTCTTTTTCTTTCAGCTTGTGTTTTCAAGGATTGGGAACACAACATATGTTTGGGGTTTTTTAACGGAATTTTGATTTCATACAGACTGGAAATTCAGGAAGACTTTGCTCTTAATCAGTAGTATAAGGGATATCTGGATGATTCCCTATCCCTCTTCCCTGGAATGAAAGAATATGCTACACGAACTTAGTTCTGTGGTTTTTATGGTCATTATTGCCTTATAATCCAGAAAAAAACAAAGTATCTGTTGGGCAGAACATTACGGTTCCCAAAACAGAAGAGCTGAGAAACAGCTCAGGAATGTGTAGAGCTGATATTCAGGTGCTATCAATGGATTAAACAGGTGGTACGTAGAAGTCTCTTTTTCTCTTTTAAGAGCATCTACAATTAGCAATGATTTTGAGTAGGGATCCAGAATGAGCACATCAGTAATGGCGTGACAAACCAAGTTTCAATGTATTGAGAAACCAAGGAAGTTTATAGGAAAATGACTTCATATATGCTAAGTAATTAAGACTTGTATGATTAAGACTTTCAGAATATGAACTCAGTTTCAGTGGATCACTATAAAGGGAAGAAAAATAATTGATCTCTAGCCTTTTAGAAAGCATTATTACAAATGCATACATATTCAGGTCACACTTCAATGTTGTGTGGTCACTGTAAGAAAGAGCAATATTTGTATGTTTCACTGCAAATTTCTTAATGAGTTTTTGAGTTTTTTACTGTGGCTTTTTTTTCCCGTGGGCAATGCTGATGGTAGTGTTTCGATACAGATAGTGAATTTATCTTACGGCCAGCAGGCCATGAATGAGTAGCTACAGCTGACAAATTTGTTTGGGTCCTTTAGTTGGTAATGTTTTGCGTTACCCCTGTGGGCTGAACTACGGCTTTTCAACAAAGTTGTAAATGTGTGCCTACTTTGAAAGAATATGATGTCAACCAGAAAATTTTAAAGAAAATTTATCCTATTATGTAGAAGGAAATCCCCATTTCTATGGCTAGTAGTAATAAACCACTTTTAAGTGGTTTAAAGGCAAAGTTCTGCTTTTCTGAAGCAGAATGTATTTCATTCAGATAGTTACATGTTTGACAAGAAAAAGTAGTCCCTTATATGGTTCTTCGAGGGCACAATGGTAAATCTTTACTCTTAATTTATATTGCATGTATTTTCTTCTGAATTAACTTGATAAATAGTGATCTACAGAGTGCGAATATTTCATATTTGGCATTTATTCATACAGTGCTCTTTTTTTGTTTCAAAACACAGCTTTCTTTATAGAAAAATAATGGGATCCTTCGATAAGTTGTCAGTAAGGTGATGCTACCGCTTTCTAGCCAATACTTTTCAGATACAAAATGTTTTAATTTGGAGCTGTGTGTTGAGACTATGGGGTTCACTAGGAATACCGTAATCACAACAAGGGAGCAATTGTTCATTGTTTTTTTTCTTTTCTTGGGGATTTAACCTTGGAGCAGTTCCAGCTGTGTTAATAAGCCACAGGAAGCTGCAGTGAACATACATATATTTAAAGAAGAAATTCCTCCTCTTACCTAATGCAGAGACAACTAAGCAAGAGCAGCTGCTTATTGAAGTCAGTTTCATTTTCTCTACATGTGAAATTAATAACCGACGACAAGACGTGAAACTAGTTCACAACTAGTAGTACTTGGCTGATTTACATCCAGTAGCTGCAGTTGTATGTGGCTTCCACGTATGAGGTTGACTTTGTTTAATAGGGGAAAAATCAGAAAGCATTAATTCCATTAATTCCATTTGATGTTTTTGGATATTTCTACAATCAGAAATCTAATTTAATCTAAATAAAATGCAGGTCCTGTGTTTTGGATGTTACACTTTAAAAGGTCAAACATAATAAATTTCTTTAAAGGAATGCCAAGTGTAAAAACAGTATTGGTCATATATATTGAATATTTTTGAAATTGTCTACCACTGCTGACTGCTGCTTCTACAGAATAGGTATGAAACATACAATGTGCATAGTTATTTTGCAATAAATCAGGAAGCAGGTAGGACAGTAGACCGCAACTGATAGTACACATGTTGTTGTATGGAAAGATATTGCTAGTATACCTAAACCTGCCGTTTTAGAGGCCAAAAGTTTAGGGGACTTCTTTTCCCTGTAGAAGACTAGAGATCATCAGACACTTTTCAGTTAGTACTCAGCATCAACAGGCAGAGGGAGGTTTGGGAATTCTCTTTTTGTAAATCCCAGCAAATAATTTTTATCCAGCCAAGGCTAGCCCTCTGCAGTAAGTGCTGTGGTTTAAACCCAGCCGACAACAAGCACCATACAGCTGCTTGCTCCCCACCCACCAGCTGAATGAGGGAGAGAATTGGAAGGGTAAAAGTGAGAAAACTTGTGGGTTAAGATTAAAAAAGTTTACTAATTTAATAATAATAATAATAATAGTTGTAGTAGTAGTAATAATAATAAATTGTAATGAAAAGGAAAATTACAAAGAGAGAGAGAAATAAAACCCAAGAAAGATAAGTGAAATGAAAACAATTGTTCTCCACCAACCAACCAACCAACGCCCTGCCAGTCCCTGAGCAGCAGCTCCCCTCCCAACGTGCTCCCTGACGTCATATGACAACCTTTTGGTCAGCTGGGGTGATGTGTCCCAGTTGGGTCCCTACTGAACTTCTTGTCCACTCCCAGACTATCCACTCTGTTGGGGCGGTGTGAGGAGCAGAAAAGGCCTTGACTTTAAGCACTCATCAGCAGTAATTAAAACATCCCAGTCTTATCAACAATGTTTCCAACACAAATTGGAAACGTACCCCTTACCAGATTCTATGAAGAAAATTAGCACAGTAAGAAAGGTATTTCTGAATATTTTACATTTTAGTAACAGCAACGCCTGCAACACTTCAAAATGCAGCACTGGATTTTGTCTACGGCGAAAGTAATTTTTCGATTTTGTTTTAGTACTTTGTAAATTCATTGATGTTGGCTGAAGTCAGGGTGCTGGTATCGGCTTCTTTTGGTATTGTTATGAGCTCTACTACTTAGAGCTACAGCATTAAAAGCAGCTCTGCCTTTTTCAGCTTTGTCATCGAAGCTTGAATGAAAATGCACAAAATTGTGGAACTACAAGGCAACAAGTGTTTTAGAATTATTTTTCTTTTTGTTTCAGACACTGGAGCAAAACATTTGAAATAAAACATTGCATTTCTGAGTGTTTCTTACTTCTCTTATTTTCAATAGCGTTAATATAAATTATATCTAAATGTAACAGGAGACTGTCTTTTGAAGAACTTCCTTTTTTTTTCTTTGAAAATGGTTTGCCTTTTTACCCCTGCTCAGTGTTTTCTCCTTTTTGTCTTTGGAAAGAAATGTTCTGCTGTATTCAAATCTAATTTGTGATGGTTTTGTTCAGTGCTGAACAACATTTATTGTCACATGAGTTTTGTGTCCAAAAACCTTCATCCAGCTCTGTGGAGAGTGACACTGCCAGACTAGTGATGGGGTCACTACTTGAATTTCATGTTGTGGATGAGGTGTTGTACTCACAGACTGACAAATAGTTGGACTGTAAGAAGAATGACTTTTATCTTTAACTTAGAATGCTAATTATGACTAAATTTCAAATACTGTCAAACATTTCAAACTTGACCTTTACATACAAACATCCAGCCAGCATGTTGATCCAGAAGGCACCATTCCATTGAAAGGATGTTCCTGGGAGGAAGGCCAAACACTTGAAACAGCATTTTGATTGCTTACTCTGAAATTTCAAACGAGTGACTACAATAGGGCCCCGCTAAATGTATTTGTAGTCTGAAAAAAAATTACCATTACCCAAATTAAGCTGCGTGTTGCTTAAGCTGTTACAGTTACAGACATTGTACTTTTTAGAAGCCGAACTTGACCTTAAAAGCCTAGCATTCAGGCTCCATTTTTTTGAAAGCTTAGGCATTATATAGTAGAAACATTAAAGCCTCTGCAATGAATGTGTTCGTAAGGCTGCAATCTCCTATGAATTTTTATAATTCTGTGACACCTGACACTTCTACACATTTTTATAATTATTAACATGCTGAACACTGTATAAGTCCTGCACAGTAATAATATATACCTTGCATTCTATTCTTCTGAGTCTGTCAGAGGAAGTAACTGTTCAGATATGTGTCCTAACACTGTAGACATCTATTTTCATTTACAGTAGTATTGATATTTATATGTGTGTTCTATCACATCTTACTAAGGTACCTAGCAATGCTTTTAGAGAACGCTTTCTGCGTATTGCAGTCTATGTAATCAGGCAATATTACTGTCAGATAATTTTACCACTGCTTGCAATTTCTTTGCTATTGCTTATCTATTTTTGTGCTCAAATCAGTCATTCTGCCTTATGAGTAAATAAACCTTTCTGAGATATCTGTTTCTATATTTGGATGGCTCTGACCACAGTATGGTTTCATGCCTGTTTGGGATCAATAATGCCATAATACGTGCAGATAGTAATAACAAAAATAATTCAATGTGGCGGTTGTGTTTCCTAGGTATAGCCTATCTGAGTGGAATGTGCAGTGAAAAACGAAAATGTATAATTGCAGAGGACAATGGTCTGAACCTCGCTTTTACCATTGCCCATGAAATGGGTCACAAGTAAGTATGTGGATAACAAAACCTAGTATGTATCTGTATGTAATATTACTATGATTTGATGAATTTGATTGCGTACTTCAGTTTTTCCATTTTTTCTTTTAGGAAGGCTTTTAAATTTGATGAAAAATTTGGAAAATAATATTTTTCTTGTTAATAAGAATAGTGACATATATTGATATATAGAATGTAAATGAAGAAATTGTTTATAACTTGGAGTAATACAGGAATCTTTATAGCTACACAATAACTAGGTTAGCTGGAAGGACTGATATTGTCTAGAGGCAAAGCAGGTGCCCCTGTTTTTCTTTTGGGACTGTGGTACTGTGTGTTAGATCCAGCTCTGACTATTGTTGCCAACAAACATTTTAATGAGAACATGAGTTGGAAGAGCTCTTATTTAATTTGGCTTTCTCAGGATAGATCCCATTAAAGTGTATAATGATCATCAGTCATTGCAACATTCTGGTTTTTCATGCCTTAATAGAAAAGGATGACAAAGTGAAGGTGAAAGTTACTATCCTTCCCAACTGGATTTTATGATTTTACTCATTGCATGAGGAAAACTTGGAAGCAAAAGTGAAAAATTCTTATGTTGCAATAATCAAATTTGTTCATGAAAGTTATATTTAATTCTTGGCTTAAGAACTTGCTAAAGAAAACAAATAGGAGAGTTCTTATTATAAAATAAAATAAAATAAAATAAAATAAAATAAAATAAAATAAAATAAAATAAAATAAAATAAAACAAAACAAAACGTGTTTATTAATCTGACATTTTTATCTGCAATGTCTGCTGCAGGTATCTGTGTATACATTTTTAGAATAACAGCTTCTGAGTGACAACAGAGAGAGATGTTTTGCTTAATCCCTTCAACCTCTGAACATTGATGTTAGGTATCTTAGAACAAACACTTTGAATTAAAAGTGATCTGGTTTAAATTTGGTCAAAGCTCTCTGAAAATGGAGGTCATAGCATCTAATGTTGAAACACGCAGTTGATTCCAAGAAAGAATTGGAATTTAAAATATTTCTATTTAAAATTTGTCCTGGATGCATAAAAACAAATTCAGAGCAACTATGTAACTTGGAGGGAAAGGGTAACTTGACTATGGGAAGCTGCATGAAATTAGTCTTTTCTGTTTTTTATTGAGTTTTCATAACTGCAGGAAGCTGTTCCAGGTTAATATCAGCCAGTCTGTTTGAGTGATAGTTATGATTAAGAAAAGAATTAAAAAGAAAAATGTGTTTGTGTTTTGTAGCCACATGCTGTGCTTTTTCTTTTCACTGTAGTGCTTGCTAATATTAGAAGGGGGTGGGTAGAGGAAGATACATTTTCTATACACTTGTTCTTATGACAGTAAGCCATGGATAAGGGGAAAGAAACAATAACCTAATACGATCTGCAGATAAGTTCACTGATGGAGTAAATTAGAGAATTTTTTGAGGCAGGATAATTGAGGCGAATACAAGTACTGGTTTATGCCTTGCACTATAAAAATAAGTTTAGAGAATAAAAGCCTTTGCAGCAGAATTATCGAGTATGAAAAAAGGGGCATCGTGATCAACAAGAAATGTGACACTTTCTGCTTCCTGAGAAATGGTGGTGTACAAAATCCTAGATGTGGAAAACAAGAAGCAAGTACACAATTTTTACAAAGTTATGAGCTATGTGTTGGTTCTGTGCTAGCAAATTTGAGAATGTGGGATATTGATCTTATAAAGAAGGTTTTGTCATGCAGCAGACAAGTTAGACCTATCTTTCACATTCTAAGGACTGCTGGATGCCAAACAGCATCCAGACAAAGTTAGACAGGGAAGCTCACTGTTCTTCATGGAAGCAGTTCTTCCAAGACTGTTGCACAGACCAGGCTCTGTAGCCTTTGTTGCATTAGGTCCTCAACTTGAAATATTTTTGTGCCTTGCCATTGCTGGGGGACTGAGGAAGAGAAAGGATTTAGCAAGATCTTCCTACAGGGACCTAAAAACTAAATTGTTGATGTATGAATCCTGGGAACAAATGTTAAAGGCTACACTATGAAACTTCAGAACTTTCAAATCCCTCCATATTAATTCAAATAATCATTATAATATCCCAGCCATCATATTCTCACAGTAATAATGACATTTGGATGACTTTAGAGACATTCTCACATTTCTCTGCAGGTACTGTAACAGACATTTAAATACAATGGAAATAAAGAATAAACCAAATCTCTTTTCATAGTAAAGGACAGGATGTTATTTGAACCATACAAGAAATTCAACCTTATGAAGGCTAATAACAAGCCATGTAGAAATCAGGGAGACTACCACAAAAGTGAAAGAATAGGTAGCCAGAGATACATGAACAGCTGCCACAAAAAATAAATAAAAAACAGGCAACCTCCAGTGCAAAACATGGAGAGGTATTCAGCTTGATTCCTGCTTCATTATGGAGCCAGAGTCCTTAATCATTGCAATCTGAAATAAAGTGGTCTTGCCCCAAAGAGAATAAGATGATCTTCCAGAGACATTTGTTTTCTCTGCCTGACTGTCTGTGTCTGCCAGCCTAGCTCTAGCGAGTGCAAGGAAGTACACTAGAAGTAGTTCACCCTTTGTGAAGAAACAATATAAAAATATTTGAAGACAAACATTTGTATGAAGGTCCCGTGAAAAGGACCTCAAGAGATTCAAATGTATCTAGAGTGCTTCTCATAGAGTTTTGTCTTGCTCTTTCTTAACTGTCTCAGAAATGGAGATTAAATGATCACCATCTAGACCAGTCATAAATCTTTTCCTCTTTCAACACATTATGTTTTCTAGAAAATTTTCACAAACCTTTTCTGAATCTTGAAGTCACTTAACTTTCACCTTCTTTTTTTGACTAATATCTTTCACTATCCTCATTGCTCTTGTGAAGACAGACATGTTCAGCAGCATAGGAGAAGCAAAAACTTTCTCAAAGATTGTGCCTCTCAAAGTACAAAGAAAAAACTTTAATTTTTTTGTCTTCTGTACAACAAATTACTTGCCTGTAAATTATCATTCAAATAGACTCAAAAGTTAGGCACTACATTGTAGATTTACATTGCGGATATTCATTTATCAGCCTGAGAACATAAAGAAAAAAATACATTTGCAATTGCCATAGTTTTGATGAGTATAAAAGTGCCTTTGAAAACAGATTGCTTTTGGAGGGCTTATTTTTGTACACCAAACTCAATGCTCTTATGTATGTATTTGAAATTGAATTGTCTCTGATAAAATTTTATGATCATTTGCAAACTCAAAACAATGAAGGAAGGAATGAGGAAGACCTCTAATGGCACTGTCATCAATCGCATAATTACAGGTTCAGGGGACTTTGGAGGGGATGGAGTGCACCCCCTGTGCTGAAATCTAGATTTGCTTGCACACAGAGGCAGTTGAATTACAGTTAATTATATTGAATACTTCCAATACATACATGTTTATTAAGTGTTGAGTTGCGGTTTTCTTAGTTTTGCCAATTAAGTCAGAAACATTCTTAATCAAATAGAATGGCAAACTAAACCTTACTTTGCAATATGAAGTGTCGTTTTTTCTAGTCAGCTATATCTGAAAGCCGATGATCTTAATGACATCATGAATTAACATTGTAAGTCAACAATTGTTTTTTGAACTCCATCTTGAAATATTAGGAACCAATTCGATTTTCTAATGAGCAACTAGGTAATTATATATGAAGTCATATTACAGAATAAAAGCAAATGACAATGAATTAAAAGACATCATAGAATCATAGAATTGTTTAGTCTGCAAAAGACCCTTAAGATCATCAAATTCAACCGAATGCCAGTTCACCGCTAAACCATGTCCCTAAGCATCACATCAACAAGTCTTTTAATATGTCCAGGGATGGTGATTCAATCACTTCCCTGGGCAGCCTGTTCCAGTACTTGACAACCCTTTTCGTGAAGAAATTTTTCCTAATACCCAACATAAACCTGCCCTGGCACAACTTGAGGACATTTCCTCTTGTTACTTGGGAGAAGAGACCAATCCCCACTGCCCTACAACCTCCTTTCAGGTAGTTGTGGAGACCCTCAGCCTCCTTTTCTCCAGGCTAAACAACCCCAGCTCTCTAAGCCTCTCCTCGTTATACTTGTTCTCCAGACCCCTCACCAGCTCTTTTGCTCTTCTCTGGACCCGCTCCAGCACCTCAGTGTTCCTCTTTGTAGTGAGTGGCCCAAAAATGAACACAGTACTTGAGGTGTGGCCTCACCAGTGCTGGGTACAGGGGGACCATCATTGTCTCCACATCAAGAACTGAGAGAAGATGAGAGAGAATGCTATTATTTTGGTTATCAAGTAACACTTTTATCTTCATTTTACTTATATGAGTGCTGTATGTGGGATAGGACTTCTTAAGTCTGGAGAAATAAAGGGTAGAGGTAAACTGCGGTATCTCAAAAATACATTCATTTACAATAAATGCGCTCTAACTGTACTTTAAAAGTTGTTTTAAATAGTTGAAGTTCCACCAGTTGAATACTGGTGGAATTTCTCAGAATCAATTTTATACACATCCACATTCTTTTTCTGACAATGGTTTTGTGAAATACAAAATTACCTATTTTAAAAATTCAGGCTATTCTACCAGGCATTCTGTAGTTCCAAACAGGAAGTCTGTGGAATTTTTCAATCACCTACTTAATGACTCATAAGCAAGCAACATATATTTTTTGTGATGCTAATAAACAGCAGTATGAAATTCGGTGGAACTTGAAGAGAGTTTTAAATGGGAGATCAGCAAGTGCTCATGGAGCATCAGTTACATCATGTATTTTTGTTATCACAAACAAAAATATGATAATAGAACACAATAAAATCAACAAGAGTAATAGAAGCAACTGTCTACCAATCTTTGTGAATGAGTTACTAATGCAGAGTAGAGAATCTCACTAAAGTAATTACAAAGAGAGCTATCTTGATATTTACAAGGTTAAAGTAGAATTTTACAGTTGAATTTGTGTTTAACAAGATTAGCACATCAAAGGCAAAGTTATTAATTTGGCTTAATAGAAGACCTCCTTACATCTTGAAAATCATCTAATCACAAGTATAACGAGAAACTTCAGGAGCAGTAGTCACATTATTACAACTGTGCAAAGTAGGAGATTTGTATAAGGAACACTAAATTAAGGCATTTGACACCTGGCATTTTGTCTCAGATGTTAAGTCAAAGTATTTGTTTATCATTTATTTTGATACCTAACTGTTCAGGTGTGAGAGAAAGAATGAAACCTTACTCGATACTTGGATGGATATGCATACAGGCCACCCACTGTTTACATAACACTGCCAGACTGTAATGTTCCAGGATGGATTTACAGTTAATTTTTCTTGAAATACCATTTATAAACTGAACAGTTAATATCTGAACAACAGGCTACAGGATCTACAGGCTTAATTGATAGTCTGATGCATTTAAAATAGCTGAGAGAAAGTTGTCAAAAGATCATAAGAGTTTCAATATTTTTTGTTAATAAGTAGATAATTTTTTTGGTCATTCACTGAGTACCTGATAACTCAAAGTCTTTTTCCTGTTTATGTATTTTTTTCAATTTGAAGACATATGTCAGTGTTTTTCCTTGGCATAAGATTAAAGTCAGGTATCATAGACAATTATTTATCTAGAAATACTGCAGTTTGCAGGATGTGACATGGGTATTGTATTTGCCAGAGGTGAATACTTTTCTTATATTATACACTCTATAAAAATCATCAGCATGGGACCATATGTATCTTTGTGTTATGATGCTAAATACGTCTGACACGTTCAAAGGACCACAACAGCATGCGATGTCTAGATACAGCTTCTTGAAGCATGGTGGTAGGAGTGTTAGCATAATAGAGAAGAAAGAAGCTGGTTAGCAAAAGTTACAAACTCAGCTGCACAGTAGCATGCAGTATATGTTAATGTCCTCATAATAATATATGTATTCGTTTTTTTATCCAGTTTTTGTAAGATTGAAACAGTAATCTGAGTTGCAAACATCCTAGAAAACGAGAAATGAGTCACAATAGAGAAATATTCATTGCCTAAACATATTTCTTTTGATTTTTAATTATCATTGAATATTAACAAGAAGATTGAGGTTTCCTCATCCAGTATATTCTTTCTTTGAAAATAAAGTTTTTCCAAAATAAATAATTTTCTACCTTTTACCATCATAGTTTTTCTGTAACTGGGTTACTTGCCTTTCAGTTCCCTTCAGGCCAAATAATTCATTTACAACTAGAACCATGTGTCTTATCCCATTTATCATCTGCCATTTGCAAAGCACAATAAAAATAATGAATAAATAATAAAAAGCTTTCCACCTGGAAGAGTGTGGGGTCACTGAGCAAATTCATGATGCCATGAATGTAACACATGTAGGAGAATTTTGGAGTCCTATAGTGAGAATAAGTATAAAATAGCACTTTACAGTGCAGACCTAATTCTTTCCAGAAGGTGTGTGTATATAGCCTTATTTAGCTTATTTAAATATAGCATAATGACTGAGGAGCCTTTGTTGAGACTTAAAAGAGCTTTTATTTCTTAATACTAAGCTATAAGCAAATCAAATCAAAGTGTGGTACTTGGTACTTTTTCAGTATGTGGGCTGACACTGGAATGCATTTTGTGCCTGCAGGAATATAACCTATTCCCTTGATGGCAGGAGAGATGCTGTCTTCTATCTCGAATCCAGCTGTATGCATATAATTGCAGCAGCAGAGAATTGTAAAGGAATTACTTTGTAACTGAAAAATTGAACTAGTATTTGTCTCCTACTTTCAGTGGCCTGAGTTCTAAGCACAGAGAAATTATGGATTTTTCTTTGTACTATTCCTACTGCACATTAAGTATCAAAAGGGATCATCTTCAAAAATTAGCAGAGATGTTTCCAACTTTCTGCATGATATCACAAAAAAAAATCTGGCAGTGTTTTTAAAAAAAGTTTTAGAGGTTTTATTAGATAAAAATATTTTTTCAGTTGACTTGACAACCATGTATAATGTTAATGGAGTTTATTTGACCAAGGCTCTTTTTCAAAATACTTTTAAATTGAGATTATTAATATATAGTTTAGTTGCATACTGTGAGTTGATATATTGCTAATAGTTCAGTTAACAGATGCATTCCATAGGATGCTTCCTAGTTTCACATTATATCTGGCATACATATTCTTTAACCAGAATAGATGAAGCTTTTTTATATATCAGTGAAAAAATAACGCTTCTGTTCTTAAAACAGAATTTGATTTATTGCCATATAGATATCATCTACTATTTGTTAAAGTACAGCACTGTCTTCTTTCTTAATGATGTTTTTTCAGACTGCTATAAAGTTATCCTCTTACCCCAGACTCCCTTGTTTTCCTCCCACATGCACATGGTGTTGTTTTACTCTTGCATGAGGTTGAATGATCACAGCTGTGGTAGAGAGGAGCTCATGGACAGAGAGGGCAATGTACCCAATGCTAGCATAATAAATTCTATGGGAAGAGCACAGAGCAGCACCAAATATTTTTATATCCTTGATTGTTAATGAAGAAGTAGATATATATGTTTACATTACTTACTCTCTTGCTGGGTAGGAAGGTAGCAATGATCTTAAAAGGCCCCATCCAACCTAGGTGATTCTGTGAATGACTGCATAATGTGACGTGGTGAAAGAAATCAGAAGTCAATACTGCTGCATATCAACTTCGATGTGAACTTGTAATTGATACTAGACCAGATAAAGTATTCAGTCATTACCATGCCATAGAAGTGATCAACAGTATGTACTGAGGAGAAGATGTCTGTGAATGTTTAAGAGCATGTTCTGTTGCTACTTTAGCATGCTCCTCATATACTGTCTCATATTGTGATTTAATTAATTGATGTTAGCATAATGACCTATACTTCCCTTTTGAAGTAGCTGTTCATTCTTATAAGCAAAGGCATCAATACTGGTCCTCACTACTTACTGGATCTTTTGTTGCATGTACTTAATTTGGAGGTGGAAACATATGGAGGCATGTATCCTATGGGATTAGTGCAGATACTTTGAACTACATTTGAATGTCAAAGCAGAATACGAGAAGTGTTACAAAAGCATAGAAGCTCAAGTATTGGAAGATGGTGGGAATTAGATGTTTTTATTAGTTTTTATTAGGTTGCTGATATACACAGTTGTTATAGGTACACCAGTTTTTACCACTTCTTTCTTTAAAACACAATGTTTTGCTTTTCTGCAGGACAGAGTAGGGCTGCAAAGTTCCAGCACACTGATGAATCCAGTGCTCTGGAGAGTAGTTTCATGCTCATTTACAAATCTTCAAAAACAGCTGAGAGTGTTTAATTTATTTCTCTTCATGCCAGTCACGCATATATCCACTTAGCTAATACTGAAAACTACATTTTCATTTGTCTGTTTTCTTCCCCTCTGTTTATGGGTTGTGAATGAGAGTGACTGTGAGTCTTCAGTTAAAGCATCAGCTTCAAGCAGATTTTTAGTAGAATTTTTCATTGCAGTGCCCTCAGTGAGAACTCACTGGGATGCTGACTGTTTAAATTCAAAATCCACTGAACTGCTTCATCAATGTTATTTCTAACAGTAAACATTGAAAAAACATTTAGGTGCAGTTTTTTAGTTACAATAATTATTCATTAAGCTCAGAAGCATTTAACTATTCTATAAAATTTCAACAGGCCAGTTCCATATGAAATTAAGATAGGATCACTGCAAAAATATCAAATCATTCACTGATCTTAAAAAGTAAATTTCCAATATATTGGTTGAATCATTAGTGAGAGAAGTAGAGTTCATTAAACCTGCAGTAGTTGTACAATTCAAAAAGTTGTCTAAAATATATATTTAACAGCTGATTAGAACATAAAATTTCTCATCAAATGAACGAGCCTACATTTTCACCTTTCAGTATAGAATTGTCCTCCAGGCATGGTTTCATGTACTTCAATGAAAGCTATGTTGTAAAAAAATCAAAGGAGATTTCCTACATTTACTATACCTGAGTTTTTCATAGCCTCTTGCAGGATTTTTAACTTATAAACATTTTGAAAACAATTGTTATTTTTTTTGTGCTTTGGTTTATTTTTGATAACTTCAAAATTCAGCATGGGGATAAACCACGACAATGACCACCCATCCTGTGCAGATGGTCTCCATATCATGTCTGGGGAGTGGATTAAAGGACAGAATCTTGGGGATGTTTCATGGTCTCGATGCAGCAGGGAAGATCTGGAAAGATTTCTCAGGTATATCATTCAAGAAAAACAACTCTTACTGTCTGCCATTATAAATTGTTGCAATAAATATCCTGAAGTAACAAGTTTTCAATTATTTTACCACTTTTGTGGCAGACTTGTGTTTGTATAGCCCATCAAAATGATTTAAATTATCATGAACTATGTAATATTTGACAGATTAAAATCTGTTTTCAGCAACTATTGTATTGCTATGTTTTCATTTGTTAATGTACATGATTATACTTATATATATTTATATATACATTTAATATACATGTAAGTCTGTTTAAAATATATTAATATGCTATGTATTGAAAAATGTTGGACAGTGAATGAATGACCTATGAACAGCATGTAGATTCTCTGATCTATGTGCCATTCAATATGCAGTATAATTACATTAACTTTTTAAATAGAAATTTACTGTGAGATACTTAATAAAGAGTATACCTAGAAACCAAATTAAAATATTTACTTTCACTATATATGTTTTAAATAGTATCTGTTCCTTAAAGCTCTCTTCCTTTATTAAGTTTATAAATATATCTGTTGAGAACTTACTTGCAACAGTTAAGCAGTCCTCAAACTGTAATTAGTACTGTAATTACTGTATTAAATCTACCACTATTTTTCAACTTAACTGCTTTATGACACTGGAATAGTTGTTATACATTACATGTGTCAGTCTGATGCATTTCTACTGAATTTAGGCAGAAGTCAAAACCAAGACTTGGTGCTTTAGCAGGTTTAATTATTTTCAAATATTTTTTCTTCGCTTTTTGAGAGAAGTTAAATTTCTAGCTACCAGCTTAGACGTGAAAACTAAACTACACAACTGCCTATGCACTACAAATTGCCTACATTTTTATAATTGCTCTGATCCACCACCTTAATCAGTTAGGTAAATTTTAAACTAAAATGTTCTCCAGTGCTTTCTTGAAATTCCTATTATAGCTGATAAATTATATTGTCTTTCTGCAAATGTGCAACATCAGAACCCACTATTAACTAATATCAAGTAACCCATAGTAATTTAAATGGAATAATTTCTCTGAATGACAGCCCGATGCCGATGAATAAAAGAACCTTAAGAGTCCACATTTTTTGAATCTCAAGTACAAGTTTAAGTTGGCATGACAATCAGATTCTTCAGGATTGTTCAGCATATGAATCTTTGCATATTGACAGGTCAAAGGCCAGTAACTGTCTGCTGCAGACAAATCCTCAGAGCCTCAATTCCGTGATTATTCCCTCCAAGCTCCCAGGAATGACGTACACTGCAGATGAACAATGTCAGATTCTTTTTGGACCAACTGCTTCCTTTTGCCAAGAAATGCAGGTAAGGATGAGTGCATACTTAGGAAAATACACCTACAAACTCATTGTTCTGTGAGAGATATTTTGTGTTTGAGAAGAAGAGAACATGGCATCTTTGAAATGAGAAATTTGCGCTTCACGTTCCAAAATTAATGTGAGCATTTTAATTTGTTTATGTTGTAAGACTTGCTCTTGCTCTCCAAACATCCTAAATCATGTTCTATCATAGCATACCACGGATATATTCCTTACACTTCAGAAATAGAAAATGTCATGGTGTGAACTCACCTCATTGCAACGAATAGAATATTTGCAATTTATTCCACTGGGACAATCAGATTTTGCATGCAGGTTCCGTTTCATTATGGTTTTGGTACTGAACCTCTGTATAGGACCTTCAGTAAAGTATGCTGTGCCTGTGCAAGCTCCGAGGGAGAACAGTGGTATTAGCTGGGCTCTCTCTACCACGGAATATATCCTGCCTCCCAGCAGACCCCCTGTGAGCCCTGGCACAGCGCTGCAGTCCCGTGGCAATTGGAGGGGCAGCACTTAAGTGAGTTTGCTGACACTGCTTCATGCCATTGCATGAAACGGTGTCAGTATATATTAACTAGTTTATATTCAAATTTTATATTTGAAAAAGTAAAAAAATCAAATGGCTCTTCATAATTTTACAGCCTAATACTAGTAGATATCTGATTGAAGAAGCACTTTAAGAATGGTTTTAAGAGATAAAAATCATTCTTCTTTAATGTTAATGGAACAGGCACCGAACACGTTGGATGCCCTTGAGAAGGTAACCAAGACAAGAAGGGTAATTTACAAATGTGTAAAGAGCATGGAATATGGGTTGATAGAAGAGGGACTAGGAGGAACTGTGAAATAAAATTTCATCAGAGTCAAAGTGGACAGATAGCTTGGAAGGTCAGGAGTATTCAATATGAAAACGTAATTCCCTGCTCCTTAAGTTCTTCAGCTCTCTTCATCTTTCCAGCTTGGACAGTGAGAGTAATCTTTATCCTAAGGATTCTCAAAGGAAACATTGCAATACATGTATGACTACCACATGCTGAGAACTGCACAGCTAAAAAAAAAAAAAAAAGAGCTGTAGATTACTGGTTATTATTTTATATTATTTTAACTGTCCTATTGAAAACATTTTCACTATGAGAGATGAGTAGTAGAATTAGATATAAGGATTCTGCAAATGTTCTTAATTACTTCCTAGTGTTTTTTTTTTCTTGAATTGCAGTCTGTTTCTTGCTTTTTAATACTTTGATTTCAATTAAAGGATTTGATTTTGGTTTCTCATTCTCTAGAAGCCTATTTTAAACAAGAAAATTGTACAGCATTAGCCCATTATTTCTTCTAGGTCTTCTTTATCGGTAACTGAAAGTGACAGTCAAACCTGGAGGCTGTTGCATTATGCTGTTGCATGATGCCTTTATATGCTTTTCATTTCTGTGGTACTTCCCATCCTTTGAAACACTTGTGTTTAGTTGTGATTCATTCATATACATTCCAGTAGCCGAGTGGTCCTTGCCTGTTGTGTTTCATTCACAGATGCAGTGAACATTCTTCTCTTACTCCAAGTTACCTCTGACTAAGGTTCCTTCAGCTTTAATTACTATTTTAGAAAAGTTAGGAAGTTAAATTTAGCTAATGCTACCCTCATAGTTTTCAACTGTTTGCACAGAGAGTACTTGGGCTCCAGCTGCTGTTACCTAATTGCCATTTCTAATCATCTTCAATAATTTTCTCTTCTTCTGACACTGTGTATGTAAGAGGACACAATTCAGCTAAATCCTTTTTTTCCTGCTTACCAGATCATTACTTCTTATTAAAATAGTTAGTTTAGGAAATTTCCCATTAAATATTAGTATTGTGATACCTTCATAACTTAAATCCAAAGGTATGCGGGCTTGCTTTGAAGAAAGAACCTGGTAATGATGCAGGACAATACAAAAGGGCAGCGGTCTTTTCACCTGTTCTTTTTATCTGACAAATCATGGTTTTATTTTCAGTTTTCTTCATAAACCAAGTCAATTCCTTGATAACAGTATGGTCTCAAGAGTAAGAACACGACAATGTGGTAACTGTTTCTGAGAAGAAAGCCAGGGGAAGAACCTTCTGCAGTTGCAGACCAAAGTCCTCTGAACCGGAAATCATATAAGCAAATACCTAATTATTAAATTTTTGTAACGCATCTTTAAGAGCTTTGGGCCTATTAGAAATTACTTAAAAATTAAAAAAAAAAAAAAGACACTAAGGACAGAATTGTTAAAATCCGGTGAGGGCACTGAGGCAGAAGAGAATTTCTCCAAAGTTCCACTGACAGCCTCTGTAAAGCATGTTGTTTTCCTCTGTGTTCTTCTGTCTGGAATCAAAATTTACACTCCCACCTTCCCTGCAACAGAAAAATGTGAGAAGTTTGATCCTTAGTCTGTGGTCCTGAAGCACTAGTTACAGCAAGCTTAGGCACTATATTCAGATCTTCTTTTCTTCCCTGCTATGGGCCCTGTTCTGTTACAGTTTACAGTATCGTAGTCCAATTAAATAAGATTTCAGTGGTGAAGAGGAAACTCAGAGCAATGGATGGAGCACAGCCCAAAGGATAAGAAAGCTATCCTGCTCCTACATGTTTCTCCCGTGTATGAAAAGAAGGGAAAAAAAAAAATGTTGCAATGTAGATTGGGCTAGAACCAAGCTATATAAACTTTCCCAGAAGTCCTTCATGAGTTCTTGTACATGGCCTGTGCAACAACGACATTGTCTAACTGCGAAGTGCTGTTAGTCGGCAGCTAATGTTATCGTCTCCCTCTGAAGTATGAGGATATTATATGGAAATAAAAATACATTGAATTTAACCTACCAAATAATTGCATTTTACATATTATGAAGATGATTCGAAGTTCACTGTGCTGGTTGTGCACATTACTGTTGCTTCCATTAAAGAAGTCAACATTTAGAAGAATTTTCTAAATTCAATACAGTATTTCATTAATTGCAGTATTAATTTATTAAAATAATTACTTTACTATACATTGACAACCACTGAATTTTCCATGACATCCAAACTACTTTCTTTTATCTCTATATTCTCTCTTCTACTCTGCCAATAACTGGCAGTTTACTGTGGTTACAGTTGTTGTCCACAAGCCAGGAAATGAGAAAGAAACATACTCCTTGAAGAGTCGTTTAAACTTCAGTAAATCCAACAATTTATAGTCCAGGATTTCTTGGATACATTTTACTTGCTGAACAGTTCATAAATGTAACTATGTAAAAGATAAATTATGAACTATGTCAGAGTCTTACATTTTTTGTGACTGGAAGATAATCTGATGACCAGACTTCCATGCAGTCTTTTACATTAAGCAAGTGTGTTTCATGTATGCTAGCTATTCGTCTCAGAAAACAATTGAGTAATGATGGAAAATAATTTTCTTAATTATCTAAAAATAATTTACAAATATCAGTAGTACAATCAATATAATGCATTTCTGCTAAGATATAATTTTCTACAAATGTTATTACTGAGCAGTATTTCAGGATAATCTGCAGTCACATTACATGGCAGCTTCTGAGAAACATTGCAGATGCCAATGGTTTTCCCTTGCTATCAGGAATTCCTCTTTATGGTTTAATGGCTGTAGCAAAGGACTGAGGGACCACTGAGGGCCTAGTCCTGGTTTTCCTGAGCGAGCTCCTCCCACTCCTCTTTCATGAGAGGTGTCCAGACTTTACTTTTTCCTTTTAATCTTTATTTAAAGACTTTTTTTTCTCATACCCCAAGCAAATTTTATAGACCCAAGAAAAGTGTAAGTGGATCTCAGAGTACAAGATTTATACTATGTCGCCATGCTTATCTTGTAAGGGAGCCAAGTTTGCTTTTATGCCCATGATGGCTCACACAAGAATCAATTAGACCCTAACATTGTTTCACGTAACCGATAGTGAGATCATGGCCCAGAAGTAGTTCTTGATGATTAAATGTGATTTTAGAACTTGACAATTGAATGTAATTGTTGAACTATGAAACGTTGGCTTTTAAGATTAAAGTCCAGGATGTGAATGCTATCTAGTCAGTTCCACTAAAACAATTCTTGTCATAACACAGCTGTGATCTTTGCAAAGAAGTAGGAGACTGGTTATATTTCATGGTGATTTTTAAGACATTTCAGGGAGAGATCACAATGAAAAGAAAGTAAGTCATGGAAATATTATAGCCCTGGTGGAATATCTGTCCTCATCTCCACCACCACACTTTAAACAATTTGACTTTAGACAAATACAGTTCTGAAATGCTCCTTTTTGTCTCTGGTCTTTCCTCTCAAGTGGACCTTCTTTCCAGATGCATATATGATTGGAAAAGCATCTTTCTGATGCACACAGAGCTGCCTCACTCTTCATTCAAATTAAAAACCCCAAAAGCTGGAATGACTTCTGCTATTTTTGTAGTACATTGTGACTTTCATGATGTATTGTACTAGCTTTTGCCGTTAAAAACTCATGATTAACACATTCTTTTAGAAAAAAAAACAAAACCACAATCCTTTGTGTGTGCTTGGCAATAGTTTGTATTGTAGCATGTACACAAATATTTTACAGGTTGTTAATATTCTAATATCATGAGTGTAAGTTTATAATCTCCAGTAATTCTTCTTTCCTTGGCTAGTCTACAAAACTGTAATGGCTATTGACCTGTGTTTATGATAAATAACTCGTAAAACTCTGTGAACATTACCTGTCCTGATTTTGACTGAATTAAACTTTCTCTCTAGAGGAGTAAATTTGTGGTTTAGAAGTTTGTGATTTCGGAGTGACTATAATATTGACACAGGTCTCCAGATTTCTGGTAGTTTTCAAAACAGTCCTCATCTGCCACATTGCAGGTTGCTAATGAAAAAAAAAACAAGCTGTTCATCAAGTTTTTTTAAAAGTGTTTAGAAAAAAAGTAGAATAACAAATGTGTTTAGAAAAAATAGAATAACAAAATGTGATGAAATAAAGGAAAATTTTACTTTGTTTTTTGAAAACCTGGATGTCTTTTCCTCAAATTTAGCCACTGACAAATGAAGATTTAGCAATATGAAAAAACAAATACTCGAATTAGGAACATTAAAGTATTCTGGAGTTGTTCCAACAACACTGTCATTTCTGTCTGTCATTTTGTAATCGGTGTGGAATCACTTTGTCATGAATATCTGATATTCTGTCTCATCTACATTGTTTTCTAAAACTGGTGCAGAAGAATAAATTCTCTTTCTCCTTGGAACAAGAACAGAAATTACAGTTTGATACTTGAAAAATGCTTATTAAAATTATCCAGGAAATTATCCAGGAAAGATAGGACTTCTGTAACTCTATTTTAGGATACGCATAGGTAACTGTTATTAGTTCAGCTTCAGTACAAAACTATTACAGCATGAATCAGGATTGGGTTAAACTGCTGTCATACTGTCTCTTGTTTCTGTGCAATGCTTCAGACCTCTACAATCTTTGAGTTTTTTTGAAAGCCAATGTTACAGGCATTTTTACATGTAAGACTCCCACTGAAACTGTCCTTGGTTCAGACACAGTATTTTGTTGAATTATGTTTCCTGTGCCATAAAACTTTTTTCAAGGTACCATAAGATTTATTACACATTTTTCATGCACAGTGTAAAAGGCACTGGGTGGCTTTTACTTACTTAGTGGGTTTACCAATACAACAAATCATTGCAGTTCTAAAAAGCAAGTCTTCTGGCAACCCTGGTTTCAAAAAAAACAGCTTATCTTATGCTCCCTACAACCTATCCCCCTCTTCTGATCCTTCTTTTCCCTATTTGGGGGTACTATACCTATTTGAGGGGAACCAGTCGGAACATGTGATGACATTCAGGCCACAACTGAGTCCCACATGCCCTCTGTTCACTTCCACCCAGTTTACTGGGAAAATAGGGAAAGCCACCAAGGAAATCTAGGGGCATGTGAGCCATCATACTTCAAGGCTGTACTTTGCTTTGAAGAAGGTAAAACTATCTTGTTTTGATGCTTAAGAGGGGCAGAAAAAGCAGCTTTTCTTTCCATCTCTAAAATGTGTTTCTGACTAGTAACCCTCTCATCTCCCTTCTCTTCTTCCCAGCCAAAATATTTCGTCTTGCTTCATCAGTTCACTTTGTGTCTTCTTTGTGGATGTCAGGTTTGATTGCTTTTTGAGATATTTCTAGAGGAAAGAATGAATTCTAGAGAAATTATGAGTCACTTCGTATGGAAGAGCATATGATAGCAGCACTCATTGGGATGGTATGAACAAGGCAGGATCTGGAAGTCCTAAAGAAGCCTCAGAGTTTCTTACAAAGGCATTTTTACAAAGCTCCTGTGAACTTAGTTCTGTGTACCTGCACAGAATCATTAGTCCCTGTATATGGCAATGGAACAATTTTAAAACCTTGGTGTTTGTTGCTAGTGACAGTGCTAATTTTCTCCCTTTCACATAAAATAAATAAGCACTGCATAAAAGGAGTAAAAAATATGATTAATTTTTAAAATAATTCCCAGAAAGCTCACACCTCTTCCAGTCTCTGGGGTAGTGCAATGGCCACTTCACATCATGGGGCAAAGTTGTCCCTATGTGCTTTGTCAGATTTACCATTCACAAAGACCATGACCCTTAGGGTTAGACTCAGAGGGTTCTTCCCCCTCTCCATCATGAGTTCTTTTATGTGTCTGTGATCAGTAAAAGTCTAAGCAGAATCTGGCCACTTTGGGTTTTGTGCGTCTTTAACCTGTGTTTAAACATAGTTCTGTACCATCAAACTACTAACTTTATAACACCATTAGTGGATTGAATGCAGAAACTAATTTTGCGTGAGATAGATTTTGTGCTTAACTGTTTCGTGTGTTTGGTTTTCAGCATGTCATTTGCACTGGGTTGTGGTGCAAAGTGGAAAGTGAGAAGGAATGCAAAACTAAACTGGATCCACCAATGGATGGAACAGACTGTGACATTGGAAAGGTATGTTTCTGGTGGAAAAGCAATATAAATTGACAAGGAAACAAACTGTTAGGTCTTTGCACTTGTTTAAAGTTACTGCTTACCTCAATTTTCATAAAAATCATACATATGTATTGTATATTATATATTATATAATATAGTGTTGATAAAATGTACACTTCGCTAAAACCACTGAATTTTAAAATAAAGTTTGCAAAGCCAAGTTTTAATATTTGCACTTTTATTTCACATTAGTTCCGGTTTTGAATCCTATTAATGAGTGGAATGCCATTGTTGTGCTGCTTACTCTGAACAGAAACATAGGTTTTCAGAGATACAAAGTTTTCAGCTATAACTTAAGATTGGAAATACTCTCACCAAAGGAATTGCTGCAGATTTGTGATAAAATTTTTCAGGACAATCTTTGTAAAGACATATTTATAGTGTCAGTGCATGTAAGAGATTGATAAATGTCAAAAAAACATTCTATCAAAGAGAAATTAAATGGCCACCTGAAGTCAGACTTATATTAAATGTTCAAGAGCTTTCCTGTTTGAATAATCTCTGTCATCTATGTATATAACTGTAAATGAAGATAAATAACCTCAAATAGCAGAGCAGGAGCATGCATAAATCTTGGGATTTTCATGACATTGTGCTGACAGCAGTCTCCTACAGGAGTAATTTGTGCTTAGAGTCATATTGCATTCACCATGACTGTCATCATCCCCCTAAAGAAGTAAACAAATCAATCGAGTAAGATAAAATGTTCAGATAGTATCATTTTACATACTAAAGCAAAAATAGGCTTTTTTTGTATCTCTAAAATAATGGCACCTGCTGCAACCTTTTGATTCTGATCAGTGTGTGTAGTTTATATTCTGCTTTAGGTCAATATTTGATGAGTCATCACTTTTATTTGATGTTGCGTTCTTTATGTTGAGACTGGCATGCCCATGGTGTGGAATAAGAAAGCAGCACTCCTTATTAAGACTACCCAGAATTTTTCATTGTGAAACTGTCACCACTGAACCGTGCAACCAAAATTTGTGTGCATTTTGAATATTAATGTCTGATTTGCAAAAGGTGATAGTAGCAACACATTGCAGAGGACTCATTTTAACTTTATACTTGTGGGAGCATTAGTGGAGTACTGACATGGATCCTGGGAAAGTCCAAGGAGGAAGGTAACACCATCCTCTTTATTGTAGAACTTAAGTAATTGGGAGTAAACAATTAGAAAGGGTAAGATGAAGTACTGAATCTAATTAGAACTGCTCATTTAGCTTTGTGCCAGGCTGCAGAGGTACCATATTTATGTCTAACAGTCAAAAACTAAGCAAACATCACTAAAACATGTCAGAGGATTAGAAGGGATTATTATTCTTGTTTACTTTATTTTGTCTGTCCAAGATGAGCTTTAGATTACGCAAATCACTGGCTTTGTTTTGTTTCACTTATATTGTAGAGATGGAGTATTGTTGTCTTGTGCTCCTTTTAAGATCTTAGGGAGTGATGGAAATGTCATTTACATAGCCTGTCCAACTTGGTTGTCTTTTAAGGAAACGATTGATAAGCATCTCTCAGAGTCTACATAAGGCAGTAGCTATCTCTAAAGAAAAATATATTTTGTCTATGATATCTGAAGGAATATCTTTAAATAAATATGAGCATTTTCTGATTGAAATTTGCCAACAGAATCCTGGGCTGCATAGGGAAGAGTGTGACCAGCAGGTCAAGGGAGGTCATTCTGCCCCTCTACTCTGC
>JAOTQQ010000019.1:54026122-54084668 GCA_026546715.1 Gallinago undulata
GAGTTGGACTAGATGATCTCTATGGTCCCTTCCAACTCCAAAAATTCAGTGAAATTCAGTGAAATTCAGTGAAATATCCAAGACCATTAAAAAATCTGTAGTTTCTGAGAGCAAATCCAATATAATGGTGGAGCCATTCTATTTGAAGACTTTTCAAAGGTGGTATAATTATTCCATCATTGTAATGCCAGGATTTAAGAGAGAAAATTAAGACCAATTCATCAGTGAAGATCAGTTTGAAACTGCAGGTGAAGTTTAAGATCATTAGCACAGCACAGCACAGATGCTGCAACCATGGAAGTGTATTCTTAAAGTGACAAAGGTCTTTATTGACTGCATTAGTGACGTTTTGTTGTGTTCAAAATATGAGATTTCTTTATGAACTTTATCCCTAAATAACAGTAATTCTCAAGTAATTCAGAATGCAGAGAAAAATGGATTATATTACTGATGTTAATGTCATTAAGTGTTCATTGTCTACTTGTAGCCTTAGTGCTTTGCAATTGCTGAAATTTCATAACACATGGGACAGATACTCAGCTGGTAAAAACTTGGTAAAGTACTAGCTTCTGTAGAGCTATATCAGATATGGACATAGGTTACAGAGCATAGCAATAGCACTATGAATTGGATAGTTTATGAGAGAGAAATTGTAGTTGTACTGGAAAATGATATATGCATGTAAGATTATTGAGATTATTATTTAAATAAATGTCAGAAATTCTCTTTAATTTCTCAACACTAGCTTATTGAGGTTTCCATTCTCTCTCTGAATACAAGATGTGAATAAAATCTCATTTTCTCTATTACTTGTAATATATCGTTCTATTGAAATTGAGACTGGATAATTGGTGACAGTGCAGCTCCTGCTAGTTATGGGGGAACTGTAGTAGTGAACCAAACAAGTCCTGAGAACAGTCCTGAACACTGTGCTGTGATCATCTGTATAGTTCTGCTGGAGGATGATCCCTGCAGTGGATTTGGGCTGAACCGAAAAGTGCTTTCCTAGGCAGTGCCCAGGCTCAAATGAAGGGGACAGCATGGTCTGGGGACCAATTCCTGCAGGCTATCCCAGGAGACATCTTTCATGGGGAATGAACTTCTGCTAAAGCTTGTGGATGAGTTGCACCTGCTCCTTGGCCACTGAGCCAGAGAACAGTTTCTGGCTGATGTATTTACTAGGATAGGAAAACAGGCTATGGGGAACAATAGGAAAAAAATGTATCCATCTGACTCATATGAAAACTATGTATTGAACAAAATGTTTATATTGTGCTTCCCGGGTGCTTGTGGAGGAGTGAATTGCTGTGCATATGGCTTGATTTATTCACCTAAGAGCTGAATTTTCTTCTAGTGGTGTAAGGCTGGGGAGTGTATCAATCGGACCTCTTTTGCGGAGCATATGGAGGGGGAGTGGAGCGCATGGAGCACTTGTAGCCGTACTTGCAACACTGGAATCAGCAGTCGACAGCGCAGATGCCCTGGGTAAAAAACAATTTCATGTTTCCATTGTTGTTCATCAAAATTTCCAAACAGAATTTGAATCTTATCAGTACAGAAACACATTAAAATATAGTTGTCCTATACATAAGCCATTCTTTTTTTATGAATACTGTCTAACACTTGGTAGAAGAGGTATTTCAGGGTGTTTTTTTCCTCTTCTCTGTTTCTGTCAAAAGCTTAGATAATATTGATGGTAGAGTGCAACTTTCTTTCTAAGCTTCAACTGAAAAAGAAACAGAAGTCTAAATTTGTAATTTTTGACTTGCAGAGGTTCAGTGTGTGATTCTAGTGTTTCAGGTTTTTGCTGGAGAAAATTGACTTCTGTCTCATTTGGAGAGCCAATGAATTGCAACTTCAGAAAGAGATCATTCTACCAGTTTCACAGACATTTATAGAGAATATCTGGAAACAACACTCAGATTCTGTATCTCATGAAAATGAATAACCTTGTGCCTTTGGGGATAAAGTGAGTTTTACCATTGACTTGAATCGAGTCTGTTTCACCATATCTCAGTAGTCAGATAAAAGATGCAGATGCATTCCTTTGAATTACTCAGTACCATATCTCTCTTTCATGAGTCACTTATACAAGGAGAGAAAAAGAATAAAGAGACAGAGAAGTGGGAGTGGGGTACAGCTGAGTAATGAAAACAAGTATAGAGAAGACAAGACTAGACTAGGCTAGACCAGAGGAGGGTAAGGTAGCATAGGGCAGGGCAGGGCAGAGTAGATGATTTCGGAAAATAATAGAACAAAAGGGGGAAACAGAGAAAGATGAAAGACAGATTAGACAGAAAGACAGATATAACAGATTCAGGACAAAAGAAAATGACAGGAGTGACAAAGGGATTAAAAAAAGAGACATTTGCATAAAAGAAATTTAAGAAAAATTGCATATGGGTATACAAAGGCATGGTTTAACAGAAGCCTTAGGTATGCAGAATGCTGTCATGTTTCCTGCCATCTAAACACCACTCCCACCTGTATGCTTAAAAGCCATTTCTAGAATTTAGGAAATGTCCTAATTTCACTTTCATTCATTCATTTTTCCAGGCAAAGCTCCAAATAATTACCTCCAGTTTCTGCAGTTCACTATTCTTTTGCATTTGTTACTTCAGACCTGCAAGCACAACCGGAGCAACCAAAAAACTAAAAAAAAAAAAAAAAATATTGTCTGAACTTTGCAACACCCCACTTGTAAAAAAGGAGAAGTAGTGAATCAGCAGGTTCCCTTTCAGTGACACCCTTGGCTCAGTCCAGCTAGAGAAAAATCACCTGAACCATATCAAATATGCAGCTGAGGTTCTCCTTGATGAACACTCCTACTAGTCTTAGTGCTTCTTTGAGGCCAAGGGTAAATTATGGCTTAGCACCCATGACTCTTTGTATGTGATGTAACCAGTACAAACAGAAGGCATGCATGTTGTGCGCTGTGACTTTGACTTTTTGTGGGTGATTTCTTTAATGGTATGTTACAAAATATCTGCTGTTTAAACTGAATTTGTGTATAGCATAAGAAAACTGTGCTGTCAGTTTGACAAAACATTACCAGAATTAAAGCGTGATATTTATGCCATCTTTTCTAGTTCAGGCCTTGAAGGAGAGTGTCATGGTCCCATAATGCAGTATAGAATATGTGAAAATCCTTCTTGTCCTGCTGGAGTGCCTGCCTTCAGGGACTGGCAGTGCCAGGCTTTCAGCGTCAGATCTTCATATCAAAAGCACATGCACCAGTGGCAGGCTGTCATAGATGATGGTAAGCATAAGCCATCTTCTACATTCTTATCTTCTGCTCATATGGCTTATAGCTTCTTGGTATTGTTGTTGATTAAGAAGGATATGGTAAAAAATGAAATAAACCCCAAGGCCAAGATTTTTGGGAAGTAATTTTTATTTCACAGACAAGATCTGGTAGTATTTTCACATGCCCTGGAATCTTTTGGTTTATATTCCTATTGAGTTTGTCATTCTTGGTATGTAATGACTACATTTGAACTGAAATACAAAATCAGTCCTATTTAGTCAAAAATATAATACGAAAAGACTCAGAAATACAGCTTTCTAGAGGAATGCTACATTATTAGACATGCATATATATTAGTTATACTACTACCTAAAAAGCCAAAAAGACAACATGGATATTGTAAGCTTCTATTTTTGAGGAAGGAGAGAGCACTTTCAGCTTAACACTTGAGTATTTCACATAGCAGTGTTTGATTTTGGCAGAAATCCATGTGTGATAAACATTGCAAACTTAGATAAGATTTATGTAAATCCTAACAGCTACTGCATGCAAGGTCCTGGCATGCTGCGTGGGTGCTTCAGTGTAACAGACATACTTAGATCCCATATCATTAGGAGTGTGCTTGAGTAGAAGTATAGTATGTTGAACTGTATCTGCAAAGATAGTGCTGGTGTAAAATATCAGCAACTGGAAACAAAAGCATTATACCCAAGTTCTTGCTAAGAATGGGAACAATGGCTACCACTCCACTGAATTTTCTCTGAATTGTTATCATGTAATTTATTTAATTTAAAAAAGGAAAACAACAGAAAAACAAGTTATGAAAACAGTTAATTTGAGAAATCAACAACATTGTTGGTGATAAGGATGATCATGAAATGACTATTAAGTTGTTCAGTACTGCCATTTATATTTAACTCTTGAAACAAATTATCAGAAACCATTAGAAAGCATAGATTTTAAGGGAACTATTTTGATGAATCCTGAAAAATGTGAATTTATTATCAAGAACTTATTTTAATATATGCCTAGCTAGGCAAGTTTTTTTTTTTCCCTTGTAAGCCTTTTCTTAAGGTGCCAAAGTGTAAACTTGTGAGACTATTTTCATTAGGCTTGTATGTTACCTCACTTCATAGTAAGGAGAACTCTTTCCAGCTATTTTATAGGTGCTTATCTAGTGAACTAGTTTTGGTTTGTTTTACTAAATTTCATTTTAACACAGGAACACATGATTTATATTCCAGTGCCCGTAAACATTTCCTGGAACTGTTTAATTTACTAATAAAAACGCACTCCAGGAATCTAGAAGTCAGTATGAAGTCAGAGTGGTGTAGTTTGTGTCCAAGTGAAATCTGTTTCAAGTTCAGGACTGACTTTATCCTTTCAAAAAATCTGCAACAGATTTAGGAAGAAGTTCTGGGTTAGTACACTTGCGAATAAAGATATGAAAGAAAAAATCGTGATTTTGTACTCAATTGACCACTGAGAGACTTATTTTATTTTATTTGGTATTACTTTGGCAGTAGTGAAGCAAACTTCATTATTTATAAATGATGACCATTAGGAATACATGGATACATAGGATATTACTGCTTTTTTATTCTCTTTCAAAATTAGAAGTGATTTGCAGAATGTTTTAGAAATACAGAATAAATTTGCCTGACCTTGGTAAAGGTGTGATAACAATATGTTCAATTTTTTTCTCTTTTTTTTTTTATATGTGGATTTTGTAAATCCATATATTTTTCTTCCCAGGGTGTTTTAGTTACTTAATTTTTTTCTCTTTGACCTGCAGAGTTAGAAAATTTGGAAAGTGTTAAGTTTCTTTTTTAACCAATATTTATGATCTGCCAAAAATATAGTAGAATGAAGGTATAGATTACAACCAAAATATTCCAGCAGCTATAAAGTGCATATTCTTAATTGCAACAATGAACATAACATGAGTACTATGTCAGCCAAGTTTATATCACCAGTATGCTCTATCAGGAAAGAGAACTTTTGCTTTTCAAACAGATGAGAAAAGGATCAAACTCTTTCTTTCTATTTTCTTTTTTTTTCACTTTATCTAAGATAATTTGTTATGCTAAAATAGATTCATGCCACATAGATAAGCAAATAGTAATTTTAAAAATTTTGTTGATAACATTTCTGAATTTGCTAAGTGGCCTTTTACCAATTTGGTATTTTTTTCCATCAATTGCTACTACAGAAAAGCCATGTGCCTTATTGTGTTCACCAGCTGGGAAGGATCAACCCGTTCTTCTAACAGAAAAGGTGATGGATGGGACTTCTTGTGGCCAGCATGGGTTAGATATCTGTGCAGATGGTAGATGCCAGGTATGATTTGCTTGTTTCAAACCTGGATACACAGGCGTACCCACACAAGCACATACGTTTGTTATGCATATGTGTTATTTCTTTCATAGCGTGTTGCAATATACATTACCAAGACTGAATATCTCTTTTTTGTGTATCGTGTTAAAATATTTTAAACAAATTTCACTCAGTTCAATGCAATATGTGAAGCAGCTGAAGGATTAGTCTGGGGCATGTGTCTCTGTGATGATAAGGATGCTTATAACAAACTGCCGCAGAGTGGAAAACAAGTATAACTGATTTAATCTTCTAAGGGAAGCCCCAGCTGGCAACGGGTTGGGAAATTTTGCCATGGGGTGTCTGTATGTATGTCTAAGTCTGCCCTTTTCAACATTACAAAAGTTTACATCTAAGTAAACCAGGATTGAAACAGCAGAATAACAGAAAATTAAAGCCAAGTGCCTATACTATTCCTGATCCTCAGAATTCCTATGATTCATAGAAGTTCGTCATTTTTATAGTGCCTCGTATGAAAACTCCTCTATATAAAAATCCCACAGGGCTGGGTTTTCCATTTGTCCACTTCTCATTGTACAGTAGGAAACCCATTCTCATTCTGTAGGAAACCCAACCTTCACATACAGGTGCATGTATACATGCATACAAATGTAAATATGTACATACATTTATCCTTTCTTGAGTGACCTGAGTGTGTGCAACAAGAATACTATTAAATTCTTTGCTAAATTGAGGCTTTTATTCACCATGTAACAATTATAGGTGTGATCACAATGATGATATATAGTGCATTTTTCCTGAAAATATGTAATTTGTTTTATCATTCACTTTTCACAAGTGACTAATAAAAACCAAAAAGAGCCTTAAATTAAACCTACCTAACTAAGGCTGAGTTGGCTTCTTGGCACATCAAGGGTCAGAGAGATAGGTGCTAATCAGATTTGAAAGTCTTAAAGACCTTTGTAAGGTCTTCCACATTTTATTCTGTCTTCTTAGACAGCCCATTAGGACGAATTTTGGGGACTACAGCTGTTAAGTTAGGTATTTTTATCTTGTAGAAGTGCCATTTTGGATACACAGTTCTTCGAATGCTTACACTTTAATCAGCATTTTGAAATATCTATTGCTATTTCAGTTATAAGAACTCTAATAAAAATTCTGTACCTATAGTGAAGTAACAATATTAGTGTGCTTGGAAATGAGTGGCTCATTCATAGACTGTAGTTTCTGTTCTTAAAGGAGTCCTTTGTTTTCTCTTAAACCTTGCTTTTGCCTTCATTATATATCAAACAGACTTGAAGTTTAATTGGTTTTATCAGACGCATTTGTACAGTGCACAAGATTATCCTGTGTTGACTTGCGTAGACTTTAAAAGGCTTTTATTTCATATCAGGCCAGCATATGATATTAACTGTATTCCTATTGTCAAGCTACAACTGATATTTGCTGATAGAAATCTGTCTAATATAGTCATGTGGAGGGGCTAGAATAATTTTTTTTTTTTTAAACTGAATGACTTTTAGCAAAACAGAAATGCTCTTTATATTTGCATATTCCAGACATATTCACATTCTATTCAGTATAAGACATCAGGCTGACATTAGGCAGGACTTTACCACTGTGGGTGTAGTGAAGAACCTTTTGTATTGAGAGTAGAAAGCAGGAGAGCTGCACTTGTTGCAGCTGCTGAGCAGGAGGGCCAGTGGGGTAAGTGTTGCAGAACATCTCAGAAGTGCCAGAGGTCCCAGGGAGGAGGTGGGAATGTCTTTGTGTCCCTCTGGGAAAGTAGCTGCTAGAGTTAGCCGATCCTATAGGAAAAGGGAACGCAACGATCTACATAAAATCATGGAAAAAGTTAGTATGGAAGGGATCTCTGCACATGAAGTAGTGCCACCCTCACCCTGAGCAGGGCAAGATCGTGTTGGTTTGGGCGTCTTGCCTACGGCTAGAGACAGCTTTATGAAAAACATGGTTTGTGTCTCAATGGCTTTATTTTCTTCCCCCACAGAAATTTGGCTGTGATGGCATATTGGGATCTCTGGCTCGTGAAGATCATTGTGGTGTATGCAATGGTAATGGAAAGTCATGCAAAGTTATTAAAGGTGATTTTAACCATACCAGAGGAGCAGGTAAGTCTGTTTATTTCAAATATTCGGGAAACCAGCAGCTGTTTGACTACTTTGAGCACCAGGAACTTTAAAAAGCTATACTTGTTAAAATTATACCGTTCCTCACAAGAGCTTCAGGTCTACTCTCTTTTAAGACATTAATACATTTAAGATAAAAATGCATGAGTATTTTCAAATTTAATTGTTGCAAAATTATTGCAAGCTGTTTCAAGTGTAAAATTAAGGAATAACAAAATTTATCTTCCATTAAGACACACTTTATTTTATAGAAGAGCCTGATTTTTAAAAAATCTATGAAATAAAATTTGTATTTTTAGTAAATAAATGAACTGTAAATTCTTATAATGTTTAGATCACTTTACTGTTCTTCAAAATAAATATCCAAATTATTATGTGTCACCTAAAGTAACATCATTAAACCAAGCTGGGCAATGGGAGAACATAAAGACAAATGAGTGAAGAAGTCCTGTATCTTTTGATTATTCATTGTTTTATAGTAATAATAACGTATCATAAAAAGCAAATAGATGTTCTGATGCAGAATGAACATGAGATTTTCAAACACTGCTGTGATCTGTTCTTTGAATGAGAATAATTGACTGGCTCCAGTACAATAGTGTTGACAGAGCAGAGGATTGAAATGTTAATAATGTGTGCCATGTGCCCTGTATACCTTCTCTCCAAGAAAAGTCTTTTCTTTGAAACAGCATTTAGCCATTTGTTTGCCATTACACTTTCAGTTTCTTGAGTAGAAAATGTGCAGAATTTCAAGACAGTAAGTAAATCACATCCAAAATGCTGTAATTAGAAGCAGACAGTATATCTTTGAAAAATCAAGGACTTCAATGCATTATAGACTGAAATATAGTACTTTAAAAAAAAAAAAGGTTAGCATAGTCTTCAAGTGTTCGTGGCTGACCCTCTCTTAAGCTTAAGGTAATACAGAACAGGGATCACAAACCACGGATGTGTCTGGGGGACTACAAGATCAAAAACTACAAAGAAGATGGCTGCTAATGGAAATTAGAATGTGTCAGCTCTCTTATATAGCTAATGTGAATATCTGCACACTTTGAAGTTTATTCAGAGTTCTGTGTCAATCCACAATATAGTGGTACTTACCTCTAAACAACTGCATAAGTTATTCTCCTTCTCAAGAAACTGGACTGTTAGCAATACTTAGAGTTATTAGCGCTGAAGGAAATTAAATAATGCTGCTATGTAGCAATTAAAATTTCATGTTTCAAGATTATTGAAAAGGTTTGCAAATGCTTGATATTTTGTTATAGAACATCACATAGCTACAAAGATTAAAAAATCAGTTTGTTGTCCACTTTCTGAAGTTCACCCACATAATCTAAAATAATGTTTATTTATAACATTCCTGCTTGCACAGTGTTTTCTACCTGTGTTGCTTTTTCACCCCTTTTTACTTAAAGCAAATTGATAACAGCATCCTTGGTCCCACACTTCAAGGAAGCAAGTGTAATGTGAAACTAAAAACTAAGTAGACATCAAAACTAAAGCCATTCATAACAGGTTTTGAATGTGTTAAAGCAAGAAGAGGGAGAGGGAGCCCAAAATATTTAAAACAAAAACAAAAACCCAAGCAGTAGGAGGAGGTTTGGGTTTTAGTTCCATATAATTTGACTCTGCATGCTGAGTGAAGCTGGAATCCGTTTGTGGTTGTCTGGTCATGATGATGACACTAAAGTACTTGGGCAGAACCAGATTCATCTTCTCCAGCCCCAACCTGCCCATCCTCACTAGTTTTTGTTATGTTTTACTTTGTCGTATTCTTTTAGTTGTATATCATCGTATGTGTAGTACATAATGTACAGTTTCATAGCTTGTTTCAACATTTTGCATGAACCCTCAAACCATTACTATATAAATTATAACTTGCTACATTTAGGAAGTGTAATAGGGGAGAAAAAATGGAAAGATATGCAACATGTACTTTTCTGGGCTTTTGTATTTAACTCAGGACATCTGTTCTCATGTCTAGGTTATGTGGAAGCTTTAGTGATACCTGCAGGGGCAAGGAGAATCAAAGTTGTGGAAGAAAAACCAGCTCACAGTTATTTAGGTAAATGACATATGTTTTAGTGTTCATGTTCTGTTTTGGTCAGCACTGAAGAGCTCTAGCTAAACATGCTTTTGTGATTGATCAAAACTCTGAGTGGAAAAAATCTGTGAAAAATACTTCTAAAGAAATTTTGTAGAAATTATAAAGTAAAAGAACCGTTATAGCATCATTCTTCACATAGGTTTTATGTTGAACTTTTGTCTCATCTCATTTTGCTTATAGTATGTTTCAAAGAATGTATTTATATGATGTGAGAAAAATTCTGCATATATTATCTTCAACATTTTCGATTTTTCATATGAAAAGTGCTAAAAAAAATACTTCACAATAAAAGTACTGAAAAGGGTTTTAGCCTGAAACATGGAATAATTTATGCTCAGGCAACAAAAATCCCACACTGACCAACATATAGCAAATCACCAGCACACTCAAATTTCCAAAATTAGACTTAGAAAGCAAAACAGCGTTTCTTCACATTATTTTGAATTGTCTGAAAGTTTTAATGAACAAATTTAGTAACAATGAATTATTTTTTTCCATTTCTATGAAGTTGTCTTTCATAGAAAAAAAGAAGATATTTTCTCTTTTAATGAGTTTTAAAGCTGTTGTGTAGCTTATAATTTGTTACTATGGGGTTTAAGTGAATATATGAAAAATACGATAATTGGTGCTGTTCTGTGCACTGCTTAAGTTTAAATTGAGAGAGACTTATTATGAGAAATAGGACAATGAAATGAAAAATGCCCTGGTATGATCGCTGTTCTTAGTTCTGCTCATAAGTCATGTCTACATTTAAAGAAACTTTTTACCTGAATGCTTTCGGAACTTCAGCTGAGAGAAGGTTGAAGATGATGAATCATAATTATGACGTCTTAAGTTATCAGTTGGTTACTCTTGGTTTATCATGAGGTCTGCACCTGCCCTGTTAAGTTACCACATGAGATTTAAATGTCTGGATTATTCCAATGGACCACAGAGATGGATATGTAAGCGTGCTAAAACAATAACTGAAGTGTCATTCCTAAATTTTCCAAGGTTTTTTTTTTTTTTCCAAGGTTTTTTTTTTCCCCTATGTCTACTGTGTTAATATGTGTGGACAACAAAAATGGTATGATTACTTTATTTTTTAAATCATGCAAAAATAAATAAATGTTGGAATTGTATCTAGGGAAATTAATTCCTTTTTCACGAGTAGCAAACTGCTTCTTTTCTTATCTCACAAAAAAAGAATGCTGTTTAGTCCCATGAAATAGTGCCAGTCATGGTGCTTAGTTTTGAAAGGTGCTAATTGTCACATAATCAGCTCTTAATTGCTTGTTATTTTAACTTTACTTTGCTTAATTTCACTAATGTCTGTCTGCATGAGGATCAGCCGGTATTTTGTTGCAATATTTTTTGTTAAACCTTTATGGGGAAGCAGGAACAGGTCTTGTACCTTTTTTTTTTTTTTTTTTACTAGCTGAAAATACTTAAAAGTTCTTCACGTATACGAGATTTATTCTAAAAGCATAAAACTCTGAATTGAAATGGAGTAACATTTTGAATAGAAACATTTTCAATTAGGAGTAATGTAAAGGTTTGGGGAGAAGGCATATATCTTTCATCTTAGAAAAAATATAATGTAATTAAAAATGTGAAATGTAGCACGGATTAAATTCTCTTATGTTTCTGATTTCTTTTCTATCTTTACAGATCTGTATTCTAATTTTATGTTGTTTAGTGCTTTGCTCTCTGCATTTCTATACCGGAAATGAATCAATACAGGCCAACACTACTTCTATTTTGCTAATTATCATACACACATTTTAAGATTTTTTTTTTAAACATTATATTTCTAATTATAAAATTAATAATTGTACAATTAGAGATGTAGCTGTAAAAACAATTTAAACCAGTGTATACTAAAAACTGTTGCTTACAAAGTAAAAGCTAATTTAGTCTGGGGGAAGATTTAATTCTGTCTATACAGCACAGATGAAATACAGAGGCAGTCAAAGTGAAATGCCGTTCTCTGAATTTACTTGGTGGTCAGAAAACAGAGTCACTATGATCTGGAAGCTGTGATGATGTTGCTGACTTAATTAGTAAAACTACAGACCCCAACAGTAGCATCAGTGAGTGACTGTGCTGTTGAAACAAATGTTCAGAAGAGTTCTTCCTGAATACCTTAGATATCCTCTTTATCTGAGGTATATCAACATACACCACAGTAACAGGAGCTCTGGAGAAAAGACAAGCTATAACTTTCAACTGTATTTACTGAATTGATCGATCTGTTGGGGTCTGTCCTGTCTCTTCTACCCTGTGCAGAGGTAGAAGCAGTGATGGAGCCAATCATCAGGTATTCCTTCTTACTGAAGTAGTATGAGAAAATGCATAAGAGACTGTGATTCTTCTTTCATCATCAGAGTATTCAGGAATAGGAATTATTTGTAGCGGGATAGATGGCTGGAGGGGAGGGAGGTGTGGTTGAGGGGGTAAGGGGCAGGGCATGGAAGTGTTTTAGAATGTTTCCTAAAATATATACTATATACTTAATTAATTTGGGAATTAGAATTCATTATTTTAAGAAATTATTTTGAGACTTGTTTTTAAAGAATAAACTAGCAGTGTAACCCTGTCTGAAACCATTGTTGAAATGAGGCTGGGTTCATTGTCTGTTACTTTAAAAAAAATTTTCTAAGAACAGCTATAAAAAACTTGTTTTAAGCGTTATCTAGATTCCTGTGGTCTAAGACAATGCCTTTTCTGGTGCTAAATTTTCATTTATATTTAGCAGGTGTTAAAAGTTTTTTCAAAATAAATTCTTAATGTAGGATACAAAAAGAAAGATTACAGAATTTTTATATGAGGTACACTAAGCTTTGAGATTGGAGAGTTTATTCCTGTGACACATGTATAATGGCATGATGGGTCCAGGCCCCATAATGAATTAATATGATTGGTTAATAGTATATAACTATATAAATGACGTGCAATCTAAAACTAGATTTTTTTCTGTACTAATTGGAAATGAGAGAAATTATTTGTTTCCAGCTGAACTAGAAGCGGATAGGCTGTATCATTATTCTCATATACGTGACAAAGCTTCTTGAGGGAAGCAATTGGACCCACAGTTTAACAGTGCATAACATTGTAATTGCTGATTCTCTTACAGGTATCACATCCATAGGTATGCTGTGTTCTTGTCTGTTTTCCTTTATGAAGTATGTTTTCTAGTAAAAGAAAAGCAGGTTGGATGACATTTTGGTGGAGGAGGGTGTGGGAAAGCAGATGGAGTCTGACAATTAATACAAAAGTTTGAATCCCTTATTTCTGACAATGCTAATAGTTTTAAAATACCTTGGACCAAATCTTTAGACTGTAATTTCTAATTTTGAGGGAAATTGAGGATCTGGTAACATAGCAGAGACCAGAGTCCACTAAGACTAAATACATTTTTGTTTCCTATATAGAGGGTCATAGAAGATGGTTAATAAGTGACAACTTTTGAAATAATTGTTTTGCATCGAGATGAAACAAATGCCCTCTGTATGAAAAAACGAATTGACCTCACAGAGCTGTCTTTGAAAAGCAGCTATGAACAGCTTATGGGTAAAAATCAGGGGCCAACCCAACAAAGGAAACTTCGTGATTGGCGTTTACTCCAGGCTGCCTGACCACAGGGAGCCCATTGGCGAAGCTTTCTCATTTCAACTACAGGAAGCATCACACTTGAGGCTCTGACCCTGCCTGGGGACTTCAGTAACCTGACATCTGCTGGAAAAACAGCACAGCAAGCTGTAAGCAGTCCAAGAGACTCTTGGAATGCATCAAGGATGATTTCTTAATTCAGGTAGTAGACGGCCCAGCCAGAGGAACAGTGTTACTGGACGTTGTTGATCGCTTACCAATACAGATGAACTATTTAGATAAGTCAAGATTGGTGGCAGCCTGGGATAAAGTGATCATGCCCTGGTAGAACTCACAATCTTGAGGAATATGGACCAGGTGAAGACTACAGCCAGAAGTCTGAATGTTTAGAGAGCAAACTTTCAGTTGTTTTAAGGAAGGAGTGGATGATACCCCCTGGAAAACTGCCATAGGGGATAAAGGAGCAGAACAGAGCTGGCAGCTCTTTAAGGACATTTTTTCCTAGATTGCAAGAGCTCTCAATTCCCACATGTAAGAAATCAGGCAAGGAAGGCAGGAGGCCAGCATAGCTGAGTAAGGACCTCCTGGTCAAACTGAAGTGTAAGAAGGAAATGCATAGGCAGTGTAGCCAGGGACATGTATCATGGGAAGAATACAGGGACGCTGCTCAGGTGTGTAAGGATGGGGCCAGGAAAGCTCAGGCACAATTGGAGCTGCGTTTGGAAAGGAACGCAAAGAGTAGTAAGGGATTCTACTGATACATTAGTCAGAAAAAGAAGGTTAAAAAAAATGTACACACCCAAACACATACTCTGATAAACAAGATGGGAAAGCTAATGACAATGCACATGGAGAAGGCTGAGGTAATGAACAAATTTTTGCCTCAGTTTCAATGATAATCACTCTTTTCACATCTCTCAAGTCCCTGAACATCAGGTGAAATGAAGTACCTCCCATCGTAGATGAGGTTTGCGACCACCTGAACATAACCAGGTCCATGGGACCTGATAGGATGCATCCCAAGGTCCTGAGCAAAATTGCTGATGTAGTTGCCAAGCCACTCTCAAGCATATTTGAAAAGTTATGACAGTCAGGTTAAGTCCAAGTGACTGGAGAAAAGGGAATATTGAATCATTTTTAAAAAAAGTAATAAGAAGGACCCTGGAAAGTACCAATCAGTCAGCCTCACCTCAGTTGACATTTTCAATAGTTGCTCAAATCTCAAGTCTTAATGTTCTTAAAATGGCTTGAAGGGAGCACATGATAACCTGAATGGAAGTGAAACAATGACTTCTTTGACAAAAGATACCAGTGAAGTTACTCTTATTTAGAATAGAATTTCAGATATTTTTTTCTATTTGTCAATTTTCTTGAGGAAAATAAAGGTCATCAAAATGACATTGTTTTGGTACTTTTCTGGAGAGTATGACTAAATTTTGCCCAGCGCAAAAGGCAAGATTCGCAATTCACAAGGATACCAACTTTCCTCTTATTTTGATACTAATGCCTTTTTTCATAGCCTCCACATAAAGTGTGGCAATTTCAATTTAAGGAAAAGTTTCAAAGTTAATATAATGGTGTAGTATTTTACAGTTTTCCACAGAAAACAATAAGAGGATTAGTAGACACAGACTTATCAAGTGGAGGACCAAGACCTCGCTGGCACTGTTGCTCATCACTAAGCACTTGGAGATGCAGTAGCTGAACTGTGAAATGTTGCATCTTTGTGGTTCTGTAGCCTCTTGCACTTTATTAAAATCGGACGAGTGTAATTAAAAAACACTTTGCGCTTATCAGCATTGTCACTGTGATGATGGCTACTACTGAAATTTTGGTCTTTTTAACAGTAACAGTCAGTTTTCCCAGTCTGAGTTTTCTTTGTTTGTCTTTTTAGTTGTACATGTATTGCTTGACTTGTATTGCCTGAGAGAGGATACACTGACATGCTGAATTTCTTCCTGTATTGCATTAGTTTGTACAGGAAATCCTCCTTTATTGAAAGCTAAGCAGAGTGGGAGCACACGTCTGCTGTGGTTTAGGCCTGAGGATACCTTTCCGACTTCGTCTCACCCTGTTGGCTCAAGGGTGAGGAATCTGATAGCAGAAAATGCAAGATCTGGCATATTTCTCTATTCTGGTGCTGGGATTCCAATCCTCTGCATGTGGCACAGACATCCATTTTAAAGACAAGACAAAATGATGGTCTGCTGCTCTCCAGGGAGAGGATGCTGCTCCATCTGAGCACCATGACCCAACAGGACCTCGGTGCTTTCAAGTATATTTGGTTTGTTTCTCCACTGGGAAGAGGATTCGCCCCTGCAGTTTAAACACTAAATAGAACGTAATTACCATTAATAATAGAATGTTTAAACCTGAAATATCAATTTTTAAATCTTGCAAAATCACTAGTTATTTTTAGTACAGGGTTGTTCTACAGCATTAATGGATTTTATAGTCTTTAACATTTATTACACAGTGCTGGAGTGGTACACATCAGTGGTGTCTTACGCAATTGTATTTCTGCCAGTCCATAGACTTGTTGCCATTGTTTCCCATAGAAACAAAACATAACAGTATAAATATGAATAGGAGAGAAGATGATTACAGGAGTGACTCACATTAACTTATGACTTTAAAAAAAAATTTTGGTCAAGGCTTGAACTTTTGAGGTTCTCTTACAAGAATCTGATGCCAAGCGTGCAATTTCAATGAAGAGGAATGTGTAAAACTTCTTGTTCTGAAGGTGACTTCAAGTGTATTCTACTTGACATGATTATTTCAGAACTGATCTGAACAAAATAAAATAAAATAAAGGAAAATTACAAGTCCTTAACAGAAGAATCTATTCAGTTTACTATGGAAACTTAATGTAAAATCACTTCAGCCAAAAAGAATAAGCTTTTCCTATTTGTTAGAAGCATCAAATTATGTGGTGAAAGTGTATAAAGTAAGTGTTTAGGTAGGATGACAGTAGTACTGTCACTTTCCAAGGTGGAGAAAAAGGCATATGTACTTATTATTAGCTGGGAAAGAATAATCAACTAGATTATTTTTTTTAAAGTTTAGCCTAATTCCACAGATCTTGAAGAGTGTCTTGTGAATATTTTTTTTTCCCATGCCTTTATGGATTATAGAAATGACCATCCTGGGAATACAGAATGGTTGTCTTTGCCTTAAATTAATTCAGTGATTGAATTATGAATTATGCTGGAGACTGTCAGTCTCTTCAGGCATTAAAACACTGTTGTTAACTTCAAGTAACATTAAACACACATGGTTTTGCCAAGCATTCCTTCCAGAAAGTGTTTCTGAAGCATGTTCCAATTTAAGTTCATGTATAGTAGGATCCATAAATATCTTTGCAAACAGAGTTAGGTGATTTCACCTACTTGTTAAATTATCCAAGCAAGCAGTTAAGGAGGTCCAAATCACTACTGAGCAGACACCTTTTATATTGGTCTTTTTTCATATATTTTGCAGCTCTTCGAGATGCTGGAAAACAATCAATCAATAGTGACTGGAAGATAGAGCATTCAGGAACATTCAATATTGCTGGGACCACCGTCCATTATGTTCGGAGAGGTCTCTGGGAGAAGATATCAGCCAAAGGTCCCACAACGTCACCTTTACACTTACTGGTATGACAATATGGATTAATTTTCTTTTTTACTGGAGTCCTATCAGAAAACATTGTAACTAATATTTTATCCAGCCTCCTGAAGATAATAAGATTTATGTAAAATATACCTGGTTTTACACATATATATGTATATATATATACACACATACACCTGCTTATATATATTGATCTGTTAGCCTACTGCTAACAAAATGCATTTAAGGCAAAGGAAAATCTTTGTGTTGTTAAGGCAAGGTGGATGGTCTCAGGGATATTTATGACATTCCTACAGATGTCATAAAAAGCTGATTTGCCACTTAAGGAGAGAGATTCAAATTAATATCAGATGTTTTTATTCTGTCTATATATCCTGACTGTAGCACAGCATCACCATTTGGGGATTGCAGTCACCAGGTTCTCCATGAGGAGGTACAGTTTTGATGCATTTCAGTGTAGGGGAGAAAAAGTTGATAGCCACTGGACAGAAAGAGGGAGACATGATGAGGAAGTACTTCACAATTCAAAATCTTTCAAATGCAAGAAATTGTCTTTTATACCTAAAATATTTTTAAAGCTGATGCCTCTGAGAAAGACTTCCTCTATTAAAGACCACTGAAATCACAGGAAATAAACATCCCCCAGATTTCTGGTGAATTTTGTTTTCTTATTTCACGTGGACAGATTTTTGACTTTTGTGCTAAGTAATGTTTCCAATTATCTGGATTTGGATAGTCTCATTAACTCCTCCTACAAAATCCATCAGGATGTTTGAAAGACAACAGGACATTAAGTCATTCTGTCATAGTTTTCAAGATCATCTTCTCATGGTTCAGAGTTTGTCTTCCACATTCTCTCTGTCTTGCAGGTGCTGCTTTTCCATGACCAGAGCTATGGTCTGCACTATGAGTACACAATCCCACTGGATCCTCTTCCTGAGAATCAGAGCTCCAAAGTACCAGAGCCTCTTTTCATGTGGACTCATTCTGGCTGGGAGGACTGTGATGCTGTATGTGGAGGAGGTAAAATAAAAGAAAAATGCACAAACAAACACATATTAAAAATGTATATTTAGATACAATATGGATGTACATAGACAATAAATATATGTGGGTGTATACAATATGCATATATATGTATATACACTCTGTGTGTGTGTATGTATATCTCAATTGATACACATGGTGTATTAATATTTAAAAATCTGTTGGTCAGTATTTTATATTTAATAGTAATATCCATTGCAGCTTGTATGATTCCATACAATGATGGACATACTTCAGTTTCATGCTTCCTGATTATATTAAAAGAATAGTTGTAACTCTAGGAAAAGATTCAAACTAAATAACATAAGTAGAAAAAGATGGTAGTGAAGGAACAAAATCTAGATTAACAAAGCAAATTCAGGACACAGTTTCCAAGAAGAAATACAAGTGCAAGAGCTAGAACAAGAATAGAAAGTTCATATGCATTCCACTCTGTATTTGGAACTATTGAAGATAAATGATCTGTAAAAGACATTTCAAACTACAGAAAAGCTGAACCCCAGTCTCGGATCAAATATGTACAGTTAGTAACATGATTTGAGGATGATCCAGAGACATATGGAACAAATATTACAACAGCAGATATTAGTATGCTGATGTGATATTTTCCCTATGTTTATGTTTATAAACCATAAAAAATGTAAATTTGGAAGAACAAAATACAGATATGAAAACAAATACTGGAACATGAACAATATTGTTGTAAGAAAATCCTCTAAAACTGTTGTTTAGAAGATGGTTATTCAATTAGCTAATTACGCAGAAGAAACAATTTGGAGGTTTTTTTCATTAATGCAGTCTATAGACTGAGATCTGTTCATATCTTGTGCAGTTAGTCAGACTTAACACTGTGAATTTGAAATATTGATTTTTGAAACCTATCCTGCTTACGACCTCAAAAGTGATGGTTGCTCTGATCAGTAGTTCTGAAAACTGCTGTGCACCTTGTGATTGAATAAGAGAGCCTGGAAATGCTTTACTTTCTCATAACAGCAGCATAAGGAACACAGTGTTCTAGCTCCCTTAACTCTGTGAACAATCCTGGTGTCATGACAGATTGCTGTAGTTTCCATAAACATGCTTTTTGTGGTTTGGTAAGAAAGCTTCTTCCCTGAAGGTATTTTGTACGTGGTGCTAGTAGCATCCTCTGTTTCCTAGTAGTGCATTCCTATTCACTTGGAGTATTCATGCTTTTTACAGTTTCCTGAAGTATTTTTAGAATAATTTTAATGCTACCACAATCTCTCATTATTGCCCCAAATATTTCTAAGGTTATCTATCATCTGGAGAAGTCTTAAAATGCAGTATGTTGGTAATTTATTCTACATTAATGCTTAAATAAATATTTAAGTGTTTTACTGTAATGTTTATTTATCATATTATTCTGTTGTAACTGGCCTTCGTTTTTTGTTATTGTCTAAAATAGCTGAGTTAATACAAAGTTCCATGAAAGTTATTTTTACTGCAAATATTCTGAAATACAAGTGAAAGATTTTTCCTACTTTAGACAAAACCATTTTAACTGTTCTTTTAGTTCTTGGCTTAAATCTGAAGCAATAATGAAATTAAAATGCTGCAGCTTGTACCCTGTGTAAATATTTGTGTTTCAGTTTTTAACATCAATATTTTGCTGAATCTGATTAGAGAATATAACAATTATCGGTAGTTTTGCTTAAATGTTTAAAGTGTATGTCAGGATGAAACTATTGATGAAGCCATGTGGTTTCGTGCATGTTTATATATGTAACTGGTCTGCGACCTCCTGTGCTGCAGAAAAGCTTTCTTTGTGTGGGAGAGAATATGGATACATAGATGTATACGTAAATGCAGAAAGAATAGTCAAACATTTCAAATGCTGTATATGATAGATTAGTTGCATGTGCTCTCATATACACAAGCGCTGTGTAAAATGTCAGCTGTGGTCACACAAATAATGTGCATTTATAACTTAACTGCTCCATCCGCAGGCACATTTTTTGCTGCTGGGGAACGTAGGGTGCTTAAGTCTGCCATGCCCCTGCATGCACCCTGTTTGTTGGTAAACTTTCAGATACAAAGAGAGTGCTAAAATGTAAGCAGAGGAACAAATGGTTATGAACCTGTTTTCTACTACTTGAGGTCTTTAATTCAGGGATTGCTAGTTTGCTAAAAACAGGCTCCCGTTTAATTGCAAGTTACTGCTTAGAGTCGGTACCATGTTATCTTGATTTACAATGCCTCCAGCTTCAGGAGACATCAGGCTCCAACCCACCCATCCGGGCATGGTTTCTGTATAGAACATGCACTCGGTCTGTGCATGCAGGACCCAACTTCCTAAATGGTTACCCTGCAGATCGGTTCAGTTGTGTGGCCTCTCTCTTTCATGGGGAATAACGCAGGCTCCTTGCTGTGCCTGCATGTGCTGATCCCCTTCGGCTGAGCGCCAGCCATGCCTGCCCATACACTGCTAAACCAGGCAGAATTACAGAGCTCGAGCAAGATGGAGAAGCAGGACTTCTCGTTCCTTTCCTTGTTTTGTATATTAATGAACAACCCTACTTTTCCATGTAATTTTTCTGCTGCACTGGGGCCTCAGTGGTTGAGAAAGAAACAAGTTATTCCGGTGAGGCTAAGGGTTTGGCCTATGAGCAGTTACAACAATAGAGCAACAAGAATCTGTTGACAGTGGTGTGCAAAGACTGGGTTAGAGGATCACAGCGTTCCCTACAAACTTTAATATCTCTCTTGAGCTCCCTCCTAGCTTTCATTTTCTTTCACAGGGTTTATAGTTCTGTTAGCCAAACTGTACATGAAATTGCTGTATCTGATAAAGATACCTTAGCCCTTCCTTTTTTATCAAAGTTGTGTATTCCTGGTTTCCCCACATACCTGCTCTGTTTTTTACTAGGTGAAAGAAAGACAACAGTCTCTTGCACAAAGATTATGAACAAGAATATCAGTCTTGTGGACAATAAGAAGTGCAAATATTTAACAAAACCTGAACCACAGATCCGCAAGTGCAATGAACGGCCATGCCAGACCAGGTAATAATGATTTGGTTAAATTAACTGTAATATCAGCTGCAAAAATCCTGGGTGCTAAGGAAGATGACTGCCTCTGACAATAAAGATGCGGTAAATACATACATCCGAAAGATTATAATGCAAAACATAGGGAAAATAAAAGCACTGGCTGCTGTTTCTATGGAGTTTTAATGAAAGAGAGCCCTTAAGCACCATGCCTAAATCAATTCTTATCTAATAAAGCAGCTCATTACTTACATCAGGAAGAGTTCTCACAGACTGATGTGTTCTATGAAATTGAAATTTAAATTCTGTTCAAATAAAGATGGATTTCATCCCATGCTTTAATTCTATATTTTAATATTTTGTTCAATCAAGGCTTCACTCTTTCAGAAGTTCTCAGTAAGCTCTGGGTGCACTAAGTAGTAAATAAATAAATTAAAATCTGTTAATTGTATCTTCCACATTGATGCAACTTGAAGTATATAGAGCCTGCCCCTTGCTCCTCTCCTCCCCTCTCCCCTGATCCCTTTGTATGTGGATCAGCATGCTGAGCTAGACTCTGATGGTGGAAGGAAGGAGAAGCTGGAGGAGCTTTTTTTTTCTCTCCATTTCTGCCCAGGAGGCAGCTGCAATGTGAAGCCTGTGCCCTGCAAAACACACCCCGTTTTGTGTCCCTGCAGCTCAGCTGTCAGCCTGTGCCTTGCATTGGCTGTCCAGGCTGACACAGTGTCCCATTTCACAGTTTGCCATCCTGCTTCGAAATGGCAGCTAAGAATTAGGACTGTCCCCAAGTACTGTGTGCACACAGGGAAGGTATCCGACAGCTTTCCAGGGAAAGGGAGAGCAGCAAGCAATAGTCAGCCAGCATCACTAGGGGTAAGCGGAGAGTTAGATGGTATTTTTAAAGAAAACATTGCAAAATAAATAAAATGCAAATACTGTTGAAGAAAGTATGCAAAATGAACCAGAAGACATAGCTTTCTTGGAAAGGATGAAATGCTAAAATTGATAAAGTTAAAATTATGATACATTTTTTATTATGATATGTTTAAAATTTATGATACATTCTGTGGTGAGGGTGGTGAGGCACTGGAACAGGTTGCCCAGGGAAGTTGTGGATGCCCATTCCCTGGAAGTGTTCAAGGCCAGGCTGGATGGAGCTTTGAGCAACCTGTTCTAGTGGGAGGTGTCCCTGCCCATGGCAGGGGGGTTGGAACTCGATGATCTTTAAGGTCCCTTCCAACTCAAATGATTCTGTGATTCTATGATTTTGAGTAACACCGAACCAGTGATGCTTGGACCTTCCCCAAGAGTAGGGCATTAAACTTTGGAGGGATTATTGTATTTCATCATATACATACTTGGGAAGATCTTTATTTAATTTTATTAACATATGCACTTAATGCATAGAAATTGAATTTTTCTGAGGCCTTGCCAACTATAAATTGTCAACGTTCTGTAGTTTTTTCAGCTTAAAAAATGAAACATTTTAAATGTTGCTAACTGCTACTCAGAGATTCTCTGCTGAGAAATGTAGGAGGACATCATGATCATAATTTATATATTGAGTTTTTAAAACAGTGTTAGTGATGCTTACAAAACAAATACTGTTAGCTTTCAACAGAAGTGTAACTAAAGCATATGCTTGCATAACTAGTTTGTTATTGGCACTTGAAGAAGTATTTTAAACTCTATTGCATTATCTTGACAGGCTGTGATTTGTAAACTGAGTCTCTGGACTGATAATAAAAAAACCTTAGTTAAATGTTTTATTTTCTTGCAACAAATGTGTGACAGAAGGTTGGAACAGATTTGTTTCCTAAAAGTTCTCCCTTGTAATCTAAGTCTTCTGGGACACAACTTACATACTGCAGAGCTGTTTGATTTTTGAGGGCACATGGCCATAGTCTGGAGCTGTAGAACATTTGGGGAAAATTATGTTCTAGAACAATTGCTCTCCAGGTATGTGGGCTTTGCCAAGCTGCTTCCTTGCTGCTAGGATTTAAACCACAGAGCCTGAGCTAGGTCTGACCCTGAAGAACGTGAAGAAGTCTGAGCTTTTATATTTCTCCAGTGCAACGAGCCTTTCACACAGGAGTGATTCTGTCTTGCAGCTGAGTATTTTCAAAGAATGCACATGCATGGCATGTAGTATAGATAGTACAGATAGCCATATAGATGGAGAACAACAGGCTGATCAGTGATCTGTCATCTTTAAAATGTGTGTATGTATATTTTTTTGGCTTTTCTAATTGGAATTAAATGAGACAAAATGGGGACAATGGGCTAGGGAATGAAATTATATGAGCATTAACACCTTATTTAATGTAAAATATATTATATTAATAGGTAGTCCATTAACAAAGTGAAGTTAAAAGGAGGCAGAAAATATGCAAATATGTCTTGAGAGTGTGTACTAGTAAGAAAGAGAGTAAGGTGATGTGATGGTAGTTTTCCCTCCCTGATTTCTTGTTACTGCATTGCCTGTATTTCTTTGTAGATGGATGATGACAGAATGGACTCCATGTTCAAGGACATGTGGAAAAGGGACCCAGAACAGACAAGTAGCCTGCACACAGCAGCTCAGAAACGGGACCCTGATCAGAGCTAGGGAAAGGGATTGCCTTGGGCCAAAGCCTGCTTCTGCACAGCGTTGTGAAGGCCAGGACTGCATGACTGTGTGGGAGGCAGGAGTCTGGTCCGAGGTGCTGTATTTATTTATAAAAATAGTTCATAGTGATTATTTATACCTTACTATTTTCTGGAAATACGACGTTTTCAGTAGCAAGCGTCACAGCTCAGGCTAATGATTTTCATGGTCCTCATGCAATGACTTGGCAAAGGGACTAAGAAAACCAGCCGTGTAGAACTACTACATTTTACCTAGTTAATGTCCTGGAACAATTTCTTTTGGCCAGTTTTCAAGCACGTATAATCAATTATGTCCTGACTGTAGTAGTGGGTAACCAGGGGTAAATGGAATTAAGGCCATTGCTTATCAGCTACTAGACCTTGGGTTCAGATTGGAACATCTCTGACATACTTCTGTACCAAGGGATGTTGATCAGCAACCATTCTGCTTCAGAGAGCTGCTTGCAAAGAAGGACGTTTCCTTCCCATCCTCTCTCTTCTCACCTCTTTTTGCAAGAACAGCACAAGCAGTGGGCGAAAGGGCTTATAAATAATGCAATTTTGCATACAATGCATCCTGAAGTATTGCTGTAGAATGTAATTATTATTCAAAAAGCTTTATTAATTTAAGATCTTTCAATGTGGATTTCCCTTTGACTTTCTCCTTCCTCTAAAAAGCTACACTACTTTAAAATTGACTGTGGTGGAAGAAGGGTGGTGTTATCACTGCCATCTGGACAAGCTGAAGTTTTTATATGGAGTGTCTCTCTCCATTGGAAGAGCAAGGCAAATCTGATTACCTCCCATACCATAAGCTCTGCTATGGGTCCCTCTGGGTTAAAAATACAAATAGCAGATTCTGCATGTGGGTACAGTTCCTTCTTTGGACTCCTCTGCTCAGCGGCAGCCCTTGATACCCAAGGAACAAAGAGATGACACATAGGACAAGTTTTCAAGGAGATAAGGGAAGTAAATAGCAGCAGGTTTAGGTTTGCTGCACAGAGGTTTATAATGCATGGGCTGGCTGTAAGAAGAATGGTATTCACTTACAGAGGTGCAAGAAATAAACCCAGATTGTTTAGTTGGTTTGTTTTCACTTGAGAGATGAGAAATAAGTAACCATGTTTTTGTTGGAAGCAATAAATATTTTGAAGAGTGAGGTGTTTCCCATGGCCATTCCTACTATCACCATTATATTGGAAGCTAGCCATTACTGCTTCCTGTAGTTATAATCAGCTTGGCAAGGGAGAGTTTTGATCTGCAAGCAGTGGGATGATCAAAAGCAATGATAATGTTTTGAGAAGGAAATGGCATAATTTTTGGCAATATAAGTGGAAATGGTGGAAAAAAACATAGATTAAGACCTTCTGTCCAACTCAAAGAGAGTTTTCACATACTGTATATGCAGTGACTTTGAATTTTCAAATTTAGTCTGGATTCTTGCGTAGTTTTAGAATATTTACTTTTCCATTTTAACTTTTTTCCTTCCCAAAGTCTATTAGACACTAGTAGAATTTTTCTGAAGGTGCTTCATAACTTATTCCTATGAACATTATTTAGGTTTTCTTTCATTATATTTCCTTTCATTCACAGAACAAAGATTGCCTAATATTTTCCATATAACATTTTGCATTCACTTCATCATAACTTTTCAGATGTTTCCTTATCCGAAAGCTTAGAGTTTCCTTGAGCAAATATTTTTTGATCTAATTATATATATTTTAGCTGAAAATGCAACAGTTATCATTCTGCCCCATAAGTATTTTTTGTTCATTTGTTATTTTTTAACAAATCCAGTGTGTATGGAATTGAAGATTGGAAGTCAGGAAGTCACTGCAATCTTGAAATATTTATATTAGCCTGTCAAAGGGCATTAGAATGGGATAAAATGAGGCAACTATGACTTTTGTAGAATCCTGAAATTTGCCTTTTTCCGACAGTGCTCTGTAAAGTGTGGTAAGGGAGTACGGCATCGGACTGTGAGGTGCACCAATCCCCGCAAGAAATGTGTTTTGTCCACAAGACCTAAAGAAGCAGAGGACTGTGAGGACTATTCCAAATGCTACATCTGGAGAATGGGAGACTGGTCTAAGGTGAGAAATCCTTGATACTAGTGCCCCACAGAATAATAAGTTTTGGACTTAGGGATACTGGTGGATGAAAAGCTGTACATGACATTGCAATATGCACTCACAGGCCAGAAGGCTGGGCAGCATCAAAAGAAACATGGCCAGTGGGTCAAAGGAGTTGATTCTGCTCCTCTGCTCCGCTCTGGTGAGACCCCACCTGGAGTACTGTGTCCAGCTTTAGGGCCCTTAGCACAGGAAAGACATGATCATCTTGGAGCACATTCAGAAGAGGGCCACAGAAATGATCAGCACCCCTGCTGTGAGGATAGGCTGAGAGAGTTGTGGTTGTTCATCCTGAAGGAGAGAGGGCTCCTGGGAGACCTTACTTTAAGCCTTTCAGTACTTAAAGGGGACCTAAGGAAAGATTGAAATAAACTTTTTCAGGCGCCTGTTGCGATAGGACAAGAGGTAATGACTTTAAACTAAAAGAAGGAAGGTTTAGACTAGATATAAGGAAGAAATTTTTTACAAAGAGGGTGGTGAAACACTGCCACAGGTTGCCCAGGTAGGTGGTAGACACCCCAACTCTGGAAATGTTCAAGGACAGGTTGGCTGGGGCTCTGAGCGACCTGATGTAGTTGAAGATGTTCCTGCTTATGGCAGTTTGGACTAGATGACCTTTAAAGGTCCCTTCCAACCCAAACTATTCTATGATTTTGCAATCTGAGTGCTTTGTAAGAATTGCTTTTATCAGAAGTTTAGGAGTCTCCCAGTTAAGGGAATAATAAGGCTACAAAAAAAAACCAAAATCCAAAATCAAAACATGCAGTCACACGAAGACCACGGTACAAATTAAAATCAGAAATATGAAAAAAGTGTGAGATGAATCTTCAGTATTGTGCAAGTCTGGTATACATTTACTGTTGCCAGTAGGCAGGCAAGCAACTCCAAAAACTGCAGGTCACTCCAACCTCACAGTTTGCACATTTCATTAATTTGTGTTCGCATATTTTATTTGTGTTTCCAGTAATTTACACTCTCCAGCTCTATAAGGAATCACTTTTAACCTATTAAATTTCTAAATAGGCCGCTTAATATCTAGGAACCCTCTATTACTGTCTATTTTGAACACTCCACATAGCTGTCAGTACATTATTTCCTTGGCCTATGGGTTTTGATTTCAGTGAAGTACATAAGAATAGGCCAAACTGTAACAGAAAATATTGGTTAGATTTGTGATTGAGTGTGTAATTGGGCTGGGACCTTGAACATCTGATACGGTTTTAATTGTCCAAAACATGCTGAAATACTGAAATTGAACCTGAAGAGTCAAGGTTTTCTCATGCCATATCACAGACCACACTTTAGCAGAAATTGTAATTATTTTTTTTTTCCTTCCTTCTCTTTGTCACTTTGCACACAGGACTTCTACTTTCAGTGCCTAACATTGCAGCAGTTTTTAACTTGCTTGTATGGAGAAGTATTTAATGTATTTTTAGTTGTCTTTCATGTGATGTAACAGCTGGAAACAAGGACTAAAGCCAACAGTGTATCACTGGCCAGTCTTCCAAGAATTAGCTGCAAGTACTCTGTGGGCAACTACTGTTTCGTAGAATTCTGCTTGGGACCTCCCATTTTATGATGATGGGGTACAAACTGTCACTCTCACATTACTATTTTTTCCATTTTCTTTACTTTTTTTCACATTTGAAGGATAAAGGGTAGTGTCAAATAATTATTTTTTTGTAGTGGTGATCATTTTATATATTTGGAAATATTTTGGAACATCTTCACAAAAACGGCAAGATAACCCACCTACATTAGCTACTTCAAAAGCACAAACTAGTATAATTATTAATTTTTTTAACAACAGGACCAACTACAGTAGCAGGGTTACTTTTACAAGAAGATGTGTTTGGCAATGAAGTTTAGTATTTGCATTTCCATGCCACAGAACTGCAGTAAAAAGCTGCATCGTTTATCATTAGCACCACCAGGGAGTAGATAATGGAGAAATTACCATCTGCTTTGTTAGTTGAAGCAGTCATTCAATTCGGGTTGCTGAGGCTGTATGAGGATGCTCAGACAGTTACACTGTGTTCCCAGTGCCCTCTGGAGAAAAGAAGAGTTTTATTCTCTATTTTGGGACTTTTCAGAAACATCCATGTCATAGATGAATGTACTTCTTCCTGTTTAAAATTTGCTGACATCTTTTGTGTTCTGCTTTCCCCTACTATCAAAGCTGTAACACTGTCACTTAAATTGTACTTTAAACTTCAAAATCAGAAGATGAGGAAATATTTCATATGGAATTGACAAAACCTTGTGTACAGTTAACTTAGAGCCTGACTCTGCAGCTGAGATTTTCCAAGATTTATGCTAAAAAATATATACTTAAATTTCTCTACAGAGACATGAGTTCAATTTAAAATATACTTGGATTTCCTTTTTTTTTTCCCTGTTACTGTTCTGTTCCATTGCTAGAGTACATAGCAACATGAAGTCATGGCATACATGTTAATATGTCTGCAATGGGGGAAACAAATGGAAAGCTCAGATAAATGTTAATCTTTGCTCACTGTTTGTTTCTAACTTTGAGGTTCAGTGCAGCCTTCTGTGTTCACTGTTTTTACTCTTTAGGATCATTCTTGACATTGACAGAAGGCTGTTCCTTTGAGCAGAGCCAAGTTCCCCCAAGCTAATGCCAAGACTTGGCTTGAAAAATTTAAATGACGCTTCTCACACATTGAAACAAGAGGCTTAATGTGATCCTTATTGGCTTTGCTGTTCCCCTTGAACTCCTAAGGCATAATTTTAAATGGAGCTTGAATTGGACTATTACTGAGAAGATAACATTATTAATAATCACACTAGTGCTGTAATAGAGTTATTTTTTTAGACGTACAGTCACATAGAGATCAAATAATTCTTCTGCTCTGCTGTTTTAACAATAATACCAAGATCAAAGAAATTTTACCAAAATTGCAAGCTCCAATAGGTCAATAAACACATCAATCCTTCTAAAACTCTGAATTAATTCAAAAGCATGCTGTATAGCCTGGACTGTATGCAGCATTAAACTCCATAACAGCTCTTAAGTCAGCAATGTGGCTCAATATGCTAAACATTACTGTTCTTAACATCAGTTGGGCTCTGTGCCTGCCCTCATGAGGAAAATGAGTATGATGAGAAAGTAAAGAATATAAGCTTAAACTGAGCTTCTGGAGCCAGCACCTAGTAACATTACCAGTTACATTGTCTTTTCCCAGAGAATGCTGTCCTTGGAATACCATTCTTAACAATGTAAAACTGACCCTCAGATGAGAAAAGCTGTAGCTACTATAGCACCAGTTAGGGTGAGGTGTAGCTCAGTCTTACTAGAAGCAGTGTCCTTTACTAAACTGCCCATTGCCACCGGCTATACAAGGACAGGGTCATGCTCAGAAGAACAAATGAGTTGAAGGGGAGAGGCGAAATGAAATGCATATGAACTCCCCGTTTACACACTTTCCTGGCTTACTAGAGAAGTTCACATCATTGTAGAAGTCATTCTCCAAAAGAGACTTAAATGTCAACAGCATAGGGTGCTTGAAGGGCAACAGGTCTAGGGTACTTTATGTAAAAAGTTGTGTGTATTTGGTTTTTGTATTATCTAGAATCTTGAGAACATTGGTGGAATAAATGAAGCATGAGAGGCAGGATGAATCTTGGAACGGAGAATAATTTGGAGATTGGGCTTTGAAAATAATAACTAAAAAAATAAGTTTGACATGATACATCAGAAACATTTGGAGGGGTTCAGCAGGGGATAATAGGATCAAACCAGTGGGTAACAGAGTAGAATTTGAGAGCAGCCATTTCTAAAATGTGAAAAAATAAAAAGTATGTGTAGATAGGAGACCAGTGAAAATAAAATAAATGGTAAATTGTAAAAAGAAGTATAGCTATGGAGGCTGGAAAGAGGATGCATTCAGTAGAAACTAAAGAAGCAGCAGCAGCAGAATTTCTAAATGGCATTTTTGTATTGGACCAGAGATGCAGAGGAGTTAAATATGACATCTGGGATAATGGTCCCAATGGTTGGGATGGAGTTCACTTTGTTCACCTGAAGAAGCAAAAATGGGGAACAAAGGTTAATCTGCTAATTCTTTTCCTGTGAGCCTGAAAGGACATGTGAAACAACTGCTGGGTTTTTACACCAATCAGCCCCAGAATTCGTGGCCTCTTCCCAATTATTTATTTAAGGCAACATATGCAGTGCTATAGACTCAAATAGACTCAACTATCTTGGTCTCCTTCAATTAAAAGAAGTAGAATTTGAATAATATTAATGTTACAGTTTTACTGACAAGGTAATTAGCCTTGGTTTTATTCTTTGGTTCCTCATCCAAAATTGTTAGCTGTTCCAGGAATCGAACAGTGTTGGCCATGAGTCAAAAATATGACACTAGTAATAGATTTATGGACAAGGAAATGATGTGACTTTTGTGAAATAATAGAAATCAAAATACTGGCATCAGATTGATAACTTCTATATTGACTTAATTATACAGTAAGATTCCAGCAAATGAGGTATGTCTTGGTTTCAGAAATGAAGTATGAGCAAATTATATGGAAGATGTCAATGTAATGAAATGAGAGTGGAAAATTTTTTGTACATTTCCAACCAATCCTGTAATATTAACATCACTTGTTTCAGATAAGGTTGGTTTGTTGGGTTTTTTTAATAGATCAATATACTGTATTATTTTGCCTGGAATAAATGTGATGTCATGGTAATTCCTAGAAAAATAGAACAAGACCACCCTTAATAATAGGCAAAAGCACTAATAAGACTGGAAAGGAAATTAAAATTAAACATTACCCATTTTGCGCACACACAAAATCACACATAAATCAGAAATTCTGGTAACTGTAGATCTTAGATCTACTGGGGCATCTTTGCTGATTTTCTGCTACGAGCCTCTTTAGGATAAGCGAAGTTTTTAGGAATGCCAAACAGGAATCAAAAGGCACAATCAAGTTATAGGTGGATGCTCCATTGTCTCTTGAATTGCATTATCTGTGAGTGGGGTTATATTAGAATAAATAAATGACATTTTCTTCTGCCATAGTTCAGAACTATATATTGTTAGTATGCAGTCACAGCCGTTGAACCTTTGGGCAGCTGTACAAATGTTCTGGGTGCTCCTTCCAGCCATATCCTCTGTGGCTCTACTGATGGCCTGAACCCATAGGTATCAGCCAAGCAGTCTGGCTGCTGTTTGGCTTTCCAGTGTTTGGCAGTCCTTAAAACGGACAGGTATGATTGACTGGAGTCTGGTTTACTGGTCTGAGAAAGATCGGTCTGTATCATCAAAGCAGAGTTTTAGTGAAGCAGAAATTGGTGTGTCAGCATGACTTTCAAAAAACTTTTCACTAGACAATGTAGCCCATTTTATCTAAAGTTGAACAGACTCTAGGTCCCCATGCTGTATGCATGATCTGTATTTTGCTGTTTTCTGTTATTGACAAATAACTGTCCCTTTAGCTTCTGTAATTATCTTCTGTACTGGCAGCTTATCTAGCTGTTTATTGAATTGCCAGATTTGGCAATCTGGCATTGCCCAAAAGGATAGACAGCTGTGATAGGTATTTTACTGGTATATTGGGTTCAGAGATCCAGGGCATCTGCTGCGCTTTATGATCTGACACCTTTCTTTCCATACAAATGACTGACTTTGAAGAAATTACTCTTCCTACAGCCTTATGGAAAAGTGATGGTGTGGGTATTTGGCAGTCTGAAAAGTGCTGATACTGTCTGTTAGCATTAATGGCCTTTTTCAGGTGTGGTGAACAGCGTGAGTAAACTGGAATCCAAAAACTGCATATATCAGATTTCCAAAATGCTAATTTATAACTTTTTTTTTTTTGTCATTTAAAATTTTTAAAAATCATCTTTGACTGTATGTAATGAGGTAAAAAATTTGAATGTCTAGAATGGTAAGAATATTTTTCAGGCATTCTTTAAAATTAAAAATTTATTTCTTCAGCTTCCCAAAATTAAGCTGAAATGTTTTCATGAGAAGTGGATTGGTCAACAAGATGCTGTCAACTGGATAAGCTCTTGAAATAGCATTTTTTGGACCAACTAGGTGAAAGGCTCCTTGAAATCTTGTGGAGTAATATGGTTTCATAGAGAACATTTCGTTAAACTATTAAGCATAATGGTTTAACGTCTTCACAAAGAGAAAATCATACATGTACCTTATTTTAAAGAGGAGATGGGGATTGTCTTCAAGGGAAAAAAATTGAATTATAAACCAGAAAACTAGAATTAGAAAAAAAAAGACAACAAAACACCTTAGCTGTAATTATTAGAGCTAGAAGTACAAGTAGGATTCCTTTGAATAATTTTTAAGTGTTTCTGCTACAGAGAAGATAGCAGGAACCCACTTGCTTGTGCTGAGGCTTGCTCAGGCTGTCTTTCAACATTTGGACATGATCTCTTGGAGCAAACAAGGCCAGGTGAAGGAGATGCCGTCTAGCAGGAGATGTCATGCAGCAACAAAGGCAGAAGTTATAGAGGACAGCAGTAGTCCTCACCTCCTTTGCCACTGCCACTGTCTTCCAAGCCATTCTGGTGCAGTCTAGATTAGGCCAAATACCAATTACCAAACTTTTCTGTTTGTGAGCCTTATAGGGCCAGGCCAGGCACTACTGCTGCAGAAGAGATAGCTATGCACATATTCACGTATAAGCATAGATTTAAATAAAGGAAGACATTATTGGGAATTGCTGACTATAAGCGATGTCCTATATCCAGGACTTCGTCATGTGCTTTACCAGAAATGCCTACCAATTTTTGTTGAGGGCTGCTGGGATCTTCAAACAATGAGTCTTCTGGAAGGCTAGGTACATAATTCAGCAGGTAGATAAATGAAGCTTTACCAGTGAAATCTTTAACACTCCACTACACAACCATTACAATGCAGAACTTTATAGCCCAACTAGCAGAATGTGTATCCCAGAGTACTCTTCTGAATGAGAAAGAGCAATAACACTCAGCACCCCTTCAGTGTCCTTGTGCTGATTTCTTGCTCAATGTGCACTAATTCTCGCTCAGTCAGGCCAGGTCTAAAAAGATTATTATCAACAAAATTTTATAAAATAGGGACTAACTACACTATTTCACTGAATTTCACTGAGTTTTTAGAGTTGGAAGGGACCATAGAGATCATCTAGTCCAACTCCCCTGCTGAAGCAGAATTGCCTAGAGCATGTTAGAGCATGTTACTCAGGACTGCATCCAGGCAGGTCTTGAAGATCTCCAGAGAAGGGGACTCCATGACCTCCCTGGGCAGCCTGTTCCAGGGCTCTGTCACCCTCACCGTGAAGAAGTTTTTCCTCATATTTGAGTGGAACCTCCTGTGTTCCAACTTGTGCCTGTTGCCCCTCATCCTCTCACTGGAAACGGCTGAAAAGAGTCTGGCTCCCTCCTCCTTCAAACCACCCTTTAGATACTTACAAGTATTGATAAGGTCTCCCCTCAGCCTTCTCTTCTCCAGACTAAAGAGTACCAGCTCTCAGCCTTTCAGAATTTCAGTGTCCTAAGAAGCTGTGCTGAATTTATATCCAAAAAACACCACCACATAACATCACAAGTAAGTAAAAAAGGAGCAAGTGGAATGAGAAGTAAGATTGTATGGCAAAGAGGGGACAAGACAATCAAAAGCAGCAACTTCTGTTTTATCTTCTTAGGCTGTCATTTTATTGAACTGAATGTGTTGTATGTGTACAGCCCATTCTGCATAAGGTTCTCCAGTCTCTTTACAATAAGTGATTATGTACCTCTATGTACTATCTCATTATACAAACTGGAAAACATTAGTTTGTCTAACTTTTCATGGCTGGTCCCACAGTTTGGAGGAGAACACCAGCCTCCTAACATTTTGGATGACCTATCTTTTGAGCTTAGGCCTTTGCTACATGTTCATTACTCTGTTTTATCTCTTAATGTTCTGTCTTGCTTTTCCTTAGTGATATGTCTTGGGCAAATCATTTTATCAGTCACTTCATGAAAATGCCTAGATTTTTGCTTTGATGGCTGGCAAGTCTTTCCAAAGTTCTCAATGTGTGAAGGAAAATTCAATTACTCATTCCAGTCCTGAGACTCAGTCCAGTAGGCGTTCTTTTGTCTGTTGCATCTCCATCTCTAAGATCATCTGTATCTCTTTCCAAATGTTTTCCTCAGCATCTTTATGATCTGCCAACATGTAACTCATTTAGCCAGCTCACTTGGGTTTTGTTAGAACTTATGTAATCCTTCTGCTCTTGTGGGATCTAGTTGGTTTTTGTGTTTTTTTTTTCTATTGTGCATTTTTTATCTTATCTTTCATGCAGTTATTGTAGATAATACTGCTTCAGGTGTTCATTCTTGTAAAAAACTTGATCTATGAACTTAACTCTATCACAAACAAATTTATTGTTATTTTTTGTTACTTTGTTTTAATCTGTGGGATTCTCACGTTTTACTGTTTTCTAATAGCTTGTCACTAGTTATTAGCTGAAAATACTTCAAAAATAAAATTAATAACTAATTCTTGAAAATTTATTTTGAAATAATTGTTTCAAATTAAACTCTGATTTCTGACTGGCAAGAGAGAATCAGAATAGTTATGTAACATTATTCAATTACCAGTTTTAAAGAATTACAGGCAATAATATTACATATTTTTTAATACTGCAAGACAGATTTACTCTTCTGCTTTATCTGTGCTGTTTCAGGCTGTTCATAGATTTATGTTTAATTTTCAGTTCCACTAATACTTCCAATAATGTTGACATAAAACAGGAGTTCACCCAAAAGTAATGATTATTCTTTGGTCAGTTTATCACAGGATCACAACTCAGCTAGGTCAACATTGTCTATCTCCTGGACCTCTGATAGTTCCCTTAGGACAGTCATGTTTTTGGTGACCTCATCATACATAATGAAAGTGTTAGACTTCAGTATGGTTCTAAAGCAGTTCGAATCATTTTCCGGAAATCCATTTTCTTCTAATGAAGAATGTATTTAGACATTTTGAAGAGAAAATTAACCAGGTTAAAAAAACCCTGGAAGGGTGGTTTTATAGTTATAAGTTATTTTTCTACTTAATTTTTTCTGTTTCTCTTTTAAGGTTTTTATTTCAAAAGTAATTACCTGCATGTGGAATCATGGTATTTCAGTTTAAACAAAAAGTCCTTAGGGTTCAGTTTCCTCATAAACTCTCAATTTGTTGTAGGTTTTTGTTGTTGTTGTTGTTGTTGTTTTTTAAATGTCTTTCATAACCATTTAGCTGAGTTACCTCTTCACTTCAGATCTTTATGACTTAAAATTCGGTAGATATAGTGGAAGTAAAGTCATTGTTAGGGATAAGCTCTTTCTTTTACTTATAATACTACTGGAAAAACTTGAGAGTGCTATATAGAGTGATGCTATTTAAAGGCAAATACTTAGGGGGTTTTTATGTGGTACAAACCATTTTTTTTATATGTAGATAAAATGTAGAAATTTTTAAGAGAAAGGGGTTTCTTGGAGGGTTTTTTTTCCCCTCCTATGACATGTCCTTTATGTCTTTAATGGGTTCTTTGAATTGTCTTTTCATTAGAAATACCATAATCCTTTAATTACATTTTTGTGTTGATGAGCTGTGCTTTTCCCTGGAAAGTTTTCTACAGAGCAGCAGGCCAGCACTGTGATATATGCTACCATTAAATTATATCTTCAAAAGCTAATATTTCAAATTCTTTTTAAGAGTTCATTTTCATCAGTCCAGAATGACATACTCCAATTAATTTCATTGGAAAGATAAAGGTAATTATGACGTCATCAAATCTAACTGTTTCCAGATTTTTGTTTGCATGTTTGATAGTTAAAATGAATGGAAAGTGATCTTCTGTCAAAATACCATGCAGTTATATCTCAGATATGAAAGCGTGAGATATAATAATGTCATATTCCTCACTAAGCACTAATAGCAGTAATATATGCAGTATGCCATATAAAGGATTGTTTACGAAGTGTTGGCAGTATAATATTGAGCCTAATCTGCTAAGTGTGAATCCTCTTACAAAGTTATGAGTTGCATCTGTAAAACCAATTTTATCACATGGCTCTAACAAATAATTGTCTCCCAGTTTCTTTGCTGAGATACTTTTAAAATAACATACAGCCTTAGGCAAACCCTTACTATCTTTAGAGTTGATAAAATATCCATAAAGATGTTGGAAACAAGGAATAGTTCTGTAAAAGTGTTGTTGACTGGAGATGTTTGTTTCCTGGGCTGGAGGGTAAAGATTCTAAAGAAATGGTGCTTATACATTTTGCTTTCACATCCCTCAGCTCAGAACATCACAACCATCACACTTCTGTTTTATCAAAAAAATTAAGTTGAATATTTGGTTTTAGCTTTGTATATCTTTTCCCTTTAAAAAATATGAAGGAGAAATACAATTTACAGAACTGGGGAAATAAAATCTAAGGCTTCACATCACTGAGAAGCATGGAAATAATTTTATAGTTGCCCTACAGATCTGTAAATTGTAATGGTCTTCTGTCAATTTAGAGAGTATATCACATTTATGCTTAAGCAGGGCTATACATCTTGCTACACCTTTATCTGGAAAAAAGAGATAATAATGCTGTCGTTAAACTGTTAGCTTGAGTTTGGATCAATTGCCTAAAGAAACATGGCTTCCTGTATCTATTATGGTATTACAGTTTATGTCCATGCTTTGACATAATTATGAGAGAAAAATACTAATACCTTGCTTAATTTGGGGGAAGAAGAGAGAGGCTGTAATACAGTCTTTTTTTTTTTTATGGATCAAGACTCCAGGTTGTCCTATGTGGAATTTTTGCAGCTTAATGCTGAAATTTAGTCTTCACTTTTATGTTTTTAGGAACATTTCTCTCAGTATTTTTATTTTTAAAATAATACAATCATAATTAGGTTTATGCTTGTAGAGGAAAGGAAAATCTTTATAACAAAGGCTTTTAAGTCAGTACAAACCTGGTGGAAGAATCCAGCAGGAAAAGTACCCTTCCTTTTGCTCATTTTCTGGTTCCAAAGGGATACGAATCTATCCTGTGTGCCATATGAAACAACTCTTTAGTCTTGCAAAAAAAAATCCCTTCAAAATTCAAGGGTCTTCTACCCATTCCTTTCATAGTCCTGCAAGAAGTATATTACAGCATCAGCCTTCCCTGAGCTTGAGAAGACTTCTCTAAGTCTTCTTCTCTAAGCAGGCTTCCTAAATGAACTACTAAGTCCAACAGAACAAAATAGTTTCATTGAGATAATCAAGATTTTTAAATCATGAAGTGGGTGACAATGTTTCATTAGTTTATCCAAGAAAGAAATTGGGAAATTGAATGCAGGTGTCAAATATAGACAAAGAATTTGCTACTTCGGAGATGAGTCTAGCAAACGCCAGTATGGGTTCAAAGTAAATGAGGACTGATATTCTCAAGTATGTATTTTTATATACTGTCCTAGAAAAAATATTTTATTTTTGTTGTTTTGTTAATAATCTTATTACACCAAATTGTATGTGGTTTTCCTCAAAAAAATTTTACTTGTAAGCCTGCAGTTGCTTCTTGTTAAAAAGGCACTTTTGCATTTTCCACCAAACAATAGAATTTTTCTGCATGAGAAACTAACCAGGGGATTTTTTTAAAAAAAAAAAAGAAGAAGAGGTCTAGATTCTTGAGGTGATGTGATGAGGCTTTCCTCCGTAGGTACCCTATCTCTAACCCAACTTATCCAAGGTGAGCTGAGGCTATTTTTGTCTTACTTTAAAATCTTACCTGTTTTGAACAGTTATCCAGTACTAATTCTTAGACCAGAAAGAAGAGCAAGAAAAAAAGGTGGGGCCAGAGCAGGGGGGGAAAGGTGGGGAGGAGCAGAAGAAAAATAAAATTGAGAAGAGCAAAATAAAATTAATAAGCAACTCAAACTTGCTAAACTTAGGAGAGACCGACAGCAGATTTTTCTCAGCTAAACTTAGCACAAGTCCTGAATTTTAAATTTGGCATTCACATACTGAGGTGTTGGGTGTGTCAGAAATGAGAGAGGCAGAAAGACCTTCCTGGAAATGATGCATGGGAGAACTCAGACTCCATCTTATGTTTGCTCCATTAGTGCCTCTTTTTGTATTAGTTACACTGTTCACAAAGGCTTTTATTTATTAAAAAAAAAAAGTGCTTAAATAAACTGCATATTATTTTATTTATTAATCTTTAAGAATGTTGCTAAACTCAGTATAAAGTCTTTGTTGAAAATAAATGCACCACTTTTATCTACTCCCTGCCTTCAAAAGTAAACTTCATAAAAATACATCATTCACTAAAAGATTGCAGGCATGTAAGCAAATATGAATCCTGTTGCTAAAGTCTGATGGCTTGATATCCTTGTTTTACACTCACTTCATGAAACGGTTGAAATCGCTTAAATGCTGGAACTGATGAACCTATACATAAATGATTAGGAATGCTCTGCTAATAATTTCCAATGGAACTCATCACTGAATTTCCTTATGAGCACATTGCTCTCCACTTAGAATGCTACTTAGACTTGTAAAAACCTTTTATTGAACAATCAGTTTATTCTTGAAAATAAATTGTCCAAGTCAATTCTGTTAATATTGTCACCGATTGGGTTTTTCATTGTGGATTGTATCAGCCTCTGCAGTGATTGCCTGTTTTGTTGGCATTTTGACCGTTACTGTCTGCCAGTGACAATTTTTCCCTTAATTTAGGAATTCCTACTTCTTATGAAGGCCAGCTGGAAGCAGCTAAGGCATTACAGCACCTTCCTCAGCTGTTGGCCTTGGGAATATGTATTCTCTCCAGAATATATATCTTTGGCAGGGAACAGAAAGAAGGAATCTTGGGTAACGGGTGTGCATGCCAAGTGTAAGGATTGTTATATTTAACGCCTAAGATTCTGTCCTTGAAATTGTGTCTAAAAGAAGTTCAAAAGTAGGACAAAATTTGAACAGAGTGGGTAGATTTTATTTGAAAGAAAGAAATACTTTCAAAGAAATAGCTGTTAACTATATTTATCCAGGAATTTTTTTTTAATCTTTAACTAGAATGTTTTACATGTCTTGCTGCTTGAACGGTTTTACAGTACCTTTAGGACTGTGTCCAAAATGCACAGATTAACAGCCACATAAAAAACCTCTGGCTACATATTAGAACATTTAGTCTAAACTTACAAACACAGTTGTCCTACGGGGATTTTTGCTGATCAGCTACATGGCCTTAAAGTGTAGGTCATCTGAACAGTTAGAAGTAAAATGTAATTAACCACCACAAAAGTAAAGTAAAGCACGTGCAAGAGTGACATTTCAAAGGTGGAGAGGGTGGGAAGAAGACCCTGCAGAAAGTATTCTGCATTTACTAGTAATAAAAGCTATGAATTGAAATTAATCCGAGATCTGCTGAATTAATACAAATTCCTACAGATTGGTTTGCATTGGGAATTATCTGTAAATTTTATCTACATAAGCTTTATACTATTACATATATTTATATATAAAATCACAGAATATGCAAGCAGTTTTGACACATAGATTGCTTTCTGATTAAATTCACTGCTTAATAACATATTTTTTGGTTCCTGTAAGTTGAAAGTTTTGTTAGAGTTTTAAACACAGAAACTCCAGAAGTATACAGAAGCTACATACCACAAGTGCTACCTAAAATGCAACACCTGCAGATCCAGTGAGAGTTATTTGCCTCAGGTTGAATATTTTCAGTAAGAGAAATCCCAGAAGTGAAGCAAGCTTAGGAGACAGTTTTGGAAGAGTCTGCTTCAGCTAGAATGTATGCGTGCATATGCAGTAAAATGAGTATCAAAAGGAGAGTCAGAGCTGTTGCTCCGAGCAGCCTCTAGCTGGTTTGCAGAAGTTGAGGTGTCTCCTAAAGAGACTGGACCAAGTCCATACTTTTGCAGAGTGAAAAAGAAAAACATCATGGATGCCTTTTATCCTCCAATATTCAGTGGCTGCTCTCAACTACACTTGTCTGGTGTGTGTGCAGCACAAATTCAGGTTTAAGACCACTTCATGGAGGCAAGCAGAAATCTCAGTGTTTGCCTGTGTAGCTAGCAAATGTACTACTCAAGACCATATTTGAAGTATGTTTTCCCTAAAACAGGTTGTCTGAAATTTTACATTTTCTTTTCAAGTGCTTTTAAAATTACTAAAAATAGTTCTTTTGCCTTGTGTGGATCTGCTCCATGTGTAAATTTTGCTAGTAAATACCCTATTTCATAGTGCTTTGAGTGAGATAATATAGATATGGTTAAGTGATACTATTTTGTTCTGGCCTCCAAACAGTAGAATTCTTAATTCTGAAGTCAGACACCACTGCTTCTGATGATGTGTGAACAGGGAAGAGCACAGCTGGACAATCAGATCCCTGGTTGATTTTAAACACTAGTGGTCTGGAAAAAACTCTCTTTACTTGTAAACTGATCAGGGTGGTTTTGAAAGTTTTAGACTGCAAATCAATGTGGTAGCCCTGCCTCTTCACAGCTTTCCCCAAACATCTTTCAAGACTTTATAAAAATTTTATAAGATAAGAATAAATGCAAAGTTAAAAATTAGTACATTTCTGTGAAAAGAAGATAAATCAGAAGGCAAATTTCATATTTTATTTCCTGCTTTGCCACATATTTCCTATCTTAACTGAGGCATTTTATTTTATCATTCTTTACTGTTGGTTTCTTCCTCTAAAGTTGGGATGTTCATAAGTAGGTCATGCAAAACTAAAATTGTTTGCAAGGTGGATACATCTTTGGCTAGAAATCTGCATTGTAATGCTTCATAAAGCTCTTCGAAGCATCTCACAAAAGCTCTGTCATTAAAGGGATGCTAGATCACCAATTAAGATTTTAATGCCAAAAATCTTTCCAAATTCTGCATAGAAACTCAGAGCCTAAACAATGATGAGGCGAGAGAGAGATCTCTCTCCACATGTTGTGCCTTGTCTCAGTTGCAGTCACGAGAGGCTTTCAGGCCAGCGCTCATTCGATTCAGAGATGAGGTGACTGCTGCCAGAGTGCTCTCCACAAAGGCACCTGCATATGTGAATTGTTATGCATTAATGCACCATTGGAGCCCATTTTTACCAGCAGAAGACCAGTGTTTTCAAGTCCCATTCTCCTTCCCAGTACTCCAGATGGCCCGGTGGCACCTACTTGTTTTAGGAAAACCAAAGTTTAAGGGCAGATAGATAAATGTTTTTTAGGGTATCTTATGTACCAGGTCCTCCTGTGTGTCCTGTCCTCCTTCTCTGTAACTGATACAAGAAGATACGTACATACTACAAGGTCACACATACTCTTAACTTTGGTTAATAGACATGCAAGTGTTTTACTGAAGGGAAAAAAAATACAATACTGTGTGCAAAATTACTCTAAATAAGGATCATTGTAACGATCTTCAAAGATTATCTTCATTTTATTGCCTTCATCATATTTTCTTCATTGTATTACCTTCATCTTTCCTTCATTCTCAGGTTTTGCAGATTTTTGTGTTGCTGCGTGTCTTTTTTTTTTTTTTAATTTGCTATTCCATTGTCTCATTTGCTATTTCATTAAAGTATTCCAAAGATAAATCTCTTTGAAATTATAGAGAGAGGAATCCAAGAAGCAGCTGGAATTTTGGCAAGATTAAGATTGATGTTCTGGCTGATGTTGGTGATTAAATTTGGATATGTACATGTGTGATTATACATGTTTACCATGTGCATAATGTTGGCCATTATAAGAAGCCAGATTATGTTTATCTGCACAGGGAAAAGGCAGAGAATTCAGGAAGAGTAATTCTGTTGAGAGACTTTTTCACATGCAATCTGAAAGCAGTATACAAAATTCAAAGTTGATCACAGACTTCTGCTTTAAAGAGACTTCAATACTAGCTGGATTCACACTCGTAAACAGTATATTGGTTCATATTTTAAGCTGTGGTTGCTATTATGCATCAATGCATAATTGAATACCTTTTCATTCTTTGGCTCATGCACTCTGTATGTGATAAACTTTGCAAGAAATTATAGTTCTTTATTGACTTTATGGAGTTATTTCTGATGTACATCACTGAGAATAGAAGCAAAACCAAGTTCACTTGCTGCCTTTATATAATGCCAGTGTTTGATTTCATGTTGTTTCAAGTTGAAGTGTGCTTTGGATCTTGCTTAGTCCTTGTGAAAACACCCTTCCAGTGTATATCCTACTCTCTTGTTCCTCTCTCGAAGTTTCATGAGTCCAAAAGACATGAGTCTTACCCCTGTTAATTTACATATTTGGGTGCAAACCCTCTATTTCCCATTTGGCATGTGCAAATCCTTCCTCCAGCTAATAGTGTTTAAAATGTCACTCAAAAGCACATAGATAATAAAACTAAAGGGTAAAAAATCCCACCTTAGTGTTGTTTCCTACACTCAAAATTTATTCTTGCTTTGCAAAAGACTGTACTTCTTCATCTCCATCTTGACACAGGATGGTTGGGAAACCTCTTTTGTTATAGCACCCTCTCCTTGCTTTTCTCTCTCATTTCACCATTTTTCAGCTGCTTCTTGAATCTTCCTTAGGAAATGTGTTCTGAATCTTTACACAATTAATATTTTTTAGGACAAAAGTATTCTTGGGATTATGTGGATGGTAGTGGCATAAATTTTCAGCCAGTGCTTGTAATATTCATTGCGAGAAATTGTTAATACTTGAGTATGTCCTTTATAGTAATTTTCTCCCAAACATAATGAAATTTGTGGGTACTTGAGTCAAAATCATTAGCAGGTAGGAGCAAATTGCAATATATAATATTTTGAATGAATTTGTATTTAAAACAATAGATCATATGTCAATGGATGCAAAAATAATTCATCCCCTTTTAAATTTTGTTCACAAAAAGTCATCAAAGAGGAAAGAATGTATCTTGTTGGTTTGCAATAGGTTTTGTACGCGTCTTTACAGCACTGCCCAAGTCTTCATTCTAATATGTTACTGTCATAGAAGTAGAACGTTACCATCGTTACACTGCTCAGATGTTTTATTTTCTGACCTCATTCTCTGTGGCAACAAGATGGGAAGGTTGATTAGAGGCCAGGCAGCATTTCCCATGTTGTGTGTTTCATTTGTGGGATACGTGAAAACATGAAGTTGTGATATAAAGACAAGAGACACACACTCTGCTGAGTAGAAAGAGCACTTCTGCACTGGCAGGAGTAATGGCTTAATTAAAAATGCTTTTGTCTGTCAGTGTCTGTGAGCATTTTCTTTTTTTCCATCTCCCTCACCTCTAATAAGAGTAAATTAGGATACAGATAGAGGAAAACAGCCCCTGCTTGCTTTAAGACATTGTTGCATTTCAGTTTCATCACAGGCTCTATAAAATGGACCTTGACAGCAACAGGATGCTGGAATCAGTCCTTCAATAAATACTGTCAATTTATCTGTGCTTTTTTAATTGATTTTTATTTAGCTAACAGAATGGAAAGCAGAAATCTTGGAGTGATTACAGCTGAAGGAGCCGCCACTGACTTCACCTGGACAGGCATTTCATCTTCATGTTTACAGGCAAAAATACCTTTCCAATGAATGTGTGTCTTCTGTGTGTTCCAGTGCTCTGTCACCTGTGGCAAAGGGATGCAGTCCCGAGTCATCCAGTGCATGCACAAGATCACAGGAAGGCATGGCAATGAATGCTTTTCCTCAGAAAAGCCTGCAGCCTACAGACCCTGTCATCTCCATGCCTGCAATGAGAAAATTAATGTCAACACCATAACATCACCCAGGTTAGGTAAGCAGTCAAAATGTGGAAATCTCTCTTTAGTTCTTTCTCTCCATAGGGTAATAATGATCCCAGTTTAAAACAGAGGGCTAGGACTAAGGAAATGTAAATTCTGTATGGAGACTCATCTCTCTACCTCAGTTTTCCAGTGTGTACGTTACAGACTGTACGTCAGAATGGTGAAGGGTTTTGTTAGCCAAGGAAGGGCCATACGGACATATGGCCATATGGACTGTATGGGATATATGGCCATATGGACTGTATAACATATGGACACAAAACATCTGAGATGAAAACATGTTTCTATATATTGTAGACATTACAAATATATTATATATGTTTATATATATTTGTCCGCTCAATTTTATCAGACATTTCTAAAGTAAGAAAATACCTTGTTTTCACTTTAAAAGCTCTGCAAACTGTGTTATCATGATATTTGTGAGATCAAGGAAACCCTTATTTGTTCCTCAAATACAAACAGCTCTTTCCACTTGTCTTTAGTTAGTCTACAGTCTGTTCCTGATGTATTAGGATTTGTGAAAGAAAGTTACTAACATGAAGCAATCTGCTGTCCCTGGAGGAACTCAGTTCTCTATTGGTCTTACAGAAATTACATTACTGTATAACTACAGAACTGTTAATTCTGTTAATTGTTAATGCCTAGTGGGTTGTTGATGATGGTCTTACCATTAGCTCCCCCAATCGTTCATCTGCTTCTTAAGCTTGCTGTTAAGACAGCATACCCTTTCCAGATGATTTTCCAGAGCCCTTGTTAAGATAAACCCTCCTGTCAAATAGATTACTCCTGCATGGAAAGCAAATCCAACTTTTCAGTTTGTATGCACTCCTTCCTTTAAGTCAGTGACGGCTCTTTCTCTTTGAAGTTCTTAACCCTTAAACATTTCTGTGTACCAGTTTGCTGGATGAGATGACAGCTGTTGCTTATGGCCCTCTCCTCTGCTATTTTATTGTTATAAGATTTGCCCTTTGTACCTTGTCTTTCTTTGTTCAAGTGATCTCTCAGAAGCAAGAAGCCATCACTCCTTCACTGGCTTGCTCCCTCTGGTGAGGTATAAGCAGCTTTGTGTCACAGAATAAAGTCAATCACAGTTTCACAGCAAAAATACAGTGTCAGATTCATTAAAATTTGACTTAATGTAAAGTGCACAAAAAAAGATTGGGCTATGTTGTCCTCATGGAATGGATTATGTAGCACTGATGTTTGTAATCTACAGGTGAATCTCATCCAGCCAGAGTTGGAATCCAAACCAGTAGAAACATTAACATTTCCAAAATACATAATGCGATGCTTCTCTTGAATATATTGATCATTTTGGACTCCAGTTCTATTCCTATTATGCAGAACAGATCCCCTGGATTTGGGGGTACAACTAGGAAAGGTCATGTGGATTGCACCATGTCTACTCTTCTATAAATATGCTCTCAGTTTCTCTTTCCCTTCTGTTAAAAATGTAGAATGACTCAGATCTTCTGAGATTGACTGTTTCTTTCAGTTCAGTGTTTATGATGATTTTAGGATGATGTCTGTTTTTTGTGCCCTCTTTTTCCTGTTTTCCCATGTTAATTCCATGTATGCGCTACAGCCTGAATAACTGAATGTGCAAAAGACCTACATTTGGTACCAGTGTCCTTCTATGATAAGCACTGTAAGAGACTTTTGTAAGGAAAACAGATGGGTGGATTAACAGATGGCTTCACAAGAAAAAAGACAACGCACATGAAAAATATGCCTGTTTTATACAACAGGCATACAATGGAAGTCAGACTTCTGCTTCTGAATGTTAGAGAGAACCAAATAGTTATAACAACTGTGGGAAGATGTAAATCAAACAGTGGCTTTTCAGGCTGGTGAGATGTCCTTGTAATTTTAGAAACCTACTGAGAAATAATTTGATAGTCAGAGATTCCCACAGTTAGAAAGCAACAACAGACTACTAATAGAACAACCTGAATAACTGGATGAAGAAAAGACATGAAAGATATGAAAGTAAGGATTAATAGCTTGACTTTGACGTAGAGTAGGGAAGACCCAGTGGCGTGATTAAAAGGGGGGTGATGCAGTCAGACCAATGTGTTGGAAGACAATTTAAAGAAAAAAAACAACAACAAACACATTTGAATGTACTCAGAGAGGAGAGAAAATGGTCAGATAGGTAAGAAATGCACATTATTTGTGCATTTGAGAAGCACAAAATGCAGTAGTTGGGCCTGGGCAAGTATATTTGCCAACATGTCAACCATTATTGATTCCATACTGTAAGTATGTACTGTAATTTTTCTAGATAAAATGGATTTGCATTACAAAATGTACTATGGGACTTGCTATCTGTCCTCAAACCTTGTAAGAGCAAGATAATATATATCTGTTCCTTTGAATGAAGAAAACAGACAAAACTATAGGTCTAGTAGATTATTTCATGTACAAAGAAAGATGATGTAAGACATCATGTAGTTTTGTTCAATTTCCATGAATTGACAACAATGGACAAAGCTTGATTTCATGAGCAAAAGCTGAATTAGAAAACCAGCAGCAGTCGCCATGCTTTAATCCCTACATTTCCCTACCTGCCTTTGAAAATAAATAAATCCCCTTGCAGGTGTCATTGAGAAACCTATTCTGGTATTATTGAAGATAGGTCTTCCTGTTTTTCTGGTCTCAGACTGAGGGCAGTTTCAGCTGGAGCTGCTGCTTCGTGTGGCTTTGCTGGAGCTGGCTCTGCAGCCCCTGCGTAGCCCTGGCCCCAGCCCCAGCTCACCGCAGTGTAGGGCAGAAAGATGGGCTTCACTCTCTCGTGAGGAGACAGCTGCACGACGTGAAACCAGTTAGTTTCAATGCAACTTAGTCAAATTTACAAATTAAGTTGGCCTTAAAAATTCTGATGTTGAAAATACTGACAGCAGGAGATTTATTTTTGTCTTTCTTTTGTTGAATATCTACAGAGGGCTGGACTGCCTCTCCTGTGAAGACAGGCCCAGAGAGTTGGGGTTGTTCACCCTGGAGAAGAGAAGGCTCCAGGGAGACCTTATAGCAGCCTTCCAGTACTTGAAGGGTCCTACAGGAAAGATGGGGAGGAACTCTTTATCAGAGAGTGCAGTGATAGGATGAGGGATAATGGTTTTCAATTGAAGGTGGTTGGATTTAGATTAGATACTAGGAAGCCATTCTTCAGTGAGGGTGGTGAGGCACTGGAACAGGTTGCCCAGAGAAGCTGTGGATGCCCCATCCCTGAAGGTGTTCAAGGCCAGGCTGGATGGGGCTTTGAGCAACCTGCTCTGATGGGAGGTGTCCCTGCCCATGGCAATGGGGCTGGAACTCGATGATCTTTAATCTCACTTCCAACCCAAACCATTCTATGATTCTAGGATCTATTCTCCTTTCCCTTCCCCAGAAACACTGCTGGTGTCCTTGTCACCATTCCTTCCTGGTTCTTTATTAATAAATGTAACAGTAATGTTTATTTGATCTTGTTGCTGTTGTTTCACAGCTGCTTTAACGTTCAAGTGCCTGGGAGACCAGTGGCCTGTGTACTGCAGGGTGATAAGAGAGAAGAACCTCTGTCAAGACATGAGGTGGTATCAGCGGTGCTGTGAGACGTGCAGGGACTTCTATGCGCAAAAAATGCAACAAAAGAGTTGACCTCTGTCAGGCTGGCTGGCTCTCAGCTCTTTGCGATTTTATTATTTATAAACACACACACACACGTACACACACACACACACGCACGCTTCTTCAGACCAAATATTATCAGATTACATATAATTTAATCAAATTAATTTATTTTTGCCTGCCAGACATCCTTAGTTGTTTTGGTTAGACTGCCAACTTGTTTTATCCTCTGACATTTTCATAATTAATTTTTATATGAACAATTTTGGATACATTTATCAGAATTTTTAAAAAATAGTAACTAGTATTTTAAATGTTTATTTTCAGTAGGGTCATCACTCTGTTGCCAAAAAATGTCATGTTATCTTGAATTTATTTTAAGTTAGCTGAATAGTTTTGTTGTATATGGAAATAAAGCCCTTTTTAATTTTATTATATTTTTGGCATTCAGAGTCAGAATGATCTTGTGTATCTTGCCACAGATGTTGAGGTGAGTAAGCTAACATTATTGAACAGGTTATTACAGAATGTATTGTGAAATCAGTTCATTTTATTTAGAAACATACTGAAGGGGATAATCTACTGTAATTTATATTGTAAACAAGAAAATTAAAATAGCTAAGTTGGGATTTTGATCATTCTCATGGACACATACTTGAACGCAAGTATTGAATCAATGAAACACTGTAGAGATTTACACTGAATCACTGTTGCACTGTTTGAGGTAGTGTAGAGAAATGCAGTCCTAGAACTTGTACCATCCTATGAATCCACGTCTGTACTGTTTTAACATGTCACTTGATTTTAAACTTTTTGAAACAAAAAACCCATGCCCCTCTATACCTTTGTGTGTCCTCTTGGAGATTTACAAATGGAAGTCCTTCCTCCTGCCACTTGTATGAATTAATCTGTTAAACATTTTCAGTGCCCTGTTGACAATTTAGAAAATAGCTTTGTAATACTACTTTGTTTTATGAAAAAGTCTTTATAAAAATAAAATGTTTTACAGTTTTGTGAAACGTTATGAGACAGCTAAAATTTTCCTTATGAGAAAATATTGTACATGATTCACATGATTTTTACATTTTCAATAAAAAGTAAAGCTTCTTTTGTTGGCGTTTTTCCTGTTTTGGGATCTGTGTCTGGTAGCCGAATCCATCGCAGCAGGTACCGCTAGAGCAGTGCCTACAGCAAATACCTCCTGCTCCTGACTTGGGCATATCTCTGCAGCTGCAGGCAGACATGCCTCTCTGTGAGTTTTTGATATATGGGAAGTTGGATATAAGAGGGGATTCAGTGGAGGAGAAGTTACTTACCTCAGGTGAGTTCTCTAGCCACTGAACTTTTGCAGGAGGGGAGGGGTGGGTCCTCTGCCTCCATTTCCTTTAGGCCCGCTCTGAGTACACACAGGAGAGCAAACACCAAAGGCAAGATGGCCAGAGAAATGAATCTGAAAGGCATCATATTTTCTACTCAAAGTAAAAGGGAGATTGGGCCTGTATTTGTGCAATTGTTCCTTTTAATTCTCTGCAAAGAGACTAGTGTATAGATGTGATGTAGATACCCACACAATTTAATAAACTGAGGTTCCCAGTCAGGACTGTGATTCTGTTCAGGAAGAATACTTAGCTGCAGTCTTAACTCCTGTTGAAATAAATGTACGTGCTTTCAAACAGCCGTACTGTCAAAATCTTTGGTTTGGCATCTTACTTCTGGGCATTCAAAAACTGCAACTTTAATGATGTGCTAATGTATGATTTTAAATTAAGTATCGTCTGATTTTTAAAAGTGAGAAGGAAAGAAAAATAACTCTGACATCATGGAATGTAATACTGTATTTTGTATAATTAGAAAGTTTCAATGCACAGAAAATTCAGTTGCTCTTGGGCATAACTCCTCAGTGTCACAGACACACATTTGAAAGTCCAATAGAATTATTGTAGTTGGCAGGCAAATGGAACAGTCGTTTTTTTAAATTTTCTTCATGCTTACTTAGTACCCAGTCCTGCTAATACTCCTGCACTCACTTGAATCACAACTAAAAATCAGGGGGAAAGGAAAGATGTCTCCGGACTAAGGGCCAGAGGGCAATCTTTTGTCAGCCAGTGATAACATCCGCACAATTTTGAATGCTTTTGCTCTTACGTCTCTGAATATTCTACTAGCAAGAATGTGGGATTTATCTAAAAACAGAAAAGTATGTTGTAACTCTGCCTGTATCTCTTGAAAACAGATGAGTGACTTGTGCTGAAATCATCCTCCCGTCACCCTTGTACAAACTCATAAAAGACAAGACTTTTGGATGGCAACCAGGGATAGAAAGTTTCACAGTAAAATGATGGGTTTTTTAAATGTAATGAGTGAAATCAGGGTGTTACAATGCTGATGGCTCTGGCTCTGATTCCTTCAGCATCTGTAGCACAAAACCATTCATTAGATGTGCCTGAACCACTGTGAAGCAGTTTGGTGTCTAGATAGCAAAAACGCTTCTTCCTTCTCTGCATGGATTTGAAAACAAGTTAATTTTACTGCTTCAGTACACTCCATCATCATTCAGAGAAGCAGCACAGACCAAAGGTCCTGTTTTGTCAGAAAATGGTAAGAGCCTTTTGAGCTCTGCACCTGCCCTGCAGAGCTCTGCCATGGCCCAGGGGACAGCAGCCAGCGCTTCCCACCGGTGCCCCGGGAAGCAGTAGCCCTCTGCCATCATAGATAGTCTCACACAAGTTTACTGGTTTCTTGGATGTGGTCTTTCTTTTTCAGCAGCAGTCCTTCTGCCTTAATACATTGTCCTTACAGCCTGATGAATATGTAAAATTTCAGCTAATGAATGTCAAATCAGTCAGGTTCAGCTGACAAGGAAAGGTGAAACTGACTCCAGCTCTCACAGCCTAGAGTAGGCCTCTCTGCTAATTAAATCTCCCTTAGACTCTATTTTGTTGGATTAAGTGGGATTTAAGTGGTGCACAGGGCTTGTGCTGGGCTGGTGTACAGTGGGCTTACTTCTTCCCAGGTTCATGGTGGGTAGCTATAGCAGTGACCAAAAGTCATTACAGGTACCACTTCTTTTACCTTTCTTAAAGAAAAGGAATACCTGAATTCTGAATGTGTTGTCACTTATTCTGGAGGGGATTTCCTGCTTTATTCTGGAGGATGTGGTTTAGGTTTTGGGTTGTTTGGGGCTTTTTCCATTCGGTTTTCGTTGTCATCTTCAGTGACAGAGAAGCAGCTATTTGGTTATTACAAAAATATATTAAAAATTGAAAGCTTGCCTGCATGAGGAGACCAGTGGAGGCCCTAAAGCCTAGCAGGTCAATTGTAAACAGAAAATGAAGAGCACTCAGAAACAATTTCAAGATCTCTGTAAAAAAGATGCTCCAACTAATAGTAAAAAGGACTTGAAATAAATACATCAAAAGCAAGAAGCCAGCTAAGGAGTCAGTCAGACCATCTGATAACACAGCTGTGAAAGGGACACTCAGAGATGATAGAACTATGGAAGGGAAGTTAGTGAATTATTACCAGCTGAAATGTTACAGGGGTTCTCATACCTTGCACATTCCTTATAGCAAAGGTGCCAGAGAGACTGGATCAAGTTGAAGGAACTATACACGAATCTAAGACTAAATAGGTATGTTAGATGCTGACAGGTATCTGGGGTGGCAGTCACATGAGATTCCTGCAAGAACACAACTAGAAAATTGCAGAACTGCTTCCATGCTTGGCTGCTTGCATGAGCCAGAGGACTGGCAGATTGCACTGTAATTCCTGCCTGTTGAAAAGGGGAACTTTAGGGGATCCTCTGAACTACAGAGACTGGCAGTCTTGAGTTCCTTTTCTGGTGGTGTAATAGCTGATAAAAAAGAATGAGATCCCTGAGCACCTGGATAAGCATGGGCTGTTGGGAGAGTCAGCATGGCTTCACTTGTGTCCTAAGCAAAGAGGACTGGGAGGCCACAGAAGCCTCTGACAAAGTTCCGCATCACAACATATTAAAGAAACCACATTCACAAAGGATCACAGGACCAATTTTCATGGCTTGAAAGCTAGTTAAAGGATTGGAAGCAAAATGGTCATCTTTCAGGATGGAGAAGAGTCAGCAGTATGGTTCTCCAAGAAATCATGCTGGGTTTAGTTTTTTCAACATTTGCATCAATGGCACAAGGAAGAGAGTGAACAACAAATCTCCAGTTCTGCAGGTGCATTAAGCTCTTCTGGTCAACCGTTACCTCACTTGGGCAGAAACTCATACAAAGTGATTATGAAAGACACTAGCCAATAAACTTTGATGTGGCTTAAATGTAAGGTAGTTTATATATGGGGAAAAAAAGCCTAAACTGTTCCTACAAGATACTGAACTTGCAACTGGCAGTCATAGAGATGGAGAAAAATCATAGTAGTAGCCTGACGTGAGAATAACAGGAAAAACTAAAACCCCAAAAAAAACAAACCTAATGGATATTGTCAGAAATACAGCATCATTTTTCCTGGTTTTGGAACTGTGGTTCCATCTTGAGCACTATATTCATTTACACTGATGCTGTGTTCTCAATGAACAATGTAATGGAATTACACTGTAACACATTTAAATAAATGGGCAAGGGGATAGCCCAGGTGGTTTGTCAGATGAGACTGAAAGAGCTGATGCGTCAGATTGGCTGAGATGAGCATGGTCAAGTTTCAAAAAATCCTGAAGGTGATGGATAAGCTACATGTGGAGCTCTTGTTCTTTAGATCCTGGAATACAACAAAGAGAGCATCCTTGATAAAGCTGGTATGGAAATTAGTTTAGAACATTAAAGTGAGCACTTTAGACAGATGGTCATGATATTCTGAAGGGGAGGTATCTTCTGGAGGGGATAGTATCAGAAGATGTGAAATGCAATTAGATACATTCATGGATAAGTCCATACAAAGATAATAAAAGGCCTGGGAACAGACTCTAGCACAAAAATTTGTGTGACTTCTTGGGGGGGTAAAAAGAGAACGAACTGCAGAAAGTACCCAGGTATACACAGTCTCCCTAAACAGCGTCTCTCCTTGCCTTTTCCAAACACAGCGGTAGATCCTGGTTTTGGGGTGGTATGACCTAGTGGGATGAGATTTTATATTCTTATGTCATGGCTAATGAAACAAAGAAGTGTTGTTAAGTAAATTCACACAGCTGCACACCACATCGTATGCTGCAGTAGTGCAGAAGAATCCTATGTTCGGAGAGATGCTGGAAAGGGTATATACGTTTAAGACAGAAGGCATAGTTGTATATGCACAGGTATTTGGGAACAGTAATTGTTACTGCCTTAGTTCTGCCCAAGAAAAAAAGAGGGGACTACATGTAGTAGAAGGTGTCCTTGCCCATGGCAGGGGGGTTGAAAGTCGATGATCTTTAAGGAACCTTCCGAACTAAACCATTCTGTGATTCTCTGACTCTACAATTCTGTGATTCTATATCATGATAAGTCTCAAAACAGCTGCTTAATGGTAAAGGTGTGTTAGCTTTTCAAGCCTTCATTACACTATGGAGAAACAGTTCTAAATGTAGCAGCAGGTTCCCCAGAAGCATGCATGTCCACTCAGAAACAGGGTCACTACTGTCTCTTTTGTGGCTGCTCACAAATACTCTTGAGTGTCTGCTTGAAAGATGACAGATTAATAATTTTTAACAGATGTGCTGTAAAATAATCACCAATAAATGTATGCATGGAAAAAATGTGATTTTTCGAAGTAAATAAGGGGTTTAACTCATATGTATATCAAAGTATTCATTTATTACATTATGATCTCACATTAGTAACACTTTAAAAAAGTAGTTAGCTGGTCTTATTTTATTTTTAAATTTCAGCAATCTTCTGTAAGGGAAATAGATTGGTCTTATTCTCCCATCTAAGTATAAGGCTAAATTTTCGTGATGCCCTAATACTCAGGACTAATTTTACCCAAAATAGGTTTACCTGGATTTCAAACAATGAACTTTCAAAAATCGTCCTCTGTGGCAATGTCATGAAAAATGAAACGTGTCTTTCTAAAAACAGAAAGGATTGGAAAAAAAGGGTTAAAATAGAAGTGAGGAGACTACTTTTGCTGGTTGTAAGTAATGGCCATGATGAATTGGGGAATTCCATTAGATGAAAGTCAAAAAAACCTTAAGATTTATAAAATTATGATGAAAATATCAAATCTCAAATTAAAATAATGAAAGTGAAGGGACTGGCTACACCATTCCAGTCAGTAGGAGTGTTTTCCATTCACTTGAACAGGAGCAGATTCAATTCCCTGAGAGCTTCTGTTATCAATTACTTGAAACAATCTAATATTTCCCAGGGTCAAGAAGAATTTACTGTGAAAGAAATCCTTGAACCTAAAGAAGTGTATGTCTTAGCTATCGCGGTAAATGGTACCGACCCACACAGCACAATGGAGCCTCTTAGTACCACCACAGAAAAGGAAGACTTGCTTTGTGCTGGGAGCTGCTTCTAATTTTCTGGGGGAAAAGCTTGCTTTGAAGTATTGTAAGCTTGACATTTTTGGCAGGTCACTTGAGGAAGTGCTGGTATGCATTTAAGTGTCTCATGCATCTACTCACTGGTACTCTGTTAGCTTTAATAAGCACATGTGTATCTATCAAAATAGACCTTGAACTTGAAAACCTTAAGCTAGGCACTTACAGAAACATGTCCTGTCTGCTCTGCCACTTCTAAACAATCTTTTATCATTGGTAGATGATATAAGTGAGCCTGACACCAAACAGGGGTCAGATACAGTTTCAGGAAACTGTCGTATCCTTCTTCACATCATTAATAATAGAAGGAGCGTGCACAGCCAGGAAGCAGAAGCTGGGGCTGTTTTCATTATTATGCTACAGGACAGAAACATGGACTTCTCTGTTTTGCCAAACAACAACCATCCCGATAAATTCCTGCAACTGGAGGTGAAGTCTTTAGTGAAAAACTCTGCCTTTCTACAAGCCAGCCTGGCAAAACTCCCAGAAGCAGCTTTACCTGGAGTGCAGCGGTGGCACAACAGGGTCTATTTACAGGTAAGGTGTAAAAGAAGATGACATTTTTTTTCCGATTTTTTCTACCTTGTTTTGGGGATCAGGGGGCAAGTGACATGAGGCTCAGACTTCAGCTGTGGATCCAGCTTCCCGCATCTCTGAATCTGCATCATTAATATCCCTGTAAGTGTTCCCTGTGACTTCAGTGAGGATCAGGCTCCAAGAGAACAGTCACTCTCTTCAGGGCAGTCTGTTGACTTTGTATCAGCCCATTAGGCTTTCGACTGCCTGTTGTAACATTTTCATCGCATTTCCCAGTAAGTCTACTGATGTCAAATGTTGATTAATTGTACTAAAGGGGAGAATTAGAGCGCCCTCTCTGAAGAAATAAAAAGACAAACCAGACTTAAATCTGAAAGCCGTTACCATATCCTTCAAACTCAATGGAAAGGCACATTAGGGAGACTATTAGATATTCTTGCTAGTGTTTCACAAAATTATGTATGTCTACATAGTTCACTTTAGCTTCCTCTTTATTTTGCCTCGTTTTTCTTATTCTACATTGACCATCCTGTTATCCTTGAAAGTGTGAGTACACACTGGCTGTATTAATCCAGGATATTATAGAGAGGTAGCAGCAGTTTCTTCGTAAGAAATGTAAATGTTCACTGCCTAGTAGAGGCCTTGGAGCCCGCAGAGGAGAAGTTCACGTCTGGATCAGCAGCAGTACAGCTGCATCAGCTCACACCCCTCTGGGCCCCACTTGCTGCTCCACAGTGCTCCTTTCCTGTTGCCCGGGGAGCCCCCCTCGCCTTTCCCCACCCCTAACATGAGCAAAAGCTCCAAGGTCTGGTTCTTGTCAAGGGATGGAGACGCATGTAAGCAGTTGGCTGGGGAGGGGTTGGGAAGCCGGAGGATTTGGGGGGTTGGGGGGTGGGGGGGAAGGGGGTGGAAGAAGGGTCTGCATCCTGAGGATCCTTAGGGTGGGGATCCAATTCCCCAGGGGAGTGAGAAGTGAGAGCCGAAAAACCATCAGCCTGGGGGAGGGGAAGAGAATGATCCCCTCACGGCTACTTCCATTTGCATTTCCCCCCTCTCAGACGTTTCTCCCCATCAGCTCCCCAAACCCCAGCGCTCCCTTCAGTCCTCATCCACGTGCAAAAGTCTTCCCCCTCCTGCCACTGGCTTCCATGGCCACCCCCCTCACCCGCCACCTCCCTTACCCTCCTCAGCCTCTTGCCAGACCCCCTCCCCTCTGCCTACCCTAGTGCCTCCAGCCGTCTCTGCTCATCTTGTATAATCTTTGCTGGCGGTTCCCCAGGGAGAGCTGGGGGTAGGGGGGGGGGGGGGGGGGGGGCGCCCGGCCCCCCATCATCTCCCATGCAAAGATCCCTAACCGAGCGAAGGAGCCTGCGGGATCCCAAACAATGGGGTATGGTGCAATGCTGGCCTCCTTCCCCACCCCACCTAAGCCCCTCTTTTGTGCAGGGGGGAGGCAGCCACACACAGAGCCTCCTCCGCAGCGGGGATCCTTCTCCCCATTGTCGTTTAGCAGGAGGCACTGTCACCGAGCCAGGGCTGCAGGGCTGCGGGAGGATTAAAAATGTGTGGGGAGCTTTTTCGACTGGTGCTCTGCCCTTCGCCACCAGCGAGAGGGTTTTCCTGGAACTCTGTTCCCAGCCCCGGGATGGCCGTTTCAAAGGAAATAAATGTCTGTGCTCACCACGTCTCCAGAAACGCAGTTTGCGACGCGGTATGTTTTATAAATGTTGGACCCAGGGCACAACCTATACTTTTAAAGTGTAGTCATTAGTGAATTCAAGCGGCCCAGATAAAAATTCATTGTGCCTGACTCTCTCCCTCATGAGCTCGCCTCCTTTCTCCCCTTTTGCTGACAGTCAAGTAAAGGGAAAAGAACTGATGAATTCCAGACGTTAAAATAAACACGATGGCACAGTGGAGTACTAATGGTGCAGGAATAACATGTTTTGCTTTAAGATGAGAGAGCTAATGGGGTTAAGGGTTAGTTAATTCAGAAACGGAAATGGGGGCGGGGGGGCGAGGGAGGAGAATTCATTTCAGAACATATGTGCGTGACCTACAGACTCCCAAAGTCATTAAATCTTGAGAGTAGCCTAAATTCCCTCTTCAGAAATTCATTTTCTTTTAAGAAACGATAGCTACTCAGGGCTCTCCGTGTAAAGTGACTTATCAGTGGCTTGTTCATGGCCTCTTCCAGACCTTTATTATGAGTTCACTTAAATTCAAGAGCACTTAAATGCTTATGTGTTTTGTCCACCTATAAGTTTTCAAATTTATTTCCATTATAAAAAGCATCTTGACATAACAACAATCTCTATTGCTGACCAAAAAGTTCTTGCTCTTTCTCTTTACTTTCCTCTTCTATGTCAGGCAGCCTGAATGGCCTCCCTCCTTAGCATACATTTTCATCATCTACTTTAAATAAAACAATTCATAAAGCAATTGAGGAATCTTGGCCCTTCCTTGTGAGAAGCAGCATAAAAAGCACAGACTGTTTCTCCTGCAAATGTCAAGCTACTGACCACTTGCTGATTGCCCCACGTTTTCGTGCTCAGCATACACAAGATGGTTAATCCCCCATTGCTGCTTCCCATAGCCAAGGTACGTCTTTTCCCTGTTGTCTAACTGGTAATTTTCTGCAGTTCTCAGACTTCTCTCTCCTGCTTGCATTTCCCCTTTTTCCCTATTTCTGCAAGACAGCAGTGGGCATTTGGTCTTTGAACACCATTCTATTTCTTGTCATGTTGCTCTTGCTTAAGAATTCACAACTCCAAACAGATTTTGGCCTGCAGGTATTAAGAGTTCTTATGCTAACTTGCAGTCTAGGCCTTTCTGATCTCTCATCTGAGCTAATGCCTGTGTCCTGCCTTTGCTTCTTTCTCAGTCTACCAGGATAAGAGATTTTTTTTACCTGTAAGTTAGGTGCTGGGTTACAGTCGCTTGTTTGTCCCCTGGCTCAGATGTGCATTAATTAGTTCCACTCTTTTTCTTATTCTTCCCTAGACATCTGCAATAGGCCACAACCAGAGCCAGCTGCAAGGCTGGCAGGAGATTTGGCCTGACACCATACAGAAGTTTTTATATAATGCACTCACAGCCCTACAGAACTCCATTACCAATGACAGATAAAACAGCTTTCTTTAAGGAAAGAATTAATTACGAGGACAGAAGTACTCTCAATGCTGCATAATTAAAATAGTCCGTATGAATGCCTGCTTTTCTCTAAATATTCCTGTCAAGTCGGCTTAGGAGTTTAAAACCATCTACTGATCTCCTCCTTATCCCTGTCAGGTGGCTTGCCATGTTGCTTTGTAGTACCTGATGCTGCTTTACATCTCTGACAAGCAATTCTGATGCCGTTCAGTTCCTTCAATAACAAAACTTGCATTCTCAGGAATTCTTAATGTAAGCTGTTGGTCCTACTATCTTTCATATCCGCTTACCTACCCTTGGATACCCTTTACCTTCCCAATTGCTTTTGCACAGCATCCACAGCGTGAGATCAGGTTTGTTCAGGAAATTCTCAAGAGCTAATAATTACTTACCCTGATAAATGAGCTTCTTTTTTTTTTTTTATTGACCAAATGCGTAGCAATACCTATTCAGTTGTTACATCTATCACAGGGATTCTTGGGTTACTACCTAGCAGTTTTTGTCTGTCAGACCTTTTGTCTGTCTTAGAAACAGGTCTTTACATCAGAAAAATGCCCTTCCAAGTGCTGGGAGAGTCCTCCAGGGTGCGTTACAAGGCGTTTGTACAACAGAGGGTTATAGTCTTAAAGAAATTACATGCAAATATAATCACCCTGCTACCCAGTTCATTAGGATTGAGGAGGTTGTTCCAATCAACTTCTGCAGCATCTGGTGGCCCTAAGTTTCTTGAAGACTCCCTTGATTAAAACTTGTAGGCATAGCTGCCTATTGATAGTGTTTTTCCCTTTCACTGAGTATCTCCTCTGGTTGCAGTTGGAGACCATGGCTGGCCATGTAACAAGAGGAACTAACTGTCTTTGGGGGGAGTAAAGAAAAATTTGACTTGCAGGAAGTAAATTTCCTTGATTTTTTAGGCGTCTCCATGATCTCTTCTTGCAGGTAGTTCGACTTGAGACCAATGCCAAGCCTTCACTGTTGATAGAATCACAGAATCATAGAATTGTTTGAGTTGGAAATGAGATTAAAGATCATCTAGTTCCAACCCCCCTGCCATGGGCAGGGACACCTCTCACTAGAGCAGGTTGCTCAAAGCCCCAT
>JAOTQQ010000019.1:54084768-54143738 GCA_026546715.1 Gallinago undulata
CTAAATCTCCCCTCTTCCAATTTAAAACCATTGCCCCTTGTCCTGTTGCTACACTTCCTCGTAAACAGTCCCTCTCTAGCTCTTCTGTAGGCTCCCTTCAGATATTGAAAGGCCATTATAAGGTCTCCCCGGAGCCTTCTCTTCCCTGGTCCGGGCTGAACAACCCCAGCTCTCTCTGCCTGTCCTCATAGGGGAGGTGCTCCATCCCTCTGATCATCTTCATGGCCCTCCGCTGGACCCGTTCCAACAGATCCATGTCCTTCCTGTGTTTGTCCTTCCTGTGTTAAGGACTCCAAAACTGGACACAGTACTCCAGGTGGGGTCTCATGAGGGCAGAGTAGAGGAGCAGAATCACCTCCCATGACCTGCTGGCCACACTTCTCTTGATGCCACCCAGGACATGGTTGACTCTCTGGGCTGCCAGTGCACATTGCTGGCTCATGTTAAGCTTCTCACCCACGAACACCCCCAAGTCCTTCTTCTCAGGGCTGCTTTCTAGCCATTCTCCACCCAGCCTGTATTTGTGTCTGGGATTGCCATGTCCCAGGTGCAGGATGATGTTCTGGTTTTGGTACGTAATTAGCTCAATGTGTCGAATCACAGACTGAGGAGAGAATGGTTAGATCCATGGTTTGTTTCAGCACTAACAATGACAATGGCAGGAACAAAAGTATGAAGTCAAGATAAAAATGAGATTAAAAAGTTTTCTAGCAATATAGATTAATTTCTATTTTGTTTAATTATATTTATTGTAACTTATCTATATGCCTATGTATTACATTATGAAATAATTAGGAAGAAGAATCTGTGGAGAAAGCACATTTTGACCCAGGGATGGAACTAACATTGACTCTCTACAGATCTTCAGGCTTTTTACAGAGTCCTCTTTTTGTCTGTGTCAGCTCTCTGGATCTGTCAAAGCGGGACAAACTGTTCTCAGTGAAAAACAAGTTACAGACCATAACAGCTTTCTTGCTCATGAGCTATATGTAGATCAAACACAGTTATGTGTTTGCGGGGTTGAGCATTTTTCATGTTGTTAAATGAGTATTTCATCAGCACATTTTGACTACAGTTTCTCAGAGTTCTTCGTAATTATTGCTGCTTTGAGCATTTGCTGTTCCCTCCTTCCGTTCAGTAAATAGTAATACAAATTTTCTACTAGTAGCTCTGATTTGGTCTGTTCCACCCTCATTCATGCTGGCTTCTTACAGTGTAGATCATATAAATACTGTAACATACATAACATGAGTTTGCAATACTTTCATCTTTCTTTGAACATTTTCTTTATGAAGCATCAAAACATGGAAGTCTGTGGAAACTGTTGGGAAATGGTTTGAATCTTAAAAGAAAAAATATGTAGTTTTCACTAGAATTATTACTGGCAGGCATATTTTTATTATCTAACGTCCTTCTGTTTCTCAGCTTCTATTTATAGAAGCATGCATATATGCATATGTTTCATGCAACTTTTTCAGATTTCTCTGTGTCATTTTTTGGACCTAAACATTTTTTTGTGTGTGTATCTGCGTCAGTCTTCTGTTCTTCCTCTTCCCTATCTAGTCTCTACGATATCTCCGCTGCAGAATTTTCACAGACAAGCATTTGCCTGCATTTAAGTATATTCTTTCAATTAGCTTGGCCCTTCAATGTCTGCTCCCCAAAATTTAGCAAACCATCTCCTACCGCAAATTCCCATCTAGTTCTCGTGGTAAAACCTTTCCCCTCACATCCTACTCCCTCTCTACCTCTGCTCCAGGCTGCCAGAGTCTCCTTTTCTCATGGCCATGAAAAGGAAGGCACCCCAGACAGAAGGAGCAAAGAGCTACAAAGCACTCTCTTTATGAACAAATTTTGCATCATGCCATCTATTCCAAGTTTTGGAGTATTTTATTTAAAACAGCCTTAGAAATTACTGTCAAGCCACATTCTTTTCACAACATTTTAGCCTAGGGAGATGGAACATCCCCTGGTGAGACAGTTCGCGTTCTTCAGCAAAATGTTCTCCAAGTTCAACTATCTAGCAAGCCTGAGGGAAGCATCATTAAGGTCATTGACAAATTTTAAATAAGAAATAAAAGAAATAAAATAAAATGCAGTCAGAAAGAAACGACAGTTAGAAACGCCAGCTCAGCTGAAATCTGGCCAGTACAATCCAGAGGGCTTCAGTGACAGCTGCAACTGCAATGCAAAGAGTAATATTATCAGGGGATATGTCAAGGCTAAGGAATGACACATAAAAATTATGAACTAATAGAGGGGCTGGAAGGGCACTGAGGATCCACCCACCTACTAATGGTAATTATTGATGGGAAACATGCTTAGTCACTTGTGCATGATTTAGTGATAAGAATGCCAGCATGATGCTTCCTCCTAGGGTTTCTTAGACAAAGTCTGTTGGTTTTGCTTCTCTCTTTCCTTTCTGAAGGAAACCAGTCCTTGTACCTCCTTTTACACCTGCCTGCCCCAGACAACTCACACGTGTCTGTGTGTCTGTATGGGCACTGAGGCATAAAGTAGTTGATGACATGTAGCAGCTGGCTTCCACTGGAAGCAGATTCACCTTCCCATGAAGGGGGTCAAAATTACTCAAGCAGAAGAAGCCAAGAGTTTACCGTCAGTTTAGGTACCTGTGCTGGCTGATATGGGATACGAGCAGTTCTAGAGCCAGTGTGCAGGAGGAGGTGGAATCCCCTGGGCTCCCACCAGAAAGATGGAAGGAGAAGCAGGGTGTGCTGCTTAAGTCCATCCAGCCTATGCCACCTTAATGGCTGAAAATCTCAATGTAAGTGAACTATCTTGGGAAAGATGTCATTTCGTGGAAGGAAGTTTTTTAATTTGCATTGTGATGCTTCTGTAGAAGCAATCCTGAGACATGGGAGAGATGGTAGTGTAAGGCAAAGGCTCTGCCAGAAGCAGGTCTCTTGGGAAGCTGACACGCTGCTGGAACCAGAGATTGGTGACAGATTAATTCAAAGTCTCAATGACAGAAGGTTGTGGTGAACCAAAATATTGAACAGCTTGAATTCAAGAGTCTGGATGCATTCCTGCATGCAATTACAGATCAAAAAATATGGTAACTACCATCTTACGGGCTCCTGAAGAGGCTCATAGTACTGTGTTAAGCAGCAGCTTGTAAATTCTCCAAAAATGGGATCCCACCAGGGTTTTTAGTCCTCCTGTCTTGCCACCTCCCTGTTCTAAATAGTCTGATTTAATGGTTGTTGTTGCTGGGAGACTGCTCAGATATTTAATTAGCTTTGAGTTCTGACAGTGCCCCAATTAAGGACTTTCCCTGAGTCGGGTGAAGGGCCTCCGACATCCTGACATGAGTCTAGCATTCAACAGCGTGAACAGAACTGAGAGTCACATCCCTGCTGTTAGAGGTGCAGCTCCAGCCAAGGCAGACCCTTACACAGCATTACCCCTGTGCTTCATTCTGCTTTGTTGCTACAGCTCTGCTTCTGCATCATTTGCCTGTGGCTTTCATCAGATCTGCATCGTCTACCACAGTAGCACCATTTTGCTAATGCAAAGGCTTTCTTTCAGCAGGCATTGTAATGCCAGTTCAGGGTTGCAAAAGATACTCAGATTGTACCCACATGCTTTCCCCAGAAGGAAGGAATCTGCCCAGAGTGAACAGCCAGGCTCCCTTACTGCACTGTAGATGCTTGCCAAAACAAGAAAAATTGTTGCATGTGCAATTGTAAAAAACTATTTTATTTTATTACAAATGATAACTCTGGAAGGGATTACTCTTGTAGGTAAACGAAGATGAAAGCCAACTTCTGATCTAACTTGTGCCTTACAGAGAGAGAAGAGAAATGTCACTGAGCTGCCGGGCTTAGAGTCGAAAGGGGTCAGTCAGGAAATGATAGACAGAGCCCTCGGGAAACACATTACACCCGTCACCCTGAAATCCACAATCAAAAGCAACCCCTTGTATAGTGATATCCAGGTGGATGACGAGTGGGAGGAGAAGAAGAAGACCCCTTCCTGGACTGTGCAAGACTATGACAGGCAGTCACTGCACTCTGACTTGGCCAGCCACATAAAGGTAACGCGCCCTCGCACAGTGGTTGCACAAAGGCAATTGCTGTGAGCTCTGTGTGTGTGTGTGTGTGTGTGCATGAACCACTGTGCAGCCCACTTGGTTCCTTTGGTGGACTTCCAGAAGTAAGTATGGACATATTTTCCGGTACAGACAGGACACTAACATGAGTCTCATCTGGAAAAGAAGTCCACGTATCTGGTTTGACTCCAAGAATTTCAGTCCTGCAGAACACCACCTCTGTGACTAGAGAAGATCTGAAACCGCAGTAGCCCACAACCCAGCTTCCCCATTTATATGGAGAACTATAAACAAGGCACTTAAGTACTGTATGCCCACTTTAATAACTGTTCATAACATCATTCCGTTATCAAATAATACACATTTTTTTCAGCCTCATCCACACTATGCAGGATCCTTCCTGCCGGTGGGTTGGCACAAATCACTTTTAGGGTTACTTTTGTGAGGTTTTTTTGTACTGTTGCTTTCTTTGGAAAAGGACTCAGATCTGTGTTTATAAAGTGACATCTCTTCTTGAGAAGACAACATGGTTTCTTTTGGGTTTTTTAATCACATTTCAATGGCTGGTGTCCTACATTTGGTTCTTGGCTGAAAAGTGTGGTTTTAATTTTCCCCAGTGGAACATTTGCAGCATCTGGCAAGTAGCACAACCTATGTTCAAGTGAAAGTCTCTTGCATTTGTGTTGTGATGCCTTAAATTCATTAATCACTATCTGATGATAGCCAAAATACTTCTGGCTAAGTTCTAATGACTTTATGTGCAAGAGAGAGGAACTGAGTTCATTTTCTGATTTTTCTTTTAGGAAAATCCTAATGATCTACGGTTCTGGATGGGAGATATTTATACTCCTGGGTATGATACCTTGTTAAAAAAGAAAGAGAGAGAAAAAAAGCTTTCCAAATGTTGCCGAATCATCCTGCTCATGGTACTAGCTGTTTGCATCCTGATTACCATAGTCACGCTCAGCGTTTTACTTACTTAGTACAGCCAAATGATGTTGATGGGAATTTTTTCAATAAATATTTTTATTAAGTTATTCCCCTCCCTTTTTTTATTTGAATTCCAATTTTTTGTCACAAATACATTTTGTTTGACATCACTATTTTACAATGTTCCTGTGCAGCATAAGGACTTGATCCTGAAAAGAGACAAATACTCTAAGCACAGCAGAATGTCTCCTTATGGGTATAATTAAAAAAGAAAACTATAAATATGCTACTTTTCTTAGTGCCACCTTCTTTGTACTAGTGTGTGGTATGATACATATAGTATGTACAGACAACCAGCTGGCTGTTCTAATAAACAGCTACCATCCTATTCATCCTTTTTATGATTAGCTATTGTTGGAATTCCCAAAGAATTAAAAAATGAAAATTTACGCGTTACTTAGAGACTGAATACATTGCTGCAATGATGTAGCACGTAGTAAAAAGCTAGCCTAAATGTGTGTTTTCTTTCAGAGAAGAAAAACAGAAAATAGACCACTGAGCTTCTATCAAAAGAAGTCAAAAACTGCAGAAAAATTGGTGGAGTACCAGTGGAGTATAAACTGGAATTAGAATACACCTTATAGAGTCTAACCTTATATAGCCATTCTGTGAAAAGGGTCTTTCTAAATTAAAGGACCAAATTAAATGTTAAGAGTACTCAGACAATTAAGTTCTTACACCTCAGAATCATTCAGGAGAATGAAAACATGAGAAAAAATGACAAAACAAACAGTAAGTGAACAGAGAGAGAGAAAAAATATTTCTTTTGTTTCTGAAAAATACTCTGAGTGATGCCAAGCCTTTATATTTCTATAGTAGGGCAAGGGCCTATGCATATTGGGACCATTGAGATGGGTACCTCCCACAGGCACACAAGAGAAACTCACAGATGCACAAAAGCTGGAAAGTTGGGGCTATACTTCTTTACACAAAAAAAATGATTTAAAATAGGTCAGGAATAGAACCAAGGTAGAGGGTGTGTATTTCTCCCTCTGAATGCTAGCATGTGCACAATTTACAGCAGCTTTGCAGTGCTTAAACTCAGGCAGGATGAATTCATCTAGAGTATTACCATAAGATAAGTGCATTTAATTCCTTCCTTCCTCACCTGGTACATGTTTGAATCTCATTTGTGCCTTAATTACTTGGACCCTAGTCTAGCTTGTACCACAACTGCTTCAAAGACACAAGCTAGAACAGTTTACTGCTTTAATCTGGTGAGCACCCAATGGCAAAAGTGTAGCAGCATTTTCATGCATTGGCATAAAATCAGTAGCCCCCGCTACAAAACTGAACGTTGCTGTAAATGTACCAGGGAACTCAGCCTCCCAGCTTGCTGCAGTTTCATTGTGAGCGAGTGTTCTTGCCTGAAACATCATGTCGGTTCAGCCAATGAAAGTAAGAACCTGGGAGCATTTTACAAGACTAATATCCGACATTATGAAGTAATTATTCACATTAAAGCAACAATACTTAAGCGTTTTTTTTTCCAGCCCGAGTACATTTGCTTTAAGTGCATTGCATACAATGCAGAGACATATTTTTGTAAATTACTGAGGCCTGCAGGCGGGAAGCCTGCAAGCAAAGGGCTCTGTAGTTTCCAGGAAAACAGCCAATAATGCGAGTTTCTTAACTGCATTTCTCTCGGAGGGTTTAGGAGTAGGGATAAAATCGTTTTCTCCACAAGCCCATTACTGGCTCTTTCACTCTGCTTTCGCTGCTGCTGTCATCTAGCGGAGAGTCACGGCAGAGGAGAAATGTTTCAGGCCCCGGGGCTGCCGCTTCGGTTGGGAATAATTTGACCCTTTTTTCTTTTCTCTCTCTCTTTTTTTTTTTTTTTTTTTTTTTCCCTGAGTGAATTTTTTATTTTCCGCTCGCGCCATTGCGATGCGGGTTCCTTTGCTGACACCTCGTGGCAGAGCCACGCAGGCGGAGGGAACCCCGCGCCGCCCCGCGCCTTCCCGCGCCGTCCCGCGCCGGCGGCAGCTCTGCGCTGGCAGGTATGAGCATTTATGGGTCGTTTGGTTTGGGTTTTTTTTGTTTGTTTGTTTGGTTTGGTTTGGGTTTTTGTAATTTCAAGAAGAAGAGTCATCACGCAACGCTTCTCAGCCAGGCTCAGTGTTGGAGTTTGGAGAACAGAACGATGTTTAGTGTATTCCAAAAGTGCTTTTAAAACTGGATGAATAAAACAACTCTGCTTAGGTAACGACGTTTAAAACGGGACAAAACGGCATTTTTTCCATGTTAACTAATCTCTCAGATCTACGTTCATTGGTCCCTTCCTGGCTTGAGAGAATGCTTACGAATGTACTTTCTTTTACTTCATTAGGATTTGAGCATGATTTGAGCTAAGAAAGCACTTAAATTTGGATTAGGACAGAAACAAGTCTTGACATTGGTTTAAATTAAAATAAAAGTACAGTGTCCACAAGCTGAGCTCTCGTGTTACTTAACTTTTAGCCTGTGAAGTTGCTGAACAGGGCTCCTGCTTGGCTGTGGTACTCTAACATCCACGAGTAGGGGAAATTACAGCTCTACCTCAGAGCAGTAAAGAGCTGGCCCATGAGAAGGATCCAGCAGGGCTTGTTGCTTTAGCAGGGCACATGCTTTCACACTTTCCAGCTTCATTATTTTTCTTCTGCTAATGCAGTCGTTGACCAAGACAAGGTCTAAAAGAGAGAAAGGAGAGGGAAAGAGACAGTTATGAATTTGTCATGGGTAAAGTTACTTTGGTCACACCAGGATTTGAAAAAGGAGGATGCAATGTGAGCTGTAAGATGTCATATACTTTAAATGTCTGTAGGCAGGAGAGAAGTTACTTCTTCATTTATGATGTTGTGGTGTGTGAGTGCTGAATTAATATTTATTCAAACAATAAAGAGCCACAACAGCAGAATCTGTGTGGATGCTAAACATCTCTGGTATCTGTTACTCAGGAAGCTCCCCACAAATTGCCCTACCTAAGGAGAGAGTCCCACTAGTTGGTTCAGAGACTCTTAGACTTGCAAGATTTAGGATCTGGGGAGTCCCTTTCCCTTTCCCCTTTCCCTCTTTCCTTTTCCCTCATTCACTGTCCCCCTTTCCCTTACCCCTTCCCTCTCCTCTCTTCTCCCCTTTTTCTCTTCTCTTTTTCTTTTTTTCTCTTTTAGCCTCTCCTCTTCTTTTCCAATGCCAGTTATTTGCAATCTTTCGTTTATGTTCCTCAGGTCTGGGATTTGTGCTTCTGACAGGGACGCGACCTGTGCCATTGAGCTAGGCTCAAACCTTAGGCTTACTAAGCTAAATCTTGAAAATGGCCAACTGCCTACATTTGCAGGTACTCGGTTTCTCTGGATGTGCCCGCCTAAACAGCAATGGGTGCTGGTTGCAGCTACCCACATACAGTCACCGTAGAACTGTCCCTTCACAAATACAACCACAATCCAGACAGATTTCTACTGGAGAGCAGATGCAGTTCAAGTTTGAACTGAGGTGGAGCGTGAGTGCACGTGTGATTTAGGTAAAGAGCTTTTGAGCAGTTTCCCTGGACAGTATGACACCGACTTCTCCATTTTGCAGCCACTTTTCAGTGGACTTCTGCCTGGGAGCAGCCAGCTTGGTCAGTGGTGATGGTGCATCCTGACAGGCAACCCCTCCTCCTGACAGAGGGACTTGTCAGGGTTCCCTAATCCTGGAGGCTGACTTGGTGAATCTCTGCAGCTGGACACTCTTTGCAAGGATCCTGATACTGCCCTAATGCTGACCATGACACAGTGGGTCCAAGAGTCAGAATATTTAGTTATGAATGACATATTGTTGAGTGGTTTCTTTTCTCACCAGATCTGATAAAAGTCAGCTGGTTGTGGAAAATAAATGCTGGACGCTCTTTCCTGTGGTACAGTATGTTCTGTTAAGGCAACTCAGCAACAGAAATCCTGTGCAGTTATATTTTCAATGCATTACTGAAACAAGCTGGCAGACAGTTCCTGTGTTACACTGAGAGAGGAGAGAAGTTAATTCATAGCAATACGACACGCTGTATTTTCTGGAGGACATGCAAATCCTGAGTTTTGTGCGTTATTTTTTCCACCCACATTTTTAGCTTCACAGACAAGCCAGTGCATGAACCAGCCTTCCTAAAGAGGGCTTGTTTCCCTCTGGGATTTCCTCTGTGCCGGTTGTGCTCTTCTTGGAAATTCTCCAAAAGGCCACTTTCAGCTCAGAAACCAATTTGCTGCAGCTGCTGCAGTAAATTGAAACTCTTGTAGCTGTAAGTGAATTCATCTGCGGGGATTCTCGCTGTGTGTGGTCAGGTTAATCTTGTTGGAGGTAAGCAGTGTGGAGGTAAGGTGGAAGGCAAAGAGTTTTATGACAGCCCACCATTGTACCACACACAGCACAAACCTACTGGGTATCAGGCTTATTTGCTTCAAAGCTGGTGGATTTCTCTTTTTTTAATCCCTGCAGGGTTGTGGTATGCGAAGCAAGTGTTCAGCCTTCAAATCTTCTCTCTAGGCACAAGTGAATACTGAAAACACACATACAAATGTACATGATGAAGTAGTATTTTGTGTTGCTGTTTGGGTCTCTGTCTTCTAAATAACTTGGTGCTTCCTCAGAAGGGGAAGTGTCAAAGGTGATCTATGGTGAAGATGACAAAAGATGGTTTTGTTGTGGAAAAAGCTGTAAGTGAATAATGTTCAAGAGACGAGTTTACATGGTACTTGGGGATATGCAATAGTGTTGGGTGGTGGTTTGTGTAGTGTGGGTGGTGGTTTTCGGGGTTTTTTTGTGGTTGTTTTGTTTTGGTTTTTTTGTTTGTTTTGGGTTTTTTTGTTGTTGTTGGGTTTTTTGTTTGTTTTTTTATTGGTTGAACTAGATGATCTTAAAAGGTCCCGTCCAACCTAGGTGATTCTGTGATTCTATGTTCTGTGTGTGGCTGGCTAGCACTTAGCAGTAAATTGCTAAGGAAAAGACTGTATGCCTTATAAAAGTAGCTGTTAGGGTAGAATCAACACAAGGCCTTCAATCTTTAAATTTGCATCAGCTCCCTTTTTTTAAATGAGCAATGCCATACACGCTGTCTCATCTCAAAGAGAAGTGAGCTGAACCAAGTATTAGTAAATTGGCATGTGGGTAATCTACATAGATGCCAAAAGTGCTGTTTCTTTTTCCTTTTTTAAGGCTGTTTCTTAATATTAACTGTGCTGGATTTCAGAACCATTTGTGTCAGGCACGTGGGGAAAATTTCAGATCAGGAATCTGAAAGCTCTATTTTGCTTTGAAACGGTCTAAAGGTCTGACAAGTTATTGTATCTTCATTGCACCCCATAAAAACTTCTGAGATGCCTGCGATACTAAGTTACCCCCCATATAGCAGTTTTCAGTACAGTATAACGTGAGAGAGCTTTTTATGCAGTCACTTAACTGGTTTGCCCAGTCATGGATTTGGGGGCATGCTTCTCTTTGTATCTGGGCTTCCCAGTTTACAGTGCATTTTCTGATGAAGTTTGGCCATACATGCACATGTATATCTATATACATGTAGGTATGTGTACGTGCATGTATGTGTGCATGTATACATACATATTTATGATAGATGGACACTTGGGGGAAGGGGTGGGGTGTATGCAGACTTGAAAAAAACATTGGCCCTGTGAAGCTGTTACCTCTTGAAGTACAGGTGATGTGGGTTTTCCAGCATCCAAAGCAGAAAGTCTCCAAACTCAAGAACAATTTTGCTTAAACAGTATTTAGGGTATACTTAAACAGTAATTAGGGTATACTAAGACAGACAAGACTCAGAGCCAGTACTTGTGAAACAGATGGCATTAGTCCCTCGTTACACATTACGAACAACTGCTGATACTCCTTCTTTGGGGAAGGTTGGAGATGAAGCAGCAAGGGGAAGCAACAAGGGTGCCAGCCAGCTGGAGACCATTGCATGACTTCAGTTTTCTTGTTCTGAATCTCTGCTGAACATCACTTTTCTCTAGTAAGCCAAATTAGGAAAGAAGATGTGAGGAAGTGGCCTTTTGAGATGTTGTGCCGTGGAACTCAATTGCAGCTGGAAACAAATCCGTGCATTGTGCAGAGGTCTGTGAAGCTGCATTTCCCATCCAGTGGTGAGTCAGGGCTGCCTGACTCGCCTGTTGGATGGGCAGCTCAGGCAAGGAGGTGGGCAGCTGGACGCTGCAGCAGCTTGGCAGGCTGTATGGGCTGCCTCTGGGGTGGGACAGCCCTGCAGCTGGTGGCCAGGGTCTGCTGCACCTGGGTGAAGCCAGGCAGGCAGCATTGGCCATCTTCTGCCTGCTCCTGCTGAAACTTGCGGCAGGATCAGCTTACTCCAGTGAGATTGCATCCTGTCTCTTAAACAATGGAAAAGACTCCTCACTTTCTCACCTGCAAATGTTTTTACATGTTATGCCCGGGGGCTTGCTGAAAATAAACCCTTTTTGCTGTTGTTTTCTTAATCCACTTTGCCTTCATTGTTCAGCACAGTGATGTGTACTGTAAGGGTGAGAAATAGGCTCAGCTTACCAAAACCAAAATGGTATGTATTTCTGTGAATTATCAGGATTTATTTAGTGTTTAAAATCAGTTTCATATTTAGCAATTATTAAATAAGCTGCTGACACATGCTTATGAGTTATTGAAGAATGTTACTGATCATATCAGCAGAATCCATTTGAGGAAGCTGTTGATCAATGAGATGATGAGGAAGGCATCCATTATAAAGTTATATAAACTAAAATGAGTTAAATTCTGTCCTTAATAACATGGTGGTATACTAAACTTGATTGACAAATACTAGGGTCCAGTATGCTTTCCCTGCCTCTTTTCCCCCTCTATTAGGAGTTAGGCTTCTAGCTATGCCTTTAAAACTTGGTAATAACTTGGGGTACAAATTGAGGATTCTTCCTAATGAATCAGAATAATGTCCTTCTCATTAAAATGTTCAATGGTTTGGGAGTTTATTTTTTCTTTCATACATGACATTCAGGCAGGATATCGGGATGCCCAGGTAGTTCTTCATAACTTTGGCAGAGCTGTTGTTAGATAAATAGTTCTTTTACAATATAGTGACAGGATTCTTCTCAAGTTTCTTTTCTGACACAGGGTGAGCTTCACCCTTCCTGGTCTATTTGGATTATATCTGAATATGCCAACAGTACATTTGGTTACCTGCCGAAGTTCAAGTTTACAGAGCCAGCTACATGTGCAGCTTGGTCCCAGCGCAAGCCAGTTTGTGTTCATCCTGAACATTGGCAGTAGGCAAGTTTGGCAAGCACACTCAAACCTCAAAATCATCCAGTATATTTTTACAGCTCCCTCTGACACATCTTTTCAGTGCACAGTATTGACCTCACAGGTGATGCAATATTCTCTAGAGACTGTCTTTCTACATTGATCTACCCCAGCCTTTGTCTTGCCAGTTGCAGGGAAGATGCATCAGCAGCTGCAACAAAGAGACAATTGAAAGTTATCTACAGCTTTGCGCTGTAAAATGGCCTCAAAAAGTGGCCATTGTGCCTCTAAGTAAACAGACCCCAAAATAACTGAGTAAAGACTCATGGAAATAGATAGACTCTGCAACACGGTGCTCTGGAGGTCAGCGTGCAGGTGACTAGGTGCTGTTAAACTGCTGTCTGGGAGTGCTTTAAGAGGCAGGGAGTTGGGACTCCTTGGGAGTCAGTGGCTCTGGCTGTTGATAAATCCTTACCCAGCTCCTAGGTGTGCGGATCCTGCTCCTGAGCAATGGTAGGATCGCAGCAGGAGCTGAGAGCTGCCTGGCACAGAGACCCTGCCTTAATCATTACTGTGCTGATTGTCACAAAAAAGCAGTAGGTGTTTGTGGATTTTTCTTTCCTTACACTCTGTAAAGAGATGAATAATTTTGACTGGTCTTCAACCTGTCAATTCATGCATGTAGTAACATTAAAGCACAAAATTACTTACTATTCATTCCAGAAAAATAAAATTAAGGCATTCTGAGTAATTCAACATGATGCTCATAAACAAGGATTTGCCCTGCTTTAATTATGCTGGCAGAATATACCAAAAACCTAGGTACTCACAGTGTTTTTTGGTATGTGGGAAACTGTTCTGCTTTGCCTGTTTCCGCCTTTTAAGGCCTCCAGGTTTGGATGTCCAAAAAAAGAAAGGAAAGAAAAAAAAAACCCAAGTAACTGAAGAATATACAAGTTGGTTAAGGCACTGTGCTCCTGACCTAGATAAGGGAAATGGCAGGCAAGGAAGACAGCTTTTTGGAAAAAATCCTTTGCTGTCTCAGTACCAGGAAATGCTTGCCAGAAATGAGCATAAGCATCTTTTATTGCACAGGCTCAGAGAGCAACGTGTACAGCACTGACATGGCAGAAAATGACTTTGCTCTGGCAGGGCATTAGGATCTCCATGCAGAAACCTCAATGGGAGTCTTTGGAAAGATTCCTCCAAGTTCAGGATAGGGTAGAAGTACTACAGAGGTGCCCAGTGGAACTAGAAAGGTCCCTTGAGCTTTGACAGAGAGCAGAAGGGAGCTCCTGAGCAGAACTAAGGTGGAGGGCTTCTAAAGTGAAAACAACAATGCAGACTCTTAGTTTTCACTGTCAGTCTCAGTATAGGACCTGAAAAGCTGAATGGAGTAAAAGAATTTGTACTAAAATCTTGAATTGCCCCTGCTCTAATAGGATTTTTGAGTGACTGAACCTGAATCATCCTTGAGGCAAACTGATAAATGTATGAATACTGAAGTTATAGTGGTCCTATGCTAGGACCACTATAAGATAACATAGAGTGGTTCTCTTAGCATTTCACCAAACTCTCTATTTTGAGATAATTTGCGGCTTTACAGTTGCTTCCCAGTTCTCCAAGCATCCTAAGATGAAGCTTTGCAGTTTCAGCTGACCTTAGTAACATCTAACTTCTATAAGAGCTCTCTCTGGTATCTCCCTTTCCCATTCTAAACTGAATTCTTATGTCTTTGGTGCTGATACATACTGTGTTATCAGCCAGATCACAAACAACCTCTTCAGTAAAAATCAGTGAAAATGGTAAATATGATGGCATTTTAAAAGACAGAAAGATGTAGTGAGTGCTTGCATGTATGCCCTCTGTCCTGGTCAGCATCATTGCTTTCCTGACACATACTTCCCGTGTGCCTACAGGTTAAGTTCTTGTTAGCTCTCATACCAGTGGCTATCTTGCACCCTTTTAGTCCTTGGATGCCTGATGACATTTTCATCCTTGTCTTCAGTAATTTGGTTTATTTTTCACTTTCCTTCTTTTATTTAAGGCAATAAAGAATGTACAATTAAGTCAGGTTGGTCTGTTATTGCACGTAACAGTGGGTGCACTGGAAATGCACATAACAAGAAGCTTATTTCTCTTAGCCCTGCAATTGTTCCTTCAAAAAATCACTTCTTCACTGCCTTTGCCTCCCAAGGGATTTTTGCCTGCCAGTGCTATGAGCTTACTCGAACCAGCCAATTCTGTAATGAATCACTCTGCTGAAAACAGTTGTCAGTGGTGGGCTCTCTTCTAAAGCTAAAAAACAAGAACAGCCTCCACAGTAATGTCAGCTTCATTGAAAAGGAAGCTCTTTTCCTTATGTTAGATCAGGCAGCTAGCGTTTAGTCATAAAGCAACATGCTGAGCATTCTTCAGTGTGAAGAGGCTTTAAAATATAACTGAAAACAGAAGAGATGAATTATTGAGTGTATTGAAGGTGATGATATTACTCTTCCCCCTGTCCCAGGATTAAAAGAGGGAAGCTAAATAAATGATAGAGAATGGCAAATCTTAAATTTCAGTAGAATCTTATAAATTCCTGTTTGACAATGCAAGAGGTAGATAAGGATTCCTCTGCCTCCCCTCTGCTCCGGAAGTCACACTTTGGGAAAAAAACAGCGTATGAGTTGAGGTTAGAACCTGTACATCAGAATAGGGACGCTGACCTCGAAAAAATGCTCTTCTCCAGCAAGTAAACTGTGCAGTCTTATGTTGTTTGGGGAATGCTACTTACAAGGTAGATGCAGGGATCTCCATTAGTCTAAGGAAAAGTACTTATGATCTATACTTAGTGATCTAAGTATCAGTTGGTTTAGTTTGTTAATCACCTTTCTTCCTGTGGCAGCAGCTAAAAGCTGCAAATGACAGGGCATGGTTTTTCGGATGCGGCCTGAGACTGCACTAGCTGCTGAATAGATGAAATCTAGTTAAAATGTTGTTAAGAAAAAAAAGTTGCTAGTTGACAAATATAAGCTCTAGCCTTGAAATTCCTAGTAGTGATTACCTGAATGAAAGAAGCCAGAAATAATTATTAGGGATATAGACACAGCAAGGGCAAAGGAATCCTGATTCCTTGCTTGTTTATTTGCTGTTATGGGTGAAATAAAGACAAATATAATAGACTTGAACCACTAACTTCCACATAAAAATATCTTTATGTAATGATATCAAGTGTTGCTTATTGTCCATGTCCCAGGAATAGGTAGAAAAGGGTTGTCTCCTGCCTCAAATATTTTCCCATTGTACTCCACAGCAATGCCTTCAGGTGTATCTCCAGTCTTACAAGTTTGAATGGTTGTTTGTTGGTTTCCCAACCCTTATTTTTTGAAAGATTGATCAAGGAAAGTGACAGTAAGTTCTGAGAGCCACCGAAGTCAGACTAGTCAGTACAGCCAAGATGAGCAGAGCATTCCCTCCCTCAGGACTCTGTGTGGCTGTTTCCTTTTGGGTGGCCAGATGGTACCCCTCCATATCACTCCTGAAGTGCCCTGGTCCCAGACATCTGGAAAGAGCTCTACATAATGGAAGTGGTGGTACTATTAATTTGAGGAATGATTTCTAGGTTGTAGGTGTGTTAATGAAGAGAAATCTGCAATTTATCCTTCTTGCACCAGGGGACCATTCCTGCCTTTGTTCAGAGGGCACTCAGCAGATCTGCACAGCCCCCTTCTGCTATGGCTGCCACACATGCTGTAACAGCTCAAAGGAACAAGATACCGCATGGTATATAAAGGGGGTTTTAATAATGGTACAGTGTGGTAATTAATTCAACATACCAACCAAAGGCTACAAGGCTACAGCTTAGCTTAGGACAAACCAGAAAGATTAAGAACCATTTGAATTTTCTAGCCAACATGAAAAGTCTCAATGTTCTCTTTAAATTTGGTCTTCATGTTGTTAATCTCTTCAGCCATAGCCTTTTCTATACGGACAATCTTGTTTTCCAGTAGATTTGCTGCGATTCCAGCTGGCTTGTTAGCAAATATGAGTACTCTAATTGCAAGGCATCTATTTTCTCTTCCTGACACATCTCTCCCTTGCACTCATACTGAACTATCTTCCCATCAGTTTTACTTGCAACCAGCCGATGCACGTAGTTTTCCTGCTCACAGGAAAACACAAAAAAGTACGCTTGCTGCCTTTTTTTTGTGGACCCTCAACACTGTCTCTTTCACCCAAACAACATTCTGCCTCAAGCAGAGCAGTTCAAACAGACTGGTTTACTCTGAACCAAGTTGGTGTCCCAGTCAGAACTGCACAGGAAGTGATTTAAGTGCTATTTAATGCTATTTAGCCAGAGCTCTGAAGGGTCTGTCACCAGGGCAAGCAGGGAAGAGCAAAGCCAAATGCTGTAACGGGATATGGAGGGCAACGGACTTGCTTGGTAGAAATGAAATGAAAATGCATCAGGATCAGCCTACTGTCGTGACCTTTGCATCTTGCAGCCTAGAAGGAGAGGATCCCGTGCAGGACAGGAGCCAGTGGTGGCACAGCTGTGGGGTGAGCGATCCTGCTGGGAGGTGGGAATGTGCCAGGACAGCAACCGCGGCTGAGTGCGTGCAGGCAGCCGGCAGCTGTGATCAACAGGAATGGATCTGGGCTTTTCCACTGCCCCATAAAGAACAGATCTTTTTTCACTCTCTTGTGCGTGCTTGCTAACAGTCACCCTGTGACAAAAAAATAAATAAAACAAATAAAATAAAAGTTGTTGTATTAACAATGACTTTTATACAGCCCCTTCCCTACACTGAAATAAAAGGGCAGGTTGACTACCTGCCAACACTTGGAACTCCAGATTTTATTTTTCTCTCATGTTTTTGCTTCCTCTTGTGACTAATCCACTTCCATGTAAAAGCACATACATGCATGTTATACTGTGTTTGAACTGAAAGCATTGCTGGCACTTGGGGGTGGTTTTTAATGGGCACTTTCAATGGTAAAGAAAGCAGACTAACTAGACTACATTTGAAAGCCTTTTTTTGCTTTAATCCAAGCTTCACGGAGCCACAGTTCTTGGAAACAGCCATAGTCAAGATAACCCAAAAGAATATAAGACACAAATTTATTTTATCGTCAGAGGGATTTATTTATGAACACCTGAAATTTGAAATACTTGGCCTGTTAAAGGACACCTCTTTGAAACTTATGGCATGAAATTGTAAACCTGTAAATTTTCTACACTCTCACACCAAGGCTACAAGCCAAACTTACAAACTATTCAGGAATACTCTCTGAAGTTTACTTGATGATGTTTAACAGCAGTGTAAATTGCAGTTTCCCAATAAGCAAACTTTTTCCTCACAAATTTTGCATAAAATACAAGTACATATGTAAGCAATGGAATTTTGCAAAGCAAATTTGCCAGACCTTGCACTTCAGGCTGTTGCTCTGAGAATGTTAGTTGTTAAAATGTAAATTTTACTATAGCCAATAGAGACTGATGGTTTCAGTTACAATGAAACCATCAGTCTGCAACTACAGTATGGTTTCACAAGGTGGCACAATTACTCTTCATAGTGTGCATATGTATTTTTCCTCAGCTGCCATCAAATCATCCAGTACACCTCCCAGTGTACCCGTAAAAGAGGTACTCTTGTATTCAGTCATAGAAGACATACGAAAGGTGGATAGCCTACTGATCTGCCACTGGAAGAGTAGGCAATAACTTGTGACAAAAGTGCTACTACAGCAAACAGTTCTGCATTTTCTAGTATCAGAAATGTGCAAGAAGCTATGAGAAACAGACTTCTTTACCAACAATTCCCCTGGGATGATCAGGTCCTCAGTTCCTCTGAAACATTCTGCAGATTGCCCTGCTTGCGATTCTTTCAGGTACTTTATCCCAGGTAAGGCCAAACACACTTCTTGGGACAACAGGAGCAGAACATGCTCCAGATTTGAAAACTTCCAGGTTTGGCAGGATTTTGGAAAAGGCCTTTTGCCTACAGCTTCTACCAGTGGATGCATACTGTGTGTCCAGAGAGTGCCTCCCTGTTTCCAGGTGAGAGCATTTCCATTGGCACAAGAGCTGCCCATGCAGCATACCGTCTCATCCTGTGGCTTTGAAGGAGAAGATGCTGTGCCTGTGGACCAGAAGGATACCACAGTGCTCTTGAGGCCTGTGCCTGATCTGGATCAAAGCCTGTGTGATGTGTTAAAAAACATATCCATATTACAGGTTAGATGGCATGAGACTGCAATGCTGGGAAAGATGCACCTTTCCTAACTTCTCCCCGTATTTCCTGTGGAGGTCAGCCTCTGTGCAGAGAAATTGTGTACCACCTCCCAAACCCACTGAAACCAGACTCAAGACTGTGCCTTCTATACATGTTCACAGCTACTGTGGCACCTGAGGAGGAAGAGAATAAATACTGCTGTCCACCACACAGGTCCATTTCATGTATCCCACATGTAAGTGGGAGCTATGTCTCCTGTTCCTAAGAGAGATTGATGTAAACTCATTTATTTCTGTTCTAAGATAAGAGGCAAAGCTACTACATAAAAAATAAGTTTGAAAGAGGAGAAAAATAAAACAGGTTGAATAAAATTTACATTTTATGTCACCATAATTTGGTGTCACCATAATTCTTCGTAAATAAATGTTGCAAATGTTAAATCTGAAAGGATTTTCATAAATATGGATTTTACAGCATAGCCTATCACACATAGTCTTTCAATTTGACTTTAATCAAAAAATAAGTTGCAGGAGGATGGAATTCCATGTTTATCTTTCATTAAATTGCTGGTACAGTCATTAAATGAGATACATTTGTTTCACAAGTCAGTGCTTTTCACCTATGGGTAATGGGAAGAGATTGTGAGTAGTTTTAAGGCTGTCTTGGTTTAGATGCTCTTTACACAATAGTTACAATCTGTAAACTGCAGCTCAAGTGTCAACATCGTTTTCAAACATCTCAGCAAGCCAAGTGAGTGAAAACATCCAAGAATGCAACATCAAGATTTATGTTTATTTTCTGTCTGTCCAGTGTTGACTTTGAAGCCTATTAGTAATTCCTAGCAATCTCTCAGTGGTGGCTTTGGACTTGCACCTGAGAAGGAAAAGTAGTAGGGCTACTACTAAGGCATATTGTTCTTCTGTTTCACAGTGTGAATGCGTATGAAGTTCAAGCTTGAGCTATACGGAATCACAGAACGGTACTAGTTGGAAAGGATCTTTGGAGATCATCTAGTCAAACCCTCCTGCCAAAGCAGGTTCACCTAGAGCAGGCTGGACAGGAATGCATCTAGGTGGATTTTGAATATCTCCAGAGAAGAAGACTCCAGAACCTCTCTGGGCAGCCTGTTCCAGTGTTCTGTCACCTTCAAAGTAAAGTTTTTCCTCGTGTTGTAATGGAGTTTCCTGTGTTCCATCTTGGGCCCCTTGTCCTGTCACCGTGCACCACTGAAAAGACTCTGGCCCCATCTTTAGATATTTATAAGCATTGTTGAGATCCCCTCTCAGTCTTCTCCAGGCTAAACAGACCCTGGTCTCTCACCTTTCATCATAGGAGAGGTTCTCCTTCCCTTGATCATCTTCATAGCTCTCTGCTGGACTTTTTCCTGTAGTTCCCTATCTTTCTTGAACTGGGGGGCCCAGAACTGGACACAATACTCTAGATGCAGCCTCACCAGGGCAGAGTAGAGGGGGAGGATTACCTCCCTAGACCTGCTGGCCAGGAGGAACCTCGGGAGACCATTTTTGGCCACAAAGGCATATTGCTGTCTCCTTCCTTTAAATGGACATAGAGTGCTTAACCAGGAATTTTCTCCTCCTGGAGACTTGAGGCACCAAATCCATTTTCAGTGTTCTTGTTTCACTCAAAATGAAGTCTGAACTGACTGTGGTTTGTTTTGTTCCCTGTTCTTGTACAGCATTAGCATGGTAGCATTATAGGGCATGCTGTTATGTTGAGAAGTACCTTCACATCATAAAACAAAACAAAACAACTTCTTTAGAACAGGTTTTCTTATTTTCTGAAAGAAAGAAACCAAGCACACTTTTGTCTTAGATTCAACTGACAGAAGTGCTTGAGTTAATTATAATTAACTTCTGTTATAGATATGGCTGGAATTTCTAGAACCAGCCAATATTTTCTTTCAAGTAGTTTGCCTCTCTGATTACTGGGGGTTGGAAACAGAGTATGAGGCTAAAGACATCAGGTCCGCATTGTTACAGAAATGGATGTGGCCACGTATCCTTTATGATGAAATCCTCTTTGGAAAAAAAATTTCTCCTTGCAAAGATTGGAAATGCCACTTACTTGAAAGTTAACGAAGCAACTTCCTTCTGGCAAGGTAATGCGATTCATAGACAGCAGACCTAGGGAGCTCAGTGACTCATATGATGAGTGGTATCATATGAAGTGATGTATATGAATTATATGAAGTGATGCCTTAACTTGGAAATATGGCTTACTGCTTCTGTTTTCTTTTCCAGAACTCATGCAACATTGCTACCACATTCACTATCAAAGACATAAAAATGCTGAATGTAGGATACCATGTAAGACCTTGATCTTGAATTTTTTTTTCTGTGTTAAACAAGAAATGCAGACATATGAGCTTCTTCACCAGTATAAAAAATTATGTGATTGTCCATGGTGTGAAGATGTGTTCACATTGCAGAGACATAGGCTGAGGGATTTCAGGGATTACAAATGGCTATTGAATGTTCATTCTAGGTCAGCAGTGGTCGTGTTTTAAGTCAGTACATTGGAACAGCAGGAATGGAGCATCTCACTTTGAAACAAGAGAAAATGTTATATTCTATTTTTTTTTCCCGTTCTGAAAAAAAGCCATGGTTACCCGGAGAAAGTACCTTTTAATGCAAAACTTTACGAAATGGCATTGCTAAAGGTGCTGTATATTATGTTGGTAATAGTTACAGGCTAATGTGAACATAGAAACACAAAAATTAGTTGAGCTGACAGCATGACTATTGATGTGATGCTCCAAAGTTTTAAATTTTGTGCTGGGCTTTTTTCACAGGTTTTTGCTATGGACTTAAAATGGATTTTCTGCCTAGTTTATCTGGACACCTTTTACAAAGCCAGCTGTATTGCAGCTCAGAGATAAATTCATTTTCTAGGAGATGACCACAGAAGGAAGAACACCATATAGATGTTCTTTTTGGCTTTGTCAAAGCTCCTACCAGTATGTACTTTAGACCTTGCCAGAACAGCAAGACTACCAAAAAGAACAGCTGTGTAGAATATTTGCCATAAAAATGCATGTTACTGCCAGTAGTAATTCCTCACTTCAAAATTAAAAGTTTAACTTAGAAGGTAAGAGCTAAAGTTTTTACTGTGGAACTCCCAGTAGTGTATGGATATGTCCTAGTCAATAGCATGAACTCTTCTGAGTACTCAGACCAGTTTAGTTTCGTAATACTAGAAGCCATTAACTGTTTGTATAGGAATCAGTGGGATTCACAGGGTGAGGGCAGAGATAACTTCCTTCCCTGGCTTTCCTCTTTCTTCATTCAGCCTGAGGTTGTCAGAGGGGGGAGAAAGGGCAATGGATCCCTTTTGAGATAGAGTTAACCTGGTGGTAGCTCACATGTAGTCTATGGATGGGACATGCACTGTTTCCTGCAATGTGAGCCATGTGATCTCCAACAGTGTATTCTGGTTCTTTACTCCACTGGTCTCATGTGCAACAGCTTTTCTTGGGCATTTAGTCAGTATGAAGGCAGGGGCAGCAAGTGTGTCCATCACCAGCCTCCTTCTCCTTGGTGTGCTTAAACCATGAAGATGGGCAAGAAGCATGGTCCGAGCTCTGAGGGAGAGCAGTTGGATCACACTGCTTTCTGTCACTAGAATGGTGATCACAGATGCAGCAGTAGTGTTGGTGCCTGCTAATCCTGCCATTTTGAGTGTTTAAAGCTGCAGAACTGTCATGACATCTGAAATACTGTTTCACTATACTGAATAAAAGAATTTGTAACAAGAAACACCTTGGGCTAACCATCTGTCATGGTGCAGCTCAACTTTACAGAACACTGAAATACAGAGAAACTGAAGAAACAGTCCTCTGCTTTTCTAAATTAATCCCCTCTTGATAACAAGATCTTTTTAGACCTCTTCAGTTCTAACCACTACTCTGATCTCTGAAATTCAGTCCTTCATAATCCAGAGAAAGTAGGTTTCTGGAATTGTTGACTCTGCTTTTATGTGCAGTTATGAACTATAAGTAACATGAGGGGAGAAAAATTGGAATTTTACCCATGTAAACTGCTAGCAGAACAGACCCCAAAAGGTAATCCACCTCAATCAAAAATACTTTAGAAACTGATCTCTGTGCTGTAAAAAAAGTGAGACACTCATCTCACTGGTAAATTTCTGGGCATCTTTTATGAGACCACCTGTTCCACAGAGCTTCACATATGTACTGGGTAACAATCTATCTCAAAACTCATTAAGTGAAAGCTGATATTGAGATATAAATTCCACAAAATTTCCAAGCTTTAAATTTGAGAATTCAACAGAAGCTGCTGGATCAATAAAAAAAAAATTGTATTGATTCTATTCAGTCTTACACTGATATTGAAATAGATCACAATAAAAATTGTTAACATCAAGAACACCACACGTTTAGGATGCTGCCATAAAGCACTTTGGCTTTTCAAACAATTTTTGTCCAAGGGTGTAATCATTAAAAACAATAATCCAGTGTCTGCAGGAATGCCAAATATTGTCATATTTGCAGCCTCAGAACTTTTGCTGTCATTGACCTCATCATTAAACCTCTATACAACATTTGTAAAAAATAAATAAATAAATTCAGCCATATCGTCATCAGATTTTATATTTTGCAGCTGATAAATACACCTATGCCAGAGTTTTGTGCTCTGGTTCACATGTCAAGTCATTAACAACAGGTAGCCTGCAACTGGCAAAGCATCAGGAGGAAATCCCAAGATTTTTGAACAATTTTTGCCCAAGCTAGGCCCCAGAATTTTAATGTCCAATGTCCCTAGTGATCCTTGATGGAGGGGGGAACTACCCAAACCCACCATGCTTTTGCTTATTAAAAGAAAATGATAGTGGTTCATGTAAGAAACACGAGGTATTTAAACTGCTTAATACCCTCAAAAGCAAAAAGTGGTCCTCTAAATTGGGGTGGGAGCAGGGTGTGTGCATACATGATCTTTCTTTCTCTATATCCCACTACTAATTTCTCCTGTAAGAACATGCATTCTTTGGATTAATTTTTAAACATTCCAGGCAGATCATATGCTGTGTATTAGCATACTACTCTAACAGCGCAATGTATTAACCATGAGGATTTTCAGAAAGGATGAAACATCAAGATTTGCTTTTACTTGAGAGGTTTAGTGAAACAGAACATGAAATTTATATCTCATTTTGAAATATCTCATTTATGTCTCATGTATATCTCATTCTCATTCTTGTAATTTCTTTTTGTATTTTGAATGATACATATGAAGTGATTTTTTTTAAGTAATACTGTTCATATGCATTGAGAACCACTTTTTTCAGAATTAAACTCTCTGTGCTTTATAAATACTTTTTATGCTGTGGGTTGCTAAATCGGTTAACTGCATCGATTTTATTGACATTAATGCCATGTTTCCTGTTCAGACAATATTTTATCCATCAGTCTATGTGTGCTCTCTCCCTACTTACACAGATCTTTCTGTGAGGTTTATAGTAGTAGAAGTATTACCAAATCCAAAGGCTAGAATTTCCATATATCCTTATTTATTTCTCTCCCATCCATGGATATGAAGGGTTTCACAAGTTTCTATTTGATTTTGACAGTAATGTCTAGTTTTGAGGTGAGATTGTCTTTCTCTGTGCATTTCTCTACCATGCTTTTTAATCAGCTGAAAAGGCATCTTGTGCTGGAGTTAAGTATTATACCTTGTGAAGCTGCCCTACGGTATCCTGTCTGAAGTTCTCCTAGTCTCTAAGGATTGTTGCTTTTTTTCCTGGAGCAGGCTGCTTGGAAGGTGAGAGCTCTGCAGAGTAGAAATAAATGGGTTGTTCTATTGCACATTCTTAAATGAGCCCTATGCTCTTTTCAGTATTCATAAATACTGTTTTATGTGAACCAGATTTGGAAGAGGATTAAATGATGAAGCAGATGTTGCAACACAGCATTATTTTCTGTTTGTTTTCACACCTTTGAGTAGGAAATGCCTGGCCTCCACTCATGTAAGTCTGTGGGTGAACTTAAGTATTCTGAGTAGGAAACAGAACTCTCTGATTTGAATTACATCAGTAAGTTTGTACTGTATGCTAGAAAAAAAAAAAGAAAAAAATCATCCTAAACTTCTTTGAATTTTGGGTAGGCACTCACCTCAACCAAGGCAAACAAACAAGACCACGAACAGGAGAATGTCCAACTAAATGGGAGGTGTTTTGGCTAAGAGAGAAAGGCTATGCAGGGAAGTAGAATGGAGTCAAATATACTTGACATGTTTTGCTGCTGAGAGAATGGAATATAAAGAACACACACAAGATAACCACCTCCTTCATAATTTTAAAATTTAAACCAGCAAAACCCTTTTAACTGCCTTCTTAGATTAAATTTAATATCTGAAGCAGATAAAAATATAAGCTTTTTAAAAGAAAAAAATATGTTATATGAAATTTATTAGCAAAGATTCTTTAGTGAGAGGCTAGTGAAGTTGCCTTTTATATCTTAAATAAATCTGTGGCACATAATCAGTTAAACTATAACATTCAACCAAAGTTAGTAAGTTCCAAATGCACCCTTCTGCAGCTGAAGCCTGTTATACCTGGTAACTTAATGCATGAATCTTAGGGAGGCTGTTAAATTGATTTCAGAATAACAAACAGGTATTATTTAAATCTGTAGAAAAAAGGTTAGCAACTGAGGTAGGAACTAGCAGATTTTTAATGGGAGGTTTCATATCTTCTCTTTCAATTATTTTTGTATATTTTTAAATTAACAACTGGATAGCTTTAGGGGAAAAATATTGTTGCAAATGCCAATAGGCAGTATCAATTAATTTTCTCATTATCTTATTATGTATTTATAAGCTGTTATATATTAGCATGTTAGTAATTGTTTCATTAGGTGATACCAGTCCCCATCCTGTAATTTTTATTCTCCATGTATATGTACTGTCTGATGTAGTACAAATAAGAATAAGGCCAAAATCCCCACAAAACCAGAATGAAACAAGGTTTTAAGAAAATATGCTCACGTAGCAAGTACTGAGGCACAAACAATATGCTAACCAGCCTTCAGAGGCCTATTTCTCTCTCCATAATGGACTGAAATCACTTGGCAAAATGTTTAGAAACCAACTAACTACAGTGCAATTCATCTAGGAACCATGAATTTCAGTTAGGTGGTAAAATAAAATAACCCTTTGTGGAAGTACTCAGCTTTTTTCCAAGCCGTATAATAACCTCTACTGCATACCAGCACATTTTTTAATATTGAAGTAAGTCTTAAGAAGATACAAGGGCCAAAAACTCATTCAACAAATCCAGGTGTGAAACAAGGTGATATAGTCCAACTGAGGTAATTAAACTTGGGAGCGCTTTACTAAATGTACGCATTGATTCACGGTTGCTTCAAGCTCTACAGTGATGTTACCTTACATTTGAGACTTAATTTTCTGATTAATTCTTTAGGCTGTGTAGGGAAAGGGGATAGGAGTTGCTCTTTCTGATTCTTCTCCTTATGACTTTCACTGGCTTGCATTAGTCTCAGAAGTTTCAGTGGTTTCCGGCAATAGGACAAGGGGCAACAGGCTCAAGCTGGAACATAGCAAGTTCTAATCAAATATCAGGAAAAACTTCTTTATGGTGAGGGTGACGGAGGCCTGGAACAGGCTGGCCAGGGAGGTCATGGAGTCCCCTTCTCTGGAGATCTTCAAGACCTGCCTGGATGCAGTCCTGAGCGATGTGCTCTAGGCGTTCCTACTTCAGCAGGGGAGTTGGACTAGAGGATCTCTAGAGGTCCCTTCCAACTCTGATAATTCCATGTGTAGTAAGCCTGTGGAACTAGCTGAAAACAGGACAGGAGAGGACACCAATGGTCAGTTATAGCACAATAGCTACAAAAGGGCTAGAAGGACGATTTGGGGAAGTAGAGGCCTGTCAGCCTGACCTCAGTGCCTGGGAAGGTTATGGAGCAGATCATCTTGACTGCCATCACATGGCACACACAGGACAACCAGGCAATCAGGCCCAGTCAGCATGGGTTTATGAGAGGCAGGTCCTGCTTAACTAACCTGATCGCCTTCTATGGCAAGGTGACCCACTTCATGGTTGAGGGAAAGGCTGTGGATATTGTTTTCCTGGACTTTAGTAAAGCCTTTGACACCATTTCCTAGAGCATTCTCCTGGAAAAACTGGATGCTCATGGCTTGGATGGGAGTACTCTTCACTGGGTAAAAACTGGCTGGAAGGCCAGGCCCAAAGAGTTGCGGGGAATGGAGTTAAACCTACTTGGTGGCTGGTCACAAGTGGTGTTCCCCAGGGCTCAGTATTGGGGCCTATTGTCTTTATCAGTGATCTGGACAGGGGGATTGGGTGCACCCCCAATAAATTTGCAGATGACACCAAGTTCGGGGCAGTGTTGATCTGCTTGAAGGTAGAAAGGGTCTACAGAGGAATCTGGACAGGCTGGATTAATGGGCTGAGGCCAATGGTATGAGGTTCAACAGGGCCAAGTGCTGGGTCCTGCACAACAACCCCAGGCAGCGCTACAGGCTTGGGGAAGAATGGCTGGAGAGCTCCCAGCGGAAAAGGATCTGGGGCCGTTGGTCAGCTGCTGCCTGAGTATGACCCAGCAGTGTGCCCAGGTGGCCAAGAAGGCCAACAGCATCCTGGCTTGTATCAGAAATAGTATGGCCAGCAGGATTAAGGGAAGTTTTCTCACTGTATTGAGCACTGGTGAGGCCCCACCTCAAATACTGTGTTCAGTTTTGGGCTGTGCACTACCATAAAGATATTGAGATACTGGAGCACGTCCAAAGAAGAGCAATGAAGGTGTGAAGGGTGTGAAGAGAACAAGACTTCCTGAGGAGTGGCTGAGGGAACCAGGGTTGTTTAATTTGGACAAGGGAAGACCTTATTTCTCCCTACAACTACCTGAAAGGAGCTTCTAGAGAGGTAGGTGTTAGTCTCTTCTCCCAACTAACAAGTAATAGGAAAATGAGGAAATAGCCTCAAGTTCTGCAGGGAAGATTTATACTGGATATTAGGAAAAACTTCTTCGCTCAAAGGGTTATCAAGCACTGGAGTAGACTGCCCAGGGAAGTGGTTGAGTCACAATACCTGGAGGTACTCAAAAGATGTGTAGACAGGGCACTTATGGATGCAATTTAGTGGTGCACTTGGTAGCATTATGTTGGACATGATGATCTTACAGGTTTTTTCCACCCTAAATGATTCTATGACTTACATAGCTGTAACCTGCTTAGAGTCTCTTCAGAATTGGCTCCTGACACCCCTCGATGGCCTCTAGCCAGCAGGGAACATGAGCTCCTCCTCAGCAGGTCATTTGCCATATAGAACCATAAAGACACTTTCCACGTGTAATGGCTTTACCTAGAGATTTTAGCAATAGGCAGGGGCACTACAGGGGTGACTTCTGTGAGAAGATGCCAGAAGCTGCTGCCATGTGGGACAAAGTCAGACTGTCAGCTTGAAGATGGGCTCACTGCTCACCAAAGCTGTCCCTCAGCAACACTGGTGGTACCTCCAGGACAGCATATTCAAGAAAAGGTAAAAATCCCTGTGCAGTGACTGTGAAGAAGGAGCAAGAAAATGTGAGAGGAGCAGCTCTGCAGACACCAAGGTCAGTGAAGAAGGAAGGTGGTCCAGGTGCCAGAGCAGAGAATCCTCCACAACCTGTAGAGAATAGCATGGGACCCCACACTGGGGCAAGAGAAGAACATAAGGAGAAACACCAGAAACAGAGCATTATGGAGTGACTGCAACCCCCATTTGCCATCCCCACGTGCCACTCAGAAGAGATGACATAAGAATTAGGAATGAAGCTGCACGTGGGAAGAAGAGGGGTGTTTTGAGTTTTGTTTTTATTTCTCATTAGCTTACTGTGTTATTAGCTTGCAATTAATTATATTAACTTCTCCGAGTTCATTCTGTTTTGCAAGTAATGGTGAGTGATCTTCCTGTCCTTAACTCGACCCACAAGTTTTTCCCCATTAATCCCCTCTCTGTCCTGGTCAGGTGGGGCAGTGAGAGAGTGGCTTGGTGGTCATCTGTCACCAAGCTAAGGTCAACTTACTGACCGTGCAATTCTCTACCCTGCATCCTGAGTCTCACTCTCTATGGCCTTCTATATGCTGAAGACCAAAATGAGGACTAACTCCTCTCCATTCACAGTGAATATGTTTGTCCTAGTACCTTCTAGCACCTTCAAGAAGGCCATTTCTTAAAAACAAGCATCCAAAAACCAGCAGCAAAAACGCCCGAACAAACCCAACAGAAATAACAGTTACCCCTAAAACAAGAGTTAATGGATGTTTTAAAGGAACATTTTGAAAATAAACAGCAAAGATTTCCATTATCCTTTCTTTTCTCATGGTCCTGAATGAAAAGGACAGCCTTTGTATATTTTTGAAACCAATTACCAAGACAGACTTAAGGTCACACACCTAAAAGAACTCATTCACTGAGAGAAGTCCTAAATTAGAATCCAAAAAGTGCATGCACATCTTAGCCAAAGAATGGTAATTCAAATCTTGTTATGCTGTCACTGAACTAGTCTCTTAACTGATAAGAGTCTAGAAACTTAAAAAGGTTTTGATTTTTTTTCACTTTAATGTTTAAAATGGAAATGCAATTAAACTCACTAAGCTTGCATTTCTACTCCTGCTAAAATCAGCTCTAGCTGTATCAGGAAATAGGCCTACATACCTTGATTGCAATCACTTATGTCCAAGATTTAATTGGACTTCCTTATTTCTGTCAACACACAGCTGTGATGCTGCAAGGATCACTTATCTACTACATACATCTCTTCACTGATCTACTATGATTTTATTTAAGATCATATACAGCTTTTATACTGTTCCAGAGAGAAGATAAAACTTAAAAACTTCAAAAGCAAGAGCATGCTGGAATACAGGACGGAGGCTGCAATTCAACAGGCTAAAACCTGAGTAAGGTATCAAGCATAACAGGTACACAGGATATAGAACAGATAGGCCAAAGTTCCTAATTTCTTTTACTCAGGCAAGTAGATTTAAGATTTTCCAAACTATAGATGGATAATTTAAATTCCACCAAGTTGTCCTTTCCAAAAAATGCTCCACCTCCCATCTCTAGCACAGATACAGTGGTAGAAGGTCAAAAAAAGAAGAAAAATTTGAACTGCTCTCTTTTGCTACAGTTGCTTCAGTGTACACAAACACTATTCTCTTTATTATGTGTTTTGAAATATAAACACCATTTTATTACTAGGCATATCTTGCTTAAAATAATAAATAAATAAAAACCAGGATACTTGTTTTTCTCCTAGATCTTCTGACCTCAAGGGTATAGCATATTTAAAGTCACACCAATATTTTTTAAAAGAGAAGTTCGAGAATTCTCATCACTTTATGTAAGTTATGAGACATAATGGAATTAAATTTATTGGTAACTGTGCAGGCATATTAAAAATCTGAGTGCTTGCAGGTCTGTGCAACACATTATTATGTATTTCTCTGGCCCAGATTTCTGAGAGATCTTGGAGTGAAGGAAAAAAATAAAAGTTGTTGGCATATTTATCAGATGGACTGCTCACGTTTGTACAGGTGCAAACAAAATCTTAAGGTATTAACTCCTATCATATTCATATTTGTGATTTTTAGTTAAACCAAACGTTTATAAGAGAAACATTTAAAATTTAAAGTAATTGCAAAAATTGGTTTAAAAAATTCCCCTTCCTTGCCTATTAAGAGGAATCCTCTCTTTGATTGTTACTCAAACCCAGTACAATTGATTTACAACAAGATACTGTTGGAAATTACTGTAGTTAAATGATCTTAGCCTGTATTACTGATATAATTTAAATTACAGTCAATGGTTTTAAACAGAAAGACAAAACAAAATCCCCCTAATCAAAAATCACAGGAATCAGAATGAGGTTTATTAACTTCCAGAAAAACATTTGGTTGTACAGAAGAGACTCCTGCATTTTATAAAAGGATTATTGGTTATTAGCATAATTCTTTCAACAGTATACATTATGAGTTTTCTCATGTTCTATGGGAGTTCTAATAAATTACCCCCAGAAACTAGCTGCATCCAAGCTTGACTTGATGTTGTGCATATTTTCTCGACGTTGTTTGGTATAAATATTTGCCTCTCCTTTTTGCAGCCGTCGCCTCAAAGCAGACTTTTGCTGTTTGGTCAGTTGACGTTTTATCTTCTGTTTCACCAGCTCCTACAAATAACAAACAATTCAGTATCAGAACTTTATGAAGATCATTTAGTGCTAAAACATGGCACAACAATAGTGCATTTTCAATACCAACATGAACACACATGATCCTAAAAGGAAGGCTTCTGAATTGTTATTCAATAAGTTAGTGATCTACGCAACAGTTAATGTAAGCAAGCCCAGGTCTGTGCTGTGTTGCATGTCTTCAGGCTGTCTTCAGGCCACTGTTGTGCTGCTCAAATCCTTTGGCAGTAGGATAAATTAAGCCAGCTCCTGCTCTGTTCAGGAAATTAGGCCTCCTGTGAAGCAGCCTTAATCTAGAAGAGCAGCAAGAAGTTCTCATGTGGACTTCAGTTCAGCTTTACTGTAGAAATGATGAACAGAGCTGTTTTGTTGTAAGAAAAATCATAAAAAGCTCAATTGACTTAGATTTTTTGCTATAGGCAAGATCTGCATGGTGTGCTGCACATTTGCTGAGAGTCCTAAATCCTCAGGATTCCCAGCATTTAAAGGTGTGTGGGATTATCTATGCTACTGTCTCCTGACAATCTTAGCTCTAAAAACCAGCATTTTAAATCATACCTTACAGAGTTTAAATGTCTTTCTTATGAGGATCATAAAGGATCAGGACCTCTCAGTGCAGAACACATGCTTTTACAAAAATGTAAAAGCTGATGCTATTCTGTGATTATTAAACAAATGTCTTTAAAAAAAAAGACAATCAACAGAACATGAACATTTCACGTCCTGTAGTATTTTGTTTGTGCCTATTTATTTTTTTTTTTAGCACCCCAGTTTTTCTAAAGTTTGGATTACAAAGATCTGAGCATGATTCTAAGGGAAAACAACTATTCTCTATCATAAGTATGGCTAAAAACAGATGGGCAGTCAGGAATGATTTACAATTCCTCCTCCAGTTTTGTGCTGTTACGAGGCACTCTCCTACAAAGATTCACAAGGTCAGGACTGTCTTCTGTCTCTACAGCAATAGTACTGAAACAGCAACTGTTATTTCCATAAAACTGCAGTAGTTTTAGGAGATTTCATCTGTTATTTATACCCCTGTCTATATTCTGAGTTCTGCTCTGAATTATGATGGCAAAAGCTTCCCATAATAAAAACGAAGCCATGAATTAGTAAATTATGGCTATGGTTTTGTCATTCAGAAAATGACCCCAACTCAAGCTGCTACACTGATATTGACTGCGTAATCGTGTATCTTGACTTGGAAGAAAATAAAGAGAAATCACATTATTTTCATTGTGACAGAATTGTATCTTGTTGTAAATCCCAAAGAAGTGTCTTATTTTCATTCTAATTAATAAAACATACTTTTTTAAAAAAAATCATATCAAGGCATATATCTGCCCTTAATAAAAGATCTGCCAATGGCCAAATAACTGGGCAAGAGGACAAATATTGATGTAATTACATTTCCTTTACATGTACCCTGATTTGACTTGCCTTGTTGCATTCTGTTGATCTTACTATCAACTCCACTGCAGCATATGAAGTAATAAGTTGGTAGGGAGTAAATCACGAACCAGAAAGCTTAACTTTGGCAAGCTATGCTCTTCAAGAATTGATGTGATTAATACAATTAAAGTAACAAAATACAAGGTAGTCAGTGAATCCAATTAATTACTGAATTCTGATTTCAGCAGGAATAATCAGGGAACCGTATGAACAGCAGTTTCCTAAGTTATGTTGCAGGCAGGCTGACTGTTGAAATGTGGATAAAAAGGACTTGCATGTAATCTGTCCTCTCCTTGGAAACGAAGCAGCACTCAATAGTTAACCATGAGTTCTTTGGAAATAATAACTGTAGATTCTCTTTAAAAATACTCCTGAGGAGAAACTGATCAGAGCTAATTGAAACTGACATACTGATATTTTTCTTTTGCCAATAAAGCATGTGTCATTCTGTTTTTCATAGGCAGAACCCTGAAAGAAGGCATCTCTAATTCTCCCACTCTGGCGCAGGACAGATAATTAGTTTATAGTTTCTTCTTGCTAGAAGAAATTTTCCAAGATGGATACCAGAAATCCCTGACATGTAATCATAATGTAAATTCACCACATCCTATTGCTCAACCACAGAGATTGGTAGAAAAAATTCACTAGTCTTTCCATCACCGTAACTTAAATGTGAGCAAATAGTGAGCTTTGGAGTAAGTAGATTTACATTTTACTATTCATTTTATTATTTACATCTTTGATCACCCACATTGTTTCCTCTAATTAAATTACATCTATAAAGATTTGTACAAGCATGGAAAGATACCTTACTTCAGCTGATGTTCCAAAATCATCTTTTTGGCATAGTGTCCAAGTTATGACTGTACCTACAGCTATTGCTGCCATTGTTTATATATGCTTATATGAATTCATTTGCGTAAATTTAAAAACCTGATTATGTTTTAGTAAGTTTTCTCCACCAAACAGAACACAAGCTGCATAAACAACAGATAAACGCTAGCAGCAATAACAGGCATAAGCTCTAAGCAGCCCAGTGAATCTTGCTGTACTGCCAGTTTTTAGTTTTATAATCATGTTACAAATAGCTCATTATACATACAATTTCTTTAGCTCTAACACTCAAAACAAGATTCAGTAAAGGGAAGAAACATTATTTTACTCAGCACAAAAGCATGTAAGTGAAAGCACTATGCAAGGTAAATTGGTGCACGATAAAATTTCTTATGTGGCTGAATCTCTTAAAAGCCTCTCTGCTAATGTGCTTTTATTTTTCTTTTAGAACAAAAATTTACCATTTATGTATTTTTAACGTTTTACATGTCTGTCTAGAGAATATACATACATCCTCTAAATACTCAAAAAGGTTTCTGTAGCTACCTAATGATCATTGCTACCACCAAGTGGTATAGAGGAGTATAATTTTAAGTACTTACTTTCCTTTGGTAACACTAACCCTTTTTTTTTTTTAAATTCTGCATACTGACATTAGCAAACTAAAAAACAACAAAAAAAGACTGCATGGAGAAGAAACTAGGGAATTCCTGGCAGGTCATCCTGGTTACTTCATCTTGTTTACTTCATACAACAATTTTAACCTAATCCATTGTCTCCTTGAGAACATACAGTGCCATTCCCTAGACTAAGAACTGTGATAAAGATCAAAATTGCTTTTTTTTCCTTGCATGAAGTCCTGTAAAAAACAGTAATCTCAGACAAGACACAAACATGCTGTCCTTAACATTTACTTGCACATGTAACTTTATGGGCTATCGGTATCTTTAAAATATTTATCTTAAAAAACCCAAATCCAAACATGAAAGAGTAAGGCAGCCAACTATTCCAAAAACACTGTAGTCACTGACAGGCATCTTGTATAAAGCAAGGCTGCTTCACCGAACAACGTATCACTTAACAGGATAGCAGCAAAGCCTTTCTTAGAAAACTAATGAAGCAGTAAATAGCAGATTGGAAAGACTGTAAATGAGGAAGATCAAACTAATAATTTTTTTAAAAAAATTGCTCTTGCTGGTACTAGAGGCTTCTTCAGATATACTGAGATAATCTGATACTCTAATCAGGCAACAGAAATGCTTTGAATAAACACAAATTGAAAAAGTACATGTTTACTTTTGAAACTTCTTGTGAAAGAGCTGGAACTACACTAATGTGTTCCCTGAAGATGCTTCTAACTGTAAATGAAAATAAGACTAAGCCTAGGTACACATATTGACAATGGCAGGTATGTAGTCTGACCTAATTAAAAAAATACCTCAAGGATCAACTGTCAGCTGAAGGAAGTTTCTTCCTGCTTTACATAAGAACACTTATTGCTGGAAATAATTCTGTGTGAACAATTACAGAAGTATAAACCCTATTTTTCTGTGGGTGTGGAAATGCAAACCAGAGAGATACAAGTCTTTTTAAAGGTAAGTAATGCTAAAGAACAGTTTTACAAATAGGTAGTACCAGCTATGTGCAATTTATTGTGCTCCAAGGGTAAACTAGATAGTAACAATAATATTTACCGCCGGAATAGTTGAACAGCTCCCAACACTTCTGACTGACGTGATACTTTCAGTCCTTGTTCTGTGTTCAGCAATACGAACAGCACTCTCTTCATTCCTAGAATACATAAATCAATATTTTATTCCAGCAGCAAGATAAACACCCTTTGCCTTTATGAGCATCATGTTTCAGTCTTAACTTCTTGGGATATAACCTGAAAACTCACATCAGAACATGCTATTACTAATAACTTTTGCATTTTAACACTAGTTGTTCACAACAGGCATTTTATAAAAGGAAGAATTTGTTGCACAATAGCCATGTGTATTGGCTATTGCATACCATGTATAACAAGCACATGAAAAGAAGCTTCAAAACACCAGAAAAAAATATTTCTGATTCTGCAGAATGTTTCAACAAGTCATTTCAGTAGAAAGCAAAAGTAGATGAGGGGGAGTATGAGTTTCGTATATGCATCCAGGTACCTGGTTGGCTGACAAACTAAGACTTGGAATTTCATGTTACAAGGGGCTATCCTGAAGGTAGGCAGGCATTTCTAAGTGCATCAGGAAAAGAATTAAAAGCTAGAAAAACTTACAATACAATATATTTGACTAATACATTCCAAGGAGCCTGTTCTTGCTACCTTCATCTGAGTAAGCACCAGAATAATTTGGCTTTGATTCAGAGAAAATTACAAACTTAAGCATAAAAATTATTTAGAAGCAGTATTTTAGTATCAAGAACTCTTTCAGTAATGACATTAACTGAAATAAAGAAAAAGGGAAAAAAATTCCACCATGGAAAATAAGTTGGTCTACAAATTAAATCCAAGACCTATTCTCTCATTAGATATGACTACACAGGTACACAACTGTTCTGTCACAATTTACATACATAAGCATTACATACATACTACCAATCAACAGGTTGCCTATAACGGGACCAATAGGAAAGATATTCACTGCAATGTTTTCAAAATAAATTGAATGTTTTGTCTTCAATTTAAACAAGGTTAACTAAGTACTACTCCTTTTTGAACTACATGAAAGATTTACATTTATTTGAGGGAGAGGAATCAAACTGCTACACAGGAAATATGAATCTTTACCTGTCATGCCTGATGTTCTCGTTTAAAGTTAACAAGTCAATCAGATCAGGGCATTTGTCTTCATTCTCTTTATCACTACAGCACCCTCCTTGACCTGTCTGATTTTCAACTTCAGCATCATTTTCAGTTATGGCTTTGCCCTTAATAAAAACAAGGGCAGAACTCTCCACATCTTGACCGGACTTCCAAAGCATAGCTTGCTCTTCGACTTCGCCTAAGGCTGAACTCAACTTTGGCATATTCAGCCTTTGTGTAGTTTCACTACTTTCAGTTGTGTCAGCCTCTTCACTGGTATACATAAAGTTGTTAGAGGTTCTGTTTTCAGAGAAATCGCCCGTTTCATACATGAAGTCTGCATCATTTTCTTTATCTTTGCCGAAGAAGTTATTTTCAGCGTCTTCTACAAATTCTGATACCTCTGTTGTATTATCATCCTCATCAGAATCTGGTGGGTAAAGCAGTTCACCATCTTCCTCCATTTCTTTCATATAACCGCTGGCAGCAATCTCTCTATCAAGAGAACACTCTCTCCTGTAAAAGAAGCGCATATTCTTTTAATATGCTAAATCATCAAGATACCCATATGCTACATTTGGATTTAAAATATTAATCAAACCAGACTATAATTACCCATACTATTAACAAAGAGGATATATTCTGTTGAAACACACAGAACAGCACATGATAGTGCTGAACCTTAGGTAAAATATTTAATAGAATGTGACCCAAGAGAAGCAAACTTCTACAGAAGACTGTTCCACCACCATAACCAACATTTATTTATAGGAAATTATTTTATTTTCACAGAAATACAACTTGGCTTTAAGTTCAAATTATGTTTAAGCAAACAGAAGAACAAGGGATACACTGACACAGACCGATTCAACTATGGTAACCTTTTGGAAAAGTACTAGAATGAAATAAACTCCATTTCATTGCAACAGCTTCAGTCTTATAATAAGTGAAGTTACTTTTCAAAATAGACAAAAGACATTAGGAAGAAAACTTTGAATATAATGTTTGAAGAGGCAGTCACCTATTTAATAGGATTTAAAAGATAAATTTAAAATTGAAACCCAAATTAGTCTTCAATAGACTAGAACAGTCAAATAGGCTTTGCGAAGTGGGAGAAACTGATTCTGCATCACTCTTAACATTTCCTAGATCCACAATTTTGATCAAGCTTTCAGGTTGATCTCTCTTCCTTAGCCGCAAGATGGAAGTACCAGCGGATTTTAAAGAACACTTTAGCTTCTAGAAAACACTTAACAGCAACTTTGAAGAAAACACAATAGGAATGACAAAACAGTAATTTAAAATTGTGTAGTTGGGCCTATTTCTTTTTATTTCTCCTACAAGCATATCTCAGAGGCACCCATTTTTCTCACAAAACCAACAGAAATACCACAAATAGGAGAACTCAAATTCATATGGCAGTTTCTACCTGATGTCTTTGAATGATGGGAAGAGCTCACTCTCGTAGTTGAAGCGTTTCTTAAAGAACTCCTTAATGCAGTTAACATCTCTGTCAAAATACCTGTAAAAAAACCCCAAAATTGTACAAACACAAATCAAGGTGATGAAGTCTACTCCAACGACAAACTTTTAACCTGCATTTCCTGACTTTTACTGATTTTATTTTAAAATTATTTCAATTAGTGATTCCAAGACAAACGTCTAGGGAGATAAACGGCTGCAGTAAGCATTTCTAAGCATTTCTTAACAATGTCATTCTCTCTGAGAAGCAATTAATTACATATTTTCCTTAAACGTTTGGAACATTATTTGTGCTGCATGACAACAATGGTAGAAAAAGAACCAGAAACAGGTTTACGGAAACAAGTCATGGTTGACTGTTGCTGTCATCAGCTCTTGTAAGATTTACTTTGAAAACATCATTAAAGTTGAACCTACCATTCAGCGTTTGCATGTGATGTTGATACCATCTGAGGGAAATCAATCATAGTGACATGGTCATCATTATCCAATATGAGATTAAATTCATTGAAATCACCATGAATCAAACCATGATTGGCAAGTTTTACAATCAGATCCATTAATTCACTGTAGACAGAGGCAGGATCTTCCATGTGGTGCACCTGGCATCTGAAAAGTTAAATAAAATAAAATATTCTGAACCTTGAAAAACTTAATTTAATAACATAATCAAAATACATGGAATACATCTGACAGAATGCCTGGGTACTTCATTTTAAAAGGTATTTCAGGTCCAATACCCTCCTCAAACCTGAGTCAACTCCGAGATCAGACCAGATTGCTCAGGGTTTTGTCTAGCTGGGGCTTGAAAAATTCCAGCAACGGAGAGCCACTGTGCAACCTCCCCAAGCACCATAGCACCCTGTGCCACTGCTTCACTGTCCTCAATTTAAGAAAATGTCTTCTTTTATCCAGGCTAAATCTCATTTCAATTTATGCTCATTGTCTCCCATCAAGCACCACTGTCATAATGCATTATTTAAATAATGGATCTGTAAATTTTTATGTCTGTCCTGTTTTGGGTAATCTTATGGTCTCAGTGGAACTAGGTCATCTTGTATTAAAATTAAAATCCCCCATGGTATCTTTTTTCACAAAAACCTGTTCTATTGACTGTTAGGGGAAAATACCAACCCAAAACACAGACAAAAAAAACCAAACCACCACACCACAAAAAAAACAGAAGAAACAAGCTTAATGTGTTCCTGAGCATACACCTAAGAAAGCAAAATACTTTAAGTGGCAAAATACAAATTGTCTGGTCTTTACAAAGAAACCAAGTAAACCAGCAGCTATCTTACTGTGCCATGTCAAGAAGCAATCAGCATTTATAGTTATCATGTGAAATATTTTAGTCTGAACACAGTACTACAGTATTGACAATGGATCATTCGTGCAATACAGAGTTGCTAGATTTCCATTGTTCATTCTTTGTAATAGACTCCTGCTGAACACTTCCATATTCATACCAAAATGAACTGGTGACACTTCTCATAGCCACAGGTCTGTATCATAAAAAGTCCCACTTGTTGAATTTGGAAGTCATGTTAAATGGTGTCTTCTGAGATTGGAATCTCAGGACCCAGAGACTGGAGGAAGGGCTGGAGCAAGGAAGATGTACCTTTGGTGGAAAAGCGTCAGTTCAGGCAATAGTTAAGGAAACTGGACACACAAAAGTCATGGTCTTTGATGAAAGCAGCTTGAAAGAAGGACCTAAAAGTCTTGGTGGCCACCAAGTTGAGCAATATGCTCTCGCTGCAAAGGCAACTAATAGTATCTTGGGCTGCATTACACAAAGCATTGCCAGCAAGTCAAAGGAGGTGATCTTTCACATCTACTCAGCACTGGTGAGGACACACCTGGAGAACTGTGTCCAGTACTGGCCTCCGCAGTAGAAGAGAAACATGGACAATACTGGAGGAGAGTCGAATGAAGGGCCACAAGGATGATTAAGGGATTGGAGTATCTCTCCTATGTGAAAAGGCTGAGAACTGGATCTGTTCAGCTTGAAAAAGAGCTGTGGCTCAGTGGGATCTCATAAATATATGTAAATAGTGGAAGGGAGGGAGCAAAGATGACAGAGAAAGGCTTTAATCAGTGATGCCCGGGGACAGGATCAGAGCCAATGGACACAAACTGGAACACAGGACTGTCTGTCTGAACGCAGGAAGCACTTCTTCCACTGTGAGGGTGACTGAGCACTGGCATGCATTGCCTAAAAAAGTTGCAGTCTCTGTCCTTAGAGGCAGTCAAGTCATCTGGATGTGGTCCTGGACAACAAGCTCTGGATTGCCCTGCCCAAGCAGGAAGGTTGGATCAGATGACCTCTGGAGGTCCTTTCCATCTCAACCATTCTGTGATTTTGTGAGAAGTGAAATAAAGTAGTAGACGAGGAGAACGAAGACCAATTTGCCAGGAACCTTGGATAAGCCTGTACTTGTCAAAGAGAACATAAAAATTGTTTACTGTAAATCACCAACTCTGCCCTAGTTTTTCAATTCGGGCAATGGACAATAGAAACACTGGAAACAGGCTCTAGGTGGCCCAGCTTGAGCAGCATTTTTGGACCAGGTGACTGTTAGAGGAGGTGACTGTTCCTCAACTACTTGGAGGTTCTTTGGCATATTTGAAATAATTCTCATCTGTTGCTTACGTCCTTCAGGTTAGAATCACAAAACAGGGAGAGCACAGCAAACTTCCATTGCAGATGTCCATATGGAACTTGAATGACATGTACAGGGTGGATGTGGAATTTTTTAAGTAATGAAAGTGGGGAGAGAGAATATAATAAACTCTTCCATGTTACTCTTCAACCGTTAAAACCTTAGAACTAATTCCTTTTTGATTAAACTGCCCACTTTAGACCCTGTTTACTATACAAGAGCATGGACTGGTTTGTTCCAGAACTTTAAATCTCTGGATGAGCACCTAGGTTATTCTACCTTGTATTAAATATATAGGCCTTTGCATTCTGCTCTGCAAACAAAACAAACCACCCCTTCATGTACAAACCTCAACGATATTTAGTGTTTCTAGATGTTGAGAACTGAAGCAAAGTAATCTTCCTTGAAGAAGCAAAATCAGATTATGCATGGTATTCTCTGTAAACAGAGCAGAAGTTCTAAAACTGTGAGTCATAATCTTACCTGAGTTATCAGAACATGATAATGTTTGAACATGAAGGATATTATATTCAATATTGTATATATCCAACAACATACAGAATATGGGATTTCTGTGTAGAAACCATAACTAACTAGTTACTAACAATTACTAACTGTACCAAAACTGATCTTTTGATGTATTCTTTACTCAAAATATTAGTCTATTTCACCAGTTTCTTCAGACTAAGAAAAAGGCAATTTCTCTGAATAAAGGGATAAGAGAAACAACACTATAACTAAGTAGAATGCCAGTAAGTGTAGGCCAGAGAGCATTATTCAGCATGGTGAAGTCAGTATTCAGTAGCATGACAAGGAAAAGTCCTAACCCTGCTACTTACTGAACCTAACATTGTTAAGGTTTCTATAACACAGATACTTCAAGCTTCAGTACTTACAAAGGATAGCCATCAATAAGTTCCATAACAACTGCATGTCTGTTGTAGTCTACAGGTTTTGGAACAGGAAATTTTCTGTCATGCAAAGCCTGGAAAAAGACAACATGAAAACATTACATATACTGACAAACTCCTGTCTAAGACAAGCAATAAATATTATTGTGGAAGCAGCAAACGTTACTGAAATGTTAAGTGGAAACATCAGGTAACATGGTTAAGAAGGAAAAGGGCGTAACAGCCATTTGAACTTTCACTGCAAAGACAAGTAGAATTTTTAAGTTTAGACGCATCACTGCACTGCTGTGTTATCTACAGTTTAATTGTGCATCTGGAAGAAAAACACAACAAAATGGAAAAATGACAGACTCACACCTCATCTGTTAGCTCAAGTATTCAAGAGCAGATAACTGGGAATAGGGTGTCGGGTAATAGAAAAGAAGTCCACACTAAGTTGCTGCCAATACAGTTCCACCTGACTAGCTAATCTATAGTCAGTTGCTGTTATACAAAAGTTCACTCTTAAATATCAATAACCAGCATTACAGCAGACTAAACATTAACGAAAGGTAAGTCATAGTATTTTGAAGCTCTCTGGTTTGCCTTTTTAAATGCAAATTTAGTCATTCACTTGATCCACTCAAATTCTTTATTGATTCATTCTCTTTTTATTCTTTCTTTTGTTCCCGGTGAATTTTTCCAAGATAGAGTTCTAAGTTAAAGCAACATAAATACAGCTTTTGTTACTTAAATATTACACTACTATCACTTTTCCACACACAAAGACAAAAGTCTCTTTTCAGGGAAACTGACACCCACAACTGTATTCCTACAAGTCCAGACCATAAAATGCTTTATCAGTTGGATCAATTAGACCAATATAGATGTTTTAAATGACATTAATAGTTTTTCTCTCTCTGTGGAGGCCACTGGTAGAACCTATCAATGATTTTTAAGATAAACAAGAAAGTATCTGATGTATATAGTACTGTTGAATAGCACAAAAAGGAGAAGAGAAAACTAGGGGTTTTTACAAATCATTATTTTTCCACTTTTAACTTTCAATTACTGGATAATATCAGCATTTTTTAAAGCAGGTAAAAAATATAGAACTCTAAGAGCAGCAATATATTCTTGGAAATTAAATCTTTTCCCACAGTGCAGAATAAAGTGTGTCTTTTCAAATCAGAGCACCACTCTGGACTGAAAGATTTCCCTAAACAGCCCAGCAACAACTGAAAACATGGTAAACTAAAATATAATTAAATTAATTTAAAAAAATTAATTCTAACCAGTAACTGTAAATTTCTTTACTTTTTAAGGTGTTTTTGCAAGCTTATGCAATAATTTCCAAAGGAAAAAAAGCAGAACTGGTGAAATATAAATTATTTATCCATTAATAACAGCATCAATTTGAAGTTCTCTCATGACACCTGCTTCTGTTCCACATGACTTCCATGCCAAAGCTTCATTTTGTCAATGCAAAGTATACAAAACACATAGCACTGAAATTCTCTGAAACGTATACTTAAAGTTCAAGGAGGGAGGCGGGGGGGGGGGAGAAGCATAAATTCTACCACTTCAAATCCCAAATAATCTATAGACAGTCCAAAAAGTATCTTCCAGTCTACTAAACCGTTGCTGATATTGCGTGAATGGCCACCTACCTTCATATAGGCAAACTCTTTCATTGCTGCTAGCCTGGATAAATACAGCCATGACATTTTATGTCTGTGCTTGTGGTAGTCGCGTTTATTTTTCAGACTACGAAAAGAAGTTCTTCCAAGCCTATGTAATTTCAGTGCAAACTGTTGCTCCTCTTCATTTGCAACAATATAAATATCTAGAAGACATATAATGGCATCGATTGAATAAATTATATCTAACACACTATGGAAAAAATGCAGTGGTAAGTTTGGTATTTCACTTCTCATAGTCACTATTTCTGGCATAGCAAGTTCTACTCCAGTTAGTTATTGTTAAAGAGATTGTGGAACTCCGTTAGAAGAAATCCTGATGTGATACAAGACACCTTTCAGAGTAGGAAATCTTAATGTTCCTATATTCAGGTTAACATCCTCAGGCTACCCGCACAGCAATGAACAAATAAAAGTTACGTTTGAGAGAAATCTAGGGCAGATGCTGGTGTTCTTAAACACATTTTGGAAAAGCTGCCTTCTTCCTATTGAGTGGACAGACAACCCAAGGGATCAGCTTCTTAATTTAAATAGTGTTAACATATAGCTATGTTTCATTCCTACTACTTGTCCCCAACAATCTTCTCATTCTTCAATTCACAAATTATGTGCTGTGTCAAATTACAATCAACGTGAACCTAAGAGAACCAAGTTAGTACTCCAATAGTTTTGAGACTACTTTACTTTAATAACTTATTTTTAAGTGTGATGAAAAAAAAATGAAGGATTTTGCTAAAATGGTTCAAAGCTCTTCACAAAGCATCTGCCTACAAGGTACCTTTTTAAGCGATGAACCAAGAATCAGACAAAATGGTCCAAGGAGAATTACACTCCTGTGAAGAAGTACTCAAATGCAGCCAGAAGCCTCAAATGTCATTTCAACAAGTGACCCATAAATCCTGGTGTCTGACAGATTAACATGACTATCCAGAGGAAAACTTACCTAGTTTCTAGCAAAATATTTGCAACATTACAGTTGTATTTGCTTAAAAAAAACTACTGCAAGTGTTTTTAATTACCTGACTCTTTGCCAACACCCATCTGGTTTCCAACAGAATTTATGACTTGTCGGGAAGACAGTGTTTTCAAAGCAAGGTAATCATATCCCGCATTAGTTAACCGATAACCCTGGACAGCTAGGCAAAAGAAAAAAACATAAAACATTTATTTTCCCATTATGTAACACATTAAATTTAAAATAAGTCTCAACTTAGTTTTGTTTCATGTTTCAGCTTACAGTACACAACAGTCAGGATTTCACCTGTTGGCTAATATCAGCCCATTTTGACAGAATAGTAAAGATGTTTAAATTCCTGCAAGTTATATGAAAACTGACAACTAGGAAGAAGACAGACATGCTGTTAGCATCTCTCTAAAAGAGGCAATGACAGTACATAAATTGCCTGGGAAAACCCAAGGGGCGTTTTTGATAGGAGATAAACCAGGATCATCACGATCTAGAGTGACTCTTAATGCTCTGAAGAACTGGGACAAAAAGGATAGGAATTTCCTACAGATTCCTACAATAAGTTTACAAAGGCAGATGCTACTAAAAGGCTGAAGAAAGCAGGGAAAGGCCTGAAGAACTATTACTTATAACACGACAAGGAAGAAAAACTACTTCAGTAGCTGTTTCTGAGGAGGTGAAATATACCAGGTTGTTGCAGTCTGCTTCAGTTCATGTACTGTAAGACTCCAACTCATTTGGCTTGATTTATAGAATCATAAAATGGTTTAGGTTGGAAGGGACCTTAAAGATCACCAAGTTCCAACCCCCCTGCCATAGACAGGGACACTTCCCACTATTTCAGGTTCCTCAAAGTCCCACTGAGCCTGGCCTTGAACACTTTTAGGGATGAGGCATCCACAACTTCTCTGGGCAACCTGTTCCAGTGTCTCACCACCGTCACACTGAAGAATTTCTTCCTAAGATCTAATCTAAATGTACCCTCTTTCAGTTTAAAACCATTACTTCTCATCCTGATAAAGAGTCTCTCCCCATCTCTCTTGCAGGTGCTCTTTAGGTACTGGAGGGCTGCTATAAGATCTCCCCAGAGACTTCTCCAGGCTGAACAACCCCAAATCTCTTAGCCTGCCTTCAAATGAGAGGTGCTCCAGCCCTCTGATCATCTTTGTGGCTCTCCTCTGGACTCACTCCAACAGTTTCATGTCCTTCTCGTGTTGGGGGCTCCAGAACCAGAGCACTGCTGCATGTATTGCCGTATGTACTGGAGCATTGTTGCATGTATAAACTGTTCATGTCATTTCTGCCTTCATCTTTATAGGCACAAGCAGCTCATTAGACAGTTACAGCCTTTGGTGCTGCACAAACCATATTCCCAGGGCAGGTCAAAGAAAAGTTAAGGACAGAAAGTGCTCTTGGATGCACATACATTATGAACTGTGGTATTTCTGCAAGTATCACTGTGAGGCACTAGGGACAGAATAAGAGATGGAACTGAACAAAAAATAAATTCAAACTCACTTTTAGTTCGTTCATAAGCTAGAAGTTTGTGCTTCACCAACTCTCTCAAAATTTTATTACATCCACCATGTTTAAGGCTGGCAATAGAAGCAATTAAGCTAGCAGGAACTATTTCATGGTTCTTCATGCCCATTTCCACCTAAAAGAGTAAACATAGGATTGTTAGCCTCTGTGTTCAACAATGAAATAATACCACATCCCACTTAATACTAAAATCACTTGTCATGGCTGCATTATTACTATTTTTTATGACTTAACCAAAGGTTTTAATATGCATCCCTGCCCCTTGACAACCTTTGTATAATTCAGCCTTGAAATTTCCAGAGTAATGGCCAAAAGATGAATGGCTGGCCAGATTTTCAGTCTCAGGAGTGGAAGAAGGAGCTGTTCTTCTGAAATCAGAATCTCTTAATTACACAGACACGGTTCAACCCGCCTTTCCACTAGTATCTCTGCTGTCAGTACACACTAGGCGCGGCCTGTGCTTACCACGTAACCAGCCAAGGCAGCATGCCGCACACTGGTGAGCCTCTGGATGCCAGAGGTTCCTCCTCAGGATGCCAGCAGCAACCGGCACGTGTGGAGAAACTGGCGAGAGTACCTTACTGGGCGGCCACCTCCCGGCCAGCCCCAGCGACCGCCGCGCTGCTAACCACCCCTCTGGGGTGGCCGGCTGAAGGCAAGCATGGCACGGTCTGGGCCCTCCCCATCGGAAAACACCTATACGGTTCCCGAATGAAAGCAGCGAGCACAGCAACAGGTCCCACTGCTCTGTAGCCTTTCCTCCACTACCGCCTGCGACACAACCAACCCGGTCACCCATCCGCGCGCGGAACGTGCCCGACCCAGCCTAGCTACGCGGCCATACGGAACTCGGCGCGCAGGGCTAGGCTAGACTGGGCAGACCAGGCCTGTCCCCCGGGCCTGTCCCCCGGGTCTGTCCCGCCGGCCGGGCCTCCCCCCCAGCTCACCGCTGTCAGGACCCTGAAGTGCTCCCTGGAGAGGTACCGGAGCATCACCACGTTCAACTTCCCCATGACCGCCGCGGCCGACAGGCGCCCGGGGCGCGAAAAGCTGGCTAAACTCGGCGATAAGCGCAACTAGGCCGCCCCTCTCCGCCCCGCCCCCGCGGAAATGCATCCGGAGATTACGTCTGTCGCGTCGCGTCCCCCCGCATGCGCAGAGCTGGCGACACGGCGGAAGCAAGTGCCGCGGGGGCCGGGGTGTTGCACGTTTCGGTCCTGGCAGCTTGATACACACTCGATTCGTAGGGTGGATCTTTGCACGCTCCGCTCCTCAGGGAGTCATTGTGGAATAAAAATCAACAGAGAATAATCCTTTACTCCGCCACTGAGTCGACGTCTCTTCGCGCTGCGAATTAGCGAATTTGGGTGGTGTGTTATCTGCCAAGACCGAAGTCCTCGAAGAAACCGCTGTTGGGAGAGGCGGGGGGAGCAACCCGCACGTCCCGCTGCGGCGCCAGCACGAACGAGAGAGCGGCACCCCGGTCTCACCCCGCGTCCCGCGCGCCCGTGTGCCCGCCCGGCGCCCGCGCAGAAGGGGAGCGCGGGTTGGGGTGTGAGGCGCTGGGAGTCCCGGTGCCATGTCAGCTCCTGGATCCTGCGCTCCGAGGCCGGAGGGTGGTGTGTCGCGCTCATGGCCAGCCCCTTCTGCGAATTCGTTTTTTTTTTTTTCTATCGTGCGTGATAGTAACGTTGAAAGAAATCGAAATACTGATGGGAAGGAAAAAAAAAAAACCACCCCAAACTGGGCGTTATAGAAACACCGCAGTTCACTGGGGGCCGTTCTTCCCCCCAGCCCCTTTGAGGAAGAGGTGGTAGTCTGAACTCCCGTATACCGACTGGGAAAGAAAATATGTTTACTGCTTTCATGGTAACTGCTCTGCAGCGTGTATCAGATGACAGTGGTGAGAGGTACATGAATTTCAGCCTGTAGCCTAGAAACACCAGGAACAGGTGACTGATGTTAGTTCCCAAATGAGCTGTCTCAAGATGAAAAAAAAGGATATGAACCCACTTTACAATTAGTAGGGACTGCCTGTTTGAAAATCCTCCTATATTAATATTATTCCCATCCAGAACTTCGTATTCATGGCCCTGAACAAGGAATAGTAACTTGAAAATTTTCCTCCAGTCTGTCTTTAGTATGAGCTACTGCTACTGTGTTTAGGACTCTAATGCAGCAGATCTTGTTGCATATTCTTAATATAGAATCACTTCTTTACAGCACAAATATGTTCTGGACTTACGAGGAAGTCCCTTGATAGTTGAACTTGCAAACTGAGATGTTACATTATCAGTACAAAGAGTTAAAAAAAGGCCTCTTTCTTAAAAATTGCTTGTGAGCTTATGGTCATAACCACCAAAAAAGAATGTTCTCTAGAAGTCTGCACTGATGTAACAAAGTTAATGAGGACTCTAAAAATATAATTATTTTTGACTGGTCAATATAATTCTAAGGTCACCTTGCCTTTATCATGAAGAATATGCATAGCAAAATTGTATTTTTGATATTTTTAAACTTTGGTTCGTATGTGTGTGTATGTGTATGAAAGATCACTGTGGGGACAGAAAAAAAATGGAATTTGTAAAAACTTTTCTAATGAATAGCAGGGTCTATGCCAGGTGTACAAATGCTGCACATTCCTTTCTGAAGCTAGTTTTATAAATCCACAAGAGCTCTAGTTGAATGTAAAGTTTGAACAGTGCAGTTCATGTAGTAGACTCTTTCATAGCAGTTTTGAAAAACTGCAGTTCTCAAGACAGTTATGAATGCTTATCGGTTTATTGCTGCAGGTGTCCCTTTTCAAATGAAAATTAGTAATAACTCTTTAGGAGATAGATTGTGGTAGTGTTACGGTTTCTAGTTTAGGTAACTGCTAACATGTCTGAATTACTAAAAGAGAAAAAGTGATTATGTATAAGAAGCCCTTAGTAATCACTGTTTTTACCCATATGTTTATACCTGGAATTTCAGATCAGCATTTGGCACTTGCTAAGGAAGTGTTTGATCATCTCATGAACCTTAATTGGTGGTCAAACAGCTCACTATGCATGAAGAGTTGTAGCTCATCCAATATGTGTGAGGTCTAGCTGTGACCCATTCCCATGTTATGGCTGAAAATAGTTTTCTGAAAGGCTGGTAAAGCAGAGTAGTGTATGTTTTCAGAATAGATAATATGGGAACTTTTCAATTCTAATTAAATGACTTAGAATGTTTAACACTCTTAAATTTTTCCCAGAATACCTATTTAGTCAGCTACTCAGACTCTTGTTAAAAACTATAGGGCTTACAAAGCACACCATTATTTTAATGCTTATAGCAAGTAATGTGTGAAGCTTAGTGTTCATGAAGTATAGTAGTGAGGGTTTCTTTCCATGTGAGTGCAAGCTTCCCTCTTCTGCCTTATGGTGATACTGATGTAAGTAGCAGGAATAACCTTAAAGTTTGAAAGCTTGGCTCATTTTCTGAGCTATTTTTTGGTGTTGATGTGTGTTGAGACACATATAATAAATAGTATGTTTAGGAGCATTAAAATGCAGTTTCACTCTTGCAAGTAACGGCCCCTTTGTGGAGCTCACTGCAGGTTGAATGTTGCTGACTTAGGTTGTGCAGTAGTCAGAGCTAGGTACAAGTTGATGCCATCCAGTAAAATTATATCTATGTCATTTACTGTTTTCTAAGTAGTTCCTGGTGGCTCTGTGAGCAAAATGCTGGAATCATCGGGTGGTTTGTATACTTCTTTAGGAGGGTAGTAATTTTTCTTTGTCATTGAAATCATTGCTTAGCTTTTTAAAAAGGAAGGAACATTTTCTTGATTTGAATTGCTATCCTGTAGTAGTCATGAGTGCTGAGGGAGTTAGTCTGTCAGACTCCCTTGTTGGGAGCTCTGATTTGAGGGGAAAGGTTGGAAGAAGCGTCAGTACTACTTTCCTTGTTTGATCAAGGTGAGGAAAGAGTTTCAAGCTAGCGTGGCTTTGCTTGGATTTGGAGTAAAAAAGGAAAAAAATGTGAATAGAGCTGTCACTTGGACATGGGAAAGTAGCAGGCTGTGATGGAGTGAGAATTCTACGGACCTGATTTTGAAGTCTTAAAGTAGGAGATGTCATTCTCTGGTTTGCAGGTTCCTTGCCTGCCCACCAATTGGGTTGTTGGAGATTGGAACAAAGGCATGAGTTCCCTTCTAGGCCCTAAGTCAACCCTAAGTAGACTTCCAGAGAGGCAGTATGTAATCTCAAAAGAATTTAGCAGTGTATTTTTGAAGCAGTGAGGATTTAGTTGACAGAAACTGGTTTCATTTGTTATTTATGTTCTGTTGACTACGTATCCTGTCTGAAGTGATTTTACTTAACCTGGGCTATCCTTAGATTCTTTTTTTAAATATTAGTGTTCATGAAATCATGATGTTTGTTTCCATTTCTGACAGCCCTCTGCCTGGACCTGGGATTATTTTAAATCCTAATTTATGATTTTGTCAGAGCATTACTGCGACAAAGCATTGCAATGTTATTCCCTTTGGTCACCTGAATGCCTTCCCAGATTTTGTGCAGAAAGATGTTTGCCTCCATGAGATTTTTGTTTGTCTCTGTCAAAATTTTTTACCGTTCCTGTCCCTTTGACCTTTATTGTATGTGATTAATATGTTAAGTATGTTAAGGTCCCTCCAAACAGCCTGTAAAGCCAGTCTGAATTAAATAATGCATGTTATACTTGAAAAAGCCGTTTTGGTAGCCATAAAATTTCATGTGTATGTTTCATCTGTTTTAGTAGCGGGTGTAGAAACCAGGGAAGATCTTGAATGACAACTTTTGTATTTCTTGTAATCGATAGCGGATTTGGAGAATGAGGTCTTGGCCCTATTTTGCTGTAACACTCTTTCTAAAAAATAATAATATTTCCTTTAGAGGGCAATGCTTCCATTCTCTCTTGAAAGAGGATAAGAAACGGTTTTTAGATGGGGATAAGGATTTGCTTTCAATGCTGCGTCTGTCTCTGTGAGTATTGCTTTTGGTTCATGGACAAGCAAGAGAGCCAAGTATATAAAAACCTTTGAAAGCCAAACTTTATTGTAACTCTACACATTATTTTAAAGTATGCATCTCTCTGGGCTAAATTAGGTTTTAGATGCCTGCTTCTCACAGCTGCCGGTAGATAGTTCAAGGAAGCCCTGTAACTCAAAATAAGCTGGTTGTGGTTTTTGACCACTTCTCCTTGCTTCTTTCTCTTAGCCTCGAAGAGAACAGGGTGCATGTAGAAATCTCTGTGCTTAGGTTCACTTGCAGGCTGGAGGCAGTTGTGATGCTTTTCTGCTGACGTTGAAATTAGGAGCCAAAATTTTCTACAGTTATTTAGCCAACCCACTCTAATGATTGGTGTCTTGCTTGTATGCAGGATATTCGTGCCTACTGTGGAGTGCCATTCCCCATGTGTTACTGCCTCTTAGTTCTAGTGGTTGAATGTGGTATAGAATGGATTCATAGTAGTTGGTGTCCTGGCCAAAAATATGACCAAGTTTGAGCTGGCCAAAGATATTTATAAAGCACATATGATGTGTTTCATTTGTGGTCTCTTGAGTTAGTTTCTGAGTGGGTTCAGTCATGGAGTCGGACATTGTGACTACTTCACAGACTTTTTGCTTTTTTCCTGCAGGTGTAGTTCTGTTCAACCTTCCCCGTATCCCTTGATGTGAACAAACCCAACTTTAATTTCAGTGATTCTTCAGGCACTTTCTCAAGGGGAGCAATATATGTTTTCCTTTTGTCAGCAATGCAAACTAAAAGGATTGTTTAGAATAGGATATAGTTTCAAATTAATTTTTTGGAGATTTTTTAAAGAATCTGCTGTACCCTTGGAGTGCTAAAGTTGCAAGTTATCAGAAGCATCCAGGTTAAAGATCATTGCTGCTATTTCATATTGCATTTCAGCAATATGTAATCTTCTTCCTTTAAATCTTTCATGCTTCCAAAAAATATTATTGACAAAAGAAAACAACAGTCAGGTGGAACAAAATGAGGTACTAGTAAAATTGTATTTGGGTTGTGATTGCAGCCATGCATTATCCAGTGTTTATTTCAAAACTTTCCCACTACTAAGATGGCTATTCCTGACAAAGTACAGATTGCTGAAAATAATGCTAGAGTATAGATTAGTGCTGCTTTTGACCTGAGCGGAAAAGAGAGGTCATCCTAAATGTGTTAGGTTTGCTTTAATTTTCCAAATTTTCTTACCTGTAAACTAACATATTCATACTGTATGTAGTACTTACTGTTTTGGCAAAATTTAACATCACTAAGATTTCAGGCTTGGTCTGGCAGTCTGATAAGCAAATTACCTCTTTAGAATCCCGTGGACCATTCTTGCATGTTGAAATTGATCATTGTGTTTACAGGCTCCTTTTGTCTTCTGTAACACTTTTTTGAGCATCTTTTTTTAATTTATTTTTTTTTCATTAAGAGTTATGGGTCTTTTCATGATGTCCAGCTGTATGAGTATTTCAAAAAGGTCTTTGAAAGCCTTTTGGTCTTGATGGCTATTGCCTACTTCCTGGCTTGTCTAAATTCTGATGCATGCTGTTCTTTCTAGCACTGCTGTAGCTTGTTATTTTCTTCTTTTACTTAATACTATTGTTGAAGGGACTGAGGTTTCAACAGGCAGCAATACTAATCAGATGACCTACTGCCACTGCTAATGCAGTTCCCCCTGACTACGTGCTTTTGCCAGTTTCCTCTGTTCCCATGGTGTGCCAGTTCAACTCTCTGGGCTAGGGGAGATCTGGGTCGGAAGTGCTGGAGGGGAAAAAAGGACTTCCTTGTGTGTATCAACAGTTCTTCAAATAGGGACCAAGAGCAGCCCTGAGGGAAAGCTGAGGCTGTGCAGACAAGCAGGGAATGAGGAGGGACTGTTTGCCTCTTGTGAGAGCAAGAGGGGGTGAGGGCTGTCGTCTGTTTCATGAAGTCATATCCTAAAGGAGCCTTGGGGCTCTAATCCCTGTAAGGTCTCTCCAGCTCCTTTCCCTTGAAGTACTGCTTTGGCATCTTTGGCCATAACAAGTCCACATTTAATAAAAATACCAGGGTTTGCTGGATTTAAGTACTTTGTGCCTACATATCTTTCTTACAGAGGTGTCTGAATATGTGTGAGTGTCTTGCAGTTGCGTCAGTCAATAAATTGAAATTGTTGTAGATGGTAATGTTTGAATTGTTTGCTTTGCTTAGGGTTTTGTTTTGTTTCTTAAAGTGGAATTAGTAAAATACATTCCATCAGTGTAATAAGGTTTCTAGGAAAGATATTTGTAGGATATGTTTATACATTGCAGATTTTATTCTTAGTTCCACTCTGTGTGGATTTGTAGGAAAGAAGAGTAGTTCTGTAAGTGTGTTTTTGTCCTCAATTCTAATGATGCTGTTGTTGCTCTGGGTTTTACTTCCTTAGACACTCCATGTACTATTGCAACTAAGGTAAAATTTTATTTAATACCAAAGTAAATATCATCCCTGACACGCTTCTGATAAACTTTCTTTCTGTCTGTCTTTTTTTCTTCGTATCTTAATTGCTTTAGAATATATTTATATGGATATTGGTGATAAACACAGTAGACTTTCAGGGTAATAAGAATAATCAGAAGACAGAAAATTACTGGCGATCGGAAGCCAGTTTGAATTTATATTTGTTTTTTGCAGAAAGAAGTTTTTTCCTTATGTCTCTCCAAGAATCCGCTTCAAATTATATTTGGTTTTTCGTAAATATTTTTTTTTTATATCTCTTCCAGAATGGAGTGTACTTAGGGAAAGCAAGTAGTTAACATGGACTTGACATTGCAAATGAAACAAGCGTCACAAGGACCAAGCATTTTTCCTGTCAAAAAGACAATTACAATTTGGGAATCAGGATAATATATTTTTAAATTACTCCTTTTCTTAGTTTTTTGTTTATACTTTTAATATTTCATTTTTAGAATTTGATTTGCATTTTCTTTCAAAAAAGTCTTCTCAGAAGTCTGTTGATAACTTTTAATAGAGGGGGAATTTGTCTGCTTTAGGAATGTGTTAATACATATTTGACATTGAAGAATGCATATGCATATAGTGTTTGTATTTTTTTTTCTGCTGGTGTTTTGCACATACGATAACAATCACAGTTAATGTATGATTGCTTGATTGAGATTCAGTTATCAGATTTTTGCTACTGAAACTTTAAAGAAGTCTAAGCTCCTTTATGTACTTCAAGTAATTATATATTAAGTATTTTAAAATGAGATTTTTGTGGTTGTCAGAACTCTAAGTTAGGAATGTAAAGAAAGAAGTAAAGCTATCCAAGATAATTTATGTAATGAAATCTAGACCTAGGTCTCACATATATGTATAAGTGCTTATGCAGTCCTTATTATGAAAGAAATTTCTGTGTAGGTTTATCCTTTGGATTTCCTTTGGAAGTTAATATACTTCAAAGTATGAGACCATTTGATAACAGTTTTGAAATATCAGAGGTATAGATGGTGCTGAACAGTTCTGGTTTTCAAAGGCTGTTATTGCTACTGAGTTTTTAATAATTATTCTGTTAAGATAAAAATTGATATCTGGTATTGTCAACAAGAATTGTCTTTGAATACAAATAATTGCTAAAATTTGGAGATACTCGAAACTATCTCTATTTCAACAAATATCTTGCTTTCCTTTAAATTATTGTACCAACCAATATAATCCTGTGAATTCTGTTGGTAATGCAGGCAAAGAAGGGGAACCAAAGACTGGATGATGCCTATGTATAAGCAGGCGTTTGACTGTTGATTGCCAAGAGCACAGTTCACTGTTCAGTCACCAGTGTCTGTCAGTTTAGTGCCTTTAATGCAGTTCTCTGTATGCTCCCAGTTCTCCAAAGCTTATTTTGGGGCTTCAGACATTGCCTAGCTCATTATTCCCCAATGAAGGTTAAGGCCTTTACTGTCTGACCAGAACTGCTCACTAATTAGAGCCTTTGCTTTGGCACTGGATGTGTCAGGCCTGCAAGACTTCCTGCTGGGATCAATGGTATTCATGTATGCTTTCATAAATGCACAATAGGCAGGAATCTTGGCAAAGACTTGCATACTTATGTAGAGAAACAGATTTGAGTATTTACAATATTTTGAAATAACTTTGAGAGGTAGAAAGGGGGTTGTTGGAACACACACTGATTATTCAGTTAAAAAAAAAAAAAAGGATTCTGCCTAGCCAAACGCCCGTCTGCAGCTCAAACCCATTGTATATTTGTACCCATGTAATGCTTAGAAATTTGGAGCCAGTAGTCTATTGTGCTATTTTTTTTCAGAATTTGGCATCTGTTTTTATTTTAAACTTCTATAAAAATTGAACCTCACAGTAAATGGGAAGTCTGTGAGCAATATGATTAGTTCAGGATATGTATGACGTGTTGCCATTAATAAATAATGATTATTGGCATGGCAAATATTTCACTTCACTTAATTCTTTCCTTTTTTCCTCCTTCATATGTATGTTTCTACATACGAAGTAAGCTTTTTAAAATGAGCTTGTTTTGGCATATGGTATTCATGAAAATACAAACTTGGGTCTCTCACTCCCTCTTGTCAATAGGCCAGAAGGAGGAAAAATGGAAAAGCTCCTGAGTATTCTTGCTCTTCCTAATGAAACACTCAGTAACTCTAGAGTTACTGGGCTGATCAATCTCATTTTCTCCAGCTGGTGAATACAGGGCATCGGGACAACCTCATCACCATTTCTCTGTGTGGGCTCTTTACTTGGACTTCACTCGGGTCTGTTCTTTGCCATGTTGTTCACAAGATGCTGTACCAACAGAAATGGCTCTATTTCTATTCTCTGTACTTCTGTTTCTCTGTATATTATAGCAGAGATGAATGTGTGGAAATAAACAGGTCAACCTGAAGTTGGGGGCAAACAATGGGGGACGAGAGGGCAGAGAAAAAGAAATTAAGTAAGCAGAAAGTGTGACACAAAGCAGTGGCTTTCCTCTGAGAAAGAAATCAGGGAATCTGTGCTGCTGAAAGGCTTCAGCTATGTCCCATCCTCAGCTTGAGACTTGCAAAAACTGGGCATGTGTTATATGGGATTAATAGTACTGACTGTGTAGTTTTGTGTCAAGGAAGATGCAGCCTTGCATGGAGAGATGTCCTTTTCAGTAGAATATTTGGAAGATCCTGAGGAAAAATGTAGTGGATTTAGAACTTCACACTTTTGGTCATCTAAAATGAATTTTATTATTTAAATTTCTCTCTCATTATTTATATTCTCCTCATAAATATTAAAGTGCAATGTTGAATCTGTGAAGCATTTCAGAAATCTGCAAGGCAAAATTTGCAGGGAGAGTACTTTTTCTAGACTTACAACAGTTGCAAAAACAGACAAGCTTTTGGATATGCAGCCATTCTTGGGCACCAAAACACAAACACACCTGAATAGGGCATGGAATCAATTCCCTTCCATTCCTGCTGAGAACTCTTGCAAAGCTTGCATGATTTAATATAATAAAGATCAGGAATGTCTGTCAGTGCAGTTTGTTTAAGTCCCTTAATACTTTTAATCGCTTAGGTTTTTTTCTCTCTCCAGATACCTAAAAAAAAAACAAACCCAAACGATTACTAGATCCTTGACCTATTCAAGAACTGAAGTAAAAAATCTGTAGGTTAAAACAATTTTAAAATGTAATTACATGTTTAATGTCTTGCAATTTTTTAGAAAGCTATAGATTCAGTTTTTTTTTTTTTCTTGGAACTTATGTATGAGAAACCCATTTATGCAAATGGTGCCCTTAAAATCTGAGTTTGGAGAGTTAGGCTGGATTGTCTCTCACTTGTAGATTGATAAAAAAAAAGCTAAGGATCAGAATGTACATTTTAGTGAGATTTATAATTGTACCTTATTGCTTCTTCATCTTCTGGGACTTGGATTCAGCTTACAGTAAGCTGACTGGTAATGTATTTGTTATTTTTCTACTTTGTAGCAGTGCAAGATAATTCTGGGTGTTCTTGCTTCCTTCTCAAAGAGGAATGAACTGCTTTGCATTTAGAAGGGGGGGGAAATGTATGTAAATAGGAAATGAGATCATGAAATCTGGACTTAACTACTTCCGTACTTGCACATGCACATGGTGTGAGTTACCTCTGTGTTGCTTATCTAAGTCATGATTTCATCCTGCCACCTTTAACCTGTATAAACAACTAATTTATTATGGGAAAATGGGCATGGTTTGATTGCTAGGTAGTTGGAAGCACGGATCAGTGAGAGTAAAAGTCCATTAACAAGATTACTTTTTAAATGGAGCACAAAACATTTTGATATTTCCCCAAACTACAGATAATTATTAATCTCTCTGTCCTGTCATTAGCATACATCTTAATCTCTCAAAGCCAGTCAAAGCCAGAATTTGAAAGAGATGTTGTCCCAGCTTCAAATGTAAAATATTAAAGATAGCTTAGGCAGTATTGGTAAGTACTAAACTTATATTATATGAAGGGATGCATTTCTTTCCTTAGCTCTGAAAATATACAGTCAAATTGGTAATGACCTTTTCTCTTTTCACAGTCTGTGCTGTTAGTACTATTTTTATCCTTAAGTACAGACCTCTTTACCTTATTGATAAGATACATCCGTTTCTAATGTGTCCTTTATAAAAATCACACATTTAATATTTTTCTATTAAAACTTTGTTAACAAAGTATCCTACTATTAACAATCAAAAATGAGAGACACAACAATCTATAAAAAGTCAATAATGACTAAAAAAGCCCCACCCCAGTTATGTCTATGTCCTTTTTTTTCCTTTCAAATTGAGTTGATTCTGCTGGCAGAAAAGAAATACTGATGGCTTTAGTTCCTGTTTCACATTATAAGAATATTTAAATCAAGGGGATGTTACTGAAAATTGCAGGTTCTCAGCATCTCCCAAGTTCCTCATCCTGTTTACTAAAAAGAGTAGCCACTGGCTGGTTACTAAGATTGAGAAAACGATGAAATATTATATAGTGGCTATATTGTGACATTCTGATTCCTAGTAAACAGTGAATGTAGTTTCTGATTTTTTTCTGAAGTGGAGCATCATATATTCTAATAAAGCAGTGCATTTTATATGATGTAAAAATAGCTTTAAAAATGTATTTGAGCTCTAGTAACCACAGACATTATGACTAAGTAAGATTTCTTCCTGTAATTTAGTATTTCAATATGAGACTCAAAATTCCTTCTTTTCCATTTGTATGTAAGAACAATACAGAGTGTCTTGAGAATCACCCTGACTAATTTTAAAATAACAAAATTGTATTATCCTTATTGCTTTCCTTAAAGCAATTTGAAAGCTACATTTAAAACAAATACATATTTTTGGGAGGCCTATACTTGATTTAAGACTCAGTTAAATAAATTAGGTATATTAAGAGGTTATTTCTTAATTCCAAAAAGGTAAAACCTGAAAAATGGAGAGGTTGTGTCTGTCTCTCATCATTGACTTTCCTTTCATTAATTGAAAAAATTGCCTGGGACTGAAAATTAAGCCTCACTGTCTTTAGAAGGAAAGCTTCCCATCTTTAGAAGGAAATTATCCTTATCCTGGCATTTGAAATGAGTTCCATTTTAAGACTCAATTCTTTCTGGAGGACCATGTCGCCACAAGACTTGCTTTTCAAGGCCCAGGATGGTACTCCGGGCAGTGGCATGGGGCACAGCATAGGTTTCCAACCATCCAGTGCTTCCTTCCACCATTGTAAGCACATAACGCTTACCCTGGCAGGTCTGAGGGAGTGTGATGTAGTCAATCTGCCAAGCCTCCCCATACTTGTATTTCAGCCACCGACCTCCATGCCACAAAGGTTTTAACCTTTTTGCTTGTTTGATTTCGGCCCATGTTTCACAATGGTGGATAGATAACCTGCGCAATAACCTCCATGGTTAAATCCACCCCTCGGTCACGAGCCCATTTGTATGTTGCATCTCTTCCTTGATGACCTGAAGTGTCATGGGCCCCCTGAGCTAAGAACAGTTCACCTTTATGTTCCCACTATAAATCTGGAAAATCTTAGCTGCTTGGTCCGCTTGCTGATTGTTTTGATGCTCCTCAGTGGCTCGACTCATAGGTGCATAAGCATCTACATGGCGTACTTTCACGACTAGTTTCTCTAGCCGGTCAGCAATATCTTGCCATAGTTCAGCAGCCCAAACGGGTTTACCCTTGTGCTGCCAGTTGCTCTGCTTCCATTGTTTTAACCATCCCCACAGAGCATTTGCCACCATCCACGAGTCAGTGTAGAGATAGAGTATTGGCCACTTTGCTCGTTCAGCAATGTCTAGGGCTAGCTGGATAGCTTTTACCTCTGTGAACTGACTTGATTCACCTTCACCTTCAGTAGCTTCTGCAACTCGTTGAGTAGGTCTCCATACAGCAGCTTTCCATCTTCGATGCTTTCCTACAGTATGACAAGATCCATCAGTGAACAAAACATACTGTTTCTCATTGTCTGAGAGTTCATTATATGGTGGGCCTTCTTCAGCCCATGTTACCTCCTCCTCTGGTGACATTGTGAAATGTCCACCTTCGGGCCAGTTTGTGATCACTTCTACAATTCCTGGATGATTTGGATTTCTGTTTGAGCTCGCTGTGTGATTAAGGCAACCCATTTACTCCAGGTAGCATCGGTGGCATGATGTGTAGAAGGAACTTTACCTTTGAACATCCAGTTCAACACTGGCAATCGGGGCACCAGGAGGAGCTGTACTTCAGTACTAGTTACTTCTGAAGCAGCTCTAACTCCTTCATATGCTGCCATATGCTTGTGTCTCCTTTTGTTAGGTGGGGACATAGCTGTTATTTTGTTAATCACATCCATTGGGATCTGGCGACAGCCATCTTGCCATTTAATTCCC
>JAOTQQ010000019.1:54143838-54159916 GCA_026546715.1 Gallinago undulata
CTTATTTTCCATGTGCCTTAGCAGAGATTCCAGGAGGATCTGCTCCATAATCCTGCCAGGCACAGAGGTGAGACTGACTGGCCCATAGTTCCCGGGGTCTTCTTTTTTCCCTTTTTTCAATATCGGGGTTATGTTCCCCCTTTTCCAGTCTGCGGGAACTTCGTCAGACTGCCACGATTTCTCAAATATGATGGAAAGCGGCTTAAGAACTTCATCCGCCAGCTTCCTCAGCACCTGTGGATGGACTTCATCAGGTCCCATGGACTTACGCACCATCAGTTTCCTTAAGAGGTCTCAAACCTGAGACCACCTTTTATGATCACAGCAGCTTCCTTACTGCAACTGCAATTTTAGTCATTAGATTAAATTTAATAAAGCCCATCATTACTTCTGTTTGGGCACAAGAAACAAGAACACTAGCTACTTGGGAGGAAGATTTCTTGCCTGTCTTATTTTGGAAGGAAAAAAGTATCTCATATTGACATGAGAGAGAAAGATTATAGATGTGCAAAACCCTACTGTACTTTAAGTACATCCAAATTAGGAACATTTTATCAGTATAGAAGCAGCAGATGCAGACATTGCAGAAAGCAGTGGCAACAAAGGAAGTTTTTGGACTAGCTTAAGAAACAGCTTGTTGTCAAACATGGATCACATGTTCTGATGCACCTGACAGAAAGATCTGATAAGGGTGCGTGCTGTTACTTCACTATCAGCAGCTTTCTAAAGCTGAAAAAAACCTAAGTGACCTAATTTAATTTAATTAACTCACACAGATGACGGAATACCAACCACAAAATGAAACAAATAAAAAAACAAATAATAGAAACAAATCTTGCATTTTCTGCCTTGGAACAGCAGCAGGACAGTGAATGCTGGCAGTGCTCACAAAGTAGTGTATCACTGATTCCTTTTTAAGGTAGTTTTGACCAGATGAAATACTGAGATTCATTAAAAGATTTGAAATTAATTTTTCTCTCTCTCTGTTCAGACAGCAGAAATTCAATCTGTGTGCCAGCAACTGTGCCAGCAGCTCTCACTTAATTTCTGAAGAGATTTGATCCCATAAATTTTGTTGGTTAGCTGTGAATAATTTCTAAGCTTCATTTATTCTGTTCTTTCTCAAATAAATAGCCATCCGCCCAGAGTTTCCTCTGAATTGCATCTTAACTATGTTATACTAATTTATTGAACTAGCATGGAATATGAAGTTAGTAATTCAACTACTTCCTTGATGAAAAACATAGCTGCTATAATTTTATTAGGATTTTTAATCAAGGGAAAAAATAATGGCCTTTCTAAATGTTATGGAGCTAGTTTTATTCCTTGGTATTACTTGGTAAGATTACAAATAATTTTAATTTAAGCAATAGCAGATTAGCAGCATCTAGGCAGCACTGAAGTTGGAACAAGAAGTCTGAGGGCAATCAAGAGAGACTTCAGGGCCTTGGGACAACTGGTTAAGGGATCACGAGCACAAGTAGTGTTCTTCTCTATGCTTCCAGCTGCAGGGAGCATTGAAGGAAGAAGCAGGAAGACCCAGCAGATCAATACCAGGCTCCAAGCCTGGTGTCGCTAGCAGCATTTTAGATGTTAAAGCCAGCTTTTTTTAGGATTTCTAAACAATCAACAACCAGCTAGAGAGATGTATATTTTGTGACAGAGATTTCTTCTCTGCTTCAGCCAGCCCAGAAATATGCAAATCCTTCCCATGGTTAAGTTTGAAAATAAATATTAATATATTTTCTTTGCTTGTCTTAAGCAAAGGTGTAGACATGTTAACATGTAATATTTTCTTGTTCTGCCACATAATGATGACATGATGCCTGAATCTGTTATTTATGGGTTTGAATGCTTTCCTTAATTTATGGCCCAATAGCTTCCTCATTAAAAATCAGTTTTGAGATAAGACAGCAACACCTGTCCCAGATGTGGAACTCCATTTAAACACCTTCACTGAGCATTTTCACTTTAGAAATGTTGACCACATATGTAGCTTCTCTGTTCACATTAATCATGATTTGCTCTTAGCATAGATGTCTGTCCAAGAGCTACATTTAGAAGAAATGTTGTGCATCATTTTCACAGCATTAGAGCTAAATGAAAATGTGTATAAGATTAGATCTACTTGAAGTATTAGATGGGATGTAAGTTGTTCTTTAAATGTATAAAGGTACTTAGGAATGTCATATTTTTAGAAGCTTAGTTTTGTAATCAGATCCATATAGCATTTTTCCCCCTAGATATTGATCTAACTATTCATACATACATTTGAAAACTCTATATTTCTTATTTGTCCAATGAGCTAAATTATGTATTTGAGTTTCATAGTAGTTCCAAATGGTTTTATTTGTTGGCAGACATGTAATTTCAGCTATATTTGGCTAATATATGGTTTGTTTATATTTTCTTACATGACAATAGAGCTGTGTGAAGGCTCACAATCTGAATATATAATCAAAATATATCTTCATATATGTATATTCCTTTTTTTTAAAGCTCTTTAAAATAGAAAGCAGACTAATTTACTCTGGTAAAATGGTAACATACAATTCCACTGACTGAGTTTAGAGGGTGCAATCCATTTTTATTTTTTTCTTGCACTGTCCAAGACTGCCACGTTAGATTTTGATGTTATGTTAAATGGCATCTCAGACTAGTTATTTTCCTTGTTCAAGAACCAGAGAATATTCTATCTCAGATGTAACTTTATTTTTTCAATTAAATTAAATTAAATTTTTCTTTTCGATTTCTGTTGATACTGTAGATTTCTTGAAAAATTTTCCCTCTGCTACTCTGTTTGTGTACTCACATCCCCTTCTTTTTTTACCCCTTTGATTAATAAGTGTCCTCCTCTTTTTCTTGCCTATTTACAGATGGTAATTTCTAGCAAGCACAACTATTTCCAAAGTGACTGTGGAACTCAGATAAACAGAATGGCAGCCAGGTGTTTCTGCTCATTTATGGTACGAGGAGGTTATGAAAAAATAAGATGCACCTTTTTTTCCACTGGCAAATTGATATAGTCCTGACTAAAGTAATAAGTAAAATAATTAACATAGGATATAGTTGTAAGAAAGGAATTCACTGCAATGCACTTTACAGTTATACATGCCATTCGAGTAGATTATTTGCACAGAAAACCAATTCACCGTCCAGAGCAAAACATTGTCTATTAATAAATTCACAAGAGGAGTAATAGTTCTAAGTTTTTGTTGCAGATAAAGACTGTATGAGATTTTGAAAATGTAGGTAGAAAAAGAGCTAAGTGTATTTACTGTGTAGATTAAATCTGACCGGATAATTATGCAAGTTACAAACTTTTTTTTTCCTCCTTCTTAAGTAGAAAGAGAAGATTGAGCTTCTATTGATGTTTCACTTTCTCTTATTTGATTTCCAGTCATCCAGTCATAAAGTAAAAGAATAGCAAGAATTTTCAAAAATAACTGTATTTTTAAACACAAGCTGGCTAGGTTTGTTTTTTTTTAACAAAATAATTTGCTCTCCTGTTCAGCATGATATGGAGAAATTTTATGTCCATTGCCTCTTTTCTCTCATTGATTTCCTGCTAAGGAGTTTATGCTAAGCCAGGGTCTTTGTGTTTGTTGTGTTAACTGAAGACTTGAATTTCTCATGCTGTCTGCAGGGCTGATATGTAACAGACTATTCAGTCAATTGCTTCACTTTGCTTGTTAGTGGCTTTTTATACTCTTTGTGTAAAGTATTCAGAGGAATCCCAAAAGAACCATAAAGCCACCTGATCTTAGTGAGCTGTACATTTACCAGCTAGACTATACCCAGTTTCAGTACAGAGGGCCTCAGTAATTGGGCTTGTTGCAGATATTTTGTTTCTGGTTACCTCAGAAAGAAAATGGAAATCTTAGATCTAAGCATGTAATGATTTCTGGAGCCTTTCATTATATTCGTACCTGGCTACTCTCAGTCATACAAGGATAAAGTATTTCATGAAAGCACGGCAGTCAACTCGGTAAGACTTTGTGTGTGTGTGTATGCCATTATTTACATTTTTTTAAGTATTAAAACTCTTAGAGATTAATTTAAGTGTTAAGATGTGGCTGGTTTTAAGTGGGTGGTTGGAATCACAGTTTTCAGATGTCTGCCAGCAGCTGAAAAATGTCCAAGCTTATTTTATGTGAAAAAGTCTGACTTTCTTTTCCTAATGAGTGCAACATTCCCAGTGGAACTGCACTGGTGCAAGTCTGCTGGTTTAGCATTTGAGCTACAGTGACAACAGAGTCAACAGGCAGGAAGCTGACACCAAGAAAAAAAAATCCACCTGTTTCACACTGGAGTAATAAACTACTCTAGTGACTTTACAGTTGACAGATATATGCCTGTAAATAGGCAAGAAACAGAGGAGGACACTAATTATGGGAATGCCAGCCTTCTGTTCACAAAGGTGGAACATAACCCCTGGAAAAACATCTGGGATGAAAAATAGTTTCCCAAGATTGCGGGATGGCTACATATTGATAAGGACACATCAGTCCCAATGAACTTTTGGGAAGGGAAACCTGGTTAGAGGTAGGGAGTGAGGAACATTTTGTATGGCTAAATGTACAGATCTGTTCTCTTCTCTGGAGAAGAATGGACCAGCCATATAGCATACATGGCCCTTATGGTGATAAAATCATATCAGTTTTGAGTATATCTTGAGCATAGTCTTGCACCATAGAGAGTAAAAACAAATTAATTATTTAAGTACTGTGTAGATTAGCCATGTAAATGCAATTTGTGTAACATACACTGACTGACATACTAAAAAGATTCAATTTATTAATGTGCTATACAGTAGCCCTTGAGATTAATCTCTGGTGTTGAGATTTTACCATGATTGGCACATGAGAAATCCTCAGTAAAAGAGATCTTAATTTTGTCAATATTCAGATGGTTCTATTGGCAGAATAATCTCTGAGAGAACAGGAGTAGTACGGTGATAATAGCTCTATGAATACAGCTAAATCCACTTGAGCTTCCTGAAGAGTTTAGAATAGCCTGAAACATGTCCCAGGTAAAGTGGACTGCCGTAGTTTTGAAAATACAATTATGAAATGCATAAATTGTTAAGGAATACTGTTAATTTGGCCACTTTTCTTTGTCAGCACCACACTCATAAATGAAATGAAGGAACTGGATAGCCAGAAACTCTATGGCAGAGCATGCCCTATGTAAAGGATACACTCACATGTATCAGATCAAAGTATATTGAGCAGTACAGGATATCTATTGTTTGGCTCACAAATGCTACTTCCTGTGCAAGGCTAGAAAAAAAATCTCAGAAATTTGAGAGGTGCTGTATGTAGAGAGTAGAGCTGTCCTGGACTGCTGTATCCTTTCAATACTGGATTGGAGTCATATGGGTCTTTATTGTATGGGAACCAACTGACCACGTCCTTGACATCTCCACGCTCCATTGCTTCATTGCCACAGAAGCATGAGCAGCATGCATGGAGGTACCGTGCCCGGATAGGTAAAACATTTACAAGATGGGGCCACCATTAAAACTTGACTCTAATGCCATAATATTTTTGCCCTCTAGAGGCAGAAATTTTACTCTGGGAATTTTTGAGGACCAAAGATTCATGAAACTGAATTTACACATTACCCATAACAGTTAAACTGATATGATTGCTCAGTTATATATCACAGCTCTCTTAAATGAAAACAGTATAAGCCTTTTCTGAGTGTCTGGGAAATAGGATGTAGACTAAACCACTCAGATTTGCATACATTAAGAGGCACAGAATTTAAGCAGCACAATCTGCCAGTGTATCTCGAAGACATAGGAAGCGTGGAAGAAGGCCAAAATATATCATATATGCTGTTGGGCAAAAGGAGCAGGAAGTGTGAGAGAGAAGTGAACATGATTTCAATCTGAGACCAGTTCAAGAACTGATTTCATTGGGCTAGCCTAGAGACTGAGCCAGCATGTCTCAGAGGACATTTCCCAGTGGAGTATAAAGGTTCCACTGTAGGTCCTGAGTGTATGCATGAAGTGGGGCGGCTATTGTATAATGTTCTTTATTTATTGTTTCTTTAGTATTTTCAGTGCTGAATGGATTTAAGACCAGTGAAGTTCACATCTGTGTTTGTCCAGCTGCTAGCACACAAAGTAAAGAAGAGTTTTGAGCTACTGAGCTGAATTCAAACTGTTAGAGATTGAGCCTACTCCTGTGCATTGTCAGATCAATGATTGATTTTTGTAATTTTAAAAAAGCAATGTATGCCACACACACATGTAATATTGATATTACAGATGTACAGATTTAATTAGGAGTGTTCCATAGACTTTACCTGGGAAGAATGATGCTGTTAATTCCCTGAATTCACTCAGTTTTTTTTGCTGTTTGGGTTAATTTATCTTAATTTCATTTCCAGTTTTTCCTCCTGGAGAAGTATTTATTTATATGTGCTTTCACTCACGCTCAATCTTCTCTGTAAAGACTCTTAACTGTTTGAAAACAAGATGTGCAGGTTTCTTCCCAATAGTACTATGCAGAGGACTCTTTTATGGTTGAGAAAGAAAAGTACTTGCTTTTAATGACCAGCTGAAGACCACCCACATATCACATGGATTGATGATGTTTTTAATGAATACATAGTAAATTTTAGAGCTGTAGAGTTAAATGTGCCTGGAAAGTCTTCTGTGGAGTTGCATTACAAGCTCTTCATATAATCCATTCTTTCATCCCTTTTCTAAGAAACATCCAAATCAAAACATTATGAGACTAAATGTAAAACAAGAGCAACATCTATACTTCCATTCTTTGTTAGATCAGGAAAGAAAATGAGGGAAAAAAGAAACGGGGAGAGGAGGACCAGACAGTACAAAAACGTATGAATAGGAAAAAACACCTTATTGTAAACTACCTAAAATATGTAGGCTGGTCTGGGATATTAGCCGTAAGAAACATAGGAGCTACTTGTAAATTGTGCTTAAAACCCCCATATACTGATATTAATTGCATAGCTGATAATGCTAATTTCCCTTCCAGGAGACCTTTGTGATTTGTGATGAGTAGGAGTCACATTATGTCACCTTATTTGGGAAGAAAAAAATTCATGTCAGTATTTCATATTTTTCTTCCATTATACCAGTCCTAGCAGTACTTACAGAGAAGATTGAGCGTGAGTGAAAGCACATATAAATAAATACTTCTCCAGGAGGAAAAACTGGAAATGAAATTAAGATAAATTAACCCAAACAGCAAAAAAACCTGAGTGAATTCCAACCCAAACCATTCTATGATTCTATGATTATCAGAACTTGGTTCTCCTTGCTTTCTTTATGTAACTTCTGTAACTTCTTATTCCCCATTCATTCAACTCCAGCTTTGTGTGTTAAGTGAGGCTTAACTGATACTAGCATTTCCCACAATAAGACTAGTATTGAAGCTAGTTGCTGTTGGATAGGGTAAAAGATGATCTAAAGCCTCTTCTTTTATTGAAGGGACATATAAGTGGGTATAAGGGAGCACAGTTCTTCATCATAGCCTGAGAGGTGGCATGGCTCTTCTAGGCAACATAAGCATTTGGTTCCTCCCCAAAGCAATAACAAGATATGGAACGTGGTGATGTATATCATCACATATGTATTTCCAGCTCCCTGTCATGCTCAGGTGTGACAATAATTTCCATTACATGGAGTAGATTATAATATCACACTGTAGACTAGAGAGTCATTTGAGAGTGTGGAAAGTTAAGCCATTATGTGTTAAAAAAACTGTTGCTAGTAGTCTGTTTTCAAAAACTCCATCCTGTTTTGTGTTTATACAAAGAAAAAAGCTACTAAAATTATCCAAGCATCTTTTCCAGCTTTTGTCGAATATGATAGTCGAATGTTTTCCTAAGAAGAATTTTATAACAAAATATTCAGAAAGTTTTCTACACAGCAGAGAAGTCAAACAATACATGCCAGGTATGTATCAGAAACAGAAATCTCATGGAAGATTTTCTTTTATCCTTGGTACTGTTGTTTTTTACTACAATTGCATATATCGCAGCTTCAAAGATTTGGATGACAGTATGCTTTGTAATTACAGTAAAACGTACCCACCTCAACGTTTGTGTTTAAAATAACTCAAACTCCCATTTGAAGAAGGAATTGAGCAGGTGGATTTGTTTGTGCTGTTCTTGTGGTAATGCAAGAGAACATTCTGAAGCTGTGGGTGTTCATTATCACAGACTTTTCTGTACAATAGTGTAATATGAGAAACAATATAATGGGTGCAGAATAGCCTGTTCTTTCCTCAGTTCAGGAACCCTTACTGAGAACTTATTTCCCACTGCAATCATTACAATAAATTTTGAAAACATTTTTCTTTTTCTGTAACTATTACTGCCCACGACAACTGGATATTGATAGGAAGGCAAAGCCCTTATATGCATGATTAGCTTGAATAATGCACTGTTCTGCCTGGTCTTCAGGAAAATAAAAGAAAGAGTATGTGAATTTGGAATACGGAGTGTATGTTTTGATTCCTAATTAAAATATACAGAGGAAGATTTTGATAATGTGTATTCTTGCATTATTCCTGCCCTAATTGGATAGTTAATAAAGTGCATCAGACCAATTGGAAGCACAGCGGCCTTTAAAATTTTATTTGGAAATGTTTTCATGTTTTCAAGTTTATTTTATTTAACATTAACGCAGCTCTTTGTGACTCATTACACACAGTATTGTAGTCATACCTATATGTCACCTGTGGGTATGAAGCTCAGTTGTTAGGAAAGGCATGTTGTAGGTAGCGTAGAAAAATGTTATTCAGCGAGGATGATTTGATTTGGAAATTCATGTAACTATGCTAAAGAAAGTCAAAGGCTTCTGTCCCCACATGGTACTGCGGGTACCTATAAACAGAGCTCCCTACACCGTTGTGATTCCTCACACTGCAGAACAATTTACACTTGAGTAAGTTAATATAATCTTACCTGAAGGCACTGGAGGGCCTTAAGTCTGTGAGAGAAATCTGCTGGTGAAAAGCAGCCCAACTTTTCCTCTTCCCAGTCTGTGCCACTTTTAAGTGTAGGTGTACACGGATGCAGCAGTCTGAGAGAGCTGGAGGGTAGGCATGGGTATGCAGAGGGTAGTCTGACGCTGCTGTAAATACAGCGTTTTGGTGTTTATACAGATCCTCTATGTATCTAGGCTCAAGTGTCTCAAAAGACATTTGATTCTAGACACAGCCTCAAATGGTTTTATGGTATGAAAGCAGCACAGAGCAACCAGATGACTGTGTTAAAGGAGTAACTGAGGAATCCTTCCTCTTTGACCCCGGAAAAGACCTTGGGTGGAGCTCTGCACTATCTGAATTTTTTATATTCACTTATCATGAATGGAGATTGTCAGGCTTTAGACTTTATGGGATGTTGCAAATGACACTCTATTAACTCATCCACCACTGCATGTGCTCTCTGAAAATAGCACAGCTTAATCCAATTTTGTACTTGCAATCAGAACTAGGAATATCTTCTTATCCACTTAATGTGTATAAGAAGCATGCCCATAAGGAAACACACAGTGGCTGGTGTACAGCAATGTTCCACAATGGCTTATTGTATATTAATGCCCCAGTAAGGATGCATCATGACCTTTTTTTTTGTGGTATTTTGTGGCAGACCTAAGCAGTTCCTGTTAATTCTCCAAGTTACTAAGATCTGCATCATCATCTTTGGCAGGACCTTGAACTGGCCGTAACTGTGTGGTCAAAGGTAGCATGGCTTCTGCTCAGTACAATGCTATCTAATGCTCTGTGGGTTCCTCTGAAGCCCCCCAAACTTCCCAGTTTGAGTTTGAGAGTTTGAGAAATAAAAAGTGCATTAGAAGGTATGATTCCACCTCTTCAGCTTTGTGAGTACTACCCAGTAACACACAGATTGGGGGAAAAGCTGGTCTGTCATTTCTGATTGATGGCAGAATGAAGTATATTCTAATGGGCAGAAAAAAATATATAGGTTATTTTTGCAGTAGGGTAACTATTTCATCTTCCTTTAAAGCTTTACGTTTGTCATGAAGCAAGTTATGCATGTGGGCTCTGTGCTGTGCGCTGCTCAAAGAATTTTTAATATAAGAACAAATGTAATATTCCTGCAATAGGGTGTAATATCTGAATAACAGTGCCTTCCCATGCTAAACAACTTGTGATGTGTTGCAGGCAGCTTTTGGCAAACTTTTTTCTGAATATTTCTGAGTCTTTTTCTCTACAGGGATATTAGCACATCTAAGTTCTTTCTGCTGCATCTATGGTAATCTTAATGTGAAATGGAGGAGCCTGGCCTATAAATCTTTCTTTTCCAGAAATAGTTTCTGCATTTAATCTCAAACTATGAAAAATATTGCAAAGATATAGATGCATCTTAGTCTACAATTAAATTATCATTGACAAAGAAGGTGACACCAAAGCAGATCTAGATTTGTAGATTGGAGTCTACAAATATTTTTTTATATAAATAATATAATAATAAATTAAAGTTTGACTATGATAAATTTTCATGAAAAAGTGTTTATTCTTTTCTCTTTTGTAGGAGTTCTGTAAATGTGCTCCTCCAATATATTTTTGTGACCTGAGCTTGAAATTATCTTCAAGAAACATACTTTGTGTTTTCAACAAAAACTTCCCTTCAGTCACAGAATCACAGAATCACAGAATCTTAGTGGTTGGAAGGGACCTTTGAGATCATCGAGTCCAACCACATTAAAAAAAAAAAAAAAACAAATCACAAAAACAAACAACAACAACAAAAACACACAAAAACAAACAAACAAAAAAAAGCCACCCACCAACTAAACCCCACACCCACAACCCCACGCACAACAAGTCGTATGACACTAGGCAAAGATTTCAAAAACAATCATGCACCAGACAGATTAAACCTGGTTATGGCTTAGATAGAGAGATTCATGGAAAGAATAAGCCAGTGGAAGGCATGCATCTATCCATCAAAAGGCACCTACTATGTTCTGTCTTGCAGAATTTGCTGCTAAGAACTTGACATAGCCTGCTCAAATCTATAGCTGTATTTTGTATTTACATTTTTAGAAAAAGTGAGTGCAAAGGACATACATTTTTGTAACTCTGACTAATATCTTCAGCTGTGGCCAACAAAAAGTAAACAAGATTTATTTGTCCATCTGAAACTGGATCTACCAAATCAGCTTTCAGTAAAAGAAAAAATAATCTATGAGGCAATATTCCATAATATGGCATATAATTTCTCTTTAAAAATCATGATCCAGGTGGCAACAGAGCTTTTTTGTGCCTCTTGTCATTACAAAGAGGGGGTAACAGTAGTTCTCAAAGAGAAAAATTCCACAAAACAATCCACCATATTTTTGAAATCACTTGCCTAGCAAAGAAGAAAAAAAAGAGCATGGTGAGATTATCAAAGCAAATTCACTTCTAACACCCACTGAAAAAAAATGCCCAACCATAGGCACCTAATTTAAAAAAAATACTGGTTTAAATCCAGCAAGCACCTGGCCATACTGATGCAATCCAGGTGGAAATCAGTAATAGATGCTCATAATTCACATGTTAAGCACTTAAATGATGCTTTGGTGATATTTTTAAGTGAAAACTGAGATAAAAGCTACTAGTGAATCTGGAAATCATGAACAAATGGCAGAAGGAGTTCAGATGGGAGAGCTGTGACCCTGTGTTTGTGATTTTGCATATGTGCTTCGGCCAATGTCTGTGATTGCCTATTAGGCAGTTTTGACACCAAAGCAATGAGGGATTATATAGATCACAAAATCTCTTTACATTCTTAAAAAAGAGCACATGCTTATGCATTATTGCTATTTAATCAGCAATGTATTCAAAAACTTTTGTCCTTTTTTACTTCCTTTCTGTTCAGTAGTAATAATAGGCTCAATGAAGTACTGCAGCTTCCATAGTATCTGATTCCTAATGACTTACTCATTGAAGTGCTAATTAGGTTAGGGTCTGCTTATTGACTTAGCAGGTAAGATTTGTTTTGTTCATTTTGGTTGCAGACACAGATTATATTATCTGCAAATATGGGCCACAGAATTCAATATCTACAAACAAAAGAATATGCCATCTGCAGAGAAAACATACTTAAGGGTAATGGTGAGGGTGATTTTGTCTCTTAAAGAATGAAATGTATTCTAGGATCTGTCTAAGGTCATTGCAAACCATCTGATTTGTTGCTACAATTGACTGTCATGGCTTAAGAAAGATTGTGGGTGAGTACTGAGGAATTACTTTAGGGTAGGAAAGAATTGACAAGATTCTGTGACAAAGTTTGCACAACAATTGACTACGCTGTCTTTGCAAGTGGATGGAAGTATCTATTACCATAATAGCAAGAATTGGAACTCATTAATCAAGTAATATTTTATCATGGTAATGATGCTTCCAGTTGCAGTTCTATTAGTCTCCTTTTTTTTCAAAAGGCAAACTGATTACAGACAAAGCAATTTCTTTGCTCATTCATTTTATAACTGTTAAAAATGTTTAGTAGCACGGCAAATGCTGCACTGTGGTGGCAATAACGTACTATGTCAAAGGAGGTCACAGATGCAGAGATGCCAGTGGAGAAGCTGCTTATGTGTTGCCCAGAATTTCTTACAGAATAAGGTATGGGGTGCTCATCCTTTCTCTAGAGTAGCCACAACACTGTCTGACCTTGTGTCTTTCTCCCTGTGTTTTTCTTTAAGTCCTTCCTTTTTCACTATTGTAAGACAGTATGATGAGAGGTAAAACTGAATCAATGAATGTTTCAATGACTGCAAGGGAGGGAAAGATATTTTAATTTTTTTGAGTGGTAGTGCAGCATCTAGGAAGATCTTGGCAGATTTTCCTCCAGGTTGTGTTTCTCAACTGCTCAATATGTAAAGAGGACCAGCAGCTCTGTGTTCTATAGTGTAGTCTGCTATTAGAAAGAAACACAATCATGAGACTGTTCTAAGATAGTAATCTTAGAACAGTCTCATGATTGTGTTACTATCATCCATCCTTTAATGTTTTCTTTTTTACACTGAAGTAGTTTTTCTACAGCCTTAGTCTCAATGTGAGTGTTACATTTAAATCTCCGAATGCAACTTTTGTGAAGAGATAAAGAGAAGTAATGTTAAGGGCAGAGTGATTAACTTAACTTGTAAGAGAGAGGTAATGAAATATTTATTAAGGTGAAACAGTGATTTTACAAAATTAGTAGTAAATGCAACAGTGTTTTATGAGATTCCATGTCAAGGTACACTCTGTTATTTACTGTAGAGAGGACAGGGTCAGACGAGCTGTCAAGGACACCCTCCCCTTGAGTCATGAGGTTCAGAAAAGACCCCCTCGCTTTCTAAACTCCTCCTCAGAGAGGAGTCTAGGTGCGGCTGGATCCAATCCAGACTTGGTCAATGGCTTATGTCGAAAGGATTATATATGCACAATTAATCCTTTATCTTACTTAGCTAAGATTTCAAAATTTAGCATGCTATTAGTCACTTATGGAGAATCTGTTGCGGCAAGGAATCTCTCAACCTCGAGGAGTAGAGCCTTAAGCGAGCGTCCTCACAAGAGGGGAGATGTTGGCGTGCAGCCCGCTGCCGTACAGGAGAGCTCCAAGGGCTCTTGGGCTGCCCACTATTCATAGGGTGAGATAATTGACCTATAGTCATATTCTCATGGGAACAAAATATCTAGGTCCCCACACCAGCCAGTGTTACAGTTGTGTTGCCAGCCATCCCCCAAAGTCCAGGTGCAACTCATCACAACTGATGATGTGATGGCCGTGGTGGCCACGGCCTGAGCAGGAGCTTGGGGGGGGGAAACAGGGAGAGCACACTGCCACAAGTAAAAATTGCAAATTTTGAAAGGCAAATTAGAACAAGAAGCAGCTTGATTTTATTACTAAAGAGATATAAGTAGGTACCTCTCTAAAACCTTCACAAAGAGAATTAAGGGTTGCAATGTCATGGTGAGAAAAGACTGCAACATCTAAGCTTGGCAAATACAGAATGCATTAAATAGTTTTTTGTTTATGTATACATATGCAACACTTACAACTTTACTATAAACTTTATCTATATAGTAAACATTCATAATAACACACAACTCCAAGTGACAATCCTATTACTAATGAAAAAAGAAAAAGAAAAAGCTTGAATTATCATCCACTAATTATATTGTAGGGGAGGGGGAAAAAAAAAAGAAAAAAAAAAAGAAAAAAAGAAAGTTATCTACTTGGTGAATACTAACATGTATATATACACAAAGATAGAGTGGGAGACTGGGTTCTAATACAGAAGCCTGCATGGAGTGTATTTCAAAACAGGCCACTGGATCAGAAAACCAGCTTTATGATCAAATAATAATCTGACTATTTGCTGTGTGTGAATTTGTTTACTTCCTAAGTGTTCAGATTATTGAGTTTATGCCTTTTTAGAGGAACTAAGGTAGATGCTTTTGTTAAACAAGGCATAATTAGACATGTCTTCCAGGTAAGCTTAATTCAGATCTTTAGATAATTTTTCATTTTGAATGTTTTAATAAGTAATTATTTAGCCTTTGAAGATGCCATTACTGTATCTGGTGTGATTTCCTCAATGAACTTCCTACCTGAACCTTCCAACCCAATGGACTTTCTTATACACTTCAATGTAACTAAACTGGGATTCAATTCACCTTATTTCTACAGCTCCCTTGAAAGATGTTGTGCCCTGCTGGTACCATTGCTGAGTCCTACCTAGTGAACCAACCAACTATAACCTGACAGATCTGTGATAAAATAGCAGCATTGATGAAATATAATTTGTTGTTGGTAACTCACTTTGAAATTCCATACATTCATTTTTGGAAGCCTGCCATGGAAATATCGTACACTAATAAATGCCTCTCCCAAACATAATCCCTACTTATTTAAAGTTTTATTATATTTTTCTGTAGCCACGTATTTTTGTCATTTTTCCTTAACTATTTATACTGAAGGTACTGGAGCTGTTTATACCATAAAAATTTGGGCATCTGTGCTAACAGTATCGCTGTGATTCTGGACTATATGTGGGAAAAAAAAAAAGAGACTAAGATTACATTGTATTATGGCATATGTTTCTTCTACCAATACGCAGACTGCTGCTATTACTACACCTATATCCACTTATCTGAGTGGGGAGCTGTGCAAAGGGAGCCTACAGAACTTGGGCATGGACATCACAATGCCTTCCTCTTCCTTTCTTCACTGGCAAATTATGACTAACTAGAAGAAAAATCTGTCCCACACTGAGAGAGATTTTCTCCCACACTTTTGGAGAAGTTTGAAAACATGCACGTTAGAGGTAGGCAAAAAAACCTGTAAGGATTTGGCTTGCTTTTTAACATCTCAGCATCTTTAAATAAAACTCTTCTATTTTAGCTGCTTAGGCCTGATGATACGGCAGAATAGATAAGGAAGACTAATGTTCTGTGTACATAAGGAAGAAATAATTATCTGGGAGAGGTACACCAATTCTTCCCAGAGAATAAAACGGGTGGGATAGAGGTGGAGTGGGCTTCTCCTTGGCAGGATAAAGAGCAGCCATAGAAATTCCATGTAGGAAGAAGAGTGATTCCAAACCACAAGCAGTTCCAAGCCACCTGACAAAAGGGAGGTGTTGTTATGTGGGGGAGATTTTTTTTTTAAGAGTTAAATAAAAAAAACCCCATGTTTAATTGCAAGATTGATAAATTTCTGAAAGGCAGGGAAACCACAGACCCTATAGCTTAACACTGATTTTAAAACTAATTAGCAATGGAGAGTCTTAGTCTTCCTTCTTTTCCCTCAGGTTGCCAACTTCCTCAGTTCCTTTTAACCCTTATAGTATTTGCAAACAGCAACTATAATGGACAGACCTAACTTCTCTTTATCAAGGCCATTTTCCCCCTGTCTGTAGGAACTTGTCTCTACTCAAATATATGTACAAACTCTGAATTTTTGCCACAGCTTTGCACTTGTGTTTCTTTAGCTTTTTCTTCCCCATTCCTATATTTGAGGAGAAGATTCTTCCCTTTCCTGTCCAGTGAGGCACGCTATCTACAGTAGGACTTTTTACCTTTCACAGCTT
>JAOTQQ010000019.1:54164058-54190693 GCA_026546715.1 Gallinago undulata
GTCCACTAACACTCCCAGGTCCTTTTCTGCCAGGCAGCTTTCCAGCCACTCTGCCCCAAGCCTGTAGCGTTGCCTGGTGTTGTTGTGACCAAAGTGCAAGACCCGACACTTGGCCTTATTAAACCTCATCCTCATGGCCTTGGCCCATTGATCCAACCTGTCTCCAACCAACCCCCTCAGGTCCTGTTCGAACAGGCACTTTTCTGCCCACCCCCCTTTTTTTTTTGATCTCTTACTGCTGAACTCTTTTTCTTCTCCACATTGGCCTTCTATTTCTTACCTTTCAAGCAGTCTGTAAATCAGTGGAACCCTGCTTGCTCTCTTCAAAGCATCTGCATAGCATTCAAATGTAATTTTTAATGACACAGACAACTATAATTTCTGGTACTGCATCTACTGCAAAAGAAAGGACTGCTGCAAGGGCATTTCATGCAAGCAGCTTATAGGAAAAACTACATGAAAACATGTTTCTGGGTATACATGCAGACAGGAAACTTGGCATTCTTGTGCAAATTACTATTGTCTTCTGGTCAGCACTACTGCTTATGGTTAAGGTCTCTGGCCCACCAATTTCCTGTAAACTGTGCACTCACATTAGAGGGCAGAAATTACTTCTTAGGTGCGTATGATCCCTTGGAAACATTAAGGCCTCTTGCAAACTGACCGCTAGTATCTCATTCAGCGGCTTCTGCCTTCAGCCCAATAGCTGGTAGACAGAAGGCAAATTTCATTCCAAATTCCCTAAGTAATTGACAACACTTGAAGGAAATCTTTTACAACAGTTGAGCTTTATGATAGTTCTGTCAAAAATTGATGCAGACTTTCCCAATGGGAAAGTTATCATTCCCTTTTTGTGCTGTTACAAAAACTGCATTTTCATTTTAAGACTGAAATTACTTGCTCAGTCCCCTGGCTTTGGTGGGATCACTGTGGATGTTTTGAGTTACTCTTACTTGGACAATCTAGAATCTTTATCAAAGAATGTAACTAAATTCATTCAATTCCACGGGTCAGTGGCTTTATAATGAAGTATTTTAGAACACTGATGATTTCACTGTATTCAGAGACTGCATTCAGAGAATGTTTACTTTCAACATTAGAAGTTGTGCATCTGTGAAGGAGAACCACTAATACTGAGGCTGTTCACAGTCATTGACTATCTCCTTTTGCCACATCTCTACACACAATATTTTCTAGGTCATAAACCCCCTGATATTTATTGTGTTCTTTTGACTTACAGTTGGTGGATAAATATAATCAATAAATATGTTTTATCTCAAATTATTTTTAGAAGTTTAATTGTGCCTATTTTAGAAATAAAATGCTCCAATAAACCTTTCAGTACAACAAAATACAATGAAAGAGAGTGAAAACAGCTTCTTAATCAAAGACGCTTAAATTAAAACAGCAAAAAGTACAAAAGCTATGGAGAAATCCTGTGTATTCACTAAATACCCATGAAATATGATTTTTGTTTTTTCTTTTTCTTTTCTCTTTTTAAGAGACAATGAGTGCTCTCACCCACGTAGGAAATGGAGCAGGTTACAAGCAGGAGGATGGTACTGTTGTGCCTGAACAAGATTGAGCTACAAATGTGAGTCATAGTTTACAGTTGGAAAGGGCAGATCCACAACTGACTTGAAACAAACCCAACATTTTTACATAAGGAATCAAACTAAATTACACCATTTAAAGAAATTGACAGCTTTGTTTCACTAGGCTGTTACTGGGTATAGCTTGGCCACTGCAAAGCAGGACTCCAAAGGCTCTTTTTGTTGCCTTGTTTACTGACACTACCTTCCTTTTACAGGTAAAGAGCTCTCTTTAGCAATACCTCAGCTTCTTTTCCAGTAAGAAAGATTTTTCTCTGTTAAACATACATGTGTAATATGTATATTCTTCATCTTGAGGTTCTGACTTCTGAATTACTGAGCACATGCACATCCCAAGAATACACACAGACAATATGCTGTTCATTGGCTAAAGCAGGTTTCATTGTTTCACTAGAATAACAGCAATGAATGTTAAGGTCTTTGAACTCATGTAATAATATTCCCTGGGGTTCTCTGAGAGATAAAAGGAGTACAGCTGGGCTGTAGTCTTGTTTTTTGCCCCTCTTGCAGCTTAATGAGTAACTTTCTGCCTTATCCATCTGTGTGCCTGAGTACAATTAACACTGATAGTAATGGATACATGTGACATTTAGTTCTTCAAATAAATAGTTGTGAGCAGCTCAGCTGTCATACCCCTACAGCCTACATGTGCCAGCTTGGCCCTTTTCTTCAAAATAACCAGTTAAAAAGAAAAAAAGAGAAAAAAAAAAGGCAATAACCACTGCAGTTCTTACAGGTTTTGTGTCACAAAGTGCACTTAGCAAGTTCCTCCAGACTTAGAAGTAAACAAAGAACAGGAGAAAAAACAACACAAAAAAAGAAGCTAACAGGACATTTTTGCCAACACCACACACGACAGAAAATGTTGAAGTCAAATGTTGTGGTGTCACTTGCAGCTATATAAAAACCACAAATAAATTGTTTGGAAGAGGGGAAATGTTCCTTTTGGATGAGCGGTTTGGAAAACGTGACTTGTAGAACAATATATAGAATTTCTTTTTCAATATTAGGCAGCTGAGACTAGAGGTTGTATAATATTCTGAGCTTTCTGATACGGTCCCTTGAATTGTAAATCCACAGCCTTTTGGAGCTGCTTAATTTAATGATAACACTGTAATTTCCAGAACCTTAAATTTATTTTATATAGCTTGGGAGGTAATATTCTATACACTTAGTACTATTCGTCGTGTTTTTACAGTGATGTCTTAATAAGCAATTATTGTGTTCTTGGACATGAAACACAGCAACAGTTGTGAGATGCTACAGCTATGTGTGTATAGCTCATCTAGAACTATGTGTTGTAAATCCATCCTCTGTGTGATACATGCTTTGCAGCTCTAAATAAATACACAGCTCTTACATGTTAACCATTTAGTGGCAACTCTGATATGTTCACTCTTCAAAAAAAAGTATATAAAAGCAGCTATTTCCGATCATTAAATTTATTTTTTATTTTTTTTTCATAGCATAACCAGCTGTGACTCTTTGCCTGGAATTTTAGGTAGATGCAGCGTTCTCAGTCATTAAAGTTTTGTCTGAATGTTAGCTATAACAATTGACAAGCAGTAATCTGTAAAGCAAGCATTGGTGCAGAAGCTGTAGCGATTTATTCTGTCAGATGGAACCATTTTTTCTTGTGTTTGCTTTTTTTGATTTTTGGACTAAGTCAAAACTCTTGGCTTCCTCAAGTCAGTTTTCTATATCTTGTCACCTTTTAGTATAGAATAATTCACTGTGAGTATACATGATCCAATCTTTCAACATCTTAATAACACCAATTAATGTCCTTCTCAGGAGTAATCCATTGACATCTATTGGAGTATCTGTGAGGAAAACCCTGTGTTAAGATCAATATTCTATATTACCCACCTACATGAAATATTTAGGAGTACTGTGAATCAGTTTCATCAACATTTTCATCAGATAAAAGTTTGAATTTGAAAGCTTTAACAAGGGCTCCATTTAGTATTACTATTTACTATTATGTACTGTATACACAGAGACCACCCAGACCATCTTTGCTTTAAGGCAGAGTGCTGAGCTAAGCAGGGAAAGAATGCATGACCATCAGAAACACAACAAATCTTTGGCTATTTTGTCAGTTATGGGTATCCTCATTGTTGCTTTGCCCAGAGGCTTCTTTGTTCTGTGTGGCTGCTTAGCAGAGTGTGAAGGAAGGCAAACAACCATGTGCTAGATAAGAAAAAATGTTCCTGACACTAGGGTATTAATTACTGGTGAGGTTATAGTGACCTGCCTTATTGGTGACCTGCTTTATATATATAGAATGGCTTTTTTTTTTTACATGACTAACAAACTAATTTTAAGGAGTTTAAATTCTGTTCATACTGATACACAAAAGGAAAAAAAACTACTAAAATTTTAGTATCTATTATGGTCTAAATATGCTTAAAGAAAGAGCATGAGACCCAAAGGAAGGCAGTCTCTCCACCCAGAAGAAAGCAGTTATTGGGAAGTGGCTTGTGTCCCGGGAGTGCCTTTAAATGGGATTCTATGTTTGAGGCCACCATAGGGCAATAAAAAAGAGGCACAGTAACAATCAATCAATCTGATAAGTATCAATCTCTCTGATAAGCAATCAATCAACTGCCATATCAGTTTAAATCTTCAGCAAAGCAGCCAAAAATTTGAGGGAAATCTTCCCACAAATCTGTAACAAAACTTCTTCTTTGGCAGGGGAGGTTGTAGCTGAAAATGGCTGCAGTTAATGAGACGGTATTTGTATGCACTGAGAATTTCAGTGAGGCCTGAGTTATATTTATTATATTATTTGTGGGTTCCCTTACGTTGATTGCGTATTGGTGGGAGCCACAACAACTCAGGATGAGGGAAATACTGACAAAAAAGTGAGTTCTGATGCTGACCTCCTCCTTTAGGTGCTGTTTCTGTCTGGACTGTGTTCTCTCTGTGTCCTCAGAAAGTGCTCTAGTCCACATGAGGTTTGACAGCATTACCAAAAATACCTCTTGCTGTTTCAAAAGTGGTTTCAAAAAGTGAAGTAAAGAGATACAGTATCTGTCAATACAATTGTGTATTGTGCTGTTGCATCTCTCAATCTACCTCCCTAGTTACCCGTCACTTATTTTAATATTTAAGCACTAATATTAGTGTCTTAGAAATATAGGTTTGAGAGAGATGAGGAGGGAGAGAGAACCAAGGAAACTAATATGCTCATTTGCTCAACTGTTAAATTAATGAGCTATTGTGTCTAAATGACCTTTTACACTTAATAAAATCTGTACATTAATGGCAACAGAAGTCAAAGAAAGCATAATTCAGCACCATTGGATGGATATTATTGTAATTATTTTCATTATATAATCAGATAAATTTTTTGTAGGTGTGAACTGCTTCTTACAACCAATGCAGTTTTTATACCTGCGTGTTAGATAAAAACCTCTTTTTTTTTAAGAAAGCGATAAGTAAAACAGGTGATGATTTGCTGCAGTTTTGACACATTTACCAACTCAGTTTATGGATGGCATTATGGCTGTTATTATAAGGTTCTTTTATGAGGTCTAGAAGTGAGAAAGTCCTAAATAAACAAGTAGTTTACAGGGAGGATGGATATGCCATTTGACTGCCCATTGTGCATTCTCATTAGCTGTTTGACAATAAGTAGACCAAAATAAACTAGACAAATGTCAATAGGGTGTCGAGGTTCAAATATTTCTGCAATTCACTGTCACAGAGTTAGCACTTCCCCCTTTCTGAGTCCTCAGTTCTTCCAGCAGAGCGTTCAGTCTTTTTCTAGAAGTCAGCAGAAATAGAGAACAATCACTGCACATTGTGGAATAAAAAGAACTTTCACAGTTCTGGTATTTCTATAAAATAATGTTTTAAGTTCTTAAATATTTGTTCATGGGACTTAAAAAAGGGGTCGTGGAAAGCATGCGAAAGAATTCAGAATGCTTAAGTTGCACAGTGACATTATTTCACATTAAACCACCTGGTCCTATACTCCATAAACCACAGTGAAATTAGATTGTTTATTCATGATAACACATTATTTTAGTAACAATTTAGTAACAATTTAGTATTTTAGTCATAATTATTTATAGACAATAAAAATATATACACATTTTTAAATTGTGTTTTAAAATACACAAATCCTAGATATTATAAATGTAAATATAAAACACAAAGAAATAAACAATTAATTAATAATGTAATAACTGAAAAAGTTAAACATCAATTATTTATCTTTTTATTATTGTTCTAATATCGGTGTACTTGGTCCCATTCTGTATTATTGAAATGTAATAGCTCCATTTCTGCTATGTAGTCAAGAGAAGTAGAAAAACTTCCTTTCCAAGTTTGTTGAATGAAACGTGAATATATCAGTAGCCAGGGACCTTGACAACATCACTGTGCTAACAATGAGAGTCCTTATAAAATGTATGGTTTAGGTACATAACCTCAGTGTAACTTTTTCTTATACACACAATGAAGGTACAAATACTCTACTTGCATGTAGTGTTGCCTTGTCTTCATCTGGTCCGTGCTGGGATCCACGGGAGGCCTGAACCTAGCATAAAGCAAATCCACTGACTCAATCCATTTTCTAAGGAAAATACTCAAGCCTGAACATTTTCATTCTCAAGCCGTGGAATAGCCAAAGAGAACTAAAGCAAATTCCCTGATGAATTACAAAATCAATGTAGACTAAATTCAAGCAAATATTGTGGAAACACTTTGTAGTATTAATTAAAATTCACCTTCCTGAAGAGTAAAGGCTAGCAAGATATTATTTTCAGAATTCACCTGCTATTCCAAATTCCCAAGTAAGGTGTTTTGCTGTGGTGCGTATATTCCATATTAACTTTTAAAAAACATGTAGTGGCAATGAAAAATGTGCTTGCTTGTGATAATAAATTGCTGTCACAAAGCAGACAATTACCTTAGAAAGCCTTTGGAAAACAAAAAATTACATTGAGACAACAAGTATTATTTTCCATAAAAAGATACGTTGCAATGATAAATGAGTTTAAATATTCAAAAGTTAAAGGAGAAAATATAAGCTAGAGATGAAGTTGCAACTCAAGAAATTCCTTCTGGGCTGGCTTTGAGCAGTTTGTACTGCTGACTCTCAATAGGAAATGGTAGGACTTCCCCAGCACATGTATACGCAAGGCTTTAGGCAGCCAAGAGCTAGATACAGAATGATGTGATGAAAAGCCATGCACTTTGTAGGAACACGCACCTGTATTTCACTGCTTCACTGCAACTGTACTCATTTCTTGATTTTGGCTGGCTGAAAACCCCATGGCTGCCCTTTGTCTATTCTGGGTCTCCATATCAGTTTCCTGGACCTTGCAGGACACAACTGCTGTTCAAATTGTGTGAGAGATGTGTTTTTAAATAGTGTTACTAGTTACGCTCAAAGCATAATTTCCAAAGTCTTTTAAGTTGGATCAAAGACAGTTCCAGAACAAATAATACACAGATGACATAGTTACTGTTTTAAAACTTTACCTCACAGCAGTTTTTCAAACTTGGTGGCTCAGAAAGATTTGTTTTTAAGACTGGAGCACGTTTTCTTCCTGTTTTATTTTTTTTTTTTTTTTAAAAAGGGGCGTGGGAGTAGAGGGGGGGGCTTTGCTATTCATTCAGCAATATGATTTAAACACTTTTAAACTAAAAGCAAGTATTAGGAAGCATTTCAACACTTTTCAGAAAGCTGTTACTTCAAATAAAGTGGGAGTTAGATGGGAACTATTTTGCAGTCTGTCAGTGGCTACCAAGTTAACACCATACACAGTCTTGTTTATGAATGAAATTGTTTAGCTTGCTTCTGTTAGAATTTCTATATGTAGTGACTCTGTACTATCCTGATATAAATAGCTGTGTTTCCACATTTAGAATGGTCAAGCATTAAAACAGGGAAGGAAAAATGGAAAGATTGCTACAATTAATCTGTAGTAAATTGCTTTGTGTCAGTAAGTGTGACCAACAAGCCAGACAACAGACATGAATGCTGCTATAATGGGCTGTCATTCCCTCCCTGAAGACTCCAATTACACAGACACATGCATTTGGTCATATGTTGGAGGCAAAATGACATGTTATGAAATGTATTGCATAAATTTTAAACAATGGTGGTGAAAGTACATCTTCTCTTGTGTTAAACTTAGCCCATGAAAGTGCACTGGAGTCATCTGGCAGGGACAAATACCCTTTGGCCACATGACAAGTCATGTTTGATTGTAGGATAAGTTATAGGGTGAAGAACCTTTGTGTGCTTAGCCTAGAGTCTCAAACCTGTGTATTGCAAATATTCAACTTACTTGTCTATCTTCAATGAGTAATCATACTTTGATTAGGGCTAAAGGAAACGCATGTTGTGTCTCGAAATGACATAGACTGAATGTTTCCCAGGCAAGCTTTTGGATAAACAGATTTGTATCCATTGTTGACAGCAACAATTTTCTAGCATAAACAAACATGTTGTGTGTAAAAAAAAAAGGAACACCTTCACAGCATGCGTAACAGTTCATGCCATTCAGCTACTAGGCACAATAAATTACCTTACCCCTGAGTATCTTTCCTTTAAGCTGGCTAAATCTAACTAGAGTATTCAGCTCATTCCATGTAGCTCAATTTAATGATCTGGAGTTCACAGTCATGGTTAACAGCAGCAGTATAAAAACTATTTATGTCTGGATACACAGAAAATGGATGTGCTTTGTTCCATCTTCAAGAAAAACTCTCTTGAGCTAGTCCCTTCACCTCAGAATCTATGCCATTCACCCAGTATTGGAAAAATCATTGGGTGGTAGCAAAGTTTATGCCCATCAGCTCACAAGTCTCCTGCTGCCAGAAAGGTACTTTGTTACAAGGGGGAAGATGCTTTCCATAAAAAATGAGTAAACACAAACAAACAAAAAACTGCCCCTTTTTAAATCACATTCTGAGTCGTTTGACTTTTTGCTGTTATTCTATGCAGGTTCCTTTTGATGTTTCCATAATCATAACATCAGCATATTCTTGTACCCTGCTGGAATTCAGGTTAACTTGGCCAGCTGCCTCCCTGTCAAGAATAATTTAAAGACTATTTTTATCAGTACAACTAAGGCATTTCAACAGTAAGCAAAATATTTTTATGCTGGAGCTTTTTTATATGTATATTTCATTAGTTATTAATTTCTATGTTTTTTCCTAATGAGAATTGCTACCATTAGCCAGTTCTGGTGGCGTCTCTGTCAAGTCACAGAGAACTGGAGGTGGAAGCACCTTTAAGCAGCCAAGCACCCTAAAAGAAATTACTTGCTGTTTCAGTTCTGAAAAGAAATACTTTTCAAAATGTTTTGTTCTGTCAGATATTCTCCAGGAGTTGTTGATCTTCCTATTAACATTCTTCTGGAGAGGAAGCAGTAAAATAATAGCTGTGAGAATGCCCTAAAAAATTGTCACCTGCCACATCAGCTACCAAAAATACTGTTGCTCTTATCATTTAACAGGTGCACAGTGAAAACCTCTCAAGGCAAGCTGGTTTGAGACCCCTTTTATTAAACTTTCAACAAAGATATAGTGGTGAAAAGCCTTACCCCAGAGAATTTCCTGTTGCTAGGTGAATGTAATATGTGGATAAGGCAAACAGAAAGCTGAAATGCTGCCAGGAGCCAGCCAGGAGACTAATTTTCAGATTGTATTTTAGGTCATGCCTGATGAAAAAGCACAGGGGTGGGGTGTTAGTGGGGATCATAAAGTTAAAGGAAGGTTTTAAGTACTCAAGTTTGGATCTTTCCTACTCAGGAAGCAGAAGGTATCTTACAGCTAAGGACAGCTATGACTTACCAAGACTGCCAATGATGCCCTGTCAGAAGTCAGCCATGCAGTAAAACTGAAGATCTGGTAGAAAGAAAAAACCTGACCTGTGGAGAACTGTCAGTGAGATGAAGAAAAAAAAAGGTGGAATAAAGTAGAAAGAATTAATGTTCTAGATCACTGAGCCTCATTGAGGGCTCAGGGGAATGAAGTCACAGGCAAGACCAGCCATAGAGGAGTTTCCAGCAACCAAGGCACTGATTAAGGGCATTAGCTCTTTCTCTAAAACAGAACATTTTCAAAAATAGCATGTTGCTATTTTCTTGAGCAGCCGGCTTTGATAGCTTTGATTTTCAGAGACAGTGATCAAGGTGCCAACTTCAGTGCATGAATCAAGAGTCACACATACATCGAATCGTACATTCAAATATATTTACCCTGAGTGTTTCATGATTGCTGTGTGAAAAAGAGTAGCTGGTTTTTGCACATAGACTGATGCACCATTTAAGAATGACCAGTGCAAGATCAAAGCTCTGAGATGTGAAGAAGGCTAATAAAGGGGATGTGGTTTATGAACTACCATCCTCCACAGATTACCAAAGAAACTCTGAGACTGATTCGTTGTCTGGGTTTTTCTCCTGTTCTGTACTGGACTATTGGATGCAAAAGAGATAGTATTTGTTTATCGTCAGACTGTTCTTGTGGTTTCGCTTTCTGGGTAAGGGAGCGCAAATAGATTCCACCAAATTTTAAGTACTTTGACCAAAACTTGTACATATAAAAACTTGATACAAGTTGCCAGTTGCTTGCCATTTTGCAGTCAGTTATCTAAGATGACAAGGTTCAGCTCTGAAACAATCAAAGCTTTGTATAAAGCCTTTCTAGGTAATTCAGAAAGTCATGATGGGCACCAGCAAATTTTCACCTCTGAGTCAACATTTGGAACCATGGAGTGATGGGGAACAAGAGTAAATGTCGCTTTTTAGTTGTACTATAGCCAATAGATCATGAGCTAATATGTCATACACATCTCAGCTGGCAAGCAGCAAAAGACACCATTGATGTTATTACCTGTTTTCAGCTTTAAGAGAAATATGAATAACTGAGTATGTTTCACTCCCGGGGGGCGTAAAGGCTGGGAAAGGACTGCTCTACTGTAGTTCTTCCATGAAAATCAATGGGACTTCTTAAGCTGGTTTCTGGTCTGATCATCAAATTTGTTTTAAAATTATTTTAGATGAAAAATAATAACATTTTGTATTTCTGTAGGGTCTTCTATGAGCACAGGGAATGCTTTTCCTATCAAAAGCCCAAATCTCACATGCCTCAAAAGAGCACAGCAACAAGAAATACAGTTTTAATTTCACTTTTGGCTCACAAAATTATATTCCTGAATGTAGAGATTAAAACACTAAATCTGAAAATAATGCTATTTTGGTATGGCCAGCTTTAGCAGTCATCTCTATTTATTAATTTCTTTTACCTTTTCAGTACTCCTGTGTTCACAGAGGAGGACTAGACCTAAAGGAATGCTATACTTGATTGATACTGATTGAGATCACTCTAAGACAAACTTTGTATCTCTCATCACACTTACTATCCTCTATATCATCTTGAGATCTAAATTCCTATTTGATCCTGTAGAACTTTACTGTAGTTAGTAATATTTGTGCTGAACTTGAAGATAGATTCATACAATATTTCATCTTGCTTAAAAAGGTGGACCTCAACATTGAAGAATCCATTCTCACTGCTGCACAATATTGCATTGTTGCTTCACAGTGTAACCTTGAAGAAATAAAGATTTAATGCTGTTTGAATGCCTAAATAAGCATCCATAAGCCAGGTGATTGAGCTCAAAAGTACAGGCCAGATTTTGTATATCCACAGATGTATTATTTATTTTAATATATTACAATCTTTCTCAAAAATGCTTTTTCTTCAGTGTTGTTTCAAATGAGGAAATACATACCCAGTAAATTTAAACATAATAGGAAAACATTAATTTTTTTCAAAACTATGTTCAAATTCAATATTAAAATTCTGAAAGTTTTAATTTTATTCTAGCCTGTTTAGCTATCTCTAATATTGGCTAAGGTGGTAGATAGGTGAAAAAAATCTGAAGTATATTACCTAGGAAAAGTGATAAGCTTCACATTAACTACAGGGGAAAAATCTCTTGCCGTGGTACTGTTAGAACCAACCTATTTTGTATTTGCATAAAGCTTTATATAAAGAGATATACTGACTTTCTTTTTTTTTTTTGCTCTGACAACACTAATTTTTAAGTTTGAGAGCTGAGTTTGCTGAGTGTGACAGCACATTCCAAATTGAATATTTATTACGGAGTCAGTGTGTGGGCACAATAAATGGCAATAAACTTTAATCCAGATGAACTTGTCCCAGGGACTTACATGGCAACGATTCAGTGCCTTGTTTTTAACGGGCCATTGCTCAGAAGAGCAAAAGGCAGAAAAACTCCTGGGTCAATATAAAGACAGTTTTAGAAATTAAAAAAAGCTGCATGTCAAGCGAAGTAAAATAAGGAATTTATTCATTACTTCACACTGGCACTTAAATGCTTATCCACTTCCTGGTAAGCAGGCCCTCAGCACATGTATAGCATGGAATATCCCTTTGATCAATTTGAGACAGCTGTCCCACCAAATCCTATTTGCTGGGTGAGGGAGAAGAGGGAAAAAGGGAAAACCTCTGTTGTACAAGCACTGATCAGCAATGGCCAAAGCAGTGGAGTGTTATCAACACTATTTTAGTCACAAATAGGAACTGTCATGAAGAAAACTAGCTGCATCCCAGACAGATGGACTACATCCCAGTACAATCACTTTCAGTGATTTGCACTATGACCTTGAGACCATTTGGATTCCAGAAATCTAAATTTCTGAAACATATACATTGAAATTTTGAAATTAAATTTCTGTCTTGGATATAATTTGGAGTTCTTTCTTTATCAAGTGCATGACTCCCCGTCAAAAATGAACCACCGACCCAGAAATATTTATGGTATTTTAGTGCTTACTTAAATCCATCCTAAGAACTGCATTTGGCAGAACACTGTATAGAGGTTTTTTCTGTCAGAAAATGGGATGAATCTGAGAATCCCTAAACTGAATAAATTAAAAAAAAAAATTGGGCTCCTTGGTTCTTGCTGAACAGCTCTTTAAGGACACTGATTTTTTTTGTTACTTTTTAGCACAATATGTCTGTGCAGGCTGAAAGGGTAGGTGGGATTTTCCCCCACGGAAAATGCATGAGGAATTTTGATGAATTTGCTGGGAAAAAAATTAGACATCCAGTTGCCAGCCTGGTGATATACTTTATTCCTGAGTGATATACTTTATTCCTGAGTCTACTACTGATACACTGTGCAACCTTAGATAAATCATGGTGCCTGTCATTTTTGATTGGCTGACTGCTTTTTACCTGTCTATTTTTTTTTTTTTTTTTTTTTTTGATTCAGGCTGTATGCCCTTTTGAGGATATCCTTTAAAAACAGTCCACTGTATTAGGGCCCTAATTTTGTTTGTACCTTCTAAACACAAGGGCAACACAACTAATGCAAAGGAAAAGCTACAGACTTGGCACAGCCAAGTGCCAAGATACCTCAAAGAAGCTTTTAGTCACAGGAAGAACAGAATCCACTGGGATAAATAAATGCCCTGAGAAAATTGGGAAGATACATCCACAATGTGTATTTTGTCTGCTCATGAGGCTCCTGGTTTTGTCTCCTCCTGTCTTGTTTCCTTCATGTAGCCAGGCAGTTCAAATAATTCCTGTTCTTGACAACTGCACCAGTTCCATACATTCTTGCTGAAAACATCATCTTTATAGCTATGAACATTAAAAAAAAGTTTTTTTACAAAAGGAAAACTGTAAAAATGTTAATAAAAAATTAAGTCTGCATTCCAAAGGATTCAAAAGAGCATGGAAAAATTACTTTTCACCATTGATGTTCAGTCTCTCAACTTACTGCTATAAAAATTTTGGTTGCATGGGGCCTCTAGTTTGTACTTTGACACTGTTTGTATGTCCTATGTACTACATGCTGTATGCTCATTTCCCGAATACAATTTTTTTTATCAGTGTTCCCATAATGTAATCTAAAAATCTCTATCAAAGACCAGTGTCTTATATACATAATTACTAAATGATTGCTTTCTGTATGTACTACCATGAATTACAGTCAAAATGGAAATACCGATGGCTGTATTTCTTTAACTCCAGCAGGAACTGTAACTCCAAGCTGTTCAACAGTATTTCACAACTGGAGTCCTCAGCCGGGAGCACAGATGGGGAGAAAGGTACACATAATAAAAGTCTAGGTTAGAACAACTTGCATGATGCCATCAGTGTGTAGTATTGTGTTCCTTCAGTTGTGGGTTTTCTCTCTTCTGACCAGCATTTCAAGAGTTACTGTGTTATTATTTTAAGAAAATTTCTTTATTTTTTTTTTGTCTGCATGAAATCAGTAACTCAATCCGTTGATACATTCTAAGTAATCCTATTAGATGGAGATACATTATCTACATACTGGTCAAGACTGCTTTTTTTTTTTTTTTTATGAGACCTCAGAATGTTTCGAACCACAATAATTCAATGGGTGAGACTCACATCACTTAATTTTGCCTAGTTAGGAGTTATTTATGTAACGTAGTCACCTAAACAATCCTTATCGTTGAGGTAGAGGGGCAATTCCAGAACACAAATCATTTCATACAGGATGGCATGAGATTAATCACCTAAAATGGCTAGAGCAAATAATCTTCTTGAGTTGGCAGACAGTCACTCCTGTGATTCCTGATTCCAGAAGTTCCACTCATCTTCTTCAAAAGCTTTAATTGTGACTGGACCAGTTGACACTTTTCTGGCCACACTGCTGATGAAAGAACATTTCAACATTAATTGGCATTTGGTGCCTGCATGGTGATAATGAGGAAATATAACCCAACATTTTGCATAGACCCAATGAGAAAATTAATGAACAAACTAAGTTCAGATGTTGTTAACATTAAAAAACTCCAACCCCCCATAATTCTATGTAGGTTTATTTCTCAATGCAATGTTTCTTATGTTTACTTTCCCTTCAAAAGTCAGTAGAATATGAAGATACTACCAGGCACTCTATAGTCAAATTAATAAAGTAAAAACCCACAGAAATGGATGTCCAAAACTAAATAAAGTGAAAATCCATTGCTGAAAAACAACTGCTGAACTCGAGCTCCAGCAAAATGCTACAGACAGAAGAGCTTAAATGAAGCTTCTTACATCATTAAATAAAGAACAGAAAAAATTGGTCTAGAATAGAGGATGCTATTTTGCCTCTGTAAGCATCACTGCTGTCACCAAAACTTCAATGTTATGAGCAATTTTGGTTTCAAGTACTCAGGGTGAATACTGGTAGATTGGAGTAGGCTCTGTGAAGGGACACACTTTTCTTTAATAGAATGTGTCCTTACACAGGGTAAGAGTATCCAGCAGCCTACTTATGTCAGTAGACTCACCACCTCAGTGAATGTCCAGGACCCTGTAAAAACTTACCTTCAAGAGTTTCAGTTCAGTTACATCCTTTTCCTGTGGGTCAAGAGCAGTGTATTGTTAGCATCAAACTTCAGTGGACAGTACAGCATCTAGCTCTTGTCAGAAATTTGGGTTACACCTGCTAACAAAAGGACCATGTAGCTACCAGGTAAACATTTAACAACAGGTTTTCTTTTAACAGGGTAACATTTAACAACAAGGTTTTTTTGGAAAATATACAGTAGAAGGCTAATATGATCATCTTTATCTGTAAATAACTGTAAGAATATCTTAATAAGGATTATTAGTGATTTATCCTTACTGGAAAATGTTTAATCAAGGTTGATTGCTTTTCTAAAAGGTGACATGCTTTTTCAGCTGCTACTGCTGAATTTTAATCTACAGTTAATGTTGTAAACATCTCCACATTATTAAGCAAGTGGTAGGTCTGAACTGTCATAGAATAGTTTGGGTTGGAAGGGACCTTTAAAGGTCATGTAGCCCAAGTCCCTTGGAATGTCCGGGGATATCTTTGACTACATCAGGTTGCTCAGAGTCCAGCCTGTCCTTGAGTGCGTCCAGGGACGGCACATCTACCACCTCTCTGGGCAACCTGTTCCAGTGTTTCACCACCCTCTTCATAAAAAAATTCTTCCTTATACCTAGTCTAAATCTTCCCTCATTAAAGCCACTACCCCTTGTTCCATCACAACAGGCCCTGCTAAAAACTTCATCCCCATCTTTCCTGTAGGCCCCCTTTAAGTACTGAAAGGCTGCAATAGGGTCTCCCTGGAGCCTTCTCCAAGCTGAACAACCCCAACTCCCCTCACAGGAGAGGTGTTACAGCCCTCTGATCATTTCTGTGGCCTTCCTCTGTACTTGCTCCTACAGATCCATGTCTTTCCCACACTGAGGGCTCCAGAGCTGAACACAATACTCCTATAGTACTCCCACGGTACTACCACAGCCAAGTAGAGTAGCGGAATCACCTCCCTTGACCTGCTGGCCACAATTCTTTTGATGCAGCCCGGGATATGTTTCGTTTTCTGGGCTGCGAGTGCATGCTGCCGACTCATATCCAGCTTTTCATGCAACAGTACCCCCACATCCTCCTCCACTAGGCTGCCCTCAATCCCTTCACTCCCCAGCCTGTACTGGTACCAGGGCTTGCCCCAACCCAGGTGCAGGATCCTGCACTTGGCCTTGTTGAACCTCATGAGGTTCACACGGGCCCACTTCTCAAGCTTGTCTAGGTCCTTTTGCAGCAAATGCTGGGGTGTTTGAAGTCTCCCAGCAGGACAACAGCCTGTGAGTGCAATGCCTCCTGTAGCTGGAGTAAGAAGGCTGTATGATTTGTCTGACCTTACAATCTAAGAAACTCTGAAGAAGTGGACAAGTTGTTTCTAGATAGAGGACAAGGACAGTGATAGTGAGAAATCTGTTCATGACGCTCTCAAAAATAAAATATTCAGTTCATTAGTATGTATATATAATCATTAGCTTTCTTAAATATTGTTCACTGTATTCACTTATAAACAATGCTTCACCCTAAAACTATCTAAAACCTTGCTGTGTGTTAGGCTCAGGAGGCAGGCATCTCGCCCACTCCCACCCAGTAGGATGGGTAAGACAATTGAAAGGGTGAAAACGGAAAAACTCAAGGGTTGAAATAACGACAGTTTAATACGGAAAGAATAGCTGATTTTGAAAGCAAGCAAAATAAGGAGTTCATTTCCTGTTTCCCATCAGCAGTCAGGTGTTCAGCCGTCTTCAGGAAAGCAGAGTTTCATCACATATAATGGGAGGACAAATGCCATAACACCAAATGCTCTCTGCCCCTCCCCGCTTATTTTTCCCACTTTTTATTGCCGAGCACAATGCTGTATGGTATATCCCTTTCGTTGGCGTCAGCTCTCCCAGCTGCATCCCCTCCCAGACTTTGTGCACCCCCAGCCGTTCACTGGGGGAGCAGCATGGGAAGTAGAGAGGGCTTTGATGCTATGTAAGCGCTGCTCAGCAACAGCCAAAACGTCCAGGTGTTGACAACATTGTTTTAGTCACAAATCTAAAGCATAGCCCCAAACAAGCTACTACAAAGAAAATTAACTCTACCTCAGCCAAAACCAGTACAATTATTTAAAAACAAAACAAAAATAAAAACAACAAAACCAAAAACAAAACCCACAAAAACCCCCAACCTATAAAATTTATTACTTCTACTTGGAATAAATGCTTAAAGAGCAGTTATTTTCATTAAAAGGTAGAAAAGACCTTGATAACATCTTCAGCATCCATCCAACCCATAGTGTGGTGTGTGTGTATAACTGCATTTCTGTGTAGTAAAAGGCATAAAGAATGTAAAGCAAATAAGAAAGCCAGCACTTTGTTACCGAAATGACCACATTTTGGTACTAATATTGATATCTGTCCAAGCAGCCCAATGATTTATAAAACTGCTGCAGACAGTACCTGCAGACAGAATTTCATTAGAACCCAAATTTGACAGGAAACTGACAGGACAGACTTTTAACCCAACTTACACTGTCTCATTATTGCTGTCTTAGATCTGCATCTCTGAAAGACAATGATCGCATTCCTGTTGTTTTCGGAAGGAACAGAACAGAGCTCATTTAAGCGCTCTGGGAGTTACAATACTTTTGCCATTTGTACACAGCTGCAGATGCAGCTTGATGTCAGGATGATTTGTGTCTGTGCATCAGTGAGAGCCTGCTTAGTAACCAGGGTAATTAACCCTCTTTCAGTGCAGTCATAAACTCATAACCTTGTGCAGATGTCCCTCCTGTGTTTTTGCAGACCTCTAGTACAGTGGATTTACCAAACCTTCATGGATCTCTGTGCCACTGGGTTTCTCAGTTACACCAGAGTGGCTTGAGTTCTTTGGTCACACTCCCCCTTTGCTCTGGCAGTGAAGCAGAGCTTGCTGTATTTTCTGTGAGAGCATTGGTAAAACCGAAGTTAAGCAGTATAATACTTGTGGCTGGGTAGTGTGACTTCAATGACAGAAAAACTACTGTCATATGACTAATATCCTCATATACAACTTGAATAATGTGTCTGTAGCTCATTGGAGCAATCGCTTGGTGAGTTACTCCAAAGACTGTGAAAAAAAGGAGAAACTGAAAGGTGCAAAACTGTCTCAATAGTTTCACTGAAGAAGATTCAATATTTCTTTTCTCAAAAAATTTAATTAGCAAGGAAGCTTTTCATTATAAATTCAATATTTGGTCAACTTCAAAAGCATTAGTGCTGCATAAACATCAGGAATCTTTCTGAAGCCACAAAGTGGTCAGAGTTTGGGCAGCAGTGCCGTAAGCTTTCCCACAGTTTCATCAGTGCGTCTTTAGCCTAAGCATGAAAAGTACCCCTGGAGCTGAGAAAGCAGTTTTGACACCATCCCGTTTGTTCCTTACAAAGGCACAAAACTTCCAGTGCCAAGGGTGGTTTAGCAATTCAGACAAACATCCAGAGAGCTGTGACAAAAAAACATACGCTTCTAGTTCCAACAGTGCAGATAATCAATGGACATCAAAGAGTTGCAACTACAGATTCTGTAAAAAATATTGTATATATTTATTTCCTTAACTCATTACTTTCCTGGTGAGCCTAAAGCTGTTGACATGAAATAACCGGTCTACTTTTTGTGCTATGGGCTATGCATAGGAATAATAAAAAGGCAGCTTTCCTTGAGTGAGAAATTGTGGATGACCTAAGAAAATTCTTTTGTTGAAAAGAAAGGCCCATCATTTCCTATTCTAATGTGGCACCATATGCTCACACATACACACATGCCAAATAATCTGGGGGCAAAAAAAGCATTCCCTGAGTAGTACTTTTTATGTTGCGACACTTTTGGTGTTGTGTGACAGTCAGATGATGTATGACTAATTAGCCGTGATGAGGTACTACAAAGAATGTGTGACTGCATGAAATTAACCCTTCCCAGGGGCTTTAAAGCATCAGTGGCAGATGAGTCTCTAAGTCAATCAGATGTGACTGCATCATGTGAACAACACTCCCTTGACTTGTCTTATTTGATCTTATGAAATTCCTATCAGTTTTTGCCCATAAATAATTCAGATAAATGTCTTTAAGCCTCTGCGATCTGGCAATTATTCCAATGCCACCACTCGTCATCATTAGTTACCACTCTGTCAGCTACTCCATTATGAATACCCCAGTTTCCAGAAGAGAAAAACATCAGGTTTTTTACTCTCTATATGAAAGAATGTATTTCATTTAGACTGCTACCTTGATCTGACTGCTAAATATATTCAGATTTTAAAATATGTTTTAAAACAGTTAGTCCTATGTGTTTCTCTGGAGGTACTAATTCAGCAAAGCTTGACTGACATTGCTAAAGCAGTTTCTATCAAACAAGTATCTCACTCTGTAATTCTATTCTTCAGGTTTTGAAAGTAACATATTTAACCACTGATGTTGACTTAGTCAGTATTGTAGCCATTATTGCTTATTTGTATTGTGTAACTTTCTGGAATATAAAACCACACTGGGTTGGTCACTATATAAGCACCTCAAAAACGATATGTCCCATGAGCAAAGCATAATATGAAGCTATTTGTGTTCTAAATGAATGATCAGGAACCTCTTCAGTGACCTGAAAAATAAGCCTATTTTAAGTAGGTTTAATTCACTATGCAACAGCAAAACTGATGGAGAGGGGTATTTTGCTTTAGTTTTGGTGGGGTTTTTGTTTTTGTTTTTTAACATGGTGACTGACAAGATTTAGATTCATTTCCAATGGGGACTGCTCAGGACCCCACAAACTGAAGAGGGTAGCATTCCTGACTTACTATTTTCAAGATAAATAACAAGATGCCATTCTAAACTATTAAGATGCAAACTACAGGTGATTTTTTTTTCATTTTAATATGAACATTTAAAGGAAAATCTCCTTATACTTAATTGTCAGTAATATTTGTCTAATCTACTAAAAAATGAATTTAGCATTTTCATTTTGGAAGCACTAATCCAGGGAGCAGTATATGGATGAATGTAAAAGAGCTGTATTTTGGGATTAGTACCATGGTTTTGCCTGAAGACTTAAGTCAGACTGAATATAGATAGGTGGATGATGTGTTGCTGAGGATGTTGGTGACATTCTGTAAGTCCCTGTGTCAGTAGTCAGACACAAAAACTGTAGTTTTTCCACTTTATTACAGTTACTGCTTTCTAGTGAATTCTTTCTTGCTTCTCAAGACACTGTTAAAATCACAGCAAGAGAGCATTTATCTTGAGACTCTCATGCCTAACACATTGTGCTGGCAGCTTTTTTCTGTCAATCCTTATGAAAAAAATACATTGTAAACTTTATCACATGAGCTATGCAGGATTGTTTGTAATGTACCACAATGCAGTAATTCCAATACTTTACTACCGTTTGTGATCTTTTGTAAGAAAGAGATATTTCGGTGCCTGAATCAGCTGTTAACCTTTTTCTGGGTAGCCTGAATTGCTATTCTTTGGTGAGCAAATGATGCTTCATATGCTACTTAGCCAAAGCCAGCCAATGAGTTATTAGTGCCATCACCATCATTATGTCACAGCTCAACCCTGAACCAAGTGATTAGCTGCATTATTGGAGCCTTAGCACCTTGTGGTAAAAGCATACTTAGTGCTTTTCAGAAAGTTTACCTGAAACCCTGAAATGTTTGGAATTCAGCCTATCTCACCACTTGAAATGGCAGGGTTCCACTTTTGTCTACAATAAGTGAGGGAACTAGAGAGGAAGTTCAAAAGTGAGGGAGAAATTAATTTCAGCAATGGGCCAGGAAAGCCTTTTTGCCTGGCAAAGTAATATTGTGGAGTCACTAATCCCAAGGCAAGGTAAGAAAAGACTGCAGAGAGGTTTCTGCTTTGCTGATTTGCATTATGTGGGAAAACATGGTCGGTTACTAGTAGGTAATGTCTGTGAAACAGCCTCTTCTGTTACTGTATCATCCAAGCACTAATAGTGTAGAAGTAGACAAACAGAAAGAAAAGACAGTCAGATATTGCTCTTTCCTTGGATTCTTTTTTTTTTTTTTCAGTTTAGTTGTTGTGTAGCTATCTTTAGTTCAATTACTGTGGTAGCAATATGAAATCTTTGTGGATAATCATTTACAAAGCCGAAAAAAAATGACAGCAAAAAGCTGTGGGGTTTGGGTCATCCTCACTGAGAAAAAAGTGGCAAGGTCTCTTTGAACTACCACTTACTTTATCAGAATGCAATAGAGGCAGAGAAAACCCATTGAGCTCCCCTCCAGTAAGAGCTCTGAATATCTCCCAAGCAATAAACTACACTGGTCATAGCACAGAAACTAGTTTTATACAATGCCTGAGACAACAAAAAAAAGCCCCCTGTAGCTTCTCTTGCTTTATACATGCAAAGCACCATAAGGCATTAGAGATAAGCTGTTGGGTTTTAGTTCAGATAAAGAGAACAGCAGTAGGATCTTGCTATGCTGCTGCAGTTCCTGCTCTTTTTCCTGTGTATTTTTCTTTTTATATTGTACTAAGTTTGATAAGACTGTGTAACATTTTGTCAGGATTTTTTTTTTCCAAGAAGTCTGTACAGTTGCTTGTATCAGAGGGGCAGGGAGCATCTGCCTATTCAAAAGGACTTCTTCCGTTTATGACTGAGTTTGGTTAGATTTTTCAGAACATTTTCAGAGGACGGTTTTCAATATACGTTGCTCTCTATAAATGTCTTAGGTTTCTGACTTTTTTGTCTACGTCTGTGATGGTTCAAACCAGTGCTTGAGGGGGCAGCTATCAAAGAACAGAGATTAACTTCTAACGTGCTGGAAAAAATGGAAGCCATGAAAAGGATAAAAACACAGTATGAACCAATGGAAGATGTTACATCTTATTTACCAGGAAATATGCAGTATAATGAAGATGATTTCTGTTTGGACTATGAATATCTAGCAAGTTACTCTCAGTGATAGCTCCATAGGGAAAAAAAAAAAAAAAAGTCTTCGCAACACACAGTTTTTGAAACAAGTTGAAGTTTACAGTCACTGCAGTAACTTGAGTCATAAGAGGTAAGTGATATAGTGATATTAAGAGAGGTGATTTTTGTCTTCACTTTCTCTTTTACACCTTGGGAGAATCACCTTCTCAATAAAGTTAAAGAGCACTATAATAAACAGAATATACAGGTCTCTACAAATTCAATTCAAAGCATATTTGTAAAAGGTCAAACAGTAACTCTGCTTTTAAGTTTTCTAGCCACTAAAATTGTAATATGAAACATTTAAACTCTTTCCATTTATGTCAACAGATTTGTGACCAAGCTTTAATTTACATAAAAAGAAACCCTTTCTTTCGAAGAAATGAAACACACTTTCACATGCCCCAGGGCATTATCTAATTTGAGAGACACTTTCTGGAGAAGGATGGGCTCACCTTCTTCTGAATTGTCAAGTGTTAACTGTTACCACGATTAGATCTGATGGCTTAATCACATAATGCTTTGTTGTAAACCCTAACTCAAATCATAAAGCTTTTTCAAGACTCAAGTTTGATAGAATGATTGCAGCTGATCTTTTTTTCCATACGCACAACTAGAACCTACATGCCCACATCTACAGGATACTCTTCATGGTTGGAACTTCATGTATACTATTTCTTGTAAATAAACAAAAGATGAACTGTGTATAAATACATACATATCACACATCATATATGGGTATTTTACTTTTTTCTGTCTATACTTGACAACATTGTTCATATCTTTCTAGTTTTGCATGAATGTGAAGTTCGTATGGCAAATGATATATTGTACTCATTGGCCACAAAAAGAAGGTCAGATTCCTACTTATAATACATTAACTACTTTGCAGGGTACATGTGAGTAGAATAGCACGGTAATTATATTGACAGAGTAAGATAATATGAATTATTTTAGTAACTGCTAATTATCACATTAGTATGACCAGATTCAGGAATTAGTCCAACAATTTGTTATTGCAATTAATTGCATTAATTTGCTATACAAAATAATGTGCTGCTTGTTGTTTTTATTATTTTCTGGATCTAAGGAGGATTAGGTATTGAGGGTATATTTTGGTAAGAAATTCTTCAGTAAGAAAAAATCATTATGAAGGACCATTCCTTCTTTACTCCAATGAGAAAAATTTTAATGTAGTTTCTTTTAGCCACTTGAAATGCATATTTTTAACAACATGCACAGAGAGGAACAGTCTTAATAACTAGCAGTATGGCCATCAAATTCTTTCTCTAATAATTGGCAATTTACATATGAAATCTAAACTTTCACCTCACATTTTATCTTACTCAAAGATGCAACAAACAATCCCACTCAGATAACATAATCTATTTGATGTTATTGATTTTCTTTGACAAGCTTAAGGGAAAGCTTTGTTGTCAGTGGGAATCTCCATCCAAGAATTCTTGGATTCTCCGCAGGGCTGTTTTCAATCACTCCATCCCCCAGCCTGTATTGATAGTGGGGGTTGCCCAGCCCAGGAGCCGGACCCTGCACTTGGCCTTGTTGAACTTCATGAGATTCACACAAGTCCAGCTCTCAAGCTTGTCCATCTCTCTCTTGATGGCATCCCATCCCTCAGATTTGTCAACTACACTACTCAGGTTGGCAGTGTCTGCAAACTTGCTGAGGGTGCACTCGATCGCAATATCTATGTCACTGATGAAGATACTGAGCAGTGCTGGTCCCAGTATGGACCCCAAACAGACACCACTTGTCACTGATCTCAATGTGGACATTGAGCTGTTGACCACTACCCTCTGGATGCAACCATCCAACCAATTCCTCATTCACCAAATAGTCTACCCATCAGATTCAGATCTCTATGATTTAGAGACAAGGATGTTGTGAGGAACCATGCCAAAGGCCTTACAGAAGTCCAGCTAGATGACACCCATAGCTCTTTCCTTGTCCACCGATGTATCCATTACACCACAGAAGTCCAGGCAGGACTTGTCCCTGGCAAAGCCACAATAGCTGTCTCGAATTAACTCCCTGTCCTCCATGTGCCTTAGCATAGCTTCTAGGAGGATCTGTTCCATGACCTTCCCAGGCACAGAGGTGAGGCTGACAGGTCGGTAGATACCAAGGTCCTCCCTTCTCCCGTTTTTTAAAATGGGCACAATGTTTCCCTTTTTCCAGTCACTGAGGACTTCAGCAGACTGCCATGACTTTTCAAATATCATGGAGAGCAACTTGGCAACTACATCAGCCAATTCCCTCAAGACTCTGGGATACATCTTGTCAGGTCCCGCAAGATGAATATAGGTCCCTGTACATTCAGGTTCCTCGGGTACATGGAACAGTACGGTGATCTCTTACAGTGGGAGGTACTTTGCTCCCCCTGTCTCCCTATCGTGCAGTCCACCCACTTGAGAGATATGGAGGGAGAGGATGCCAGTGAAGACTGAGGCAAAACAGTTGTTGATTACATCAGCCTTCTCCTTGTCCATTGTAACCAGTTTGCCAGTCTTGTTCATCAGGTGGAATATGCTTTCTTTGACCTTCCTTTTCTGGCTGTCATACCTGCAGAAGCACTTAATATTCTTTGCATCCCTTGACAAGTTCAGCTCGCACTGTGCGCTGGCCTTCCTGATCCCACACAAGTGGGTAGCATCCCTATACTCTTCCCAGGACATCTCTCCCTGCTTCCACTGCCTGTGTATTTCCTTCTTGCCCTTTAATTTGCTACGCCTAGCAAATTGTGATAGGCAAATAAAAGGCTGGGTAAACTTCTAAGAACACACATAAATAAAGATGGAGTCAGAAAATTGCTAAGTTGATATAACCAAAGGCAATAAAGATAACACTCATATATCTGAGCCATCTAACAGAATCCTTTCTGAACCAAATAACATAAAGTATATTTTCTAAGGTTTTTTCTCCTGGGAAGATCCATCAAAGTACACCATGCCTTTATCAAACAAAGTTAGTTTTACTCTTCATTAAGGCTTGCTGCAGCACTTGTCAGAGACTTTCTTCTCCTCTGCCAAATTCTTTTTCACACACACATGCACATAGACAAACAGAATTCTGCCTTTGCATAGGGCTGCTAACTGACAACAAAGTAAACTTCAGTCCTAGTTTAATACCCCATGCCAGGAAGGTGCACTAATAGACTTTCCTAGCATGAAATTGTCCTACCATATTCATTCATTCTGTATTTCCCATGTCAAAAGGTAATCATCTTCCTTACACATTTACATCTTCTTCCCAAGGATTTCATAATGGGCATGATGTTACTCAAGTCTTGGGGATGAAATCAGTAATGAAGGAGGAAATTCATGAGGAACATCATCAGGAAACAAACAGTGTGCACTGAGATGATGATCTGTCTGCAAATAAGTTTTATTTATAAAGGGAGCATTTGACATTAATAAATCCATTACATAGAGAAAGTTTATGCTTTTGTAGAAGTGCTACTTGGTTGTTATCATTTGCTTTTGTGGTTTAAAAAATGTTCTCTTTTTTCAAAAAAACAAGAACTACCACAAATGTTTACAATGTCTGACAGAATCTTGTCTGATCTTAGCAATATGAAATATGTTTGGTAGAAAAGATAAATAGGTCAGAAAAAGAAATAGCCTGAAAGCAGCATTTTTACTTATGACTGAGATATTCCTTCTGTTAGCTTCTTAATGACAGACAAATTCAAGGGGAAGTATACCTTTGGAAGCTCAAGAAATATCCTGACATGATGGAATTAATCTTTTTTTCAAGATACTCTTCCAAATTATCCTCCTCCAAGGATAAGCTACATATAATCTTTATTCCGAAATGTTCAGATTTTTTTCCAGATCACACAATATCCATGGGCTTTAAAACACCATTAAACTATTCAAAGAGGAAGATGTTCAAAGAATCATTTGAAAGTTTTTGCCACAGGGAATTTGGGGTGTACAAGTGGGGATATAAAAAAGGATATTTTTCATCAAGTGCATTCCACAATGACCACAGACCTTCAAAGCATAAAGAACTTATTCAGATGGAAGCATTTAAATTTTCTATATAACCTTCACCATGCTATTACATTGAGTGGTAATGTTAATTGATCAGATTAGACCATTTCAAAATTACAGAAGCATTTATTACTGGTGTCATTCTATAAACAAAGAACATGGATATTGACATGTTCAATCCAAAAGGACTGGAAAGATTTTGCATATAAATGCACTTTATAAAACTAATTAACAATTTTAAAAATGAAAATTGTTTTTCCTCTGTTGCAAATTATATTTCCATGTTGCATACATTATGGAAGTTTCAACATCCAGGAATAACTCTTGTCAATCATTAGGAAACCTGAAAGACATTCTGAATCCCTTTCATAATGAAAACCGATTCTATCCTGTTTTATATCCATCCATGACAGATTAATCTTAGAATCAGTGATGCATTTTTGAAACCTGAATAATTGCAACAGAAGAATAAAAGTTATTATAACGTAACCCATAGAATGATAGAAATTTTCATAGTTGGGAATCCAAACCTGGCTATATAGACAAGTATAGATAATACCTTTTCACTTCTCCTATGCTACAAGCCAGACAAGCATAAACCACCTCTACTCAGACTGAATTTCACTGAATTTTCACTGAATTTTTTTTTTGGAGTTGGAAGGGACCATAGAGATCATCTAGTCCAACTCCCCTGCCAAAGCAGGACC
>JAOTQQ010000019.1:54190793-54247433 GCA_026546715.1 Gallinago undulata
CTCATTCATCAGTGGACCCACATTCTCCCTACTCTTCCTCTTGCTGTTTACATATCGAAAAAACCCTTTTTTATTATAGATAGATAGACGATTATAGTCACATTAAAACACATTAAAACATCCTGTGTCTGTGTAGACATCCATGCCAAGAGTCAGGTTATATTAATTAGACCTCATCATTGTAATGACACAACAGACTTGATCTACCTTGTTTCCAATGAGGGAGGATAATGGAAGTATCTGTGGCTGGAAAATCTGAGCAGAGATAAGTATACCCAAATCTCCATACGAAAATCACGGGTTTAATGTTTTCTGAGGATGACTGTTTATGCTGTGTTCTCCTCCAGGTATTCTTGGTTTGCAAAGATTTGTGGCTCCCGGGCTCAGCATGCTGTTTCAGGAAGCCCATTCTCAGGTATCCCATTTTCTCTCTCCTACAAAGAACCTTGTTAATTCCAGTAAACCTGAGGTACTGAAGATCTTAGTATTGCAACTAGTCAATCCCTGTTCTCTAGTCTCAGCCTAGTTCAGTGGTTTTGGCTGGATTCATCTCACTAAACTTCATGTATCAGAAAGATAGCTGTTTAATCCAAGTATTCTTTTCAACTCCAGTGGAGACTGGTCCTTCCCCAGAATGACATAGCCCTTCTGAAATAGCTTTCTAACACAGAAAGAACAAATCATCCCCCAATATTTGCTGTTTGACTTGGCTGTAGAAGGAGTTTAGCCAACAAAATTATGCTAGACATCTTATTTTCAGGCGGCTGAAATCATGGAGGCTATCATTAGTTTGCTGTGGAATATCTAATTTTCTTAGGAGCTAGTTAATTTCCTACTGGAAATCAGATGGGAACTGATCAGCTTGTCATGGTTGTTTGAGAGCTACACAAGTTGTTTTACTTACTCTGATGCCTAAGCAAGAGTAAGGAAAGAAATTTTCCCAGCTAAAGGAAGCTGTGAAGCAGCATTTTCAATATCACAGTCCTATTCCTGTATGCCACATTTTGAAGAAGAAGGTTTATACAGGGCCAGGGCATTAGCAGGTCTACATTTACCAGAGTAACGACACGGATTGGAGGTGAAGAGGTGGGAGGAGCAAGGTGAAAAGATACCTTCGTATCTCGAGATTGTCCAGCAATTTAGAAGGGAAGTCAGTGTCCCCATCTCCTTGGACTTTGTTTCTTCCATAAGTCCAACAATGGCCAAAAAAATCCAGTATTGTCTCCTTAAGTCTGAGGGCTCAGGCAGACAGAAGATAGGAGTACACATAATCACACACACAGACATGAAGTAGATGCAAGAAGACAAAAATGTATTGCATATGAAAAATATATACAGCTGAACATGTGCTTTCTATGCAAATAATTTCAAGTGTAAAAGCTAAGATCAAGAGGTTTCACAGGTGCATCCCACGTCTGTGGAGCACAGTCACTGGCAGGTTTCAGTGACTGGAAGGTATGAGAGCCATGCTGCATTGACACTATAGGATTGCAAACACAGCAAGGAGGGTCTGGAGGAATTCCGCTGTGAGCATTACTACTGAAGCTCTTTTAATCCCCCAGGGCTGAGGCCAACAGGGAAAGTGATTTATCCCAAAGGCAGCACTTCTGCTTCTTCTGCCTGAAGAGTTTGCTTATTTTCCTGTGGCAGATATCCATACAAAGTATTTTCTGAGAGAATCACAATAACAAAAGTACAAGGTTCTCACATGAATTATGCAAATCATGGAAGGGTTTATACTAAATTGTAAATGCAGGGGATGCACAAGGATGATTAAGTACAGCTTTGACATGCACATTTAGTTAGCTTCCCATGCGTCAGCTTTTATTTCCAAATCTTGCCTGTCTTGGATGCATCCGCTTTGGGCTTCTACAGCATACAGCCCGGATTAGCATTATAACAGGAGTCCCACAGTCCAGAATGTAGTACAGTTTCGTAATGACAACAATAATCCTTAAATCCTTCCATTATCTAAGGCTATTCTGTGTCATTAAATACTGTAAACTGTGAATAAATATGTGTATATGTGAAGAAACATTCAACTTGCAACAAGCAGCTTTAGATGCAGTAAAATCATCACAGACTAGTTTCTGACAGATTTGAGTCTCCCTGCTGGAGTATTTAAGTCACTCTTGTCAAATAATCTCCATGTACTAAATAAAGCTTTTCCTGGTGTTGAAGACGGTCTGTATCCCCTCTGTAAATATTCTGCCGCAATTAGGCAAAACTAACAGTAGTGCCTTCCTTCCCAGGGAAGAGCTTGCCCTCTTTCTTTTTCCTTTCAACACACTTAAGTTAAAGTTACAGGCGTTTGTGCCTTTGCAGCCTGTCCTCTTCTTCTAAGCAGATTGAAACAGTGGAGAAAGTTTAGAAATCAATTGGGAGAAGCAGGTAAAAATATGCATACACTTATAATCACACTAACATTTTTCTTTGGTAACCATGCTAAAATAAAGACATTTTAGAACAGTAAGCAATTTGGAAGTCAAATACAGGACTGACGGTTTATAGTACCCTAGATTGCAGAATAAGGGAAAATCTAATCAAGGGCACTAATTTAATGCCCCTGGGTAATATTAGGATGCCTGAGAGCAGCCAAATGGGATGCAGGGCATGGTATGACAGCTGCATGTGTTACATGTGCTGCACCTGGACTCACCCCAATTCGTCCACACATCCCCATACCCTGCTGCACCACAGCTGTCACAATTTGAAACAGATATGCCTCTAATAAACCAGTGTTGCTCAAAAATCACCCCACTGAGCCCCCCGCAGTTTGCAGCCACTTCAGCCATTGAACTGTGACTGGGTTCAGCTGGGGTAGGCATGGGATGGCACAACTGGGAACAAGAAACTAAATACACCAAGCATCAGGTTTGAAGAAAAGCCACAAAGAAAGAATTGTGGGAAAGGGAATAGGAATTTCACCTTGAGAAATCAACCAATGTTCAAAAACAAGGAACCGGGAAGAAAGAAAGCCTGCAAAGAACAGAAAGCAAGTGGCAGAAAATGGAAAAAAGACGAGTGAGAGGTAACTAAGGGAACAGAGGCAAAACTTAAACAGAAATGCAAAGCCAAGTGTAGACAAAAAGGGGAACAGAAGAATCTGGAAATGATTTACACAAGTAGTTAGTTAATAATCAGTTTTTTGATATCTTTTGATTTAAAGAAGAATTAAAAATTCCTCAAAATAAGTTTATTATTTTCCTGAAAAAATAAAAGAAAAAAAAAGAGAAAGGAAAAGAAAAAAAGAGAAAGAGAAAGAGAAGAAGTTTCAGTTCCTTATAACCTTACTATGTATAAGAGCTATATCACCCCTATTAACTTCTCTGATAAGCCTCATTAAAAGGAATATAGCAACAACGAGACAAAAAGAAAATTGCACAGAGGCTACAAATGTATTAACAATCACCAGTAATCTCCAATGGTCCTGAAAGCATTTTGTAGAGTGGTTCTTAACTACACTGTGAACAAAACCTGGAGCTGCAGAGGCCATGGCCCTTCTGTAATTCCAGGATTTCCCCAGTAACTGCAATGGGAGCCTACAACCGGTCTCTTCAGACTGAAAACAGGAGCAAAAGGAATAATGCAGAAGTCTTGCTTCCATCACTTTTTCTTTAATCAACATAGTGTTAATGCTCCTGTGCTTCAAAAGGACTCAAAGTGCCTTTCTCTGTTTTCCAAACACTGAGGCATATGCCAAAATTGTGACAAGTGTAGCTTAATCCTCAGAATGATCTATCCTTTCCCAGATTGATGGGGAATAAGCTAATTAGCAATGGGGAAAAATTTCCTTTTCAGATCCCAAAACCGTCAACAAGGCTTGGCAACAATGGAGATGCATAATTAATGAAAGACGGGATAAAACTGAGGGGTCCTAGCCTGAAACCCAGCCAACATCACCTCTTCCTGTGAAATCAAGACTTCAGACTTGGCAGGATGATTATTCTTCTGTAGTTAGCAGAATCAACAGGTCAACCCCAACAGCATGAAAAATCCTTTATCAATGTTAGAAAAAAAGTGATTCAAATTAGAAACTGCATGTGGGACAGGGCATGTGTGCCCCAACCTCTATGTCCGACATGGGAAGATCCTGGCATGTTAGCAACTGTGTGCAGACTGGGATCCAGCAACTGCAGCAGAAGTTAAAGGCTAAAAGAGATGTATTTTGAAGTGTAAACCAGTCATTTGTTTGGTATGCATCATTATCTTGCAGCAGCTCCTCAACAGCAGCTTGCTTCTACACTTAATGATATGATCATTAGGGACAGTATGACTTCCAGATGTCATAGCAGGTGAAAAATTGTCTTGTAAGCTGCCAAAAAATGCAAGAACAGGCAGCAGACCTATATAATTACTATGACAAAACCCACATCCATTAATGCGTCAAAACAATAAAAAAATTAGCTTTCTTTTACTCAGATCTGCTTATAGAATAAATTACCCCAAAAGAAATGCAATAGTAAATCAGTTTTACATTGTTACGGTGCTAGAACAATTAACATTGTAGGAATTACTGTTCAGTGCCATCAAGACAATGGTTACAAAAACATATCCCTCAGGCGCCCCTTTTCCATATGCTACATACTCTTCAGATGCTCCGGTTTGGAATTCAATTTGGAAGTTTAGCCTCTGTTGTTGTAGCCAAACACACATAGGAAATGTTCAGGCAAGTGCATATTTACTGACTGATGACCTGTCAGTAGGCAGGACAGTGGGAGGAAGTACAATGTTTAATTTTCTGTCTGAGGGCAGACTAGGAATTGCAACTTGGTTAAATCATTGTTTCTGATGAAATGATCTAATGAACTCATTCCCTTTTTGTGCTTCAAAAAGCACAAAAATGTACCCTACATTTCTACGGATGTACCCTACCCAATAGCATGAGATGGGTTTACAGGCATTGAGGATGGGCGAGGCTCCATAATGGCTTAGGGGGGTCGAAGTGAAGATTTCCATTTCTTCTGCTCACCAGTCTTTTGCTTTCCATGCTGTTTCTTGAGCTTATCTCTAGCTTGTACCCATTCTGTAAATTGATCTAGCCAGGGAAGCTCTTGTGCCTAGGCAAAACCCTTTTGAAGCCCAGGCAGACATGCTCATGTGGAAGCAGCTGTAAGGATACAGATTTATGGGAAATACAAGTGGCAGTGGCAGACCTACAATTACACGGTAACTGTAGAGGATATATGATGCATAGCAGAACCTGTATTTCTACTTGGAATTGCCCTGTAACAGGTCCTTAGATTTAGCAATAAAATTGCAATAAAAAGAGAGGAAGACAGAGGGAAAGCTATGAAGAAATGAAAAAAGAATTTACTCCAGGAAGCCAAACCTGGCTATAGTTATGCAATAGAGCAAGTTGCTAATGGAGGCTTCAAAATTACTGTCTCTGCATATATTCAAGGTTACCCATGACACTCATCAATTAAAAAAGGCTTAGGAACAATTAAACAAATCCTAGATGACCACTCCAGGTCTGCTCCTTACAAGGATTTTATGTGCTATTTCAACAGAATGAATTACTTGTTTACTTTGTTGTATAAAAAGCATTAATATTCATTGCTTATCTGATGTTCACAGAGACAAACTATCTTCTGAAGTTTACTATCAATCCGTCCAGGTGACTGGAGTAGAAATAGTAGTTGCAGTATGTGGAGAAAAGAGAAACTAAACATGGACAATTCTAAATGAGGGTTTCACAATATGTTATTTATCTTTTTTATGTCACTGGTCATAGAGTAGCTCGTAGCCCAAGACTGATGTCATCTACAGTAGAAAATTATTTCAGTGTCTACTGAAAATACCTCACTTGACCAAACAAGATCAGAAAGAAAGGACAGCAGTAGCAGCAGCACTCAAAAGTGTTTTGAATGCAATTATGTGATTTCTGTCTCGCTTTGGCCCATCTTAGACTTTTCTGCATCTGAGCCAATGGTCTAAAATGTTGTTGCTCATTTTTTCCTGAAAGGTTGGCCAATATCTGGGCCCTCACAGGCTGTTTCTCTGAAGAGGAGATTGGGGTCAGATACTTCCTTTATGTAGTTCTGTTTATCTACAAGGAATCTACACAATGCCTGCTTCTGTAACCATAGGAGGCTCAAATAAGAGGAGAATCCAAAGGCTGTCATTCCAGTTTAGAGGCCTCCTGACAGCTCACTTTCATTTGGCTTTCTATAAGGGCCACACTAGTTCTTCTCTTGCTCACCTCTGGTTTTCTTGTTGCTCTCTGTCTTCGTTTCCCACCCACAGCCAGACAGCTGCAACAAATGCTACCTCCAGTGTTCTGGGGCTTGTGTCCAGTCCAGTCTTCAGGCACAGTTTCCACAGACTCAATTATTGCTAAACAAAGGGTCATTTAGCTGTTCCTCCATTTAATTTCAGTGTCAATTGTCCCACATACCTCTCAGTCCCAGAGCTCACCCAGGAATCAAGTGTACGCTTCTCATCTAACTGCAAGCATAAAATTAGGGTAAGGTAGTTTCAGCATGAAACACAAATTACCCTCAGGGAAAAAAAATAAAAAGGAAAAAAAAATCAGACACTCTCTGGCATATATTGAACTGTAACTCTTCTGGAACCAGCACTGTTTTCACTCGCATATACTTCCATATACTAAGGTGCAGAAATAGCCTGCTAGTGTAATCTCAGGTCAACAGCCTTCTCCTCAATAGCTGATTTTGACTTTGTGTCCTGCCCACTTCAGGACAGGAAGGCTCCTGAATCCATCTGCTCAAGAGAAGAATAGGCTTTTTCATGTTTACCTGTCATTAAGGAAAGCTTCCCTACCATTTATTTCACCACATAGCATCACCTTAGAGATGATTGCAACAAATAAAGAGAATGAAGATCTGCCGTTGTCATACTCCAAAGCAAACCAAGGCATAACTTCCAATCACCTTCTTACTATATTCCATTTTTGCTGGCAGTTCTTTGAAAAATAGATGTACTTCAAACATGTATAGAAGTGTATCTATATGCCAAAACATATTATTAATGTACAATTAAAAAGGCACATGGCTGTGATTTTGTCCCCAAAGACCCTTTCCTGGTCTAACAGCTGAGGAGCAAATGATTTAAAGTCCTTTAAAGCTTCCTACACCTTTTTTTGCAAATAACAAAGCCTATTTCTCCTCCATATTTCTTGTCACAGATCTTCTATTTTCACGCTAATTTAAAAAGGAATTTCTCAATGTAGTCTTGGCTTCTTTTACTAGGTCAATAACAAGTAGTTCTATAGTGCTTATAAAGCAAGACTTAGCAAAAATGGAAAGTCTGAAATTTGTACAGATTAGGCTTTTCTCAGGTGTATCTACATCCATCAAGTTACCACAGCACTTGTACAAAATTATGTCCAACTTGATCAGTCTACATCACTCTGCATTGTTTGAATGCTACAAACATATCCGATAGTGTAAGTGTATTCAGACACACGGTTGCAGGCACTTCCATGACATATCATATACAAGATTTGCTAGACTGCTTTTACACTGCATGCAGGAGTGACTAAAATCAATGTGCAAATTAATCACAGTTTAGAAAAGCCTCTGGTGATTCCCCACAATGTTCATTCATTGCTAAACTGCTGGAAAGACATTAGTCAACCATGGAAAGGACCACTTTCTCCTCAGCCTTCCCATTCAAAATCTCTCCAACTAGGCCAAATAGAGCACTTAGACTGTGGAGTTTCCAGATTTGCCTGCAGGAACCCTTTGTGGTTGGAAAGTTTTCATCACATCCCTACCATTGACTCAAGAACTTGGTTTTTGATTTATGAACACCAAAATTATTACAATGAATCATGGAATCACAATCATCCTTCCTACCCCAGAGAGCTTTTGGCTCGGAATTTATCCTTTCAGTGTACCTCTTACAATAATTCATCCTCATGCTCTAAGAGTGCTCTGGGTGATGATCTGAGAAGTCATCTCTCATCAGGTCTCAGAGAACTGTGATTCACAGGACACTGCAAAGTCATGATTAGAAGTGCCTCTGACAGCTGATCATATTAACACGGGTGTTGATGCTCTCAGACATTCACATTCCAGGATCAGTTCCTTTGCTACCAGACTCAGTATCCCAGATAAAAACGATTATTTTATAACTTTAACCTAGTTTCCTTCATACCTGCTATGCCAGCCCTACAGAAACAATGTCATTTCTCTGCCATTCAGATAATTTTATTCCATTTTGGAAGGGATTCTACTAGATAAATCTAAGTATTTACATACTTCCTATAGAAAGCAATTTAGAAGTCAGGACATTGTTTCTATCTTGGTGTCTCACAGATATCTATCATTTTGGCCTACTGACTTTAAAAAAAAATGCTTGGCTTTAGATTTTTTACTGCTGAACTCCACCTGGTTATCCTTCTGGATAACCTCATACCTCTAATCACCCTACTGAAAGTCACTTGGCCTTTTCTCACCTGCTGTGTTGTTTAATATCTTTGTTGGCAACATGGACAATGGGATATAGTGCACCCTCAGCAAGCTTGACAACGACACCAAGCTGTGTGGTGCAGTCGACATGCTGGAGAGAAGAGATGCCATCCAGAGAGACCTGGACAGGCTCCAGAGGTGGGCCTATGCGAAGTTCAACATGGCCAAGTGCAAGGTCCTGCACCTGGTTTGGGGCTATCCCAAGCACAAATACAGGCTGGGTGGAGAATGGATTGAGAGCAGCAGGAGGAGGACTTAGGGGTGTCAGCGGTTGCAAAACTCAACATGAGCCAGCAATGTGTGCTGGCAGCCCAGAAAGCCAATCGCATCCTGGGTTGTATCAAAAGAAGCATGGCCAGCAGATTGAGGGAGGTGATTCTACCCCTTTACTCTGCTCTGCTGAGACCCCATCTGGAGTACTGCATCCAGCTTTGGGGCCCCCAACATAAGAAGGACATGGACCTTTTGGAACGGCTCCAGAGGAAGGCCACAAAGGTCTTCAGAGGGCTGGAACACCTCTCCTATGAAGACAGGCTGAGAGAGTTGGGGTGGCTCAGCCTGGAGATGAGAAGGCTCCAGGGAGACCTTATAGTGTCCTTCCAGTACCTAAAGGGGGCCTGCAGGAGAGATGGGGAGGGACTCTTTATCAGGGAGTGTAGAGATAGAAGAAGGGGTAATAGTTTTAAACTGAGAGAGGGTAGATTTTGGTTAGATCTTTGGAAGAAATTCTTCAGTGTGAGGGTGGTGAGACAATGGAACAGGTTGCCCAGAAAAGTTGTGAATTCCCCACCCCCATCCCTGGAAGTGTTCAAGACTAGGTTAGACAGGCTTTGAGCAACCTGGCGAAGCGGGAGGTGTCCCCGCCCACAGCAGGACGGGTAGAACTAGATGATACCTTCCAACCCAAACCATTCTGATTCTATAATTTAACCAAACCTTTACAGTTCTTTTGTTCTCTGTAGTATTTGATGTCTCACTTTTGCCTTCCTTCTCCATTTCTTGCCTTCTAAAAAGGAGGAAAACTATCATCTTCTGTATGTTGGAACAGTGGTGGCACAATAGTGCATCTGTATAGATAAAATGTATAGGGGACACATCTCAGGAGGATAATCCAAACTTCAATTCCTGCTTGGAAAGCCCTTTAAATGATATAGATGTGAAACATAATTTCTTCTAAAATCAGTGATGATCAATCAGAGGTACTTCTCAATCTGCTAATAATAAGCATCACTATGGAAGTACAGAGACACCAGATTGTCAGGTAAATGATACAAGACAGCTCATCTATGAAAGAGAAGAGCTTTCTGTTCTTTTTTGTGCCTCCTCCCCACATCCATTCTGGTTGTTCAGCACTTGAAAAAAACTACTTTGGAAATAATAATGCTTCTTGGTGTCAAACAGCTCAGGAATCTGACAAAAGTCAGAGGTGAGGAGATGTTTCCCTTACCAGGTCCCTTGCCTTGATAACAGAGGAAAGGTCTGTTTCAGACCCTATTCAAAGTGTTTATTTAATTACTGCATTTCTTTAGGATTGGACAAGCTGCCTTCCAAGACACATTGGCTAATGTTTATTAACAGAAAGGGGCTTTGCCTTGCTAAATCATGTTTGCTGTGTTGGCACTTACTCAACAAAGAAGAAGAATGGTAAAGAGCTGGAATCGCATCAGAAAACAACCTCTAAGGCCAGCTTTCTGGGGTTGCTTTGAACTCTCACTCTTCATTATTTTATGTACCCAATCTCCTTTGTGCTTACATAACGAGGGTAAGAAACAACATGAGTCTTGCCTTTAGGATTTTTAATCAAAGCTGTAACCTTCCTCATTGCAACAGTGGATTTTCAAGCTCCAAAGCAACTGTATAAATTAAAATCCTATGTTTCTGTGGGCTATGCATGGACCTGTTTGAAATGTTCTTAATACGAAGAGCCTGCTTCCACTGTCAGAAAGGGGAAGGAAGTTTCAGGAACTCTAGGCTTGCATTGTCCCACACAGAGATCTGTGACTGACAGACTACTGCACACGGTTTGTGCAGACTTGTGAACAGACTGAGCTCTCCCTCCCTCCTGGGCGAGGAACTCACCTTCAAGCCCTTAAGAAATGTGCAACAGGCTTTCTTCAGATCCGTCTACTGCTGGACTGAGAAACAGAGAACCCAGCCATACATGCAGCAGAGGAGGCAAAGGGCTGGTCATTTTAAGATGTACCTACCCAGTGCGCAATACACTCCCTAGGCCCCCAAAACATCAGAGGCACATCTGCTCCCCCAAAATACTGTGTAGCAAATTCAGGGGTGAAAATGTAATGAGCCAGAGAAAGAACATCAGGTTAGATCCACAGCTTTTCTAATAACCCAACACCAAGACTTACGCAACTGTCCCAGTGAACTCCCAGCACTTGGGTAAATATGGAGCTATTGGCAGCTGAGAGCTGGGAGGTGCGAGGAGGATGCACACTGAGGCACAGCAGGGCCAGGAGGGTGCTTGGGGCGGCCCTGGTGGGGGCGATCAGCCCAGGGGTCAGGGGACCAGGGGCTGGGGTTGGGCTGACAGTATGGATATGGGCAGAAGGTGCTAGCCAGTGGCGCAGTGGGGTAGCTCCCACTCAGGAGGGAAGTGGAGAGACAGGTGGAGGAGCATCCCTTGGCAGGGGTTTCCCACTTTCTCCCCACTTCCTCTCCATTAGTTTTCTATTGGAGGCAGAAAGATTATGCTCCCCTTAGGCTATCTCCATCCCTAGTGCCTGTGCTGGTGAGAGAGGGGCATGAGGCAGGCACGCTGGAATGGGCACAGGCAGGAGATGAGGATGCTCAGTGAGTCATTTGTCATGTGCCTTTGTTGGAGCTGGGACTGCAGTGAGGGCTGCGTTTGGGATAGCACATTCTCTTGTCCATTGTGCTGTGTTTCTTCCACCTGCCTTTATGCCGGCTTAACCGGTGATCAGAGATGCCAAAGTTCTGGGTTTCAGGGACTGGAGAGGGAGAGGAAATGTTTCCAAGCTGTGCAGGTGCACATCTGCATTCACTTGCAGGTTTGCAAACTGCAGGTTATATGCTATAAAGCCAACGGCTCCCCGTGAACATCACCCATGCTTCCTGTGGATGTCACCTTCAGGGGCACCACAGGGTTTTCCCAGCTCCATGCCTAAAACGCGTCCCTTTCTTGAAGTCGAGGTGGACAAGAGGGTGGCCCCTGCCCCCGGATGGGGGTCAGTGCTGACGGGATGCGTTTTCCACAGGTTTCTCCCAAAGGTAGGCCACACAGTGGGCCCATGCTGAGTAGAACTGGCAGGGCCCAGGCCCAGCACTGGGGTGTGAGTAAGACACCCGAAGGATGACGCACGGCAATGGCTGCCTATGCTCTGCTGGAAAGAAGAAGCAGAAACGCCGCTGCACCTGCGAGGCTATTGTCTTTTCCGAGATTTTGCACTTTTTGCCTGATGAGATTAGTGGTGTTGGGTGGGAAGGCTGCACGAGTTTCCCAGCGGAACGGGCAGGAAACTTGAGCCCCGTACCGCCCAGCACAGCACGGCCGCGATCCCAGCCCCGCTGTGAGCCACGCAGCGCCCCGCAGCCAAACCCGAGGCGAGTATCCGGTGTGGTGTGGCCGTTACCGCGGCCGCAACGCCGGGACTTCGGCCCTCCGGCGGCGCGTGCATGGAGGGACGCGGTGCTGCCCGCCGGGGCTGGAGATGCCGCCCGCGGGGGAGCGGGCCCAGGCGTCACATCGGCCGTCTACAAAATAAACCACTTCGAAACCCAGTACCGCTCCGTACCGCGTTGACACTTCCCTCCGCTCAGTTCTGCTGCTTTTCCCGGTTCTGCCGCAGGCGGACGCACTTGGAGGCGGGGGCGCCCCTCGTCCGGCGACACGCGAGCGGTACGGACCCTCCAGCTGTGAAGAAGCCGCGGATACTGCTGGTGTCAGCCACAAGGAGGTGCCCCCCGCCCCACCCGGCCCGGCCGAGCCCGGCCCGGCGCAGACCCCTCCGACACCGGCGACATCCCCCCTGACCCGCCGGTGCCGGGCCGCGCGCGACCCCTGACGGCGGCGCGTGGCACTGCGGGTCCTTCAGCAGCCAATCGCCGTCGAGGAGAGCGCTGGGGGCCGCCCACCGGCTCTGCCGCGGTTGGCCGCCCGCTGCTAAGTGACGGGCGGGGCGGAGGCGAGGCGGGGCGGGGCGGGGGAGGGCGGGGAACTCACCTCCCGGGAGGGGCGGGACCACGCCGCGCCGGCGGCACGTCGTGGGGCTTTGTCGGACAGGCCGGGCAGCCAATGGGAGGTGGCGGGAGGGAGGGTTGGGTGGGGCGCGCGCAGTGCGCTGGACGACGCGGGGCCTGCGGGCTGCTCGGGGCTGCGGGCGGCCGCCGCCCGCCTGCCTTCCCTCCTTCCGTCCCTTCTCCGCCTGCTCGCCGGCTGCCTTTGTGCCTGTCGCCGATTGCCGACATGCTGCGCCCCCCCGCGCTCGCACCGCTGTCGCCCGGCGGCCTCTGCTTGTCGCTGCGCCACTGAAAGAGGAGGAGAAGGAAGCGGCGAGGAGGAGGTTGCCAGCCCGCCCGCCCGCCGCCTCATGCCGCCGCCCCGTCCCGCCGCCAGCCCGCGGACCTGCATGGACGGGCATGGGGAGAGCTGCGCCTTCCCGCGCCCCCGGGGCTGAGCCGCCGCGCCCCCGCGGACCGCCCCGCCCGTCGCTCGCCGCCCTCGGCCTACTCCTCGGCCTGGGGTTGCTGCTGGGCTCAGGTACGGGGTTGGGGCGGGGGAGGCCGCAGTGCGTGGGGCCGGGGCTCGGCGGGGACCGCGAGGGAGCGCCACTCTCCTTCCCCCTCTCCCCCTACCCGGGCGCGGGTAGCGTGCGGGCAGCGCCCTGCGGGGTGCGGGGCGATAGCCTGTGGAGAAGGTGGGGGGGGGGGGCACGGATGCAGCCCTGGAAGCGGCGGGGGGGAAGGCGGGCAGTTCTGTGAAAGCGTTTCACTCCAGCTGGAGCGCTTTTACACCTATTTATCGTTTTCGTGAGATAAATTGTAGGGAGAGGGCATCCGATTTTAGTCAAATCGTTGTTCGTTCACTCCTCTCTCTACCAAGAGTCTACTGGAAGCAGCAAAAAAATTCCCTAAAGTGGCAGGGAAGGTGTGGAGGGACAGATTTATTAAACTTATTTGATAACTTGACTGGCTGACTTAGCTAAACTAATTTATATTTGATTAAAATATTATCACGAATCATAACTGAAGGGAAATACAATAAAAATTTTGATGCTTTGAAAGTCAGGCTCTGGACCAACATGGCCTGTGTCATTTTGCGTGGCATAGACCTTTCTTATTTGTGTATCTGCAAACACAGAATTTGATGGTGTTTTTTTTTTTGTTTTTGTTTTTTTGTTTTGTTTTGTTTGTTTTCTTTTACAACGCTACATATCACTTGCACAAAGATCAAGTGATAAACTTAATTGGTCAGTCTTGGGTACAGGTTAGAGGATTCCTCCTTGTGCTTTGTGTTGTCTTGGGATTTTAACAGGAGGTTTGTGTCAGCTAACCATCCCAAGCAGAACATGTTGCCCATATAAATTCATGGTTTGGATATTCAGAGTAAGTCATGTGAGTAAGTGACTCACAGGAGGGTCAGCTAAGGGGCAAGCAAAGAAATTGCTAATATTCTCTTATCACTGTGTGAGTTGAAGAAAACACCTGTGTTTAAAAACGAAAAGTGCGACATTACTCTTCAGTCTGTTTCCCACTCCTCATCTCAGGAGTTAAGGAACGTTTTAATTAGGCTGCTAAAATCAGACTATTTTACTTTGCTTATGCCTATTTCACTTGAAGGACACACAAAACAAGGGAAATGTTGTAAAGAGGTGTTTGAGGGGAGGAAAAAGTATCTGTAAGGTATATTGTATTTTCCTGTTTTTTCACACTTCAGTGTGCCTTTGTAAGCATTCTTGTGGTGTTCAGAATCTGCTTGATTGAACGACAGTTTTAAATTACAGGTTAATGTATGCACAGCCAAATTGTATAGGTCATAAAAGGCACAAATAAGCACAGCAAGTCTTTAGTAGATATTTTTGGGTGCTTCGACAGCTATTGCATGAAGTCTTGCACACACTCCTGATGAAAGTCTGTTTTCCAGCATGGGAAAACATTTGGGAAAACATTCTTTGCATGGGAGGCAAGCCTGTCTCCCCTTGAATGGGGTCCTAGTTTTTAACCCCTTTGGCTCTTTCCTTTAGTGCAACTTGAAGCCTTGTTTGTTTTGTTTCTGCTCCTCATGAGTTCTTGTGTAAAAGTTACCTGCAGAAGACTGTTGTTAGCTGCCATGAGAATCTGGAAGGATTTCAGATCATGACAGTGTGAGCTGTGGAGGAGAGGGCTGTAAAACCCCAGTTTGCTTGCTGGGATGGTAATTATGCTTTCTTTGTGGAAATCAGGTGACCAGATAAGGCCTAAATGGTTTGTTTGTGTAAACTGAACTGTGTACCTGTTGCATACATCTGATAAGGCTTTCATGAGGAGAGGATTTCTTTGTCCATTGTCTTATTAATGAACTATACTGTAAGAGGTACAGCTGTTGCAGTGTATGGATTCCTTAGCTGGCAATTTGCACTTCAGACAGCTGTGAGTTTTCTCACTCATTTATCCCAGAAAGTGAGCAGTGAAGCTTTAACTATGGCAGTGCCAGGGAAATCAAGCAAGAAGAATTTATGGTGTGCCTGCTTTCCTACCCTCTTTCCGTTCAGACTGCTTTCTAGGAGAGAAACTTAGTTTTCTGCTTCATTCAGTCTGGTTTTGTTTATACTTATATTCCTTGCTGCCTTCACCGCATCCTCCTAAGGGGCAGGACTTTGTTTAAAAGTTCAGTAATTTGTGTAAAGCAGTGAAAGGCTAAATGGAGACTTGCTTATCGACTAAATAATTAACTTAAGCACAGAACTCCAGCATCACCTTCATGTCTGGAAAGAAATGCTGGGCTCATACTTGGCAGGAGTTAGTGCTCTAGATTTCCATCTAGACAATATTAAGTAATGGATTAAGTCATGCATGGGTTATCTCAGCCTTTGAGATGGTCTGTAGCGCTATCTTTATGCCTCCCAACCTCTTTTTCTGTATTATATATTGTTTCCCTAATGGGTGAGCACTGTCCATTGTCTTCAGATTGTTTTTTAACAGTCCCTGTGGGTGTGGAATGTGGCATTGCAATCTAAGAGGTTTCCTTGATTTCTCTGTGCCATCTGTTTCGTGCTTAGGTGATTGCCAGCTGCAAACATCTTGTCGAATCCAGAAGTGCACCACTGATTTTGTCTCCTTAACATCCTATCTAAACTCAACTCTTGAGGACTTTGATTTGGAGTTCTGTAAGGCCCTGCGAGGGTACTCTGCCTGTACCTATCGCAATTCCAAAGTATGCCGTGGAAACCTAGACTACCATTCTGTGGTGCTTGGGATCAGCGACCTCATGAGACAGAGAAACTGTTCCAAAGATGGACCCACATCCTCCACCAACCCTGAAATCACCCAGGATCCCTGCGATTACAGTGGCCACACAGAAGCTAGAAAACATCAGGGCGGGGAGAAGACTCCTACTACTACTTACTTATTTTGTGGCTTGTTTGGTGATCCTCATCTGAGGACTTTTAAGGATCACTTCCAGACATGCAAAGTGGAAGGCGCTTGGCCCCTGATAGACAATAACTACTTATCAGTGCAAGTGACCAACGTGCCTGTGGTCCCAGGATCCAGTGCTACTGCTACAAATAAGGTATGGATTGTAATTAAGCACTGTGCAAGTGTGTGTAAGTAAAAGGCAAAGACGGTAGAGTAAGTCACTTAGCCCTTAACAGTTAAAAGGTGGAGCAGCTTGAGATTGCAGTAGTCTTAAGAGAGTAAAACTGTCAGCCTCTTCTTTCTGAGAATCAAAGTAAACTTAAACCAGGTCCTTTTCTTACTTCTCCCCACCACAAGAAAACCTTGTACATATCACCATATAAGCCTTCAAGGATACTGAACTTAATGCTTTAAAGCAGTTACCAGATTGCAGCATCTGTGACTGCCTCTGCACTAAGTAGAAATTCTTGATGAGGAGCAAATAAAAGGTGTAAGTAATTCTCTAAATTGTATAGCCATAACAGTGGGAAACAAAAAATACTGTCAGTGGCACAACAAATGAGTTATCAAGGCACCAGGGGTTTGGAGCAAAGACAAAAAGGGGAAGTGCAGAGAATTGAGGTAGCAAAAAATTACATCGATGCCAAGTGATTGTCAGAAGAGTTTAGGAGCCTGGCTTTACTAAAGAAGCAGCATCCTGAAAATTCTGCTTAGAGTGCGAGTCCCTGTTCAGACAGGCAGGCCTTAAGATTGCTCTCCTCTTGGCCACTTGAGGTGGCTGGAGGAAGAATGCGTGCACTTGTATTGATAGCTTTTTAGCTATCAATAGCTAAATCAGTTTAGATTGTGCCATTTCCTTATCCTAAGAATCTGGTACTTGTCTCTTTCTGCTGAAGGAGATAGCAAGGAAGAAAATGAGGAGCTATAAGGCATGAACCTGGCTAAGGTTTCACCCCTGGCTCTGGAGGTAAAAATGCTCTAACTTTTAGGGACTTGCGCAAACATTTGAAGCTGTGGCTATTGCATATCTCATTCCCTTTTTGGAATGAAATGGTCACTTCTGTGGTAGTGTAGCTCTACAAATGTCAAGAAGGCAAGTCATGCTATGTGTATACATTTTCAGTACCATCAACATTGGGGAATTTTAACTGTTTTGTTAAGCTCAGAAATAGATTTTTTTATTACTAAGGTCGAGAGCAGGGTGTGCCAGTCACAGTAGGCTAGAGCCTGCACATCTTCCATAGAGATGGCTGTGCAGTAATATTAATAAGTGAAAATCAGTTTTGTTATTGGATTCATACTGGGTTCTGAGGTACTGACTAATATCAGTGTTTGTATGAATGAAGGAAACTTGCAGAAACCAATGGATGGACTAACACATCACTGAAATTCAGAATCCCCTTTTGTATACTTGTACCTGTTCCAAGAACAGTCTGCATCATGAACGAGCTCTGAGGAGCATAAAATGAGGGAATGAGGCTAACCTGAGTAAGCTTTCCAAAAAGACTTAGGTCCCTTGAAATATGCTCCAGTGGCTCTTTTTGAAGGCTTTTAAGTACAAGAAAAAGCTTCATTTCATAATCTGCAGTAAACTTTTGACCTCAGTTTTTTGTTGAAGTGTTGCAGAGTGTTCTGTATTTCCTCGTTCCTGGTAATTCTGGAGGAAAAAGTTGAGAATCATCTTGTGTACAAGTTGTGTGGGTGGCTAGGGTGTGATGGTAGTGGATAGTAGTAGATAAGTGATCTTAGCCTTTAGCCATGTTCTGACAATGATTCACTGTGGAAGCATGTTAAAGTATATGTCTTCTCAAACCAAGGGGAGAACTTCAGGAGATAAATGTCAGTACCTACTGCAGGGGAATATTTTAAAGGGAATACCTTCTGTCTATTTATTCTCAATGTTTTAGTATTTTTATTTGACTTGTCATTCCGGAAAAAGTGGTAATACGTTTTTCTCTTTTATAATAGTGGCTTACTATCCCTGCTGTTGAACAAGTACATCTAAGTGTGCAGAAGAAATTAAATGACATAAGATTTATGGTTTGGGTTGTTGGAAATATCTCTAATGCTAATATCTGTTACGTGTTGTATAGTCCTTGAGTTATTTCTTCTTTTGGAAGTAATCAAACTTATCAGCACACTTGCTTGTTGGAATGAAGGTTGTTTGAATGTACAAGTAACTTAACAAGGTAACTTTTAATATCTCTAATGTGTCCTCTTGACACCTTTTTTTGTTTATGGAGCAGACTATGAAAGATTCAGAAAAGGCTTGTTAAACTAGACTGCCACTGCTAGTTTAAGTCCTGTGACCTTTTTTCCTCTGCAAGTGTTCCATTTTGATTGTGGTGGTGGTCTACATCTTCCTGGGAATAATTCCCTAATTTTGGCCACAGGGTAGCTTAAGGCACCTTTAAAGTGCTACCAGGAGAAGTTCAGTTACTTTTATCTATGAAGCATGTTTTCCCTAGCTGAGAGTCTGCAAACAGGTCTTCTGCATTTTTCATAAGAAAAGTTTCCAGAACATTATCCATTGTTGGTCTTGCTAATTTTTCATTGTGGATATTTGAGATAGGTGTTTAATGGTAAGTAATAACAAAGGTTTGTGCTGAACTTAAGTTGTACAGAAGCCAAAGCAAATACTAAATCGCTAACTAGCCTACTTGATCCATTCTAAAGCAGACCTAATGAAGGCAAATAGAAAAATAGTAGAAAATACAGTTTATCCTGAATGTACTTTTTTAGGGGATGTGATTTAAGAAGCTGTAGGAACAGATTATTTAATCTTCACACTGTATGCAGTGGGCTTTTGAAAGGAGCGTACCATCACTTGCCCTTGTAGGTATGTGTCACAGCATTAAGGACATCGGCAGTGAAGGGATCATTATGTGTAAAGTAAGTTAGCTTGTTTCTACATAACCTATGAGACTTGAGTAACCCTAACAGTGTGAGGGCTGTCCATTAAGTTCATAAAGGACAAGAGAATGCCAAGAGGAGACTTTAATATAGAATGTGAAGAACAAAAGTATGTTCCCCACCTTCTGGTGGATCTGGCAGGAAAATATGAAAACCAGGAAAACTCTTCCTTTAATTCCTAAATTGGAACTCCTCTTGTGGGAGTTGTGTATTTATTCACAAAATGGTCTTGACAACTTGTTTGTAGGTGTTTTGCCTATTTGAGATGCCCATAGTAACAACATCTGTTTCTTCACAGTGAACAAAGCTATTGTATGTTCTGTGGTCTCCCTGAAGCTTGAAAATCCAGGTTTTTTTGAGCTTGTCTGATGTGCTCATGCTCCTTGGCATAGGATCCTAGGGTCTTTCAGATGGAGAATGAAGGGTCATCACCAAGTAGCTGGGAAACTGAGTTAAATCTCTCCTTTCTTTTTCTATCTGATAGGTTTCCTGTGTTAGTTTTGGGAAGGTCACTGTCATCTTTATGTCTGATTTCTACAGCTATAGAGAAAGAGCTTCTGTCTTGGGATTTCATGAGAATAAATGGCTATTACAAGGGGACAGGTAGGAAGGGTATTGTAGAATGCATTAAATAGAAATGGCTTTTTTATTTATTGCGTGCTTTATTTGGAGGGGTGCAAAGCCTTCGTTGGCTTTCATCACTGTGACAGGTGTTCTGGGTATCATTAGTGTAGTCATCCCTCTATAGTAAATGAGGCAGAGATGCTTGGGCTTGCCTGGGGAAAATTTTCCTTCTTGTTTGCAGCAACTGGAAATTAAGTTTTTCCTATCCTGGTGTTTTGTAGTGGATAGCTTGAGGGTGGAAGAGTGAGTAGAAGGATAGAGAAGGAAAAAAAACACAGAGCTGTTACTGTAGTGGATTTACCGGGCATATAGCTTTGTTCCTGGGAATTAGTGGTATTAGCAGGGTAGGGAAATGTTGCACGTAAACATTTTGACTCTGGGAAAAACACTTAAATCTCTTCTGCAGCATAGTTTCTATTTTTGCAGGAAATCATTGCAGACCGAACACAGTGTGTCTAGCTTCCTTTAAGTAATACTAAAACATTTGTCTTCCAGTTACCATTCAGTTGTTCTTTTAAGTAAGAGCATCAGATAACTGATCATGCGTGATTAGTTTTTTTTGTCTTTGTGGACATCCTGCCGAAGGTAAAGATGAATTTATCTTTATTTCTCAGAAGTAGTAGATACTCCAGTTTTGTTAGAGGACATCATGGAATCATTTATGTTGGAAGAAACCTTTAAGATCATCTAGTCCAACCATAAGCTTAGCACTGCCAAGTCTCACTAAACCGTGTCCCTAATGGCACATCTGCAGCTATTTGAGTACTTCCAAGGGTGGTGACTCAACCAGCTCCCTGAGCAGTCTGTTCCAATTATGGACAACCCTTTCAATGAAGAAATTTTTCCCAATATGAAACTCCCCTAGTGCAACTTGAGGCCATTTCCTTTTGTCCTGTTGCCTGTGACTTAGGAGAAGAGACTGACCCCCACCTTACTACAACCTCCTTCCAGGTAGTTGTAGAGAACAATAAGGTCTCCCCTCAGCCTCCTTTTCTCCAGACTGAACAACCCTATTTTCCTCAGCCACTCCGTGTAAGACTTGTTCTCCAGCCCCAGCTTCATTGGTCTTCTTTGGACAGACCCTGATACCGCAATGTCTGTCTTATAGTGAGGGGCCCAAAACTGAACACAGTATTTGAGGTGCAGCCTCACCAGTGCCGAGTGCAGGGGAATGATCACTTTCCTAATCCTCTGGGCCACATTATGTCTAGTACAAGCCAGGATGATATTGGCCACCTGGGCACAATGTCAGCTCATATTCAGCCAGTTGTTGACCAACACCCCAAGGTCTTTTCTAACAGGTAGCTTTCCAGTCATGCTTCCCCAGGGCTGTAGAGCCATCCTGTCCTCAAGCAGATCAGCACTCCTGCCCAACTTGGTGTGGTCTGCAAACTTACTGAGCTTCACTGGTGTAAAGATAAACAATGTTCTTCCCTGGTATTCAGTGCAGCCTGGCCTTACTAGAGGTGCTTCTGTAGGATAAGCTGTGGCATTTTGGCAGGTGTTAAACTGTTTTCTTGTCTGTGGTGATTCTAGGGCTGCTGGACAACAGTTACAGACATTTCAGTATCTTCAATGCCTGCTATTAGGGGGTGGAGAGGGAAGAAGAGATGTATACATCCTCAGCAGCACCTGTACGATTGTTTTTTAAAGCCTTTGGGGTCTCAATGGCACAATAGGACAGAGAATAAATCAATTGTTATAAGTGACATTTTTTTCTCAGACATGGCAATGGGAGTTAATGTTGTGCACTTAAAAAGGCTTTATTGCCATGTAAATTTTACAGCCCTATGGTGGGGGGATGAACATCTCTCCATCTCTTTTCCTTTAGACTGAAATGGTGCCTAAGGAAAGCATCTGAATGTTTTCTCATGGGTGTGAGGTAGGTCATGCAGAACTATGCTAAAGATAAAGCTGAGAAGCATGAATCATAGAATAGTTTAGCTTGGAAGGGACCTTAAAGATTGTGTAGTTCCAACCTCCCTGGCATGGGAGACAACTAGACCAAGTTGCTTAAAGCCCCATCCAGCCTCGTCTTAAACACTTCCAGGGATGGGGCATCCACAGCTTCTCTGGGCAGCCTGTTCTAGTGTCTTGCCACCCTCACACTAAAGTATTTCTTCCTAAGATCTAAATCTACCCTTGCTCAGTTTGAAACCGTTAGCCCTTGTTCTATCTCTACGCTCCCTGATAAAGAGTCCCCCCCACCTCTCTCCTGTAGGCCCTCTTTAAGTGTTGGAAGGCTGCTATAAGGTCTCCCCAAAGCCTTCTGTTCTCCAGGCTGAACAACTCCAACTCTCTCAGCCTGTCTTCATAAGGAGGAGTCCTCCAGCCCTCTGATCATCTGGCCCTAGCGAATAGCAGGGTGTTTTTTTTCAGCTGCATCAGAGTGCCATTTCAGCAGTCTGCCTGACCTACACTGCTTTTTGCAGACTTACAGACATGTCACTGGTGTCACAGTGGGATCTTATCTGCTTCCCTGCTGCTCTCTGTTAGGAAGAGAAATGCTCAGTAGGAAAATCTAATGTCATGAGAAACATTGTGGAATCACTCTTTCAGTGCACATGTTCCACTGGTTGGCTATTCAGTTGTTATATACTCCCATAACATACTTGTAATCAACATTCCCTGCCTCTACCTAGCTTTCCTTGTTACCTAGCTTTTCCTTATCTGCATGCTTACTGTAATGTTTCCAAGACATATGTTGTGGCCATCTGTGCTTGGCATAGTAACTGGGAAGGATGGGGTGAGTCTGTGAATTTTAGTAGCACCTTGGGTCTTCAGCAGTACGCAGGTAGATTCCACATGATTACATGGTGGTACAAACCCTTGCCTGAAAGTACAATCCAGTGATGATGAAGTGCATGTATGCCAAAGCATACAACATTGGCAAGAAATAGGAAGGGCTGGAAGCCATTGTGAAGCTGGAAAACTGATATAATTGCAATCATGGAAACATGGTGGAATGACTCACACATCTGGAGTGCTGCAGTGGATGGCTATAAAATCTTCAGACGGGACAGGCAATGAAGGAGAGTTAGTCCTGTATGTTAGGAAGTCTGACTATCTAGGGCTTGATGAAGGTGATGAAGGGGTTGAGTGATTATGGGTAAGAATCAGAGGAAAGGCCCATATGGCAGCTATCATCATGAGTGTCTGTTGTAGACAATCCAAACAGGTTGAAGAGTTGGATGAAATACTGTACAATCAGCTGAAAGAAGTTCCATGGTCTTTAGCCCATGTTAGCATGGGGAACTTCAACTTACCAAATGGCTGCTGGAAATACAATACAGAAGAAAGGAAACAGTCTAGGAGGTTCCTGGAGTGTGTGGAAGATAACTTCCTGACACAGTTGGTGACAGAGCCAACTAGGGAAAGCACCTTGCTGGACCTGTTGTTTGCAAACAGTGAAGGGCTTGTGGGTGATATGGTGGTTGCAGACTGTCTTGGGCATAGCAATCATGAAATGATAGGGTTTTTTATTCTTGGAGAATTAAGGAATGTGGTTAGCAGAGCTGCTACCTTGGAATTCAGAGGGCAGAAGTGCCTTGGGAGGCACTTCTGAAGGGCAAGGGAGTCCAGGAAGGCTGGGCATTCTTCAGGAAGGAAATCTTGAAGGTGCATGAGCAGGCTGTCCCAATGTGCCCAGGAAGCTGAGCTGATGGGGAAGAAGACCAGCTTGGCTGAACAGACAGCTTCTGCTGAAACTTTTCTGGAAAAAAACAGAATTTATGACCTTTGGAAGGAAGAAGGGGCAGACAACTCAGGAGGACGACAAGGTTGTCATGAGGCTATATAGGGAGAAAATTAGAAGGCTCAAAGCTTGACTAGAGCTTACTCTGGCTAGTAAAGTAAAAGGCAGTAAAATGTTTCTATAAATGCATTCACAGGGAAACATAGAGACAAAGAATGAGAAAAAGGCTGAGGTACTCAATGCTTTCTTTGCCTCAGTCTTTAACAGTAAGACCAGTTGTTCGCCTGGGTACCCTGCCATTGAGCTGGAAGGCAGGGATGGGGAGCAGAATGAAGCCCCCATAATCCAAGGGGAGATGGTTAGCAACACGCTGCACTACTTAGACACACATGAGTTTATGGGGGCCGATGGCATCCATCCAAGGATACTGAAGGAGCTGGCACAAGTGCTCACCAATCCACTATCCATCATTGATCAGCAGCCCTGCCTAACCAGGGGGGTCCCAGAGACTGGATGTTAGCAAATTTGACACTCATCTACAAGAAGGGCCAGAGGGAGGATCTGTGGAAGTACAGGCCTGTCAGCCTGACCTCGGTGCCTGGGAAGGTTATGGAGCAGATCATCCTGAGTGCCATCATATGGCATATACAGGACAACCAGGCAATCAGGCCCAGACAGCATAGGTTGATGAAAGGCAGGTCCTGCTTGACTAACCTGATCTCCTTCTATGACAAGATCAGATTAGCAGATGAGGGAAAAGCTATGGATGTTGTTCACCTGGACTTTAGTAAAGCCTTTCATACAATTTCCCACAGTGTTCTTTGGACAAACGGGCTGCCCATGGTTTGGATGAGCATACTGTTTGCTGGGTAAAAAACTGGCTGGAAGGCTGAGCCCAAAGAGTTGTGGTGAATGGAGTTAAATGCAGTTAAATGCAGTTGGCAGCTAGTCATGAGTGCTGTTCCCCAGGGATTGGTGTTGGTGCCAATTCCTCTTTAGTGTCTTTATCAATGATCTGGATGAGGGGATCACGTGCACATTCAGTAAGTTCGCAGGTGAAGATACCAACTTTGGTGGGAGTGTTGATCTGCTTGAGGGTAGGAAGGCTCTACACAGGGATCTGGACAGGCTGGATCGATGTGCCAAGGCCAAAGGTATGAGGCTTAACAAGACCAAGTGCCAGGTCCTGTGCTTGGGTCACATCAGCCCCATGCAATGGTAACAGGCTTGGGGAACAGTGGCTGGAGAGCTGCCTGGCAGAAAAGGCACTTCAAGAAAGATACTGAGATGCTTGAGTGTGTCAAAAGAAGATCACTGAAGCTGGTCTAGAGCATTTGAGGGAACTGGGGTGTTTAGCCTGGAGAAAAGGAGACTCAGGGGAGACCTTCCCACTCTCTACAACTTTTCACAAGTAACAAATGATAAGACAAATCAGCTTCAAGTTGCACCAGGGCAGGTTTAGATTAGATATTGGGAAAAATTTCTTAACATTCACGGCTATCAGTCATGTGAACAGACTGCTCAGGGAAGGAAAGTGTTGCTTTTGTTAAAGCCACACATGGGCAGGCACCTTAAATACATGAAGGCCTTCCAGAAATTTCACTTTTTGTCAGGTCAGTAGCTCCATCCTTGAAAGGGTTTGCATATGCAGTGGGATTTAAGCTATCTTTGTGATCAGTACACTCAGTGAGACTGCTGTTACTGGCATTAGTAGGAGTGGAACAATGAAGTCCAAAATAAAATATTTGAAGTGCATGCTGAATGTGTGTGGTTTTTTGTTTATTTTTAGTACTGTCAGTGTAGCTGATGTTTGTATATTGTATCTTCAGGTGAGTCCCTGGAACAACCTTATTTTCATCTTCTAAGATTCCTTACTGCAGTAACTTAAGAGCTTTGTATGTGCCCAGAGAACAAAGTCCAAATACCGATAGTTTAAGAAAACTTTCTTTGTCTGAAGATTCTGCTATTTGGATTTTTCTGTCCTAGGTATAGAAAAGGTAGCTTGTTTCTCATCCTTAAACAGTGATACATGAAAAGCTTTGTGAGGATGTTCCCAAAACCCAACAAGACTGTAGAAAATGCTGTAGGCACATGTGCACAAGTAAAGTGTTAAATTTGTTTGAAATAAACATTTTCACTATTTAATGTTTTCTGCTGTCCCAAGAACTTAAACTGAGAAAGGCTTGCGGTGAAATCTGCTTCATCTCCCTTTGCAATAAGCTCCTGAGTATCTCTCAGTACTACGACATGAGATTGAGGTAGGAGCGGGTGATCAGGGAAGGACCTTACAGAACTCTGCTTTTACTGATCTGGCCTATGAGTTAGAGAGATGTCACATGGCAGAAAACACAATATCCAAACCTAATCCTTTAAACTGCAGTGTTTAAATATGAGTATGTCCTTGGAAAGTCTTAATGATATCTGTTGATTCTCTTTTGGAACCTCCTTGCAAGGTATGTGGAGGCCTTCATTGACTTAACAGTTGTTCAGCCCTCATTCAGCATGCAGTGTTACTGTTAATCTTGCTTTAGGGTGAAGGCTTCTGCTCTCCTTCTCTGTCTCTGAAATGGCATGCATTTCATTCTTGCAGAGGAGGGAGCTTTGGAGAAAACAATTTGGTGGCTGTTTCCTGATAAATTTTGCCAGGTGCCTTGCTTAACTGTTTCATCACACAGTTCTGTGTCTCATTAAAACCATTAACTCTTTAACTCTAGACTCGTTCAGGTGCTGAGCAGTCTTAAGCTTCTGTTGAAATGTAAATCATTCTTTCCTTGCAGAGCAGTGCAAATGTGCTTGAGAGAATAGGAATGCTGCTTTGAGCAGACTGAGATAGAAATCTGTTTCATCAAAACTGTGTTACATAAAATGTAAGACCTGATTTAGTGCATGAAGCTCTGAATTATATGCAGAATTACTGATCACTTGACAGATGGTGGGTTTCTCTTCTTTGAGTTGCTGAGCTTACTTCACTAAGCATGAAGTTTTGAGGTGGGCGTTACAGCAGCAAGGGCACTTCTGGATTTTGGACACAGGCATTCAAGCTTTGCTGTGGTCCATAGGCATCATTTTACCAAATTGCTTGACTACAGATGGTCTCAGGGTGGCTGTATAACTGATAAATGCACAGAAAAGCCGTTGGAAATTTCCAGTTGGACAGCATCAGTGGGAAAATAGGAAATCAAAATAGCAAGTATTGTCTGTTTCTATGAGAGAGAAAGACAGAGAGTGTTCACTAACTGGGACAAGCCAAACACTGGAAACTAATGTAATACTGTTTAGGGTATGTCTGCATATTCCAAAGGATATTTTTTTACACTAACATTGCTTTTTTTTTTCCTCCTCCCCACCCCCAGATAACTATTATCTTTAAATCATACCAAGACTGTACAGATCAGAAAGTATATCAAGCAGTGACTGATGACTTGCCTGCAGCTTTTGTTGATGGTACAACAAGTGGAGGTGATGGGAACACCAAGAGCTTGCGAATTGTGGAGAAAGTCAGTGGCAAATACATCGAAATGCATGCCAGGTACATTGGGACTACAGTGTATATACGCCAGCTTGGGCACTACTTAACATTGGCCATTCGCATGCCTCAAGAGTTGGTCATGGCCTACGAGGAGAGCCAGGATCTGCAGCTGTGTGTGAATGGTTGCCCTTCAAGTGAACGTATTGATGATAGTGGCCACTTACCATTGCCTGTGGGGCAGTTGGTCCCTCAGAGTGGTGCTCCTCATCCCCGGTCAGTGTACACACTGGAAACTGCCACCACCAAATGCCATGAGAAGATGCTGGTGAAGGACATCTATTTTTACTCCTGTGTATTTGACCTACTCACCACTGGTGACGCTAACTTCACGGCTGCTGCTCACAGTGCCTTGCAGGATGTGGAGGCACTGCACCCCAGAAAAGAGCACTGGCATATCTTTCCCAGCAGTGAAGGTGGTGGTGTGGGAAGGAGTAGCAAATTCTCTGTCTCTCTTGGACTTGTGTGCTTGATCCTTGTTGCGTTTTTGTAGAGGTTTTTTTTGTCTATAACAAAGTTTTGAAATATATATTGTCATAATATATTGAGTAAAGATGAGTATATATGTATATACCATGTATATGAGGGGATGCTTTGTCTTGGGACACCCAGCAGACTGTACATATTGTGTTCATGTTTTCCTGTCTGTTTGATGTAGTATACTTTGTATCTATTTGTTCTGCAGTTTGTGAAATGTTTTATAATGTCCCTGCATTGGGACCTAATAGAAAGCACTTTATTTTTTATATATAAAATATTTATGTTTGTATTTGAGTAACTATGTATTATACTTATAAACGTGCATACAATATTCAGTGCTCTAGGTACTACTTGGTTTAAAACACTTTTTTTGACTGCATTACTTTGCTGGGGGGGGGGTATCTTACTCTTACTTTCTATCTTACACTTTAGGGACAGCATGTCTCTTGTCCTGTAATGACAGTGGTGATTTGCTCAGTTCACTAGTTAAAATCACAGAATCCTATGGGGTTGGAAAGGACCTCTGGAGATGATCTAGTCTACGCCCCTGCCAAAGCAGGTCCACCTAGAGCAGGTTGCACAGGAACATGTTCAGGTGGGTTTTGAATGTCTCCAGAGATGGAGACTCTACCACCTCTCTGGGCAGCCTCTTCCATGCTCTACCACTCTCACAGGAAAGAAGTTCCTCCTCATGTTTAGATGGAACTCCTTATGTTCAAGTTTGTCCCTATCACCTCTTGTCCTGTCACTGGGCACCACTGAAAAATGACTGGCTCCATCCTCTTGACACCCACCCTTTAAGTATTTATAGGCCTTGATCAGATTCCCTCTCAGTCTTCTCTTCCCCAGACTAAAAAGACCAAAGTCCCTCAGCCTTTCTGTTTTAGGCCCCTAATCATGTTTGTGGCCCTTTGTTCTACCCTCTCCAGCAGTTCCCTGTCCTTCTTGAACTGGGGAGCCCAGAACTGAACACGGTACTCCAGATACAGCCTCATCAGGACAGAGTAGATGGGGAGGATGCCCCCCAGGATGCCATTGGCTTTCTTGACCACAAGGGCACATTGCTGCCTCGTGGTCATCTTGTTGTCCACCAGGACTCCCAGGTCTTTTTCTGCAGCATTGCTCTCCAGCAGGTCAGCCCCCAAACAGTACTGGTGCATGGGGTTATTTCTCCCCAGGTGCAGGACCTTACACTTGCCATTGTTGAATTTTATCAGGTGTCCTCTTTGCCCATTTTCCAGCTGCAAGGTGGGCTTATTTCACTCTTAAAACTGTTCATCTGAGACTGGACAGGAATGTTGGAAGTACTATCCGAATAACACGGAAATAGCACTGGCCTTTGTTAAGCAAACTTGAGCTAGTGATTGCCTTGATTGATGGAAAGAGATGTTTATTCCTAGAGTGAAAGCTCCTAGTTTTTATGAAGACTCTTTTGGCTTGGCTTGGGAACTGTTGGCTGGTAAGGACAGCATTAGTCTTCTCAAATAAACTAATTAATTCCCTGTGTGGATGGGTAACTGCATACAGGTGTTATTATTCTAGTAATACTTAAGATGAAAGTCATCAGAACTGAGCTAAGGCTGAAGGTAAAACTATTTTAGGTTAGGCTATTGACAGCTTGTGCTGTCTGATGGTGCTGTTTCAGATGAGTTAGACTTGTGGATTAATATGTCCAATAATGTGGCTGCTGTGGTTTTGCCTGATGGTGACAGGCTTCTTGCTATTTCGTGTGGCTGTACTTCCTCATCAGTGCTCAGAATTTGAAGTTCTGTGGCTGAAAGCTGATGGATGAACCTAGTGTTGCTTTCAGTGGTGCACATACTTATTCAGCAGGTACCATATACTAGTTAATTTCATCTGTCCCGTATGTACATATATATGCTATATATATGTGTATACTAGCATTGACTTGTAAACCCCTCAGATAAATAGTATTTCATAATATTATTCATAAATATTATTCTGGAAGAGTACCTAAAGAGTTTTGCATTTTCTTGTTCCTGCTGTGGGATTTCTTGAGAAAATGTTATTTGCACATGTTCATTCTTGAAGTCTGCCATCACCAAGAGAGCTTTAGATTAATGCCAGACGGGGATATTTTGAAGCTAGTGAATAGTCTCTGGAGACAACTTAAGCTTAGAGGGAATGCTTTTTTTCACAGGCCCTCCAAATGGTGTCTCTTAGAAGGCTACAGATTTATTTTTTTTCATGCTTGGAAACCCCACAATGTGTCAGTCTTTGCAAAACCTTTTAGATGTGGTTCACGAATATACCAGTAAGTATATGTTTGTGTAAAAGAGTGCTGTGCAGTGTGTAAATAAATTATGATAAAAGAATGAAGTTGCCTACCCTGCTGAGGAATGTCTGTAATGTGTTAGGGACCCCTGGTGGGGTGCGGAGAAACTGGGGATATGGGCCACGGACTGGGCAGGCAATCTGAATAGAGGCCCAGTTTGTCTCCTAGCCATCACTTGTTGGGTAGGAATGTGCCGAGTACAGTCGTCATACTTCCTTGTTTCCCCTCAGCTAAATGAGCTGTGTAGTGAAATTTATCACCAGCAGCTGCAAACCAGGCCAGTTTGTTGAAGAGGCAGCTTGTGGGAAACCAACAGCAGGAACCATCCCCTCGGGATCCCACTTGAGCGGTTCCTTCACAGTGTTTGCCGAGATACTGAGCGGAGCTTTAGTACCGTGATCTGATACGGCCGTGTTTGATTGAGAGGCGCTACGAAAATCCTTTTTTAAAGTTACTGGAGAATTCTCAGACCAGAAGAACCTTGGAAGAGAAAATTACTTGCTGTAAAACAAGAAGAGATGAGACACCGAAAGAATAAAGAGTATAGAAGAGTCCATAAGATTACAGAACTTTGTATATGAAGATGGTCTGCTAAGTACATGTGGGAGCTGTAATATTTCAGCTGCAGGGGTAATCAATCTGTATGAAGGTAAATTCGAAGTGCCAAAACTGAAACCAGTTTATGCCAGATACATACCAAGAAAGGTAGACCTAATAAAAACACCTTTTGAATGTTGTTTTGCTGAGTTTGTGTTACAGCTGGAATTTTGAGGTGTGTGTGAGGGGAACAATCTTACATGGTAGATAGCATCATTGAAATGCTTTGTGGAAACGACTGTAGGAAACAAAGGTAGCTTTAAATATATATATATGTTTAGCATACACAGAAGGTGGCCATCGTATCTATTAGAGCTTACTTTCAAAGGAGTTGATCTACCAATGTGGAAGGCAGTATCGCATGATCATTAGTATTTATTGCAACAACTAGTAAACTATTACTGACCCTGGCTGTTATTGGCCTTTGTCTGAAAAAAGTTAGCTGGTGCCTTGGATATTAGTTGCTTATTCAAAAGGTTAAGTATCTTCCAGAGCATTTCTAGCTGGAGTATTTCCTAATCCTATGGTACCAGAGCTCTTGAAAGCAGCTGAGGATGGTTCTCTGTAGATGCGGAGTCTTGGCAGCTTCCCTAGGAAGCACGTCACGGAACTAAGCAGAGAACTACACGCGTAATCCTTCTTTCTGTTCGTATGTGTGGCTCCTAAACAAGGATATTACACAAGGAAATACTATGCCTGTGTCCTGGGTCTGGCGGGGATAGGGTTAATTCTCCCCAGGACGTAGCAGGGATACAGGTATTCCATCCCGTGCGAGCCATGCCCAGGGGGGTGGCCGGGGAAGGGGAGGGACAGGGAGTGGGGGGGAAGAGGAAGCCCCTCCGGGGAGAGGGAGCGGGGAGCGCAGGGCGGTGGGGGGCGGCCCGGGGGCGGTCAGCAAGTGGCGGTATTGTAATTGGGGTTGTATATTCCTCTGTCAGTGTTATTGTTGTTGGTGTTTCTTGCTCACTTCCCTGTTCTGTTAAATTGCCTTTGTCTCAATCCTCGAGTTTTTGCCTTTTTTCTTCCGATTCTCCCCTCCCGGCCGCGGGAGGTGCGGGGGGCGGTGGTGGGGGCTCTGGCCTGCCTGCGGAAGGGGCTGCCACCTGGTCCTTTGTGCCCTCTGAGGCCCAACCACAACAGCCTAACAGCCTGTCAAACCGAAAATTCTTTTTTCTGTCTTCCTGAAAAGCCTGGCTGGAAGATGAATCTGCATAGAGCAGAACTCCAGAGAATGCAGGGTCCGAGAACAACCTGACTTTTGTTCCTATGGCCCTTTAGTACTGTATTTCCTTTCAAACTGCTGCTGTACTGCCAGAAAATAGCTCACTGACTACTTACATTCTCTTACCTTAGCATTATGAATACCATGCATTTGTTTTATGGGTTTTGGGGATATGCAAGTCGCTATTTACTTGCAACCCGAAGTGAAGCCAAGCCACGTTGCAAGCTTTGTGCTGCCTAATGAGAGTTTCATTAGTGGAGACCTTTTGCAAAAAAGCCCAAGTGACTTGTGGCTTTCTTCTCCTTTGACAGACTAATAGTACAGTTCCAAATCTTGCATTCATTTTCTTCATGTAAGTACAGCTGAGGTGTTTTACACTGACATTTTCATGCTCTGGGTTATTTTAATTCCCATCTGTGTCTTGACTGGTACAAACTGTATTCCTTTCTGTCTTTCCCTGTTCCAGCTATTAAAGACTACTATCTGTATAATACCTAGACATGAGTAGTAATGTTGGTTTTGTTTTTTTTTAGAAGGTATTCTTTGTTGTTTACAAGATAAATGTTCTCTGTGTTGTGCTGCTAGCTGTCTCCATCTATATTAAAAACAAACAAGGGTTGTGATGGTCAGTGTTGTTTGTTTATGAGATTTTATCATTCTTATTAATTGGCTTGGTTTGGGGAGCAACATAGCCACAGATCAAGTACAAGTATGCAGGTAAATTAATTGTGATGTTGATGTAAATCAATTGCATCTGCTCTGATTCAGGATTCATTTAATCTATGTAAATTACACTGCATTGAAATTAAAAGCTGCTGATAGTAAATCAGCTGTGAGCAGTAGGATTGATTACAGGCCTTGGACACATGCAGGAGTATGTCACAGAACTGATAACTAAATGTAAAAAGGCCTTAATGTGTCATATGTGGAATGCCAATAACTTATTTATAGGAGTTATTTTCATGATTGCTGCAGTTTTAAAGCTTAATTTCCACTTTTTTTCTGCACAGTAACAGTAGAAGAGTAATCCTTTTCATACCCGAAAGCATGTATATTTAATTGATTTCAGTATATGGTGAGAGCTGGCTCTACAAAAGGTTTTATATGTCTAGTTGGTGTCCAAAATTGAGATACGCAGTAAAACCTTCTCAGCTCAAACCCGGGTGTTTCTTTGGGATCTCTACTCCTCTCTTCTTTACCCAGTAAAGTCCCTAAAGGAGCCTGTATTTTTGCTGCTGAGCAGAGAAGATACACAATCCTGAGGGTTGCACCTGCACCTTAGCCAGATTGACATGGTGTTCGTCTGTCTGGTTTACTTGTAGGGCTTTTTGGGTATGTACTCGACCCTGATCACTTGAGTTTGGCAGGAGTTTGGGAGATGGAAGTTAAAATTCCTCACCTGCTTTGATCTTTTGGGAGAGTGCCAGTGCCCTGGCACTGGGAGCTATTATTACCATAGAAATGCCCTGATGGGTACATTTTAAATTCCAGCCTAGGTTTCTACTCAGGGACTACCTATGTGTGCTAGAGACAAGCCAGCTGACCCAGCATTTCCTGCACAGCACCGCGGCTGTCCCCCAGGCCTGACTGATGGATACACCTTGGCCTCTGGAAGCCCCCCACCTGGCCTTGATGCAGTGCCAGTGGTTTGGCATGACCTGCCTTCATCTAGTCCTTGCTGCTTCAGGGGCTGCCAGTTGTCTCTCCCCAGCTCACCTAAAACACAATGAACAATTAATTCTCTGTAAAATAAGTAAGTTGATACTAAGCTATGAAAGACAGATGGTACCAGAGTAGACTTTTTGAAAAAAAATATTTTTTTTTTTTTTTCCATTTATTAATTTCACAGTACTTAGGCAATTAAAAATCCTGTAAAAAGGCTGTAATAATTAAACTGTGGCTGTCGGGAGTAGTGTTTGTGATTCTTCAGCATGCTACCATATCAGAATATATTATTTTTTTCAATACATGTATTGAGGTCACAAGTCTCACTTTACCTTGCAAATGAGATGGCCTTTATGTATGCTAAAGAGATCAATAGATAGTCCCCTTGGGAAATCAGATACAGATATTCCTCTACAATAAGAACCATGGGTGAAAAGCAATTTCATATGTACCTACATCAATGGCAATCACAGTCTTCTGCCCTCTCCCCACAATTAGTTGAGTCTTTTTGGTCAAAAAATATCAAGTTCTTCAGGGATGACCTTCTGTGTTTTAGTCCTTCAAAGGTTTCTTCAAAATGTGTATTTCCTGGCAGAAATGCTAAGAGTTTCCTCGTTGTCAGCAGAGCTTTCAGCTAACCCTTGTAAGATTGTGGATTGCTTTCTGGCTTTCTCTACATGTATTATTTTTTATTGTTGACCTGTTCACAAAACCTGGAAATCCTGATGTTGCTGTTCCACTCACTGAAATAGAGGACCTTGAGAGATGTAAACACTTTCTATGTCTGGGTTTAGACTCTGGTAAAAGGCCTAACTTCAGAGTTATGAAAAGCCAAATAGAACTTTGTTCAAAAAAGTGTTAGAATATTGCTCCTATATTGTTCAATGGGAGCAGAAGTATATATTGAAATCTATAGTTCTGCACATTTCAGAGGATTTTGCTTTGGCTTAGTTCTACACTGGCTCAAACAGAGCAAACAGCTGTTAGCAGCTGGAGTTCATTACATGATCTGGAACACTTCTTCCAATTTTCCAGGAAACATCGATTTTATCCCGTCAGAGATGTGAACCAAAGCACGGTAAAAGGGAGGAGGAAATAAGGAGGTTTACTTTAAAAATTAAAATCTTACCAGGTCTTTCAATGTTAAGAAAAGGTCACTTGCCTGGTAGAGCTAACAGTTTTAGTGGAAATCATTAAAATCAACATGCTATGTAAGATCTCTCTGGATAAAAAACAACACCCAAAAGTTGCAGCCCTCCAATCTAAAAGCAGTCCATCTATAAGTGAATGAGTCTAATGACAAGAAGCAAAAAACCTCCAAATTTCGGCTTTGCTCAGAGGATATTTCTACTGGATGTTTAAACTGCCAGTAGTTAAGTGGCAGTATATTAGCCTCTTGTGGAGTATTTGCCTTACATGTAGAGCTGCTAACTGCATTTTAATTGTGGACAATAAAGGTTACCAGACAGTCATTAATGAAACTTCCCCAGATAACAGTTTAAATGTGGGTTTTTTTTCCCTAATTTTCCCTCATTGGGGTTCTTGGACATTGTGTATATGGATCATACATTGAGAGTCTGCTTGGCTTTTAGTCTCAGGGTACAATATTCTAATGTGCCAAAGTGACTTCATTCGGTGGTTTAGGCCCACTGAGACAATTGGGCATTTCTCCACCTTGAATAAAGAGCATATCCACTGCCACCACTTTTCACCGCTGCTTCTTATCCACAGAGTAAGCATTCAGTCTGCCCTGCTCATAAAGGGGGAATACAATTCTTCCTTTCTTCATTTATCCCACCCTTACACGTACTTTGAATATAGGGATTAGAGCATCGTGTATCAGTTTAGGATGGATCACTGCATCATCCCTGAATCTCGCGGAAGCTCTTTCCCCTGCCTGTGCTCCCCAAAGCTGTGTCAAGCTCATAGCGCTCACCAGCAACTGCTCTTTTCTAAAAAGCATCAAAATATTTCTCATAACTTCCTTACGCTGAGTGCCTTATGATATCAAGGAAGCAGTGGAGCTGAAGTTACCATTTCATCTCTAGGTTTTCAGCAATGCCACCCCACCTCTGACACCCATAAATCTGATTCAAGCAAGCAGATAGGCAGCCCACAAGAAAAAAATTCAGATTTCATTGTAAAGTTAACAGCTTTGTGTTCTCACTCTCCTGCGCTTTGACACTTTCTACCTAGACCAAAGAAATTCACAACACATGCCTACCCCATTTCCGGGACTTCGTCAAGAAAAGTCTTGCCAAAGCCACAAGGGAAAATAAAAACATCAGCCTTGAGATCTGGCAATCCACGGGCAAATGAAAATGCCTCCTGGATTGAACTCTGAAGGATGACAAGTATAGAAACGTCTCTTCTTGGATGTAGGCAGGAGATTGCACTGAGCTGCCCAGACCTTGGAAGCCAGGGGGTGGTGTTGGCCTGTGATCAGAAGCACAAAATTTAGAAAGGCAGTAAATTTTAATGTAGGTAAGTGAGGTCCTTCAGCTACCCCTGGATTATGCAACAGCTGTGTGCAGGCTCTGATGGCTTCAGTATTGAGTCTAGGTGTCTACATTCTTCAGAAATTAAAGGCTGTAATCCCTGTAAATTAACAAACTCCTGTTTTTGCAGATAAGCCTGAATTTTGACCATCCACAAATCCATGGGACCTGACAATATGCATCCCAAAATCCTGAAGAATATGGCAGACACAGTGACTAAGCCTCTCTCTGTTGTATTTGAAAAGTCATGGCAGTCAGGTGAAGTCCCCCATGATGACATGCTCCATGCATGTAGAGAGGCACCCAGTCACGATGATTTTCCAGAAAGAGTGTAAGCTCTTACCCCATCATGCAGTCCACTCTGCACATCCTTATTAGTGTGACCACACTTGGGATGGGCCCCCTTCTGCCAAATATTGCTGGCTTCAAGGTCTCCCCGTCCACATTACCACGTGCCCTCTGCCTGTCAGTCTCTGGATTGTGCATCATCCTCTCCCTCCCTTGCTGTTCCTAATTTAAAGCTTTTCTCACCAGATTGGCAAGACATGAAAAACCTGACAAGATGTTTTGCCACACTCAGTCAGGTGAGACCAATTAAGAGTCCTTGATCCTCAAAGTGGCCTGGTAGTCATAAGAGCTGAAACGCTGTAATTGATACTAGCTATAAAAGTGGTTCTTGACCTGCAGGATCTTTCCTCTCTTCCTCAAGCTCCTCCTTTCACTGGCATGTGACACCACTGGGACCTGGTGCCCTTTGCCCTTGGCTCCAGAGCCCCATAGTCATTCTTGCTCTGCTCCCGGTCTGCCCTGACTTCATTGTTGGTGCTCATGTGGAGGAGCACGGGGGGAATAAAGAGGGGAAGGGAGGAGAAGAGCCTTACAGCAGGCAGTTTTGCACTGCTGCCACTTGCCACTTCCCCTGGCCGCTATGGGGCTGAGGTGCAGCCAGCTGGGGCACTTCACCAGATGCAGCTCCCAGTCCCTCATCTGCTGTCAGGGCACCGTATGTCTTCTGTAGGTGCACACTTGCAGGTGTGGCAGAATGCTGTTCCGGGACTGAAAGCCACCAGCTTCCAGCCTTTGCCCTCCTGGGAGTCTTCATTTCCCACACCCGCAAGCGCAGACTGTGCCTGCTTCCTCAAGTGCAGCAAGGCTTCAGGCTTTTGAAGCCACAACCATCTCAGAGAAGCTGATATATCCCTTACTGCTATCAGGAGACATGATTGAGGTCAGGCACAGGTTAACAAGGCTGCAGTGCACTGCCCTAGACTTTAAGAACAGTGAATTGCTGGAAAATCTCTCCTTTGCCCTTTGTCTCCTTGCTTTGTGTGGGTTTTTTTTTCCATGAAAAAAATGCAAAATGCTGGAAAAGTCATGGAAATTGCTGTTATGATGTCATCCTAAACCATGATGAAAGTTTCACTTTCTTTATCCGCTGGCTGAGATGTTTAATTTAAAGATTCTCTCTTAGATTCTGTGATGCTTTGCTCCCTTGTTCTTGTCGTTCTCTCTGCTGCTCTCTCAGACATTCATTTCAAACAATGAATTGCATCAGGCTGGAACAGGCTCCCCAGGGCAGGGGTTGAGTCACCATCCCTGGAGGTATTTAAAAAACAGGTAGATATAGAGCTTAGTGACATGATTTAGTGATGTTTTTTTGTCAGTGTTAGGTTGATGCTTGGACTACGTGATCTGAAAGGTTCCTTCCAACCTAATCAATTCTATGATTCTGTGGTCAGAAAGAGCCACGATGGCCTGGTATTTGTGCCATAGTGGTCATTTTAGAATCTGATTGTTCTTTCAAGGGGAAAGTAAAACAGGACTCACTTCACAGTCTAGAAAGATCTGAAAATAATTGTACCAGCCGCCTAGTTTTCAAATTTTCAGTTTTGGAATTCATTACAGGAAGATTGCTCCATTCTGGAACTCAAAAAGTACACCTAACATGTATTTTACATAAGAGGCTTATGAGAAATACACAGACCGTAAGAAGCATGAAAAATCTCATCTATCAAACTGAACTACTCACAAAGCTGAAAATAAATGCAAAGAATCTTATGGCTAATCATCAAGTATTTAACATTTAATTAACGATCGAGCATTCCCAATGCTTGAGGAAAAAGAAAAATAATCTGTATTACAAGTATCTGGGGTGCCATATTCTTCGAAATTACTGACCATTGCTAGCAAGTTTAGGGGAATCAGTGTTTACGTACGACTGCTCATGCAAGCATTTGTAAGTAGATTTCTTTTAACCGTTTAGGTACCAAGCTTTGGCGGTCACGCAGTCCCGCAGCGGCAGCCGCGGTGCGGGTTTTCCGCGGGAGTCGCTCCAGCAGCTCCACTCGCTCCTCAGCGTTGCGGAAGGAGCAGCGGCTCCCTCTTGTGGCCCGACCTGCTGCTCGGGAGACTAGGCAAGAGAAGGAGCATTCCCACCCGCACCTCCGGCTCAAGATGGAAAATGGAACACTAATTATAAAAACGTATTGCTGTCGTATGAGAAGACTGACTGGCAGAGTACAGGAGAAAAGAAAGCATATCCTGTTACAAAAAGTACATCATTTAGAGTGAATTTACAAAACAAAGTGAATCTCAGTTTAGTAAATAAACATCTTGCACTTCAGGCAGTACTTTCTGATTAGCAAATAGTGCAGTACTTCCTGCTCTCTCATAACCCCCCCCCCTCACCGTATATGTTCACTTTCTCAAATCATGTTAAAAGGCAAAACCAAGAGCAGTTAGTGTCTAAAAAAATGGGCATAGAAATAATAAATCATAGAATCACAGAATCACCTAGGTTGGAAGGGACCTTTTAAGATCATCTAGTCCAACCAATAAAAAAAAAACAAAACAACAACAAAACCACAAACCACACACCACCACATTCACACCACACAAAACACCACCCAAATCGTTTGGGTTGGAAGGGACCTTCAAGATCATCAAGTTCCAACCCCCCTGCCACGGGCAGGGACACCTCCAACTAGAGCAGGTTGCTCAAAACCTCATCCAGCCTGGCCTTGAACACCTCCCAGGATGGGGCATCCATGACCTCCCTGGGCAACCTGTTCCAGTGACTCACCACCCTCACAGTAAAAAAAATTTCCTTCTAGTATCTCCCCTCTTCCAATTTAAAACCGCACTTGAGAGATTTGAAACGTACAGGCACTCATTTAGAGTAGCTGCCATAGGGATGTTCCTTGGTGATACGTGTGAAAGGAAAAAAAATATCATCAAGAAGAAATGAGGATAATCCATCAGAACCTGTGAGGTCCCTGCATCTGCTGGGAAGCAGCAATCCGACAAGACCCACCCAGGGTGGGATGTGTTCAGTTTTTCTGCTCTCTTTCACTGCTTTCCCTGGGGGGAAGGAAAGCCATGTCTGCATTAGCAAGTCACAATTGGAGTGGGTTTGCAGAGGAACTAAACTGCATCCACGCCCTGGCTTCACCTGAAATTAACCAGCCCGGTGCAGAGGGAGACTGCTCCTCAGTGCAATTCAAAGTGCAGAGGGCGGAAGGGATCAGGAAATGGTATTCTAAAATCCACTCCTTACTCTGTCTAAAATCCCACTGTAGAGGCGTGGGGTGTTTTCCACGTAGTTCGCATTGTCCAGAAGCTTCTGTACATCTGCAGTGTACACTCATCAGGCACCTGACTCAAAAGAATCCGAGAACAGTGACGATCTCAAACCTTTTAAGCCAATGTTGTAAAAGTTCTGAGTTACTGAAAGCAATAAGCCAGAAATGCCAACAGATATTTTGGGACAAGAGCATCAGGGAAAGAAAAAAAAAACAACAAAACCCCCCACCAATAAAAAGTAAATAAAAATTAAGGCATTTCTTCCTTATCAGGCTTCTGAAAAGAATATTTCTACTAATAATACAGGGTTTTCTTTTACATATGACTAAAGGGATATCCTGTTATCCAAAATCTCAGATGCTGTAGAATCTGAGAAGTGTCCAAATCCAGGTGGTCAAATGGTTATTAAATAAGCAATTATAATTACTGACTTGTGGATTCTATAGCTATTTATCCCTCCTCTCCTGTCCCTAGTAATTATGATTCTTAAAGATGTTGCAGCTGAAGAATCAGAGTTATGACAGAGTGAATAACCTCCTGTAGCATCCACTGCTACTTGGGTGGCAAGGTGAGGCCATTGGCAGAGGACATTTTGTGTTTATTTTAAATAGCTGTACCCGCTCACCTCTGTCTAAATTCCCTGTTTCTGGGAAACATCTGGCCAGGTGGTGCTGTTGACTGCCACAGGGCACACACGTGCTCTTTCATCTGCAGCTGTGTGGTAGCATTCCTGTGAATCACTACAGAGCAGCTTCTTTTGCAGCAGGCTAGAATTCAGATTTTTTCCACTGTCTCCGTGGAACAGTTGTTTCAGGGCCAGTCTTCCAAACCTGGTATCTGCTTTGCAGCTAGGTTCAGTGTTTGGCAAAGATCAAAAGATTGATGCTTTACAGATTTACTTTGCTGTCACACTCCTAAAGCAGATGGATAATATGTTGGAGCAGTCAACCACAGTGTTTGGTGAGACAACTAACTACTTTGAGACAATGCTTTCCATAGGTGATGCCAACTACATAGCCCAAAGGTTCTTATTCTGTCATTGTGTGTAATTTTGGCATCTGAGTGTTTATATGTGGGACACCAACAAGGCCAATAACATTAATGTGTTTAGTTTTAAGATTGCATTCAACCACTGCAAATCTTTACAACAGATGGGCAGAGAGAATCAAGGGAAGGTTGCAGCTGTCCCACATTTGCCTCCTCACAGAGGTACCAGCAGGAGCCTGTGTCTCACTCATGACCCTGATGGGCACTTCTGCTCAAAAAAATTCCAAAAGGAGCAATTTTGTCAGAACAACTCTGGTCTCTGGTGCACTGGAACTCTGAATCTGAACTTTAAAATTTTCATTCAACTTAGCACTCAATTTTTGAAGTGTGAAAAAGAGAGGAAGAGAATTACACGAGTTCCTGCCATAGAGAAACAAGACCTCATCTGCACCCAGTTCATTTCCAATATTTGTGAAGCGATGAATAACTTGGAACAAGTCTCCCTCAATATGCCTGTTTTCAGCTTCCTTGTTTTGTTTCCCACATCTGCCGAGTATTTTAAGTCAAGAGCCAATGAAAAGACTTGGTTTAGTAATCAGAATTCCCACATGCTATATTTCAGACGAGTCTCATCTCCCAGCTTGCCCCAGCAGGAACACCTGGCACTGGCCATGCTTGCCTTCCTGCTGCAATCAGAGATCATTCCTGGAGGGTACAGGAACAAGCTAGGAGAAGAAATCCTAGGCTGAGAGACCTGAGTCAATCCTGATGTCTGAAAGAAGATATGAAGGGATGAAGAAATATTGAATAAATTATGTATTTTGAAGCACCAGGTGATGATAAAATAAAATACATTACAGTATTTTGGTAATTTTGGTAAAAGACATTGCTACTAACTGATGTGTGTCTCATGTCCCCCTTGTTAAGCTGGAATGACACCAATTCATCTCATAAAACATGTCTTAAAGCATTTGCAGTTCTAAACTGAGTGCATCACTGCACCTGAGAAGAAATTATTGGTTTTCTGTTGCATTATCGTACACAGAATAGTGACAAAAGAAAAGAAATATAGGATTTACTTCGTGTACCCTGAAGTGTACTCTCATCATCTTGTCTCTGCAGTGGATGAAGTGAGCTTCCCTAGAAAAAGTACTTGGGGGCTCTGTCATTAAAGTTGCATCATAAGAATTGAATAGAGGGGTCTGAATTAAGATTCTGCAAGCACACTCAGTTCTGGAGTCTCCTAACTTTTAAGTGATTTGTTTGGCAATTATGTAAAAGTCAACTAACTCTTACATTTATGGAAAACAATAAAAAATACCTTCAACTAAAAATATTCGTCCCTCAGTTTTGAGTGTTTACAGTGTATTTATTGAACATTTATTTTGTAAAGAAACAGTAGGTTGTCTGTCCATCTGTTTATTCTGTATGCTATTATACTACAAACCCATATAGTAAGCCTGTAAGTTATGAATGGAAAAATATCTTGACTCACAGTTAATAGAAGCAAATTTGAAATTAATAATGACAATGTTGTTTTTTTGTAATTATGGAAACAGAGGTTGTGGTTCTAATAATAAGGTCTGGTTCGACTTTTATGCTTAAATAGCATTGTGTTCTCCCTATTAAGAATAATTTTTGACCAAATCACAAGAATGACCCTTAAGTACAGATGGAATAGTCAAAAGTTTAAAATAAATTGGATCATTTACAAGAAAACTGGTGCTATAAGATACATCACACTTCCTAATCCATGATTGTCAGAAGCTGTTACCTTGAACTTCACAAAGGTAACTATTTCAAGAGATAAACATATTTGCAGACAGTAATAATTGGGAATACCACAGCTTTCAGATAGTTTCATGTTCGTTTGTTTTAGTATTCTGTCTGTATTCTTATCTTGTCTTATAATGAATTCACTTATTTAAATCAGAGTGGGGAAGGCTGCGCTATCACAGGTCATATACCAGATAGAATGGAAGTTTATACTTTAAAAACTTGACCAGAATATGCTGGAATATGGAGGACCTACGGAGTGATCTATCTTGTTGGCTCATGGACATATACTCCAAACATCTCTCCAGAAACTGTCCCTTTACCATACATTTAAAGGGAAGAAGATAGTTTTAAAGCACCAAATGAGAGAATGCAGTGTTTTGTGTGCATTTTCTTTTCCATTAAAGCTCACAGAGTATCTCTTTCCCACATGTTTCCATCCAGCACTATGTTTAATGAAAATCTGGATCCTGACTCTTCAGGTGTATTTTTTTGGATAGATACATATTTGTATTTATTTGGAATTTGACATGACTTAAGAGGGTCATGATATGAATGCTAAGGGTAATTTTCCAGCCCAGTTTACTTTCATGCCAGGAAAAAGACCAGATTAGACCTTACCCTTCTAGATTTGATAGTTTTGACAGACTTCAGGGAGGTAGAATTAAAATTTTCTGTCCGAGATCTTTTAAAACTGATCTCCTGCCTGTTCTGTTCTGGATAGAGACTTCATCTGCAGATTTAATTACTGGAAGAACATCATCAACTCCCCACATATCTAATTTAATTTTAAAAAAAATCGAAACAGAAGCCTATATCTCTCACATTATCAACTCCTTTGAAAACAGGACCAAAAAGAGGTGTATCAGCTGGTTCCAGACAAAAGAACTGAAAGGCGTTTAAGGCTGTGGGCTTCCGACAGGTTTATTGTGGCAGTTCAGCGCCATCGTAGTTGTGTGTTGCTCAGTCATCGACTACATTTCACAATTTCAAGATTCACAAGACATAGCACTTAATTATGATACTGATAGGCATAGCTAGTTTCACAGAATACATTCTTAAGTATCTCGGAAACTCGTAACACAAGACTAAATTGAGCTTCACTTAAACAAATGATGATTTGATATGCTCACAAAAATCAGAGTTTTGAAGTTCTCTTTGCTCCTCTGTGATTAAAAAAAATGTTAAAGGAACATTTGATAGTTCCTGTTTGTCTGTACACTACAGGGAGTGTCCTGGTTTGAGGACAGGTAGCCACTTAACAATGCTAGGATTACTGCAAACCGAAACCAGTAGTTGATTTTAACCGGTGAGTGAGAAGATTCTTTTCAAAATGCTCCAATTACTTCTGCAAACACTAACTCTATTGCGGCTAAAACTCAGTTGGGGTCTCAAAGTACTACAGTAATAAAAGCTCTCTGACTGATTTCTTATCTGTGATCAGTGATATGTGATTTTCTGACATGATTTTTGGATGTTTATTTTTGAGAAGACAGACTTAAAACTGAACTTGCTGAAAACCTGTGACAAACAATATATTTACATTTAGTAAATAAATAATAATAATGTCCAAGTATGTTCTTTGGGATTCAGCCTTAGTGCCTGAACTCAATCTAGATCTAAATTTAAGCCCTCTAACAGACCAAAAGTTTGTATTTTAAACCTCTCAAAGTCTTGCATCAGTGATTTCTGTGTCTTCAATAATTATGTATTTTTCAGCTCACTTGCAACAAAGCTCATGAAATGTACTTTGACAGTAGCTGCTCTTAGGACGACAACTTTTTGACTGCAATATTTCATCTGCCATTAAACTACTCTGATGGTCTGCAGAACTGTCAAAAACAGGGCTGTTGCAACATTAAGCACCAGCTGTACTGAACCTCTGTGCTCGGGAGCACTCTGGTTTTACCTGTTCTAGCAGTTTTGCCAGCTCCTTGTTAACAGCTTAGGAACGGACTTGCAGCATATCTCACCTTTGCTTTCTCACCTTCATTCCTCTACGTGATTTTTTACTCTAGCAGTTTTTATAGTAAGCGCCCATCTTCACTGTATGAACTTAGTAAGTCAGATAAGAACTCTTAATTAAGCATTTCCCAAGAACACAGCGCACTTCACAGAATCCTAGATCTGTCACACGAGTAACTTCCACCTTGGGTGGGTGTGTGTGTGTGGGTGTGTGTGTGGTGTGTGTGTCTCCCTTTTCTAGTCTCTGAAAACACGCTTGGCTGATTTTAAGGAAGAGTAATCCACCTGGGTTTCCATAGTCCTCACCAAAATGAGAATACAAGCTTCGGTTTTACAGGGATGTACGAGCGTTGCTAGCCCCAACAGCCCGCTGAGAGTATCATCAGCTACCCCTGGAAATGGCACACCTGCCTGCACGAGCGCACAGGGCTGGGGGCCCCGCAGAAAACAAAGTGGCTGGAGGGTGCAGCGTAAGGGCAGTGGCAGAAAGGCCTTGGGATAGGCTTGGGAAGATGGATTCACAAGCTGAGCAACGGTGAGAGGGAGAGGAAGGCTGAGAGAAAGGGTTTCCTGGCTCGCTGCTGGGATCGGTTAGCAAAAAAAGCACACTGAGGGTGAAGCTGTGGGGAGGGAGTTTGGGCTGGGAAAATCAGGGGCGTTCAGTGCCCAGCTGGGCTGCCACACTTCAGGTTTGAATAGTGGGGATCAGAGGGACTGGCTGTGCCCTGGGGCACCATCTTCCCTGCGACCACTTGCCTGGCACCCAAGAAATACACGCTCACCTGACTCCTCCTTCCCAACCAAAGCGCAGCCAGGCATCCCCTAGACAGCCCTCCTTCCAGCAATGCCCTCCTGCTGGTGGTGCTAATGTGACGCCTCTTCACTGTACAGGGTCAACTGCCGTAATGCCCAGCCCTCACAAATAGTTCCACCAATTTGCTCAAGGTTAGGATTACTATTTCTGGCAGAAAATCCTAAACAGAAAAATATTTCGTATGGCTTCAGCGAGTAGTGTGTATTTTCACTGGCTTTCATTTACAACCTTCACACACACTAAAAAAGGCACTATGTCGTATTAAAAGTTTGCAAATCAGTTCCACAGAAGAGCTGGTAACAGCCGGATTCATTTTCTCAGTGAGGAATTAGACTACAGAGAAAAATGAAAAGGATAAGAAAAAAAATCTCATTAATATCCTCTTTTTTCTGCTCCGAGCACATGCTGTGGTCTGCCAACAGGCTGCCAACAAGTGCCCATACCACCTCCTTACCAGAGGCCCTTGAAATGCTGCCCAAGATGGCCTCGTGCAACGTACAAATTTTTCTGGGATTCTGTGTTCTGCTGCAGAACCTTTTCTCAAGGTGCTGCAGGGTCCTCGGTAGCCATGCGGTGGGAGGCAGATTGATCAGTATCTTCTTTATATTCAGTCATGTAAGAGAAAAAATGTGCCGCCAAGGAAACACTTCAGGAAGGCGAGGGGACGCGGAGCACTGCTGCCTGAGTATCGGTACATCCATGATATGCGCAAGAGATGTCTTCCATATGAGATCCATAGTGGAAGAGAGGTCCAGCTGTGCAGGAACTTCCATGAGAGGCCACGTTACGTGCTGTGGCCAAAGGCTGTGGGTCACTTGTTACAGAAAGGCAAAGCAGTTCACCAAGGTGCAGAGGGCAGCTACCTTGCCTGTAATTCATATATGTTACTGCAGACCAGCACAGGGCTACATTCTTCCTTATAGTTACAATAAAAGAAGTAGTGTAATGAATCAAGCTTGGACTAAATAGTTTGGGGTTACAGCCAGATCCCTGGCCTTGACTAAACACAGAACTATAATTCGTCGCTTTTAAATTTCTTCAAAAAAATGCAGTTAGCACTTATGTGTCTCAAAGGACTATTGCTCAGTTTACTTCCTGTAAATGATTAAGATTCATGAAGATAAGTCATATTATACAATGGTAGGTAGAAAACAAGTATGAAGTACATTCCTGATCACCCACAATAAATGCACACAAATTTTCTGTATTTATCAGAATGTTTATGTAAATAATGAAGTTTTGGAGTAAACTGAAAATTACACACTTGACCAAGACTTGCCACTTTTCTGTAAAACAACATCCCCTCACAATTTTTTTCTATAATACATATCATACAGAATATCAACAAATATATAAGATTTAAAAAAAATATTTAACTGGGAATTATATTGAAATAATATAGATTAAAAGCCTAATGTTGAGCTTTAAAATGTAAAACAAAGTAAGCAGCTGCCACAATAGCTTTATGAAGACGCTAGAAATAATATTAAAAAGTACAATTATTTTCTTTGTTTTGTTCGGTCTAGAAATAGTTATTTTCAACATGACAATGGCAATTCTTACTTCTTTATGCAAATTAACAATCATCATTAAACGTCATTATTTATCCCAAAGGAATTTTTCACTTGTTAGAAGTTTTGCAAATAAAAACTCAAAAGATAATTACCAATAAAATGGTATGGCTAAGAGGTTGGAAAATACATTACAGATACATTCTTCCTTTTCTTATTGGCCATATCTAAAAGAGAGATCCTTCACACTGTGAAGAATGTGTGAATATAGGGATGGGTGGACCTGAACGTGTTCCCCATGACTCAGTTGTTCTCAACTTTTGTTTTAAGAATAATAATTGGAGTACAAAGAAAAAAGAAAAGGATAAAAAAACCCAAATAATAAATTCCACGAAAAGTCCTCCTTTCCGCTCCTAGCAGTGTCGCACACAATTGTATGTATTTCTCAGCTACTGCTTCTGGAGCATTTCACAAATAAAAAACTTCAGCATAAAGTTTTAAGAACAAAGCTTAGATTTCAGGTGTAGCCATACTGGCTTGTTGGAAGAATGAAGAGATACAGCGCTATGTATCTGTCCCAACATAGTTCAGTAAAATAAACCTTCATCAGTACAACTGGATGACTGTTACCTATTTTAATAGCCTTTACGCCTCCCTCACAGAAGCAAGAGATTGTCTATCTTTTTTTCTGTAAAGGTAAAAATGAGACAAGCCTCATTTCAGCCATAGTACACAAAAAGAAGCTACGATTTAATTAGTTTGCTAGTCAAATAAAATTTATCAAGGGGAAACTTCCAGTGAAAGGTTTCACCAGGAAGAAAAGCTGTGTCAGGATGATCTTTAGTGTGCCTTCAGTCTTGCCCATCTTCTTAAGTAATGGTAACTTCCTACAAAAAAAAAGCTGTTGTCACTGAAAACAACACTACACATAACACTGGAGACTGAAACAGCTCCTGACCAACTATCTACTCTTTTCAGCAGTACTGGGAACGGCAGAATAGAAATAGATCGCAGGATTAAGATGGGAATCTTAGACCTCCATGCATGGTAGACGAAACACCTGAATCTTTATCAACAGCCAAACGAGCAGTTCTCTTGCAGTCACCTGAATTTTTACTTTCCCAAACCTCTTATAGATAGGCAACATTAGTATCTGAAGGATACTTCGGAACTGGACACACTCCTCGAAGATTTTTCATTACAAATGAACAAAAGGATCAAATTTGCATGCATGGAAAATGAATTATAATGCAGAAGATTAAAATATTCAAATAAATGAATTATTTGCAGAGGACATGGGATTCTCCTAAATAGTAAAATACACTGTTAGCCTCCATTGCTTCTGGTGCTGACTGTTACCTCCACCGTCACACTTTATACTTAAGAATTAGTTGAAACCAGAGGGGAAAAATTTAAACAGCTGCAAATGTGATTTGTAAATCTGTGAATATGATTGAATAAAAGTTAACACAGCAGCCTAAGCAGACTAACTGCCAAAGATCCTAATCATCAAAGCCACCAAGTAGTTTGTCTTGCTTATTTCAGAGACACCTGAGATGACTGTAACAAAAACGGATGCTGACTAGCCATGTTATATTTGACATGCTCAGCCACCATGCCGTAATACAGCTCCAGTGAGGGTGAACCAGGCATCATGGGACTGCTCTATCTATGCTATATTAATAGATTTATGCAATAACTAAGCAGTAGTGATCAGTGAATGCCTGGAGATGCTCCAATCTCTTGATTGTCACCACTGGAAGGACAAGACACATGGCACACGTGCGCAACCTTATCAGACACCACTCCACTGCCTAAACACTGCTTCACAAATTAAATGTCAAAAGCAGAACAACTCAAAACACTCCAGATTCTGGGAAGATGAAGAGTTAAGAAATAAAGTAGCATTAATTGCATCCGAGCCTATGTTAGACGAGCTTAAAACTTAACGTGCAGCAACTGTGCCTACAGCCTAACAGATGCTCTGTGGATAGATATTGGTGCTATACAAATGCTTTCACATAAACCTGTTTAGTTGGAAAAAATGCTCAACATTGCAAGAGCAGAGAAAAATCGGAGCAACAGATACGGCTCCAACCTAATGATGCCAAGCTAGATCTCCCCTAATTATCCGGTTAAGTATTAAAATTTAATACGTAAGAGTTTAATGCCTTTAAGGTTAAACCTGAGAATAAATAATGCTGTAGAGAAAAACACAGCAGAAAACTACAAGAGCCCACATGTCCTTTTACGTTAAATTTAATTTGTCAGATAGAAGTTATCTATGTACAATCAGTGTGCATTGTAACAATTCTGTCAAAGTCATTCAAATCTTCTAAAATATTAACTGGCTGCATAGCACATTTGACATTATTGCCCATGTTGAAGAGGGAACATAAATGGATTTACAATAAATTTTGGCTAATTTGGATTCTGAAGTGTTCAGATACTTAACACTCCTTCTTTACAACCAATGCACCTGAAAAGCTTTCCAGAGCACAGTTTAGTTGGATATTTCTTACCATTTTATTACAATCACAACACTGACAGTTTAATAAGAAAAAAAAAACCAAACAAAAAAAATAAAAGCGCCAAAACATGTATCTAAAGTATCCATAAAAAAGGAGCAGTAAATGGAATAAAGTGTTCCCTTTCCCCATTTTTACATTCTGAACAATGATTCCATCAAGATATTTTATTAAAACATATAAGTACATTGATTCTATTTCATACTTGTGACAAGAAGGCCTGAGTTGGTGGGGAAAGGAACAGTCAAAAAAAGCCTGAGAGGGGGAAAAAAGCTCATTTAATTAATTTACAATAATTTACAGCCATTTGTGTTTTTTTTTTAATTTCTTTTTATTATTATCATTTTTGTTTGTTTTGTAAAAAGGCATTATAACTGATCACAAACAGGAGAAATCCTGGCTATTTTACAGTTATAGGTACAGAATTTAAATATTCAAGCTTGTGATGAAAAGCGGCAAGGTGGTCGCAGTGTACAATGTAAACAAGTAGCTTTGGAAAGTGAACAAAGTCCTTGAGAGTTCCTTACTAAGAAATAAAAGAAAATAAACTCCTCATTCCTTCCTGAAATATGAGTACAGGTCAGTGTTTAAAAGTTCATTTACAAACATAATTTAAAACGTGTTCAGCCTAAAACCACTTTGACATGAAGAGTTTTGTAGTAAGATCCAGTCTGAAAGGGGCAGTGTTGAGGTCCCTGTAAAAGTAAACATCTTCCATTTTTTAAAAAAGAGTGCCACGGCATTTGCAGCACAGTGCAGCATAAACTTTAAATACAAAAATATTTTTCTTCTGTTGGGATAATAGACCTTGCATCCTGGAAAGAAGTAACAATACTGCTACTGATAGTATATCCAGTTTGTATCTTTCAAGTCATGTAAGGCAATTACTGTGTTAGTTTACTGTATATGGCTAAAAGAAGGTCCAGAAAATGTCAGTCTTTGTTATGTTTTCCGGCTACTCCATGTATGTTCAGGTGTACTTTTGTGATCTGATGAGTGTTCAAATGGAGATCTGTGTCCTAGGGGAGATCTTGAACCATAAGGAGACCTCTGATCTAACGGTGACCTTGGGCCACTACCTGAAGCTCTGTGGTCCATTTGCCAGTCTGAGTGGTACCTGTAATCCCTAGAAGATTTATGATGGCTGTACTCTGAAGTGGAACGATGATCTGAATGTATCCTGTGGTCTGAATGGGAACGGTGATCTGAATGAGCCCGGCTGTCTTTTAAGCTTCCTTCCAGGTTTGACCTGTGGTCTCTGCTCCTGTAGTCATCTAACTTCCTATGTTTACTGTCACTGTAGTATCTAAAAAATAGATATTATTTGTATTAGTGTTAGTGAACACATATTAAGAACTGCAATTATGTCAAAAGCGGGTCCAGAGGAATGCTGTGAAGATGTTCAGAGGGCTGGAGCAACTCTCCTACCAGGCTGAGAGAGTTGGGGCTGTTCAGCCTGGAGAACAGAAGGCACCGGGAAGATCTTATAGCAGCTTTCTACTATGTGAAGGGGTCCTACAAGAAAGTCAGAGAGGGCTTTTATAAGGACATGTTGAGGTAGGAGGAAGGGTTAATGGCTTTAAACTGCAGGTGGGTAAATTTAGATTAGATACCAGGAATAGTTATTTGCGGTGAGGGAGGCAATGGAACTGGTTGCCCAGATCATTCATGGGTGCCCTATCCCTGGAAGTGTTCAAGGCCAGGCTGGATGGGGCTTTGAGCAACCTGCTCTAGTGGGAGGTGTCCCTGCCCATGGGGTTGGAACTAGGTGATCTTTAAGGTCCTTGCAACCTAAACTATTCTATGGTTCTATAAAAACAACAGACCTGTATTTGAAAGATACAGTAGCTGCAATTTTACATTACTCAGAAAAGGTATTTTGGTGCTTGCTACAAGCATACTACAGAAAAACAAAAGGGGAATTCTAAACGGATTTTTAAAATTACTGAAGAAACTTACCTGCTGTCTTGTTTGTAGTGATCCCAATCTCTATGGTCTTTTCCATTGCTGAAGGCTGAATAGGGCCTTTTCCTAGAGTCACTTTTCTTGTAAGCATCTCCCTGATGCCTGTCTTTATGATGATCATGGTATTGTGACAAATGTCTATCAGAAGAATAACTGTCCCTGCTACTGTCATCATGGTTTGTATTCTCCTTCAGCCTTTCCACATCTATTTAATAAAACAGAGGTTAAAAGGAAGTCTCATAAGGTCTTTTCTTCACCCAATTCAAACAGCACTTCTACCTGTCAGACATAAAGCCGTATGAAGGCAACTTGTAATTTCACAGGAACAAGACCTGAACAGTTTAAAGACAAATGCACTAACTCGAGTGAAGTGAAAGAAACCTCGGAAGTAAGAGGGAATCAAGCTAGAATGTTGACTTGGAACTTTCAACTTGACTTTCAACTTTTCCATTCAGTCTATGAACTAAGTGTGGTCCAAATGGTAAGTGAGCAGATGTGCCTTTAGTTCAGCAATTTTAGACAGAATGGTAGCAACTTCCTCTCTAAGAAGGCATGGCCTTAGCACAAGTAAGTTTTCAAGGTACACCTTGATAAAGAAAGACTTTCAGTGACGTTCCTAAAATACATTATGCTGACTTTTAAGTCCATGAAAATATGCTCTAAGTGTTACATAACACAAGATAAAAGCAAGTATTAAAAGAAGCAGGTGTGGCAGCATAGAAAAATCGATGTTATTGTCAATCAATGTCTATTGTTAAAGACAGCCCATGTAACTGACTATAAAGTATGACTTCAAGGAGTAACTTGCTTTCTTAATGGTAGTAACATTAAAACAGCTATAAATAAGCACAGAATTTTCAATAATTTTACAGGTTTTGTATAGACCTCTCTTTGCCCCCAAAATTAAATACAAAAAATATTTCCAAATTTTTTTTAAAGGATGGTGAAATAACTTGCTACTCAAGCCAGTAAGTACCATCCTCTGTCTGCACTCAGGTGGATTTCATTAGCAAACCAGAACTTTTGCTAATCAGCCTGCCTCTGTGATACATAGCAGTGTGGGAGACAGATGTAGGAGACATGAAACAAAATAAACATGAAAACTAAAATATCTAACAAGAATATACTTAAGGTTCCTTACCTGGATTTCTAATTACATGTGTATTCACATTGCTGCTAATATTCTGGTCATTTTGTTGCTAAAAGAGACAAGTACAAAAACTCATTACTAAATTCATCTGAATTAATTAGAAAAATATTTCTGTGTTCCTTATAATCCTTTAAATATAATAAAAGAGTTACAATACATAAAACATATATATATACACACACGTGTGTGTGTATGTTTAGAAAGGATCTGAAAATACTACCTGAGATTCTTGGCGTTTTTTGATTGCATGTTTATATAGTTTGTGCAGCTTTCTGGCATCAAATTCTGTAAACTTAGAGACAAAAATCCACAAGTTTCTGAGGAAGAAGAAAAGAGAAGTTATAATTCTTCTATACATTTTTTTCTTGTATTATGCAACAGAACATGGATTTAAATGAAATTATTTGAACAGTACTTCAGTAAACCAGAAACACTGTAAAAATTACACAGTATTACCTAGCTGCACAGCAAACATTACCTAGCTGTATTTTAAACACTGGAAAGATTTGTCACTTTGTAATACTTATAAGTACTTCAGCATTCAAAGTGCATGTAAAGTAGTACTAATAACAATTGTGTTAACAGAAGGATTTGTGAAGCTTCTTAAGAATATGCTACCAGTTTACATATGTCTCCTGAAAGTTAGTTCGAATTTTGAGTATTTACCACTCAGCAAATAAAAATTTAAGTAAGTAAAAATTCTTTGAAATCTCTTACAGCATAAGACATTTGACCCACGCTTATTTCATGAAAATATCAGTGAGACAATTTTTCCAAAGAATTCCAAAGCCTGGTAAAAGATTTTGAAATCAAATGAGAACTGTGAAAGAGGATGGAAGTGACATGGCAATAAATTTCTGTCTAATCTGTGTTCAAAGGAATGAAGGAACAAATCAAGTTTGGCATCAAGATGCCAAAACCCCAAAGAAAGAATTTGCTTCTATTATCACAGGTAACAGATCAGAGGTCTGGAATTCTTTTTGTCAAATTTACAGGTGGAATGCTTAAGAGATTACAGAATACTAGTGTTCAGAAGCATCTGAAGTGTGTAGGCTCAGAAAGCACCAGTCTGCTTCTTCACTGTGATTATTTAAACACTGCAATTTTGGTCTAGAGGTTTGCAAAACTAGAGAATCAGTCAATGGTGTGCCTAATGAGGTGCCTGCAGAGGTGCCTAACACCTCTATAACTTTATATAAGCAAGTTGCTTAATTACCCTGCTTATCAAAGATAGCTGAAATATGTATTTTATTAATCTACATATAATACTGTAGATTATGAAAAATAGCCCTCTTACAAGTTTCCACTTAAAGAAATACAACATTTACCAAAATGTAAGACACAGATCTTGGCTTTGTATCTCAGATCACCTTAATATTCTGAAGTAAAGCAAGTAAAACCACCAGAAGCATCCTACACTAACAGAAATTTACAAGAAAATGAAGCACTTTGACTTCTGTATATGGAAGTGCAGGATGTATTTTCAACCATAAAAATTAAACTGCTTTTAGACCTTAACAATGAAATATAAGAAGTTATATATATTTTTATATATATATATATATATTTATTTTTTAAAATTGTGACCTCATAAGGATGCACTCTTCTTTCATTTTTGAAATACATGAGTAAATTATGATAAATACATTTATCAAGTCACAGTTAATATGTAATATGTAATTTCATTTTAGAGTAATTTTAAAAAGAATAAAGAACTCTGCAACTCAAAATCATATAAAATTCATCACAAATTTAGGACTGCCTATTTTTAGCATGAAATAAAAAAACCTCCAACACCTCAAAGCTGAAAAAACCAGATCCTTAAAGGTAAGAATGCTTTTCCACTAAACACAGTCTAAGTAGCAAGTTATCTAGTGTTGGCTTTCTGTTGTAAGAAGTGAGATGACTCCACCTGCTGGACAAAACGCATTGCTATGCGGTATGAAAAAATTAATCTATTGAAACTCAGAGCAATCTACAATCATCTTTTTATAGATTCCTATTTGAAACAGCTGAAAGATACAAGAAAGGGAGAATAAGAAAGGAGTGAAATAATTAAAAGCTATTCTGCTTAATAGGAGCAATTGTAGATTTTAATTTTTCAAGAAAAAACACAGAGAATAACTTACTTTCTCCACTGTTTAATTTGTTCAGGATTTGTGTACTCCTTTAGACATTCAGTAATGTGATCCCCAATTTTGATTAGACACTGTCTAGTGTGTTCCAGCTGCTCTCTTTCAGAAAGGCCCTTCTCTGGTCGGTCCAGCTGTTTCAATGCTGCTTTAACAGGCCTCATTCTTTCTTTGCACTGTAAAATGGAAAAAAAAAAAGGCATGAATTCAAATTTTAAAAAAAGAAATATTGTAAGACATGACCCACCCTTTACTGTGAGATATATATGTATACATACAGGCAAAGACAGTACTGTTACAAGCCAAATGAAGCACAAGACTTTCTCACAGCTTTTAAAAATATTTAAAAATTTTTTACAGGTTTCCGTTGGAAAAAAAGTTGTATTCTAACTCAGTTGGAAATGTAGTCCTTTATGAAAGCATTAGATTGTATAAAATACTGATATCAAGGACTTAAGAAAGCACTAGCTTAATAAAAGCTTTTCTGAGGAAAAGGACTCATTCCAACTGGTGTTTACGATCAGTTACGACTTTCAGCATAAATTTAGGTGACAAGACATAATTTTTAGCACCTTGAAAGCTATACAAACTCAATACCAAAATTAAATATGAGACTCTTCAGTACATTTCAAACAGATACTTTCTGCAACAATGTTCCGGTTTGAGGTAAAACTGAACCAGCTTTGTGTTCTGTAATTTTACATCTTAGTTAGGCCTCCTCTGACTCTCTGAAATTAACAGCATATTGTAGAGAAAACTGCTCGTTCTCAGGATGATAAGGCCAATGTTTCGGCTAAAATGCCAAGGAATGGTATGCAGAGAGGCCATACTTATACTTATTGCTATAACAACCAAGGTCAGCTGATTTTCGTTATTTGCCCCTTAGAGGGTCAGAAATGGAAAAGCGGAGAGGGGTCACACCTGTGGGGATGAACGGACAGAACAGGTGACCCAAAACTGACCAACTGGGGCATTCCATCCCATCTGCCCCATGCTCAGTATAAAAGCTGAGGGATCAAAGGGTCAGCCCCTCCTTTGGTTTCTACCAAAGGTCCGGTTGCAGTGATTTCGGCAGAAACCACGACAAACAGTTAAACATGGCATTCAGCAGAAGATTAACACTGGTTCTCTGAGGAGTTTTTAAACTTCAGTCCTTGCAGACAGTAGCGCTACTTGTGGTATCTAGAGTAAAGCCACTTTGGGTATGCCTAGATTAGTAACAACAGGAATGGCAACACAAACATATGCATTCTAGACTTTTCACACTTTGAGTCAAATTTTAGTAATAAATCCAGATAAAGCCAGTTAGCATGATTTAAATTACAGACACTTGCTTGGGAATACCATTTAACTACAATGGCATGTTAAACAGATTAAACACATACTTTCTTGTGACAAAGAGCCAAATCAGTTAAAACCTGAACAACCCAAAGTAGTAGTTTCCATTTGCAAATGTAGTTATATATGCTAATTAGACTGCATCTGACCATGGCATAAAAATAAACAAATTCCAGAACAAAAAAACAGGACAAAAAAAATTTCTATACACAAACACAACCTAGAATTATTCTCAGTAAGAATTAAAGGAGGTAAATGTTTGGAATAGAGCGAAATGGAATATTGCCATTACCATATAAGCATCTAGGGACAACTCAAAAATCAGGGAAGCTGTTCCATTGCCAGCTCATTCCACTAAGTAATTAACAGCTATATTACACATTATACTAGCCACAACCCAAAGTAGCCTTCAAAAAACAGCTTAGAAAGTGCACTTAAAAATGATCAGAAAAATAAAACTGTAAATGAAATGAAGTGATTTTGTCACTCAGCTCCACAAACATATCCATCTGAATCACTTAAGGCTCATCCTGGAAATCACAGGTAAGGTACTTGGAATGTTTAGAATAAAACCATGCATAGACCAGTCACTGCCGTACTCAAGAGAATCTTACTTGCACGTCGCGGCCAGCACCCACAACAGCCCCAACAAATCTGGCTGGCAGAAACAAACAACTGTTGAAATCCGAATGATGAAACACCCACAGGAGAGTACATGTGAGTGCTGGGAGTCTGCTATAGGCCACCCAACCAGGATGAGCAGGTTGATGAGGTATTCAATAAGCGGCTGGCTGCAGTCTCGCAAACGCCAGCCCTTGTTCTAGTTGGGGACTTCAACTTACCAGACGTCAGCTGGAAATATAACACAGCAGAGAGCAGGCAGGCTAGGAGGTTCCTCGAGTGTATGGAGGATAACTTCCTGACACAAATGGTAGGTGAGCCTACCAGGGGAGGTGCCTTGCTAGACCTACTGTTCACAAACAAGGGCTAGTGGGGGATGTGGAGGTAGGAGGCCGTCTTGGGGTTAGTGACCATGAAATGGTTACGTTTTCCATTCATAGTGAGGTAAGGAAGGGGGTTAACAAAACCTCCACTTTGGACTTCCAGTGGGCAGACTTTAACCTGTTCAGAACCCTGGTTGGGAGAGCCCCATGGGAGGTAGTCCTGAGAGACAAAGGAGCCCAGGAAGGCCCAGGAGCAGGCTGTTCCCATGAGATGCAAAATTAAAGGGCAGGGAAAATGGCCAGCCTGGATGAACAAAGAGCTCTTGAGGGGACTTAAGGAAAAAAGGAAGGTTTACCACCTTTGGAAGAGGGGACAGGCAACTCAGGAGGAGTACAGAGATCTTG
>JAOTQQ010000019.1:54247533-54295792 GCA_026546715.1 Gallinago undulata
GCCCAAGATTATTGGTTTGTGGTGGGATGTTGTGTGTGGGGTTGTGGGTGTGGGGTTTAGTTGGTGGGTGCTTTTTTTGTGTGGTTTTTCTGGGGTTTGTGGGGTTTTTTGTCTTGTTTTGGGTTGTGGATTTTTGTGTTTGTTTGGGTAGGGTTTTTTTTTTGTGGTTTTGTTTTTTTTGTTTGTTTGTTTGTTTTTTTAATGTGGTTGGACTCGATCTCAGAGGTCCCTTCCAACCACTAAGATTTTGTGATTCTTTGAGTAATTTCCTTGATTCCTTTCCAAAGGCCCCAGCCATCCTATAGAACTTCACATCACTTGCGTGTACATACCTTTTTTCCTCTAGTATTGATTCTTTTCTAAAGAAGTAGTGATTAAACAAATTCTTCTGCTGTCAAAAGGCAGTACTCCAGCAAGGTATTTCTAAGGGCTTTACCATTTGTTCCTTCCCTTGTCTACTAATTTAAGTCTGCAATACTTCAGGAGGGAAGTGCTGAAACTTAATTTGTTCTCTTACAAAGAAGGCATATATGATAAAGAGAGACTCCAGCAATTGCACTGAAGTTCATTCATGTTTACTCTTTAAGAAGCAGGATACACAACTTATTCTTGAGGATGTATCTTTACAGTCTATATACTAAATCTATTCAACACATAGACCACTGCATAAGTTTTCCGGCTATTCTGCACAAATACAGTAAACAACAAAATAAAACTACTGGAACAAAGACAAAAATTATCTTAGCACTGTGTCAGTCTGAAACTTTACTAGCAAAAGATCACCAGTGTTACAGTGCCCAATAACAGAATTAAGAACATCAGAAATTGTCCTGATCTAGACTATCAAGTACAAACACTAACTTATCAAAAAGGGACTTACCACACTAAAAGTTTTCTGATCCAGTTCTTCAGATTCTTCCAATATAGGAACAGGTTCACTAGTTGCAGTAATATGAACTGGAGTATCCAACAATGGAATTTTTTTAGTTTTTTCTTTATTTTCAGATTTGATTTCATTTACCTGAGAACAAGATATAAAATTTTTAAGTAAAATTATTTTGGCTCTGGAATTATCCTATAATATACGACAATCCCCATAACTACTGCATTCTCTTCAATAATAATAAATATGCTGATATTTAATGACAGTGACATGTCATGTCACAGTATATTTTGACAGCATATTTTACTTCTTCTGTGGGATGGAAAAGAAGAATGGATAAGGAATAAAAGAATTTTAAACTTATGCTCTCATTCCAACGAAGATACATATCACCGAAGATGTAATTTCCCATTGCAAATGCTTGACCTCATGGTTTCTGGTAGTAAAAATAAAACTCAAAATGATGTAAAAGACTTCAATGAAATGACAACTGATTAGCTCCAAAATACCTTTTCATCTCAAAATCATTCATGTAAACCTAGTAGCCTTTTCTAGTGCTATGTAAGATAAGTAAACCTAGTTACCTTCTCTTCCTTTACTTCTTTTTCTTTCTGTGTGGATTCTTTTACTTTGTTTTCTCTCTTTTCTTTAATATCTTTTTCTTTTAATTCTTTCTTATCCTCTTTTTCTTTTTTCTCCCTTTTCAAATCCCTCTTATTTTCCTTTTCTTTTGTCTCTCTTTTTTCTTCAGCTTCCTTCTTTATACCAATATCTGGCTCGGGCTTTTCTTCATTTTCTTTTTCTGCTTTAATTTTTTTATGTGGTTGTTTCACTGAAACAATCTCATCCTGCAATACGCAAGCATATACGTCACATCAGACTGAATTCCTATCTATGCAAGTTTCGTAACTACACACTAAAACATATTTTTTATCTGTGCATTTTTTTCTTTTTGGACATAGATTTAACAGCTATCAAATAGAACTGAACGCAGTTGTAAAGAAAGATGAGAATTACTCACTTCCTTGATGTGACAAAGCAAGTACTGATTTGGCAGTGGTAGTTGGGGGGTGAGAAATTATGTCCATTTAACTTAGAATTAACATAGAATTCTATTCCTTTAAAAGGCTCTGAAAAGCTAAAAACTTTGAAGAAATAGTCTTGCAAAACTGCGCTGACTGGTCAGGACACTCAAATGAAGGAGATTTTAGAAGACCTCCTTCTAGTTAGCTTTGTCCAAGTAACTTTTTATCAATCCCATTTTAAACATTCACAGGAGAAGGTAACATAGTCCCAACTTTCTCTTTTCCAGAGGTGTTCTTTTTTACTAGGCTTAAAAAAGTCTTGGTTACAGTTGTCCGATAGGCACCCATTTAATTAGTTGAAGGTGAAAAAAATAACACTCTCCACTGCTCTTTATAATGTTCACTTATAAAGCTTGAGATAGAAACTCAAATTCTTTCAGACACAGAAAAATACTCCAATATGTAAAGTATTATGTACAGGTGCAAGAATTATTGTAATCTTGAATTCATCTGAATACGCCCAAGGCAGGCATATCTAGAATCCATTGCAGAAAAACAGATGAAAGAATGCGTAATATGTGAATCTGAACAAGTTACTTAGATGGGGTATCAAGTCACCAGTCCAACCAGGACTTCAGTATGTAGGTATCACAGAAACTTCCCAGCAAAAATTCAATGACTTCAAGATTTTCCTGAATGTTTTAACAGTTAAATAGTTAAGTTTTAAATACTGTACACAGTATGGTAGCTAAGTAGCTAAAGACAACCATTCAGGTGGTTAAAGCCCATCCTTGCGTATGGTCCAGTTTTCAGAAGTGCAATTGTCAGTCTGTGTCCACGAGTATTAAAGTGATGAATAACTGTTATTAAATATACAAAAAGGGACAGCATTCTAGGCTCTTTCCCAAAACTTAACAGTCAATGGACTGACTGGCACTGTCTTCTGTTTTGTATCTATAAACATAAGTCAGTCTACATTCAAATTTTTTAAATTTTGGGGGGGGCTTTACGTTTTATTCCTCATAGTACAATATAAATATGTACAGGAATACTTTAATTAAAAATTATTACTTTTTATAGATGTATCATGGTTCTTCTAAGGCTGACTCAGTTTTAACTGTGTATAGTGAAAACTCCTCGAGAGTCAGTTGACAATTACAATGTTTTTTAATAGTTTAAAGTGGTTATGCATGACACTTCAATTTAGTTTATTTTAAACCAAGTAGAAAGTATTTTAATGATACAAATAGATTTGCACCGATTTATTTAAACTACTTTCAAAGTCATAAAATTAGCTGTGATATGACCCTAAACTTTACCTAAATTTTATCTCTAGTGGTTTCTGCTCTGTAAATGTTAGAAATAAAAAGACCCAACTAAAGCAGAGGCCTAAATGAATACATCAGAAGTAACAGAACACAACAAGGTTAAATGGTTGGTTAGTTTTAGATTATAAAAGCCATGACTTATGTATAAGATTTCCCCTGCAAGTCTGGAAATATCATTTATTCATGCTGCTCATTCTAATTCACCTTGATGTTTTTTCCTGAATAAAAAAAACTTTATCTGTATAATGTCTGTCAGTAGTTATAACACATTAGCCAGAAACATTAGTTTTATAATTGTGTGTTACATTAGGTTTGCATTTCTAGCAGATACAATGCTGAAATCTTTAAAGAATGCTAAAACTGAGCAATGCCACTTGTAATGAGACCGCAACATTTTTTCTGTAATGTAATTTGGAAAACTACTTATAATTACTCAGCTACTGGCTTATCATTAAATTAAAACAGACACAGTCTTCCATGTGCTTGTACTGATGCGGCATCAACTGTAGCAGCCCCAGGAAAGGCTGACGTTCAGGTGCTTCAATTTTACTAAGCCAAGCAGAAGATAAAATAGAAATTGATACTAATAGAAAGAACTGAATAGCCATCTTTACCATATGAAAGGTGCTTACCTTATTATCCTCATCATCATCTTCATCAGATTTTTCCGAGGGTTGTGGTGAAGAATCACTTTTTATTTCTTCTTTTATTTTTGCAGCCTTTATCACCTTATTCTTCTTAGTTCTTGTTTTCCTCCTCTTTGAATTGCCCTGAATGCAAATTAGCCTCTTTAATATGTGAACTGACAAGCATCTTTGCACAACAGTTGCAAAAAAAGATTTGTTTTCACATCAAATAATGGGTTAATTTTATTTTATTTATTGCCATTAATGACCACTGCTTTTCTCAGGGCTGGAGACACAGCATAGTAAAACAGTAGAGAATACATACAAATAATAAGAAAATAATACAATATGAAACTCGCATTGAGTGAGTCTTCTGTAATACGATTAGCAATATAGCGCAATACTACACAAAGAAAGAGTAGAACCGAGTAAGAAAAGGGTCAGCTAACATGCCTTTAAGTGTATTGTTTTATCTTGCTAATGAATGCCAAATTTTACTTACTGCACCAGCAAGCCTTTGTGCTTCCTTCCTTGCAAGGTCTTTATTCAGTAATTTAATGAGGTAGTCTGCACGAGTCTGTAACTGCTTCGCCTGGGGTTTCTTATCTGGATCATCAGGCAAAATCTGAGGAAAACAATGGCAGTATCACAGCTATGAGTAAATATTAAGTTTGGAAGGTGCTAGCCTGGAGCACACAGAACAGAAACGTCTGAGTAAAAGAAGATGCAAAACAATCAATTTAAACTATACGTAGCAAGTATGCCAGCATGCTTGAAGTAATGGAGAATTTCTTAAATGTTTTCACTTCTCTCTAATCTTACAGTCAATGGGTATTTCCTCACAGATTAAAACAAACTCAAGAAATCAGCCTCATATTTCTGTTTCCACTCTGATACTTTAAGAAATTGTGACACACAACTCATGGCTCTGTCTCATTCATCTTTTAAATGCAGAATTCTCTACAGGGTATTGTAGAAGCCAAAAATTATAAATGGGAGGTTCCAAAAAACAGGCAAAATAATGGCAGGCAGGAGTAGGAGTCTTTATTAAATGAACTGGACAGAACCTTCGCTCCTCAAATGCTAAAGCTGTAAGTTGTGGGCACCGTCTCAAAGCTTACTTCACCCCAGTGCTTCTCTTAATACCTGTTGCTCTCTAATGCTAAGGAGCTACTGCACTAATTCTAGTACAGCTATTCTCATGTTCTGGGTGAAAGACAACTTTAAGTGAAGAACCTGGGGATTAGTGAGGATGGGAAAACCTAATTAAACCTCTAGAAAAATCTTCATTCCAAAAGTTCAAGAACACATACTGGATAAAACTAGAAAATCTCAAATTGAGAAGCAAAAACCTGAAAAAAAAAAATAAAATCACAGACGTCCAACTATGTGGAAATACAGTAACATAACTGACTGCAAGAAGGCATACTTCAACTGAATACACAAGACCTTAAAATCTAATAATATAGCATAAGAAGGATATTAAGAAATACAGCTGATGTAGAAGGTCTCTGCAAATTCCAGTTTTCATAAAATAAGCTCTTTCAGTACCTGTTCTTAGGTTCTTAGCATTATCACCTAAACAAAGAGACTCCTTCATGAAATGCTGTAGATTACATACCTTCTGTGTCAAACTGAGATCAGGATCCATTTTTATCATTTCCCAGCTGCCATAACCATATTCATAGATGCCTATTAACAGATTGGAATCATCTTCCTTACCCCAATCTATATCAAAATGAGCAGCCTTAGTGTGGCATGGGATGACATATCTAGCAGAAATAAATTAGAAAGACAAATAAAGGATTTTTACTTCTGAAGCTTAGCAAGGCAGAAGGAGCATATTAAAAGTGATGTAACTACATTTATTTTCTCTGCTAAGATGCTGGTATACTTCAGAAATTGATTCAAATATTTATTATGTTTTCTTAACATTTCTATAAAATATTTACTGACAGCTGCACTGAAAAGTATTTTAAAGCAGATTAAGACTAAAATAAGAAAAACAGACATCTGTCTGTGGCCATAAGCTGTGTCACAGAGCTGGCTAACCATGAATAAAAGCACAAATCATCACCCAAATATAACTGCTGACTAAGTGGACAATTTAGGGATTGTGATAGACAAGGTGGCAAGGGTTCAGGTGGTAGAAATAACTACTGCTGCACTTTGACAGATAATGCTTTGCCCTCAGGCAGAGATGACACATAAAGCAGCTCCTCAGCAACCATGAATTCTAGTCCTGATTATTATTTGTAACTGAACAGAGTCCTCAGTGATTACAACTGAGAAGCCAAAAGTGGTACTGGCTTCTACAACACGGGAAGAAAGAATGAAAAACAGATGTAGAGCAGGTTATTGCTGCCAGTCCTCACAGGGAATTGAGAGACAATGCTGTCACAGTGTGCTTTGAGTCAATATTGTCTGAAAAAAACTAATAGAACTTGAAAAAATTTTTAAGTTACTACTTCCTTTTTTTTTAGAAAGGAAAAAACCAAACCAAAATCAATACCTTTTTCTTTCTTCTGGATCTGAAGGAATGGATTTGTGCAATGGTGCCAACTCTTCTTCATGAGAGATAACTAGCTTTGCATTCACCTGCACTCCTGAGATTCGGAATGTTGGGCCTTTAACTTTCCCCAGTCTACCTCCTTAAAATAAATGACAAAGCTATTAAAATATCTACCTTTATGAATATCATGCAGAAAAAAGTAAAGAAAACAAATAAGACTGATGCTATAGCAGCAAACTTTCAGTTATACCCAATGATGTTTTCTTAACCAAATGCTTGAATTAAGCTCTGGAGTCAAAAGGTTTTCCAGATAATAACAGCAAATAGATAGTAAAGCAAAAACATACTGCATTCTCCAGTTAGAATTCGCACACAGAAAGGGGAAAACCAAGTAATCTTCCTACAATCCATTTTTAAAAATCACCCATCATGTCAACATTTTTGTTTACATTTTCCCCCAAGAGAACTGCTTTCTGTTATGATCAGAGTGCAAGAATAATTCTGACTTTTTGACAATTTTTATTGCCCTTAAGTCCCTTGAACACATTTTACCTGCTCTTTCTTGACCAGATGAATTGTCCTTTAAAGCTTTAATGCATCCATTATGTACAAGCTCTCCCAAGCGTCTAAGATCTGTCTCTGATTTATCAACTAGCTCAGCATCTCTAGCTACAGCATCTAACCTGTAATAAAAAAATACAGGTTTTTATAGCTCTGAAACTTTAGTAGTTGGGAATGACTCCTTCAGACTTCGAAACTAGAGAAATGAAAATATAGGCTTTCAACAGGCTGTCAAACAAGACAACTGAATGATTATCACCAACAAAGATTAAATAAGACAGTCGGTAAAGTATAAAAAGAAAGAGTAAGTCCTGCAAATTGCAAAGTTTGTTGTGTGGCTGTTTGCACACATACCATATGAAGAAAGGGAAGACATTAAGCTAGTCATGTTATATTGGAGGCAAGACTAGACACTGTGTTTTCTCTTTAGACTAATGTTTCTTGGTATATTGTTCTTAATTTTTAGAAAACAAGGTTCCGAGTTGCTACACAAATAATCAAACAAATTTACCTTTCAAGAGGGCCACCAAATTTCTTGTAACTCTTGATAAACCTAGTAACAACAACAAAAAAATTTCCACTTAAATACATGCTTAACTAACTTCACTGATTTTAAAATTGTATTAATAGAACTATTCATCTTGGTATAATGACATATGGACTATGGAAGGAAAAAAAGTAGAGAGAGTAGGGCAGCTTAGTATACCCAAATAACCCAAACTAAGTCAGAGTTTTATTGGCTTAAAAACTGATGTAAATAAAACAATAGAAAGTACAATTTATTTCAGAAAATGCTTTATTAATTTCACAAGACAGAAGATTCAGCAGCTGGATGTGTCTAATCATAAAAATTTAATGTAGATCTACAGTAAATAAGAGATTTCTGACATCATGCCTAACATAGTAAAGGGAACAATCAGCAACAGGTGATTTGAAGAAATTGGAAAATATGACATGAAAGAAATTCTCTGTAGGAATGTGTAAGTGTTTGAAAGAAACAAGATGCCTGGGATAGAAAGGAAATGAAATAAAAATACAATAAAGAAAAATAAATTTAAAAAATAAAGTTTCCTCAACAATCAAGGCCTCCAATTGCTAGTGCAAGCACAAGAACAGCCTTGAAAAAAAACCCAATTCACTGCGTTATTAGATGAAATGGCAAGGCAAAAAATTCTATAAAGTTACTTCTTGGAAGAACTTTGAAGAAAAGTCACTTTCTGACCAAAAGTATTTTGAAAGCTTTACAGCATTCAGACAAAAACACATACTTGAATTTCAGAAGAAAAGTAGCATTTCACAAAAATTCCTTCTCCCTGTACCAAAAAACTATTTTAGCACCAAATACTGAAGGCATCCGCTGTACATGATCCAAATAGGATTTTATATATTTTTTAATTTAAAGAAGCATTGTATTAAGATTAATTCAATAACTGCGTCAAGAAGTTTAAAAAGAAAACAAAATCCAGTCAAATTTTTCTAGCTGTCACAAAAAAGTTTTACATATTCTTTCAGCACTGCTGTTTTTAGATAAAATGAAAGGAAGCCCATTATTTTGCTTGCATATCAAAAGAAAAGTTCATTGTAACATCTGGTTTTTGAAATCACCGTCTTCATGGGTTGCAGGAATTAACAGATTTAAAACAATCTAGAATATTTTTCAAACTTAATTTTAGCCCTCACTAAAATGTATTCAATGTATTCTTGCCATGACAGTTCACTATGTCAGAACCACAAGGTACACAAGGGAAAACATTAAATGCCTATAATAAAAAAAAAAAATAAATAAAAAAAAATCAGGAAAAACATACTGACTTCTGTACTATCAATGAAAATTGTTTTGTCCTTTTAAATGTCCATGTCCCCCAATATCTTACCGCCTGATCTCTGCATCACTAAATCCTTTAATATTTTCTCGAGGAATAGTTCGCGGCCTTCCACGTTTTTTTGGCCGTTTTCTTTCTGAGATGGAGTCACTATCAGATCCAGAATATCTTCTGCTCCTACTACGCCTCCCTTCACTTCCATTAAAGCTGATCTGGAATTTCAGAATAAATAGTTCAAAGCTATGTGATTAATGAACATAACTAAAAGTTTTACCTAGCCTGTCAAAAATGTGTTGAGAAAAGGAAAAAAACAACCCCAAAATCAAAACATAACATCTCCCAACAGCAAAGTAAACCAACAGCAACATAAAAGTACAAGTCAGTCAGAATCAAGAGACACCTGTTTTGCGCAGTTTCTCATCCTTGGAAGCATATATATTTCTTCAAGTTCTTTTTGTCTTTCCTCCTCTTCTATTCTTCGTCGCTGGACTTCTGGAATGATTTCTTCCCAATTTCTTGAATTTCTTTCTGGCTCCAACTCAATATCATCTTCATCCATATTGGAAAAGTTGGCCACCTTGTTTATCAGAATATAAGTATTTTCATCAAATCAATACATGACTTTATTTGGAAAAAAAAAAAGAGCAAGTAATATATTTTAGGAAAACACATTTCTTAATGGCCTATTTTATGCATTTATATATTTTCTGTATTTTTTATATGCTATTGATTTATAATATATATAAAATTTATACAAGCTAAATGCTTCTTGAGAAACTGTCCGTAATAAAGGTATTTTTACTCACTTATGAAACAGACAGACCCAATACAACATGGGCTAAGATGAGAAAAGATGAGAAATTTTTTTTCTTTTAGAAGTTGACTAATATATATGCATAATGAAATATCTCCCGAATAGCTGTATAATTGTTTGATTTCCTTCAAAAAGGGCTAGCAACACTTGAATGCCCCAGTTAATGTGAAGCTATAATAAAAGTAAAAAACATTAATACACTGTAGAAAAAAAAAATATGTTGAAAGTGAACAATCAGCAGGAGAGCTATTTAAGAATCTGCTGGTCTAAACAAATACATCCCGTTCTGCATGTTTTTGCACCCAAATTGTAATATGTTTAACTGATAACACTTTGCATTCAAGTTTACATTAAGGATTAAAGCTATTTCTAGAAGTCATCGACTAAGAAATGCAAACTTACTACTTTGCGTTCAACTGCAGCTGTTAAACAACAAAGGCGGTATTTAAAACACAAGACTACCCAGAATTCTAATCATTAATACATTCATAAATATATCTTCTTTTATTAGCAAAATACATTATGTATTTTCCAATGTTTATACTGATGGTAGGTATTCTGCATAGGTGAAAATGCATTTTAGTAAAAAGAGATATGGAGTTGCCATACTACAACATCTATTTCATAAGAATGAAGAGACTGATAGGTATACAAAAGAAAAATAGTGCCGTTTATAAAGGAAAGTGCAATTATGGCATGAGGGAGGGAACAGAGCAATACCTTGAACTGTGAAAGAAGTTCATCTCCTACAGTTAATGGACCTGGCTCATTTTCCCGAGTTTCTGCCCTCTTCAAGATTTCATCTATATCCATTTCCTAAAAAAGAAAAGTAGTTTCTTTTTACAATGAAATAATTCATACATACTTTTGGTTGTTTTATTTATCTGGCTGAGAAATACTACTTACCTGAGGCTCCTGTTCTTCCCCTTCAGGTTCCTTAAAAAGTTCCTCAGCACCAAACTTCAAAATAGCTGATAACTCCTCCTTATTAAAAGGTGTTGAGCTGAAATAAAGAACGTTTCAGAAAAACATTTTATCTTAGTAACATGAAAAAGTTCTAATAATGAGTCAATTAAGCTTTATTATTTAAAATCTACAAAGACAATATGCTTTGTGTCTTTACTTATTTAATCTTATTTTGTCTTTCATTAACCAAGGGAAATAAGTATATTTGATAAGTGAAAACATAAGGGAAAATTAGTATGGAAATAAATTCAAATATACCTTGAAGGGGTAGAGCCTGTGTGTAGTATGGTTTTCCCTGTAGTGTCCATTCTCTGAATTACTAAGTGATCTAACACCATCTTTTTCTTGGCTCTTTCAAGAATATCTTCTTCTACTGATCCTTTCGTGACTAGTCGATAAATATTAACCTATGAATATTTTTTGAAAAGTAAACAAGGAGAAATCTCAGGCTTCACTATGTATCTTCTGAATTTATTGACTGTTTTGCAATATGAAATACTGTCCAATCATGCTACCACAGTCTTTACTTCAGCATTAAAAAAAACCCAGTGAAATAAACTCTTAGACCTGTCTTATTTTAAAATTTGTGATTTGGCAAAAGCATTGCCACAGGCAAAACTGCCATATTTCCTATTATGACTATGTCTTCTGCTAGAAAGAAAGTTGAAGAAAATTAAGAATTATTTAAGCAAGACGGATATGCCTGGTGTAGCAGTTATTTTCTAGAATGACATGATGCCAATAAATGCGGGAAAGACAAGCCCATAACTCTTCTCCTTCCCCCATCCACATGCCACACCTTCATACAGGGAGATTTAAAAAAACATAGAAGGTTAAATAAGCTTAAAGCTGAATGCACATACCTGTTTCTTCTGTCCAATCCTATGCGCTCTAGCCTGTGCTTGCAGGTCATTCTGTGGATTCCAGTCAGAGTCAAATATAACTACAGTGTCAGCAGATGCCAAGTTGATACCTAACCCGCCAGCTCTGGTAGACAGTAAAAAGCAGAAGTCCTGAAATCATAAAATTAGGAAACATGTATAGTATGACATGTTTGCGCAGTCTGTGGCGCAAATTACAAAATCATATACTACCAATTCTGTAACTGTTCTATAGTTAAAACCTCTTTAAGCATAAGGCAAACATTGATACCAGTTCCTTTCAGAAATAGTTACTGACTTCTCAACAGTTTAATGGAAGGAGTATCCTAGAAGATGACCACTAATTAAGAAATCCCAACCAAACAAGAGACTGGCCAAAAAAGTACAAAACCTGTTACTGTTAAAGCCTCATATGTTACAAAGTCCCTCTCCCACACCCTCTGCCCCAAGCCCTGGAAGACTAAGAAGCAATGCCAGACAGGAAGATGCTTGAGCCTACAGCCAATGCTCAGTATGGCCAAAAACCATACTACATGTGCTGAATTTTTAGGAAACAAATAAAAAATAAAATTGGGATCATTTTTTTTTCTGCAGAAATGCATACTTTGCTTCCATTTTTGAAATGCATGAGGTTCAAATAGCTCTTCATCTCAAAAAATGTACAGTATTACCACAAAGATTTCAGAAAAAGGCAAAAAATGTCCATGCTAGAAATTTGAAACACAATTAAGTTCAGTATTCAACAGGTATCTGAAGTTTACATTATGGAATTAAATCCTTCTCCCTCCATCATAGAAGAAACAAGCTCAGCAGCAACTGACAAATGCTATTGTTCAATTACTGACATTTAAAAAAAAAAAAAAAAGAAACAATCCAACAAAACCAAGCCCCTCTCCCCTAAACCTGCTGGTGTGGGACAAAAGATTTAAGCTTATCAAGGGTATGGAATGGCTTGCATATTATGAATGCTAAATAAACTACAAATCCTCCAACTCGGAAAAGAAATAATCTGTAAGAAACACCTATATATTCATGGGTTGCTCACAAAGAATGGCTAGAAATCAGTTCTTCACAATTTCTTCTAGGGCAAGTAAGTAGGCGTAACAAATGAAAATAGCAGAGAACAGATTTGAAACAGTTAAACACAGTTGTTCATGCAAGAATATCCACATTAGTTCTGCTCAATGCCAGAGGATGTTTTTGATGGTAATTGCTTGTGTAAATTCAATGCTCTTGTAAATGTTGCTGAATTAAGTTCTACACAGCAAAGCTGAACATTTATATTGTAATTAAAATTACTTTGATAAAGAGCTCTAGAAAAAATAATCATAGCTACATAACCTATTAAATACCATGTTCATAAGGTATGTGTTTTCTACTTAACTGATTCTTAGAGAAAAAACCCAAAACAGATGTAAACCTTGTAGAATAGATAATAAGAATGAATTTTCAACCTTACTGATAGATTCCTCAGTTTTCTCAGCCTTCACTTTCATGCAGTGTTTTTGTTAAATTTCTTGGAAAAAGAAAAATCAGATTCCTCAGGAAAAAAATAGCATACCTCTGATCCTTCTGCATTAAAATGATCCAGTGCTTGTTTCCTCAACTCCCCTTTTATTGATCCATCAAGTCTCTAAAGAGATTGAGTATTATAGTTAAAGAGTAATTCTTATACTATATTCAAAATGAAAGCAACTTGAATTCTCTGCCAAAACTGTTATGGGAAGTAAAACAATAACAACAGCAACACCTCACATTATTTTTTTAATTCATCTGTTTCATTTCAAAATACTGTTTAGCATATGTCAAGTGCCAGTCTTTCTAGAAAATATGACATTTTCTTATATCTTTTCTTAAGCAAAGTGGTGAAGATCTCATAATGACAAAACAGTTGAGGTTGGAAAAGACGTTTGGAGGTCATCTTGTCTAACTACTCTAGTTCAGGCGGGGACAGCTAAAGCATGTTGCCTGAGGTCAGGTGCAGGTGGCCCTTGAATGTCACAGAGGATGGAGATTCCATAACCTCTGAATAACTTGTTCCAGTGCTCTCTCACTTGCAAAGCAAAGCAAAGATTTTTCTTGTACTGAGGATCACAGCTTCTTGGCTACTACCACAAAGACTCTTACCTGAAAGGGAAACTGACGATACTTCAGATATTCTGCTAGGATGTCCAGCATCCTCACCATCTGTGAGAAAATCAGAACTCTGTTGCCACGTTCTCGCAGACGAATCAATAGCTTGTCAAGAAGGATTAGTTTCCCGCTGCTACGTATTAAATGCTACAAAACCCAAGAAATACATATTACAAAATAAGCTCATCTCAACGTTACAAACACTGCAGTTGGTTAGACATTCGTTTGAGGTTTGCTTTTCTTTTTATTGATGTCAGAAAGGAAAAAGAAAAGACAAATTCTGACATTCCTTCAGAATTTTATAGTTTAAAACTTGCATACAATATATAGTCTCAAAAATTCAAGAACTTATGATGGAGGCCCAAGTTCTTTTCTGACAAGTAAAAAATAAAAATAGGTAACTAAGAAAATAGAAGACTGAGAAAAAAAAAATACTTTAGTACTACCTTCCCTTTACTTCCTGTCTCTTAAAAAGAAATGGATAGTGCTGCTTCACTGTCTATTTAAACAAAGCCTATCAATCAAGTTTCTCAGGAAAGATAAAGTGAGAGGAATACTGTTTGTGGTGCTTAACACTGTAACCCACCTAAAAGCTTGTTAATTTTTCTCAGCTCCACTGGGAATAGCTAGAAGAGAAACTCAAGGGAATATGAAATCTAATGTTGAAAACATCAGACCTCTTTAGGTGAAGACAGAATTTGGGATAGAATTTGGGGAATGCTAGTTTTTGAGCTAGGTGCCTTTATTCGTTATGCCAGCAAGTAGAAGATGCTTGTCACTGTAGAAACTAGTAGCTTTGGGAAGGTATTTAAATTATCTACTTGAAAGCTTACAGAAAAAAAAAATAATCAACTTTTGAAACATTTATGTTGGTATAAACTGTATCAACAACAACAGTTTTCTTATCTGTTGCTGGGCTTCTTAACAATTTTGGTAGAAATATTTGTTAAACTGAATAAAGGAACACCACACCATCTTTGGTAGTGATAATTGTTTTCATCTGTTACAATAACAATAGCAAAATCAGATTGAGCTTTAGACACTTGTTACTTTCACTTTCTTTCGTTTTGGTTGTTTACAGGCACACAAAGAACAGTATTTGATTATAGGGAAAAAAACTTAAAGGCATTCTGCATATCACTTTCTGCCATCACACAGACTGCTCTTATCACTGCCAGTCACATGCATTTGCACTCACATTACATTTAGCCTGCCTAGCTGCTTTATTTTACTTAGGTTTAAAATGGGTCAAGTTTATCATACGTGAAAATCCACAGCCTGTTTCAAACTATTTATTTTGTCACTTTGATTGTAATTAAAATCAAGGATATTTTATTTAATTAGTTCAAGAATCAAAGAATGATTTGAGGTTGAAAAGATTATAAAGATCATCCAGTTCCAACCCCTTGTCATGGGCAGGGACACCTCTCACTAGACCAGGTCTCTCAAAGCCCCATTGTTCAGCTCCAATTAAGAAACAAAAATCAATGCACTTACCTGTAAAACCCAAGATCCCTATTTTCCAGAGAACCTGTTTTTTCTAAATGTACTTCAATAAGAATTAATAAACTGCCAGAGTGCTATAAAATAGTGTCAATGTCACAGATGCAAACCAGAACTTTTTTTTTTTAATTAAGAAGCGACATTACCTGTAAGGCCTCCTGTTTATTATAGAATTCATTATCATCTGGTGGTTTAATGAGGTAGCAATGGTTACAACACTTCTTGAGTTCCATCATGATGTTCAAAAAGCCTGAGGTACTGCCTTTGGAACCTTTACTGAGGGCTTTGTAATTCCTGGTTAAAATCCACCTGTGATATAAGATGTACAATGTAAGTCATTTCTAACCATACATGGAAGCAAGACAGATGTAAGGTCTCAAAATGTAAATAAGCTGAAGAAAAAAAGCACCTTCCAAAAGAATTCACAAGCATGCCTAACAAAAGAAATTACATGAATTTCACTTAATTATTTTTAGAGTTGGAAGGGACCATAGAGATCACCTAGTCCAACTCCCCTGCTGAAGCAGGATTGCCTAGAGCTAGAGCATGTTACTCAGGACTGCATCCAGGCGGGTCTTGAAAATCTCTAAAGAAGGGGACTCCATGACCTCCCTGGCCAGCCTGTTCCAGGGCTCTGTCACCCTCACTAGACAAGAATAGACAAGACCAGTGTAGTTCTTGATCCCTTTCTTCACAGAACCGTACCGTTGTGAAACCTTAGAAGCCTCAAGTTCAAATCGCATTATAAAAACTATTATACTCCAGTAAATTGCATGCAGACATACCACTAAACCAGCACAATTTTCAAAGTGCTGTTACTTACTTATAATATTGCTTCTGCAATGCACTCATTTCCATCCTCAGAATTTGCTCAACTTTAGCGGGTAAAGACTTTTCTACATCTTTTTTAACCCTTCTCAACAGAAATGGTTCGAGTTCTTTGTGAAGGCTTGCATAACCATACTCTCTCCCTTTGCCATGCTCCTCTTCAAAATCTTCCCAGGAGGAAAACCTTCAACATAATAAAGAATGAGTGCAAAATAGTGACATAATGTAAATGACCTGAAGAAGCAAAATTCAAAAAGATAACAACGTGTATGAAAAATGTATGAAAATGTACAGAAAATGTATGAATATACCACAAAAGCGCACATTTGGATTTCTTCCCCATTCCCTTCTGTTTAATATATACAACGTCTGAATTTTCATCTCACGAGAAATTCCAAATGCTTTGCCTGTAAATAGAAGAATGCATTTTCCAAAAACACTTACAGAATGAAAACTACTGAATTTTAACTTCTCTGGTGGAAATTCAACTTTTTTCTTTATCTTCAAGGATACTCACCTAGATAGTTGCAGAAATTCCATTATTACATTTATCAGGAAAAGCATGAAAAGCCATACTTAATGTATGCTTTGCAGCTTACGTGGTCTAGCTGAAGCCTAACTGTCCTCTATGAACAGACATGATGACCAAATGAAGAATGAGTACCAGACCATAGGGACTATGCTTGCAAGGTTCTGACAAGTCAGTACAATCCATAGCTCAAAATTAAATGGAGCTATGGTGCTTGGTGTTTACAAGGTGTCTGACACGAACATGTGCTCTCACACATGAGATCTCATTTATCTTAGGTATAAACAGAGGTCAGTATAAAATAAGGTCAATACAGTAAGCTTACTGGATGCAAACTAAGGGAAAACCAGCCACCTGACTGAACTACAGGATATTGGGCATCTTGGTACAAGTTAGTTTTCATTAATAGTACTAACACAGAAAAGATTCCATTCTATTTCCCCAGAGCAAATCCATACATTTTTTTTTCTGCTAGGCTAAGATTCAGGCTTTTTTCCAGGTTCTGACCTATCCATCAACCCATCATTTTTTTTGACTGCTAAAATGGAAAAAGGTGGCAACTGCTACCAGTGTTACTTACCAGGAGCAGCATGAAAAAAATACACGAATAAAATATTTAAATTCTCTTTCAGTATGATTGATTTTGAATCTCTATCGATTCTCAAATCACTTTACTAATTCACAATAATAAACTTGACCAAAAAAAGTTAAAAAGAATCACGTAAGACTCTTCCTTACTTTTCTGGCATGATGAAGTGCAACAAAGACCAAAGCTCTTTGAGGGAGTTTTGCAGAGGTGTTCCAGTAATAAGAAGACGATGGTTAGACTTAAAGTCAATTAAAGTCTTGTACAGAAGAGAGTCATCATTTTTTAAACGATGAGCTTCATCAACTCCTATGAACGCCCAATTCAGACCACCAAGGAATGACTTAAAGAAATGGATGAGAGGGAGAACGTTACACAAATAAACACCACGTCATTTCCCACATCTTATAATCAAGCTACAAACACAGTCACCTTTCGGTTTATTTTTAACAAAATATGGACAGCTATATGTTTTTAGTACTAATTATGGCTTTTTTGTTTGCCAGATTCAATGAAAGGCTCTGCAAGCATTCCATGAAAAGTATAAATTAATTTTAGAAGGGAAAAAAAATGGCCAAAACTCTGTCATTAATTTTTACATGACATAAAAAAAATAAAAATCACTGTTGACCTCTTCTTCCCAGCATGTACAAACAAGTGAAGTAAAAATATTCTGTTTCTTGACTAGCTATAAAAAATTCCATATACTGTTAGAAGGATTGACAATAACGCTCTGTGCCACGATTATGGAGACAGTATTAATACATGTACACATATTACTGAATGCACAATAACAAAGAAAAATGATAAGGTATTTCAGAGTTCTGTATCATGTTTGGGGCTAGAGGCTCTTTTTCAGTTCCTCGATGGTGGTCTGCAAAGAAGCAGAGCTACTGAAGATGGGAGCAGACTATCTCAGCAAAGAGAATCCCAATCAAACTGGAGAAAAAGAAGTGCTACGCACTTAATGAAATGGAAAAAGGCTGAAAGCCTCACCACATATACAGAAAACCTAGATGTCCTTAAAAAAATGAAAACACACACACACAAAAAAAAGCAGAAACCCAAATCACACACTTCCAAAAGCAAACGCTATCATGCTCTCCTTAAATTTAATGGCCCACAAACCAAATACATGCAAGTCAAAATAGAGTTCTACACTGGAGATATGATTTTTATCTCCTCAAAGTGTGATTACCTTATCCTTCAGCAAAATTTCATATGTGGTTAGAAGTATGTTAAACTTTAATCGTTTGGTCTGTGGATGCATCCATTCATGAGTTCTTATCTAAAAAAAAGAATCAAGTGATAAGCTAAAGAAAAAAGGTCTTGCTTACTGGGATGAATTTAAGTACTGCAGTAATGTAAATGTTTAATGACATATAGTAATATGATCCCAAAACACAAGCAAAACATTAATACATACAAGACTGAACTTCCCATCTGCCTAGGTACTCCAAAGATATTTTGTTTAAACTTCTGAAGAAACAGCAAAGAATTTCTACAAAACAAGTTTCAATTTAATGTGTAAGACATTTAGAAAACACATTAAGAAAACAAACCAACAACTTTTAAGGAAATAAATTAAGATCATGACTGGCTTTCTTACACATTTATTTTTACCTAAATAATCAAATGGCAGAAGATACTATGTTTTCAAATGTAAGACTAGATTCTTAATCCTGTTCACTATTACACAGAAGGGAAATCTTTTACACACATTTGTATCAGATTAAAACCAAACTTTACCACCTTAAAAACACATAGTTTTTCAGTATTTGCTCAGTCCTAACCAAAATAATGGAGATTAGCAGAGGAGAGGAACATGAAGTGAGACTTATCTACAACCCTTTCCAAAGATAAAGAAATACTCACCATATTTCTGCTAGTTATATCCCCTAAGTAAACTACAGCATTCATCTGAGGAGCCCAAGTTTGAATCTCTCTTTGCCAAGATGTCAAGGTAGAAAGTGGCACGACCAGCAAGAAAGGCCCATACAATTGATGTTCATGAAACAGGTAGTTCAGAAAAGAAATTGTTTGTATTGTTTTACCCAGACCCATTTCATCTGCAAGAATACAGCTATTCCCTCTAAAAAAAAAAAAGGAAGAATTTAGAGATGGGCAAGATTGGGCAAGAATAAATTGTCTTTTGAGCATAAAAACCACCCGTACAGTTTTTCAAGATTTTGCAACTATACATCTTGAAGAAGTTTATTTCCATGTTTTTTCCATAAAAACAATTTCCACACACCCCCCTTAATACTTGAATTGAATTAACAAAAAGGTTGCAAGTATTCCTCATCAGCCCAATTCAAAAATGTAACGCTAATGTTGACATTTCAGAAGTGTTTGCTCTTGGTTTTCTGGTTTTACTGTTGTAGCTTGTTTGTTTTTTAAAAATATGGCTTACCCCATATGAAATTAAAAGCAAAGCAACAGAGCTTAGCTGTTTTTTGAGAACAGCCATGAAATTATAAGCTTTTCTACTAAACAGCAAAACCACTCCCCTCAGACCTCTAATTTGAGGTTACTGTATGAAACCCTCCAACTTCAAAAAAAATACAGAAAAATTGATTTTAAAGTTTTATAAATGCTTACTATTACAAACAGAAAACTAATTTCAGGCTACACTTACTTGCACCAGGAGTGAGCAAGCCAATTCAATCCATTTAGCTGATAATCTCTTAACTCTAAACTTTCGTGTCCTCCAATGTATAATGGTTGTTTCTTTAGTGCAACAAACCTTGGCCTCTGCTTCAGAACCTATCAAAAGCAAAGTGATCATCAGTCATCACTGAATCACTACTGAATGAAGTTACCAAAATATTTTCCCATAGGAAAATAGCAATAGGGTCACCAAGTCTAGTTTTTATCCATTGACAAAAACTAGGCCATATAAAAACACCAAGCAATTTGCAAGCTTAAATTATTTTGATGGCTAATCTAAATTTCACAATGGGAGTCACATTCACTCACTCAAAGTTTATTTTCAAAATAAACTACAATACTAAATGATGTCAGTAAAAAAACTTTTTATCTACAAAAAGCTGCTCTTAGTAGTGATATTTTCCATATATATTACTATATATATATATATATATGTAATTATTACCATTCTGAGAAACCTTCAAACAGTATTTCAAATATGTATCTTATCTTTGGATTCTTCACATTATTATTATTATCACAGCTGGTGTGGTGTCTTGAACCTGGCCAGCAGCTAAGCCACCCAGTTGCTTACTCACTCCCCACCCCAGGGGAACAAGGGAGAGAACTCAAAGGGCAGAAGTGAGAAAATCTTGTGGGTCAACCTAAAGAGTTTACTGGGTGAAGGAAAAACACCCAACCACCCAAAAGAAAAACCCACAAACAAACAAAAAAAAAAACACAAAAAACCCAACCAAAACCCACAAGTGATAGAAAGGGAGTCGTCGCACATCAACTCACCAGGAGACTGATGACCAGTAAATCTCCAAGCAACAGCCACTTTTGAACTCCCTGCATAGCCTGCCCAGTTTTACAGTTGGGCATGCCATTAAATGGCATGGAATATCTCTTTGGTTAGTTAGGATCAGCTGTAATGACTGTGTTCTCTTCCAGCCCACTCATGGTGGGGAGGGCACAGCAAGAAACAGAAAAGGCCTTGACACTGTGCAAACGCTCTTCAGCAACAGCCAAAAAACCAGTATTTATTAACACTGTTTAGGTAACAAATTTAAAACATGGACCATACAGACTGCTACAAAGAAAATTAACTCCATACCAGTCAGTCCCTGTACAACCTATCCACTGCAAATTACATACCTTGCAGTCCTTAAAGGGAGTGGTCTTGGATTGATTTCTGCTAAAGTACTCATCGATGCATGCCTGAAATTTCTTGGCAATGAGGGCACCATCTTCCCAGCTACATTCTGAATAAGGCAGACCTTGCCATTTACAATAGTAGTCTGGATAACCAGCCGCTGATTTCTGATTTGAATGAGCTGCAGAAATACACCACAGATATCTGATCAGCATTTTACTTCTGTGTCCTTTTAGGTAATCAGACAAGATAAGCTAGCTTCATGACACAGACACTATGACAACTTCTCACTCAAAGTTTAGTTTTCAATTAAAATGTTAGTGATACTCATATTCTAAATTTCTTAACTACAAAAGCAACATATAAACAGTTAACATAGAGAATTTTCAACAGTTTTCTGTCTGCAAGCTTGCAACATACCAATTATTCTTTCCACTATCTGATATTGTTTATGCAGGTCATCTGTAAGCTCTTGCTGGCAGTTGTAATATTCCACATCTTCTGGAGAAGCATTTTTCAGCCTGTAATAGGAATTAATTTACAACACTTATTACACTGTATAGGTCTAAAACTAAGAAAATTGGGCAACTCTAAAGCTCTGAATGTAAGGATGACAGGAATGTTGCTTAGAGAACTTCTTTGAAGGGACAGCTTAAAAATTCCTACTACAGAATTGTTACATCTGGCCTAGGTGCATCATTATCAAGAGACACAACTACTACAGCTACTGGTGGTACTAGTCATGCAGCTAATTCAGAGTAGCTATTCTCAACAATAAGTAGTGTACTTTACAGGATATCTTCCTGGAACAGTATTCAGCGTGGCTCACTCTATACGAATTCATCTTGTGATTAAGCTGCTAAAAATCCCACCAGTATTCACTGAGCATATTAAACAGACTAATAAAACTGAAAACCAAAAATGTTACTTCAAAACGTATGGATTTCTTCAGGTTTTTGTTCTCAGGCTTGAACCTCAGTTTTGAGCCAAGAAAACTGAATTCTTTTAAAGTAATATTTTCTTGGTCCATTAGTCATTGCAGTGACTCCTGAAGAACTCTGATCAAAGTATAACAAGAAAATCAGTAAAAAGCACAATTTATTATTTACATTTAAACACTACCCATCTTGTTAAAACTCCATTTACAACACACACACACTAAACACTAAAATCAGATTCAGGTTATCTTAAAGGAACAAAGGTTTCAACTATTAAAGTCTGTCTTCCTGTTGCATAGACAGGATGCCCTGAAAATAACAAGTCTCAGAAACACAACAGAACATGTACATTGTTACAAAACAAATATCATGGAAGTCTACACAAAAATATTCACCATCGTTTTGTTTCCTGATCCTTTTTCTTGTAATTGTCCAGTTTCTTCATTCCTTTAACATTTTGTTGCTTCAGTGTTTCCTCAGTTTCCCAAGTGTTATGGATGTGTGACCAACCTTTCCATTTAATAAGATACTGTATTTCTCCTGGCTCCTTTGACTTTTCAAACCCAGCATTTGGGTCACCATCTGCCTCAACTGCATAGATGGTGGTTGCAGCACCCGTGGCTGAGGAAGAAACCACATCATAAGCCCTAATTAAGTGTGTATTCACATAAGTTAACCAGTAAGAAATGTAGCGCAGAAAGTAATCAGTGATACTTTTAGATGAGCTTATACTTAACTAGTATCTACAGCTCTCATGTTATTAATCTTATTTGGATGATTATGACATAGATATATTAACACATGCTCAAGTAGTCAAAAGACAATCAAAAAAGCATCTCTAACTTCTGCACCTGACCTACAATATCTTATCTTTCCTCGTGAGAATTTTCTTTGCATTCCTAGTTTTTTGAAGTGATCACCAGTGAACACTAATGCTGCTTGACATCTTCTCTATTATATTACTCTCATATCTGAGCATACAAAAGACATCTGACGTTTTGCTTGGTCACCCTTGAGACATCAATAACCTACTACTACGGGATATACTATAAATCTGTTTCTTGCTAAACATGTTTTGCTACTTTTTCTGCCTGTTTTATCTTAACTGGGAAAATTTTTAAGTAAGTACAGCCTGTATCACAGCTGATGTATACTAGCAGCAGGAAACAAGCTCATTTGTGAGGACAACCAGGTAACGAAATGAGCCCAGAAAGCTGCAGGGGTCAGATAAAGCCACAGAGTGTTGCAAGAGCAAGACAACACAAACAGCAACATTACCCAGGCAAAAAGAATATAAGCAGCTTAGTTCCAAAAGCTGTGATTACAGCAGTTACTCTGTGCATTGGAATAGGATATGCTAGAATTTGGGACAAGAAATTTGAAAGGAAGAAGAGTACAAATTCCAACACGTGTCACAAACTTTAAAGATTGGGTATAACTAATGGAGAAAAGCAGCTCTTAAGTGCAAGGGGCTTAGGACTGGGTTTTTTTTTTGTGTGTGTGTGTGTTTTTATAATTAGAATCTTAGTTTTCAGACTCAAACACAAAGTGGAACTGCATCCCATTACAACTAGAAATACAACATGCCTACCACTATTCACAAAATACTTTTAAGGGTAACCCTTCCAGGGTTCAGGTTACCAGTCAGCTCTCCTACCTAGTCCACTTTTTCCACTCCACTATATAAGACACATACTGATCAAGTATCAGTAAATGGTACAAACATTGGTGTAACAATATGGTATGCATTTATGCAATACAGAGCTATCTTCCACTTAATTTTTATTTTCTACTTAGATGTGTAATTCTTCTACATCTTACTTTGAAACACTTGGATTTCAAAAAGGAACATCATTAACAGATACAAAAGATAAAACACGGTGACTTTTTATTGATGTTCATATACGCCAGAGGTGATTTGCAACTGAGAACATTTGCTGAAGTTGCACCACAATGCACTCTAGAATGTTAAGAACACCCACAAAAAAAATAACAATACCTCCTTTTCGGCCAACTCGACTGTCCATGAACTTCTCTATAGTTTCAAATTCATCTTCTTCAGTTTGTGGGACATCTTCTCCACAAACTTCCAGCAAATCATCAGAATCCGTCTTGGTTTCTTCGGCTTCTTTGTAGCTAATGTTTACTGTTGCCTGGCGGCGAGATCCCCTCTTATCATAATCATCATCGTCCTCCTCCTCTTCCTCATCCTCCGATGAATCAAGTTGCCTCTTTTTCAGTACTGCACTCTTTTTCCCACTTTTTGGCTTAATTCTTGAAGACAATAAGGTATACACAATAACGATGTTTAAACAGTAACAGCTATAAATCTTCTGTATTGCTCCTTGAACACGTATTTCGTGAATGGTCAGCTACTCCAGTTTCAGTTACAGCAGACAGGAAAAGGTATTCACTAGAAAGCATTACTATATCAACACCTTATGTAGCTTTAAAAAGAAAACTTCTTCTTTTTTAATAAGCATTAATGCTTTCATTTGCATATACAGTGGTAGTAAATACTCACTTATTAGAAATAGTACCAGAGTACTCAAATGCATGACTTCTTACCTGGTTGGAGGCTTACGGCTTTTAACCTTGTTTTTTGGCTCATAGTCAGATTCACTCTCTTCACAACTGCTTTTCTCCCCATCCTCCTCTGATTCAGACTCAGAACCAGTTCCTGATACTGACCCTGATCCCGACATTTGCCAGTCTTCACTGTACATATTGGAAGACAAAAGAGTAAATTACATTGGGTTTTTCTTTTTTTTTTTTTTATTAATTTTATTTTAAATCATGTATTCATCCACAGAGTATCTGCTGTAATTTCAACACTCTTCACAGACAGTTACTTCAGCTGATGAGATAGAAAATTGTCATCAACAAATAACAGATAAGTAAAAACGCCCAGTGGCTTGAATGGTCTAAGTTTTCTGTTATCAAGAAATAGATTTAAAATCCAAATAAAACAAACATCTGGATTTCTATATAGATTTTACCATGAAAAAATAAGTTAACATGACATTAAGAAAACAAAGCACTTAACAAGTCTAACTGGAAAGATACATACTTATCAGAACTTACACATGCTCAGATCATTAAAAGACTGTCATGTTTTAATCCAGAGTTCCATATTGTCTAATGGCTATGGCCCCTGTGTAAAGAATCAGCAACTTTTGCACGGGAATCAGAAATAATAGAAGCAGATTTGAGAAACACCCAGAAAAATTTGAATTGCAGCAATCTGTGAGTGGCACTGGTGCCCAAAAGCTCCAATGAGTTCCCAAATCAGTGCTTCATGACTAGGCAACGTACTAGAGTAAGAAAACACTTGTGACTGAGCAACAGGACCTCCTTGTTCTTGCTTAACTGAGATATTTGTAACAGGAAAGATGTACCCACTGATGAATAGAATCTTGCTTCAAACTCTGACTTTATAAGGACAAATTTAATCTTAATAGCTTCACAAAAAAAGAAAGAAAGAAAAAGTCTGGTATATATTATTGAAAAGTTACTAAATCATTATACTAGCATCAGTTTTAGGTCTACTCGACCACCGTGCTAGAGCAGTAATAATGTTCAAAGCTGGAATATCACCAAAAAAATCTCTTCCTTAAATTTCCAATCAGGAAGCCTAAGAATCACTGCTTTGATCCCTCTCTTCTTCTCTCTTTCCTGTCTTCCAGGACATTGAGTCCTGGCAGAAATCACACTACCATTATTCCACTCATTCAAGACAAACACACGTATATGTCTATTGTGCAGATGGCACATGGCCAACAGTACAGAACGTCTTATTAGAATACTTTTTCCGCAACCAGTAAACTAAAATAACACTAACACAAACCCATGACCTGCATTTATATGGAAATATAAAAAACAGATATAAAGCACCATCCTGTATGGTTTGATCATGTACTAAGTTAAATATTGAGAAATGTCCTGTTTGCATGTCAGATAACAACTGCAGACATACTTGCTCAGTAGAACCATGGGACAAAAATTCAAGCACTAGATATACAAAATGATTTGGTTATGGGTTCCTGAACTTTAATATCCTTCCTTTAACACAGTATACTATTAGATGCAATCAAACTCTTAACTATCAGAAGACTCTGAATAACAGCTCACGGCTAGGGAAGTACCATTTTGCATAGTTAGTGCAGGGTTTTTTTGTGCCACTCCCCCCGCTTTTTTCCCCAACTACCACTTCTTTAAGATATTATACTGTCAACCTTGAACACTGAAGTGATTAATGAATTGGCATCTCACTGCCACAATTACAACAGAATCCTTTTCACAACTTTTTGATCTATCATTTAGAAGGAGCTTATTTGCAGTTAAAATTCTTTGATACCCAGTAAAGTTAATTACAATCAGAACTATATCAACTAGGCATGTCTGGGGGGAGGCACGAGGGGAGACACCAACAGAATCTGGCATTAACTATGGGATTCTAATTTAAATTTGTTGTGAGACAATCTGCTTAAGTAGTTTGTAATTCCTACAAGAATTTTAGGGATAGCCTTCAGCTGAAAAATAAACTGCAACAAAGTATTTTAAAAATAAAAGCACTGATGAATGTTTTTCAACAATACTGCAGACTCGTTTGCTGAGAAATTAATACAACATAGATGTTCCTTTAAGAGTTTATTTTAAATGTTCCAAAATATTTATCAAAAATTGGAAATGCAAGATGAAGATGAATTAAAAAGAGAACTTAAGCATTTCAAGTGTGGAGAAATGAAGCATGAATTACAAGCATACGTCACTATGACAAAAAAATTACGTGATATCACTTATAAAAATATCTTACTCTTTATGTTTTTTCTTCTTGGTTTCACTGGATGAGTCATCTGCAGAGTCTTCACTACTTGATGAGTCCTGCAAGTGAAGAAAAAAAAAAAACCACCACATCGTTATCTCAAAAAGAATGAAGTACTTCTAACATCAAAAAGGTAAATCAGCTCCCACTTACAAACAGGAGGTATATTATTCATGTTTTACCCTCTTCATCACCCCCAGTGTAGCTGTTAATGCAAAATGAAATAAAGACCACTACTGTTCTTGTATTTATCCATCTATGAATACCTTGTGTTAGCATAGCTCTAAAGAACATCGCAAAAAAACCCAAGCAACCCGTCTTAAAGCGTAAACATCGTGCCTGTGTAAAAACAGTCATGGTTCAAGCTGCCCTAAATTAATTACGATGATGGTTCTATCAAAATCCTAATAAAATCATCCACCCTCAGGAACTTTTTGACATTCAATATTCTTTCATATTTCAACACCTGTTTAAGAAAATTTTGAGGCCAGCATGTTTTTTCTTTCTCTATGCTCAAAGGAAAAACAAAACCCTCTTAAAATTACATTTTCCTAAAACCAGTATCAGGATTAAGTTTAAATTCATATTAAGATTTATCCTGAAAAAAATCCTTCTGAAAGAGAGTACTTAACAACAAATGTAAATTAACCTTTAAATGATATATGACTTAAGTTCTGTGTTTACGTTTTAATGATGAGCTGCTAAACCAGGCAAAACCAGAAATTCAACCAAAATGAGTGTGACTACGCTGCAGTTTTCATAGTGAAGGAGAAAAAGGTTGCTTTATAAATAAATTCCATTTACTAGCCATTAGTGTCCTTAAGATGTTCCTGCTGCACAAAGTCAACATCTCTTTAGCATATAATTTAGGTTTTAAAATATCTATAACACAGGTGTTGTTCTAAAAGTACAAGAATTCTTTTGTAGAAAAGTTTAAAAAATTGCAAAAATGTTTTCTACTCCATACAGAATTTTTGAAAATTACAGCAGCTACCTTTATACAGAAACAAGCTGAAAAAATCTTTCAGCATTTTTAACTGTACAAAACTCAAGAAGCCAAAAATACAATGCAAGTCAGTACTGTGTGGCTTGAAAGTTTTGCCCATACATCACAGAATATCTACCTAGAAATACCACATAGTAGAGGCTGCTATAGTTTTGGCACAACTCACTTGAAAATTAGTAACTAGAGGTATTTTTACCTTTCTTTATAAAAATTTCAGTTATTTGTATGTTACTTTCATAGACTAAAACTAGATTTCTAAGCACACTTAGAGAATATAACTTGGCTCCATGCAGTTTTATTCTAACATATGAGATAATGAGACAGACACGTTTACATTTTTAAAATCTAAATTATGTTATTCACCTCTTCTGAACCACTGTCTGAGGAGGCTGCCTTTTGTTGTTGCTGTTGCTTCTTGAGCACTGCTGATCTTTGCACAGCAAGTATGCTTGGACTAGACTTCCAAAACTGAACAGGAATAGAGAAGCAAGAGTCAGTTAAACACACTGATAGTCTCCAGTTTACCACATATTTCCTTTTTCTGAATTGCACAGCTATTAAGACTGATCTTAATTTTACCCATTACAAAAATTTACTACAAAATACTGGATGCATTAGTAATATTAGAAAGCATTTTAAAGTAGTAACATTTCCACAGAACAGAATGTTATATAGTAATTGCCCGGACACTTTCTATAGCACAATAGTTGTATAGGTTTCAGTTGAAACATTTATAAAGTAAATCTTTAAATTTATTCAGATAAATCCTTTCAGACTACTTGGATGATATGTTTGTTTTATACTATAATAATGAAGTACATGAACAAAAATATAACAGAGACTCCTTAACAATCTTCAATTCTGGTAGTAACTAATATATGACTACCTTGCATAAATATGGTCTACCACTCCAATTAAGTCCATTTAACACAGGAGAGTGCAGGTAATTTTGGCTCATAGGATTTAATAGATTTCTAAACACCACTTTTTCCTGAATTTAGCTAACTTATTGATAAAAAAAGCCAACTGTATGTAATCTTGAAATTTTTACACAATCATTTATTGATACAAGGAAACTAGGGATTAGAGAAATAATGTAAAAATAGGATTTCAGAAATAACAACATTATGTGTGCCTTTGTTCCATAAGTTCCAGTAAATTAATGTATGCTTTCATATGATGAAATTTAGGTAAGTCCTTAACTCAAACTTGAGAATTTTAAAAGCGTCAATTCAAATACTTATCATTGAGAAACACAGCCCAATTTTTAAGACAGATAAGCACACTCATTTACTAAGCCAACCAAGTTAAAACCTAATTAAAAACACTTCATCACTTCTATTTTTTTTAAAATGAAAACTGCTCTTGAAACTAACCACACAGAAAGATTTTAAAAATATTTTTTCCCTTACAACAGGTTCATTTATGTTTTCTTTACCTCAGATCCATCAACTTTTGGTGGTTTCGCTTGAATATGTTTCTTCTCTCTAGACGTGTCAGACTCTGACTCTGACTGAGTGCCTGACTCTGAACCAGAGTCAGAGTCACTGCTGCCTGACTGGCTGCTGCTTCCGTCACTACTGCTTCCAGAGCTTGAACCAGATCCAGAACCTGATGCTGACCCAGAATCGTCATCTGACTGGCTGCAATGAGAAGTTAGTTTGCCATTACAAAATTGTCAAGGTAACAGGGTTAAAAGGAAAAAAAAAAAAGAATGCCTTAGCTTTACCTGTAAATTAATTAAGTTAGACCAGACAAATGAGTAGCACACAAATGGATGCAGTCTATTAAATAAGTTGAGATGAATAAAATTAAAAGTTAACAAGAACTGAGATTTCAGAGTATAATCAGATACTCTTTGTGAAGCCTAAAAAAAAATAAAAATAAAAAAAGTATCAACAACATTCAAATTGATATTGGGAAGTAAAGTAAGGGGGAAAAAAAGCAGTAGAAATGTTTCTTACCCATGCAAACCTTCCACCCCCACACACTCCAAAAATCCTTGTTTAGCTCCATCAAACCCCACAGATACATACACACCTCTTAAGTCTACTCCAGAAAGACCTGTTCAACTAAAATGTAAAAGATAGTTCTCAATCTTTACAGATCAGCAGTATGTCTTAAAACAACAACAACAAAAAATTATTTAGAAGCATATCTCAATGTAAAAAAAAAAAAAAGCTACTTAGACTGTGTTTTATTGTTACAGTAACAGCAGCAAAATTCCCCATTTGCAGGCCACTCTGCATGTGTAACTGGCAGTGGGGTTTTCCTTGGCATATACTTGAGCTGCCACATTATCCACCTGTAGAACGTACCTCAGTCAGCCATCTGCAACTGTCAACTTTGAGAGAAACAAACCAACAATGGTGAAGTTTCCCTGTCTTGAAGGGGGAGATGTGGAGACTGCTGCTGGGTCTCCTTGCACCTGCTGAGAGGAAAACTGGGAGCCAACAAGTCTGCTCCCATACTTCCTATTTCTGTCATCAAAGGCTTACTTCAGGTACGGTGCTATACCACCACCCTCTCTCCCCAGATAAAGCTAGGCACCCATTACAGAATAGAACTGGAGTTTTAACTATTCACCAGAAATTAACGGCACTCCATGATTATTTTAATTGTGATAGTGTTCTTGTACATAAATGTTACCTTACAGTTAATGCTGGGTAAATCAGACCACTATAAAAAAACAGCATTTCTCAGCATAGCAAAGTGCCATAAGTAAATGTCACGGGAAGTGCTGTGGAAGTCAGCACTAACTATAAATGAAGAGCAATGAAAGAAAACTCAGCATAGAGAAATCTTGAGACACAAGTAAATACCAGCCAGCCAAGTCCCAGCACCAAAAAAGCCACCAAAAATGTCCAAATCCTACACAACCTTAGAAGAGGGAAGGGAATCAAATACTTCCATGCAGGATAAGGCTTGCTCAAAGGCAGCAATAATAATGTGGATTACCAAATCTAAAAAAGATGCAAAACACTAAGCCATAAGGATGATAATTAAGTTAGCTTTCCATTCAGCAGCAAAATATTTCATACACACCAATACAGTGCTAACTGTATTAATTAAAATAAATTAATTAAAAATAAATATTTTTAATGTAATTTTCTCTCTACCACTCATGTCAATACAGTTGACTTAAGTACCACGCAGTTCTGGGTGCGGACTGTGTCCTTGCTTTTTCTATACTAAACCCCAAGAATTTTGATTTAGTCCTTTTGATGATCATCTTCTTTCACAATGTGTAAACTAATATATCATAATTTCAAACTATGACACTGATAATGTTTTTTTGTTAAGAATAACTTTCTGCTACCCAATTCCAAGTGGTTGTACACTAACACAGGTGTTATGGTGAGATGGCTGAAGAACAGAGAACTTAGTTCAGTTATTCCCTCTATCAAAGTCACCGCTTTGCTCTCAAAGAATTTTTTTTTAAACTAGGGAGAAAAAAAAATAATTGGAAAACTCATTCCCTAATCACACCATCTGGAAATGCCAGCAGTTAAAAGAAAACCTTTCTGTATCAACACCACAAAACCTCTCTACAACCAGAGGACTAGCTACCTATTCAAACAGAAACTGAATGGAAATTTTCACCCTAAGACTTATTTCTTAATTATCACTAAAGTTAACTATCTACAAGGCAGAGAGAAAGAAAAAATATACTTGACCACTGTTTTTTTTCTTGGTTTTATTAATCTCTCATGGGAAACAGTTTTAGACCAGCATCAGACCAAACTATCATCTTGTCAGAGTCCACATCAACTTCTGATATAAAGAAGCCTCTTATTTGTTTTTTTAAAGAATGCTTGTAAGAAAGCAGCAGCAATAAACTAAAACCATAGTCTTAGATCTAACTTTTTCTAAAAATCAAGAAAGCAACCAAAATATGCAAAAACTCACTTGGGACAAAGGAAGAAATGTTACGTAAGGAAAAGAATAAAGAACTGCCTTTCTTCTCATAGCAAATGGAAAATTAAAATGCTTCTGTGGCATTTTCTAGCCACGACTCTTAAGCATAATGAAAAAAGGAGGTACTCAAAATGAAGTCTTACTGACAAACTACTGCAGCTGTAGTTTTTAATTTCAAGTTCTATTCAGCATGTATGATATAGCACGTTGATGGTGTATCAGTTCAGCAACCAGAGATCAACCTTTTCTAGCACTTTGCCTCTGCAGATGTAGAATCATTGGGACATTATCTGTACTTGGCTCTTTATTTTTGTATTTTACACATAGCGCTGACCAGTATAAAATTTAACAACGAGCTACTGCTTCTCATTATCACATAAGCAGGACCCAGAGTCACCCTGTCTCAGGACTCAACTGAGAAACATCTCTCTAAAAGTTAGCCTCCCTGGTGAGAAAGACTATCCATCCCTCTGCTAACTGATGTGAGGAATGCCAGAATTTAACTAAAGGCTTTACCATCGTCTAAGTAGCCCATCTTTTAGCTGCAGTATTAGCCCAAAGGTGTTCATTAAAGAAAGAGCTCCCCCCTCTCCCAGCCCCAACACTCTTCATTGTCAAGACCAAACTACTGGCACAGGAAGGCAGTGGTCTCCACAGAGGGGTGTACACACCCAGGACGTGCACAAGACAACCCATGGGGATATCTGAAGAAAATACTGGAACTTCTATTTAGATTTATTCTTAATCTAAAAAACCCCCAGAAATCAAACAAAACCAAAACAACAACAAACCAGGAAAAAATAAAATAAAATAAATAAATCAAACCACAAATTCAGCTCTACAAAAATGTAACACATGGATTGACCCTGCCAATCTCACTCAGTCTGTATGTCTGAGGGTCCTGTGTCACGTACTGCAGGTGAAGCACCCTGGGGGACACTGCACTCCACAATACAGAGGGGTGACATCAGCACCCCTTCTGTGCAATGCGATATACTGCTGTTTGCCTCTGCTTGGTTAGGTACATTTATGGATTATATTACCTTGTTTTAACCAAACTAACCCTCACAAAATGGAAAAGTGGTTTTAAAAGATGCCTGACTGAAGATAACACCAATACTGCAAGCGAACACCAAAAAAAATTGTAGAGCTGACTCTTCTACTCCTGGACAAGCTCTGCATCATCCACATGCAAGGTGAAAAACAACTACAATCTAATTACATCTGGCAAGAGATCGGACCAAAAAACCCTGGACCAAGACTAGTTGAAATATATTCCTTACACCTGCTATTGTTAACAATTAACCTCGCCCTAAGCATATACTGTGCATTGAGACACTAGCTAACGATAGTATGAAGCCATCACAATCAGCGAGACATTTGAAAACAAACCATCCAGAAGACAAACCTCTGTTTTTTTCCCCAGCAATGTTTCAAGTCATGTGATACTCAACCCTGCACTTTACAAAATTTCACTCCATTTACTGATAAATGTTTAGAAGCCTCCTTTGAGGTTCTGAGAGACAAAAATGCCCCATACAACTGGAGAATCTACTTGCTGCTGTAAAAATGGCTAAAACAGTGCATGGAAAACAACAGTGGCAAACTAAAGGGCATTTCTTGGTCAGCAAACACTGTTGAAAGACACATAGAAAACACTGGTGAAGATTTGAAGACAAGTATTAGAACAAATCACTCGCTGTAGGAGGTTTGCTCTATGTTGGATGAAAGTACAGATGCTTTAACATGTCCCAACTTATGCTATTTGCTACATTGTTTCAATGATGAAATGCACGAAAAACTACTTTTTTTGTGAGCCACTAAAGGAAAGATGTACCAGAAAAGATATGTTCTCAACAGTAAACAATTTTTTTTCCTAATTTAAAAAAAGTTTTATGAAAAAATTGTGCAAGTGTAACCATTGATGAAGTAGGTGAAATGGCTGTTTTGACTGGAATAAAAACCAGATTCTAGTAATGGTGATACAAACAGCACCAAACATGAAATTCATCTACCGCATCGACAATTCAGAAGCTACTGCAGCCAGAAAAGTAAAAAGTGTGAAGAGGTGTCATTGATGTGGTTAATTTTATGAAAAGAACAGTGTTAAATGGTAAAATTTTTACAATACTTTTGTAATGAGACAGGAAGTAACTATAAAAACATTTTTTACCAAGGGAGGTTCACTGCTTAAAAGCATTATTGACCTTGAAATTAGTTTTTGGTGGGGTCTGGGTTTGGTTTGTGGGTTTTTTTGCTAAAAAAAACCCAAAAATAAACAAGTGTTCTAAATTTGCTGATCTTTTCTGTGAAAACAAATGGTCATCAGTAGTATGCTACTTAGCACATTTTTGAAAAAGTAAATACACTTAGTGTACCCCTTCCAGGTGAAGGTGACATTTTAACAATGAGAAAGCAAATGCTATTCAAAAGAAACAAACTCGTGCTATGGACAAGAACATTTTGAAAACAGGTGTTTAGAAAGGCTTCCATTATGGTGGGAATTTATTGCAAAAACAATGTTTAAAAATGTTCCAAAGAGTTTCAGTAAGTTTCAAACCCATTTGTTAAAAAACATAAAACTGCACTGCATAAATCCTTCTGATTAAGTTGCAAGAACTGACTGACACTAGGGCAGATGGAAATTCACTTGACAAATTTTAAGAGAAACCTTTGCATAACTAGTTGATGGGATTGAAAAAACTAGTATCATGATTTAGTAAGCACAGGTAGTGATGCATTTCTTCCATTTGGATCCATGTTTTTCAACTATGCCAGCCATTAAAAAAGTACCAAAATAAACTGAAATTAGACCTATACCTTCAAACCACTGTATCAAAAAGTGTTAAACCAAGATTTTAACAGGAATACTAACAATCATTTTTTAGTAATAACAAAAAGGGGCTTTGCCATTAATAAAGTATTTTCAAATATTACTTAATCTTTACCTCATCCTTTTGAAATTTCTATTTCTTGTGAAGGTTTTGTAATGTAAGTATTAGTACAGCAGTACATGTGTACTATTTATAAATTAACTATACATGTATAGTAGGTGCATGCTCAAGTGTTTTTTTATTGAAAAGAGCATGCAAACAAAAATTCTGGAGACTACTAGCACTAAGGGATAAAAAAAAAGTAATGGAGAGAAATCTTTTCTCCCTAACCCAGACACATTAAGCAAGCCTTGGCTATTAAAAACTAACATAAATCTCTAATCCCTTTCACAGGATTACCTATGACCCTCTTCTACATGATAAGTAATTCAGATTAAATCCTAGTATGCTAGATGCTAATCCTAAGAGTAAAGGTAGAATTATTTAAGAAATGGTATACACATTTGCACATACATGAATTCAAGAAGAAAATTCATATTTGTCATGTCCTCACAGTTAAGGGCAAACTAAGAAACAAGGAATTTAAAAGTTTCCCTTTAACTGCTTCTACTTTTGCTCTGAGTTTCAGCAATTTTCACACAAGTGGAACAATGATACAAGCAGTAGTACAAGCTACTGCACTTTGAAAACAGCCCCAGTCCTCACCAATATGTTCACCTGTTGGTGAGAGTTCTACAAGAATAACTTCTGCTGACGTTGTTATTGCTGCCCTCTCCAATCCCCGCTATGGTTGTCAGCACCATCCATAGAGGGAACAAATTCAGCTTTTCAAAACAGCTTGTTTTCATAAACATGCTAAAGGGTGGATGAAGTGGAACAAGCAGGCCGGAGTGAGCAGGCAGTATTTCTTAAAACTCTGTCCTGAAACATAAGTATAAAACAGTGCAAATCAATACAGAATTTAGAAAAAAAATATAGATTTCAGATGAAAAAGGTTTTTATGGTAGTTTTCAGTTTTAGTACATGCACATTCGACACTGTATCATGGCATACCACAAGCCATTTTTCCTAGTGTTCGATCTGCTACGTGGTGTAATGCCTTCTCCATAAAAAGCCTGATTAAAACTGGAAAGTAAGAGAAAATCTCCCCTATTTTCAAGCAACCAGTATAAATTAGGATGTCCCTGTCTTTCCTTCACTTTTTCCAAACATACTTTCTCTCTCTGCCAGATAATCCAGAGCTGGAGCCTAATGGAGTTCTTCATTCAACTCTTCCGGTAGAAAAGTCACACATACTTCAGCGATAATCAGAGAAACAGCCAGCATACAGGATTTCATTTTCAGCTAAATATTCACCTCTGTTTGTTAAATTTACCTGTTCTACCATGTCACATTATGTCTTCCCTTTGCTGTGGTTCTACACTGCTGACCTCTTCTAACCAACTCTGTGGTATAACTTGCTTTTTCCCCTACCTTCTTCACTGATGAGTGGACTTTCAAGGAACCAAATGACAACAGAAATGATAAACACTATCAAGACTAGAAAAGGAAATGCAGATGGAAAAAAACAAGGCAAAGCAAGTTAAGCTACAGAATGGAGGAGTTGTTAATATGATGTATACAGAAATACAATATTTGCTAACTTTAACTGTTGACGACCATTTGTCCTCTTTTAGGCACTTAACTTCATTACTGATAATGGAATTCCTGGTTTTGGAAGTTCCTTTTCTAAAAATGTGTCACATAAACCTTCTTCCCTTCTCCAGCTCCAAACAAATTACATACATTGCTTATTTAAAAAAAAATAAGTCACTAAAATGAAAACAGCATTTGGTGGTATTCTTGAATAAGAAACCTTACATTACATTCACTGTACTTTGACCAACTGAAAAAAAAACATACAAAAACCTGAACAAAAAAACAGTAATCCCAAACTAAACAAGGACAGCCATACACAGTGGAGCATCATAAAGGTAAGGAAATACACACCAACATGATTTATAAAGCAATAATAATGATTTCTTCATTAATGTTCGATTATTTCTTACCATGCAAACAAACCACAGCAATGATAAAGTTAGCTGCCAATAAGAACCTGCAAGAGCAGGCATGCAATAATATAAACTAAAAATGAGTAGCATGTGCACAGGATGGAATTTCTACATGAAAAAGTATAGTTTCATGTACAATGACAAAATGAGTTGAACTGAGTTGTGAAGTCTATAACTAGGACCTTCCAGGATATGTAGTCAAGAAACCTTGCTCACCCTAGCCCTTGAGTCAAATAGTTCCATCTGTACAGCAGCACATGTCTAATCTGATTTGGTATGAAAGTTTGACACATTGAAGTAATTTAGTTTTTTTTATAAACACTGTCTCCATACACTCCTTACATATTCAAGATGAATTTATACCTGAATGCAGTATTTATTTACAAACTACTTTGCAAGAAATGTAACATAAAGATAATTTTTCACATTTGTTTTTACTTGGTTGTTTTTTTTTCCAGTCCCCCCCAAAAATACCCATGAAATGAAACTGGAGAATGCTTCGGGTAGATGACAGGCTTAAAGATAGATCACTGAAACAGATTAAAAGCAAATATTCTGTCACAGAGTCATTAGTCTTTGCAATAGTCTCAATTTAGGTTCACTAGCTTACCCCTTGAAACAAGGTGCCCCAACAGAATCACACAATGAGGAACTAAGTCTGCTAATTTACACAAGGCACTAGGAAGACAAATCCTTATGATGAAAAGCTACAAAAGTCACATTGTGAAAGAACTGATTGAGCACTTAGATTCCCGTGTAAAGTCTAGGTTAATAATGGATCCAATAGCAAATAATTTATCACCACTGATTTCAAGTGCATTCTTTAGGTTAAGCTACGTTAAGAATTTTCAGTTTTAAGAACAGCAGGAAACAGAGTACTAATTTGAGCAAAATAAATATCGACACACTTAAAAAATAAAATTACTTTTGAAAACAGCTGAGATGACAGTGGACTATTTGCTTGAGTGAGGTTTTTTTTTTAATTTTCTAAGTAAAACATAAGTTGACGACAGGCAAGCATTAGAATATGAAGAGCCCATTCAAAGTGTGCTGAAGTAACAGACACTAAATGCCAAACTGTTAAAGTTGCAAGTTCACAAGTAAGTTTCTTTAGGCAAATACTATCTAAGAGTCTTACTTTTAAAGAAATCTTAACTATTTAATTTTATTTAGATGCAGAAGGAAGATTTATCTTATTTACCACCACCAGTAAAAAGCAGAGGGAACAAAGAGTATAGAGGTCAGGGTACTAAGTCTTATTTCCTATCATTAGCCATCACAAAGCATGAACTCAACTGAATTTTCCTGATATGGACTAACAACTCGAAGAGATGTATTTTATTTCCAGTTATGCAGACTAGTATCTGCTGCCACTACCATAAACTTTCGCCAAAGCAAAGGTTTTGAAACTACACTGATCATCTACCAACTTTCATGACCCTATGAACCCCATTGCAAGTCTTTATTTGAAAGCCACAATCCACACAACTTTAGAACGCACAGAAGTTCCAGAAATCCTTCACAGGCCTGAGGTATCAGTGGTTCCCCAGGGGTCTACTACTCTGTTGTGCAACATGAGCACCCTTTGATATGCAGCTGGTTCCTGCGGCAACACAATGACGTCTTTACCAGAAGGTCCTTGCAGATCAGCAAAAAATTATTAAATAGAATTTGATCACACACCCCCCTCAACCACTCAAGGGGGCACATTTGGATAGATCTGGTGTATGCACTGCTTGTACCACAAAACTTCACTGTCTTGAGCAATGTGAAAAGCTTACATCAGCTAAAATTTTGAAACTCTCAGAATGATGGGAGTTGAACCTAAAATACATGGAACAATTATTTGCCAGCCAGTTAGGTTAGACTGTATAAACTCAGCAGGAGTCCCAAAGACAAACTAGAGACCACATGCAGAACAAAAGCCATACCAGGAATTTACAATTTCTTTTAGCTGTAAAAGTTCCTAGGAAAAAAACACTTGGGTTTTAATGCATATTCTACCTGAACTCAGAAGTGAAAAGATACTTTTAACTTGGATCAGGACACCTTGACATGCTTTGGTATGATTAATTCCCTAAGAGATCATTCCTGATAAAATAGCTACTTAGTAACCAAAGAGACTATCACTGCTAACAGAAGTGAAGAGCTTGCTTCATCCACCAGCCATTCACAGCAAGTTCTACCAGCAGTTTCCTTTATCATTGAGGTAGTTTTGTTGATCTGAGAATTCCTCTGCATTAACATGTAAGTATGTGTCTGCGTATGCATATGCTCTCTCTTGCTATATACACACATTTTATATTATCTATTAAACTTCTTCCAAAACAAAGCCAATCCATGTGGATAATTCTGCAAATAAGCTTGGCGAATCTCCAATTTAACTCCCACTTATATTTCTTGAAAGCAAGAAACTTAAGTCGTGGCTTTCAATTAATCTTTTTCACCTCCTACAAGAGGTGTGAGTTTATATACTACGTTGAAGCCTGCTGACAAGTCTTTAGTCTTTACCCAACCTTCCTTTGCGGTCCACAGACTACTGAATCCACAAAGCAAATTAAACCCACTAGATCCCATAACATCAGCTTTCAAGCATGTAAAGAATGGTTCAAGTCTTTGGTGTAAGTGGCTCCTTACTGCAAAAACTGGAGTACAATACATTCCAGCCAGCTACTTTCCAGTTAAGCTGCACTGAGCAAAATCCTTTTTACCTACAGAGAAGGAAGGTTTGCTCAAGTCCTCTATACCTTGTTCTGCAGGAAACATAGGAAGAGCAAAGAGATGGGAAATCAGATTGTTATTCAATTAGCACCAATGTTTCACTTCTGTAGTCCCTGTTCCACTTGGAGTTGGTCCTGCAGTTCAGGTATAACTGCTCTTCCTTGCTGATTAAGCTTTCTTATTACTATCCAACTAGAATGTATTTACTCAAACTCAAGTTTGCAACAGAACGCTTTCAAGAACACTACACAAAGATGCTTTCCCTGATTTAAGACTCAGCTTCTCAGAATATTGCTATAGAGTTTGTGTCTACAGCCACTCGCCATCCAGATGAACAGCATCCGTGATACTTACCTTGAGCTACTTAAAAATATTCCAGAGTAGTGACTTCAAGTAAACAAGATGCTGGAGAGTAGACTCCACTGTAATTATTGCACAGTAATCAGAACATCAAGCAGCAAGATTAGGTAACAGTGTTTAAGCTAGTCTACAATTTCCATCATGCTTGGTTCTAGTACCGATTTACAGCTTCAGATGATGCTGAGACAGGCAAGGAAAGTCCAAACACTGCAGCCAGTTATTCAACCACGAAAATACAAAAGATGCATTTTTCCACCTGTAGCAAAATAGAACTTCAGGCTCAACACCTGCAGCAAGAGAAAGTTCTCTCCTTATCTACGAGGCAGATGAATAGATGTAATGCTGGCAAAGAATGCAGGAGCATGGCAAATTGGTCATTCCTTTCACACATTTCAGAAATAATTCACCTTCACAGCCAGTCAGAGGGAGTAAGGACACCTTTATTCCTTACCACAATGCTGACCAGTGCATAAAACCAAAGGTTTATGATCAGTCCCCACTCCAGCCCCTCCTACTGCTGAGAATACTACAGGCTTTCCACAGCTTTTGCAAGTCATGGTGTTTCTATAAAACAATACAACACTGTATCCATAAGGTCTGCGTACTTTCGTAAATCCATCCCACTGCTTCTCTTATGTTCTAAAGTAATGATGTATGCTGCTCTGCATCAGGCTATATTTAATTGTTATCAAGTCTGTCACTCCAGAAAAAACAGCCGTGGAAGTTTTCACCAGTCATAAAAGAGAAATGAATGGCTGTACTGCATTTAAGTGTCAAATTTGTAAATTGACACAAATTTTCAAAGACTTCTTGTAGTTATCACCAATGCTGCTGTTTAGATTATTACTGTATTCACCTTCATCCCTTCTTCTTTACCAATTATTGAGAGTCTGATCTTCTTTGCAATTTATTCCCAGCATCAACTCTCAACTACTTTCTTCGCTTGTTCCACTTCACTCCCTAGCATTCTGAATAGAATGGGACCATGAGAAACTTAGTAAACATACTTTGTTAGTGATCTCTACTTCCGTTTTGTGGAATTCACATTTCCAGATTTGAAGGAGCAGTTCCCAAGTTACAGTTAGTTAGCTAGCTGTCAGCAGTTCCAGCTTGATAAGGTAACTCCCCTCCAAGTGAAAACCACCTAGAGTTCCAAAAACTTACAAAGAAGAAATAAAAAAAAGGGAAAAAAAAAAAGACTAAACAACAGGGGCAAGTCATATAAAGACACTCCATGTGACACTCCTTTTGCAATAATTATTTTAAATAATGAAACTAGGCTACACAGAAAAGAGTTTCATGATTTAAAAAGGAAAGCTTTCACCTTTCATTTACAAAGTTGCTTGATAATACATGGCAAACATGAAAATAAGCTTTCCAAGATCTGCCTGTAGATTAGGCTATGGGACTGATACAAACATAGGAAAACAGTTTTTAGCATTTAAAAACTTTTTAAAGCTTTAAGATATGCTCAGCAGAACATTTAAGACAAAGAACAAGGTCCCAATTCATAGGCAAGTATCAAGTTTTGAGTATTACGCAACTTCCTGATACTTAAGAAGTTACTGGGAGCTTCATGATATTAAACTGGCTTAGTCTTATGAATTGCTACAGCTTTTAAATACCTTTTGGTATTTATGGGCAGTTACAGTTTGATACAAAGTTGGTTTACCACTTATCTTTTTAATAAGGTGGCTTGCTTCAAGTGGTAAGAAAATTCATACACAAAATCATCAGACTTGTCCCTGGCAAATTCATGTTTGTTAGAGGTCTTGCAGTTCAGAAGACTAGCCTTGCTCATACTACCATATTTGTTCAAATTTCTTGTTCCGAGTTTCTCTTCTCACCTGAGGAGCCTTTTTTTTTTTTTAAATAACCAGTAATATTTTTGCCCCTTAGTAAAAGAAACTCCAAATTTGTTTGGTAACTGGAACAGTATCAACCTTATTGGAAGCAGAAATCTTCAAAAATGATTATGCATTAGAGCTTACAAATTATTCACAAGATTGAAAGTTTACTGTCTTTCTAGGATGTTCCTATATATGACAGGAAGCCTGACATAAAAATACACAGAAGTTATTAAAACTTCTTTAGTTTTACTGGGTATAGATTCCCTTTGTAATTCGCACCTAAAGTCACTTAACCACTTTTTTCTTCTCCTTCTTCCCACTCCATCACATACTCTTAACTTAATGGCCAGCATGCGTTGACTGATCAGCTGGCAATTACATTCTTCTTGCATTTCTTCACTTGAGGCAATAATTTAAATCTCTCTCTACCCAAATAGAACTTTCCATAAAGTCTGCAGAACATAGTTTTTTTTATGACCCTCTGATTGACAGAATCAGCTAACTGGTTCAACAGGCTGTGATCAGAAAGAGAGGCAAAAAGACAGATGGGTAAACTAACAACACGGTCACAATCACCTCTTAGAAGAGAAGTCAAAAGCCACTTTTTATTTGCAATTTTACATTGACTTATTAAACTTTCAGCATTCACGATAGTTCTGGTTTTAGAAATCTAAGCTTTCTAGTGAAGAAGGGACTTCTTAAACTTAGCACTGGTCTAGAAAGAGAACTTAATCCCACTCGTACAAATTGGCTGTCTTCCTGCATGGATTCAGAGTTCTAATCTGGCTCTTCCAAACACGGGAATGCTGCACATGCTAGAAGACTAGTATTCAATGTTAGAGGACTGAGTTTTTTTTTTTTTTCAAAAAAAACCCCAAACAGCTGGAACACTGTACTTTCACTTTAGAAAACAAAGTTAACACTTTCAGTTATACTGCTCTGACAGCTCTAAAGAAGGAAGAAACATGAAGCACTCTATATCCTGCTCCACCCTAATCAGGGTTTTATATAACACATCTTATGCATGTATGCTTTGCACTTTATAGACAGTAACTTTGTTTTAATGCTCTAATCCAATGTTTCAAATTCTGACACTTCAGACATATTTTTCTTCTCTCCCCCCAACACCAATACTATTCTGTTGGATGCTGACGCAGTTTTAATACCATTTGAGCTTTATTATTTAAGGTGTATACAAGATCATTACAATTCTTAGCTGAAGCGACATGAATGAAACAAGCAGATTAAGCACCTGTAAGTAAGCACGTCCAGTCCTAACTATGGTCTGTTTGCTGACCAGGAAGCTTTGGCACCAAGTTAAAATGTGAACCAGTTTTATTAAACAAAATATAGGAGAATACATAGTCAAGAAAAACTGAAAAGAGCAAGCACTTACCTTGACTCTCCACTACTGTTTCTTATGCTTTCTTCATCACTGTGCCCATTCATTGTAAATATTAAGAAGTTCAAAAGATAAATAAAAGTCCACTCAGGTTACAAGGTGGATATCAAGAATCCACTTCTTGGTACTCTATATCTTTTCCAGATGATGTGTTTGCTCTAGTGTTCTCTGCAGGTATTCAAGATTTCTCCCAAAATACCTAAAATAGTAAAGGAAAACATTAACACAATTTTAATACAGGTTTGCAACTAAAAAGATATCAAGAATAACACGGTCTTTCACAAACACTGAAAGGGGGCATCATATTTGATGTCATGTTTTTAACTGAAAATAGCTTTTTGTATGTTATCTGTTCATGGCTATTTTAATCACCATTTTCTTGTCTGAAAAAAAATATCTTTCCTGATGTGTATAAAAACACAGAAAAAATTATTCTGGAGACAAGAAGAGGTCTTTTTACTAGTTACATTTACAAAAAAAACTGAAAGAACTTATGAAACACTCAAAATGCATGAAAGTAAAGATCTGTCTAGCTTTTTGCTCAACTGCAGTTGGGTCCCAGCATACAGGATATTATGCTGCTTCATGCAACTTTTCATTGATGGTACTATAAAGATGGAAAATTCTGCTGAACCACTAACTGCAGAATAGGAATTGTTACAGAAATTACATTTTATTTGGCACTGTAGAGTGAGAAAAACAGTTTACTGCATGTCTGCACTATACCTTGTGGCTGAACTTTTGCCATAGTACTGACTTCAGGACAAAGTAGATGGAAATTTTGAAGAAAAACTGCCTACCTGAACACATAGGTAAAACCCATAGATATCAAAGTTCTGCTAAGTAAAGCATATTTCATGCACAAAACATTGTGGAAGCACTTCCAGATACACACATAATGCTTACATCCAGTTGTAGATAGAGGGAGGAAGATAAAAACTGTCCCCATTAAAACAAGTGTCTCCACTAGATCAAACCAGCAAGATCCCACATAAGGAATGATCATTATTTCACATCCAAGAGCATCTTCAATCAGATCACTGCAGTATCTGATGCCACTAGAGAAAGTTTAGGCTCATGGTATAAACTCACTGATAATCAGATAAAGAGCAGCGCCTCTCACAGATTTAGTGGTGTAAAAGCGACTAGGGGCTCGCCTGCCAGCTGCGAGGTGCTCTCCGCTGATACACAACAACCCAACACAGAGCTAGAGCTCCTCGGATGGTGGCGGCGGCGAAAAAGCCTCGCTCAGGGGTCGGGAGTGCCCTGCGCTCAGGCACCACCTCAGACACCCGGGCCACTCCGGCCAGCAAACAAAGGCTATAATGGAGGGGAAAGTGGTAGGAAGGAGCCCTGAAACCCGGCAGGAGCCGCCAAGCGAAGTCGGGGACCCGGCGGCGGCTCCCCGCCGGCCGGCGCCGAGGCCGCGCTCCCCGCCGCCCGCCCGGGCGGACAAACACCCCCTCGCCTCCGGGGCCGGCACCCGCTGCACTCCGGCAAACACCCTGAACAGCGGCAAAACTTGCTCCCTACCGGCCGCTTCCTGCTCGACGGCGATTCCAGCCCCAACCGTCCGCACCGCGCTCCCGCGGCCTCCCAGGGCCGTTCTCCCTCTGCCCGCCCCCGGGGCGCTCCCGCGGGAGCCCGGGCCAGGGCTGCCTCCCGCCCCCGGAGACGGCCCTCCACTAGCGGTGCGGCCTGCACAGGCGCCGCCGCCGGCCAAGGCTCCCTGGCAGCGTCTCCAAGGCCGCCGCTGTCCTCCATGCTCGCTTCCCCCGGCGCCCCCCATGGCCAGAAGAGAGCCACGGCCCCTTCTCCTGACTCCCGGGCGGCTCGACACTGGCTCCCCCCGCAGGAGCCAGCGAGAGCGGCTCGACCACGGGCTGCCCGCCTCGGCCCTCGCAGCTCCCTCCCTCCGCTGAAAACGCCAAGCGGGCCCGAGAACCCAGCTCCTGCTCCGGGCGTCCAAACCCCTGCTCCCCGCGGCCGACAGCGGGCCCTGGGCCCCATCTCCTCAGCACCGCCCGCCCCCTCCTTCCATCTTCGGAAGCCGCACAACTCCCGGCCGGCGAAAGGGAAAGAGGAGCCATGGCGGGCCTCTGCCTACCTGCGTGCGCCCGGCCCGGCCCGGACTTCCCAGGGCCGCCCTGGCCCGCGACTGCGCTACGCGCCACGGGGAGCTCCGTGCCGCAGCCCAGGGTCGGGGGCTGCTCCCGCGGCCGCGGCTGGGCCTGGGCCGCCGTTCCTCCCGTTAGCCACCGGCTCCTCGCAGCCCCGCGCGGTAGGGTGGGCTCGGCTGGAACAATGAGGGCCCTGAACCGGGCAGGGAGGGGCGCAGGGAGAACCAGGCTGGGCGCCGCGCCGCTCCGCTCCGCCACCGCCGCTCAAGTCCTGCCGACCGCCGCCATCACGCTGCCGCTCCGCTCAGCCTCCCCCTCCCTCCGTCGGATGGAAACCCCGGGCGTGATGTCAGCCCTGCGCCCTGGGACCGACCGGCAGGAGTAGGAGGAGCCACGGCCGGGGGCGACGGGCAGCGCCGCCGGGCCGCTGAGAGGAGAGGAGAAGAGAGGAGGGGGGGTGGAAGGCGGGGTGGGCCGGTCGCCGCGGCCGGGCTGTTGCCACCCGTCGCCCGCTCTGCCTCCCAGCCGCACGGAAGGGACCGGCGCGGCGGCTCCCGTCCCGCTGTGAAGGCGCAGGGCGCGGCGCGGCCCGGCCCGGCGGGGCGCCATGACCCGGAGCGGCGTGACGGGGGCCGTCCCGGTACCGGTCTGCGCAGCCTGAGGGATTTTATGTCTGCTCTGGGGTGTTCGGTGCGAAGTCGCAGCCCGGCGACAAACACGACCGCCATTCTCAGTCTTAACTACGCGGTTCCAAGTAGCACCGGGGCGTCTATCAAGAAGGCTGGGCGCGCTGCTGCGGGGAGGACCCTCGTCTCGGTCAGACCATGTACCCTGCCCGGGGGATGGCCACCTCCTTCCATTCCAGCCTGCTGTTTTCGAAATGATTAACGTGAACCGTTTATTTAACGTGCCTCACCTTCGCTAATGCAAGAAAAAAACACCAAACAAACAAACAAGCAAATAACAACAAAAAGCCCAACCCAAACAACCTCAAAACACACAAGGCAAAAGTCATGTCAGTTGTGCATCCAAATGTTCCTGCATCCAAATGTTCCTAGAGTGTCAAAGGAAAGTAGCAGTGGCCAAGTGAAAGTGTGCTGTAAACACAACGCCGAGCCCGACCACCACATTGGAAAGAGGAAGCAGCTTTTACCTCCATTCTCCCGTGCCAGAGGAACGCGAACATGGTTGAGCTCTGTCATGCAAAAGGAGGATTGTGGGGTCATTCCTGACGGACATCTGGCACCAGACCTTGGGACATTTATTTGTTTAGGACCTTGCAAGAGTGAAAGAGGACAAGATCAGCATGAAAACACAGTTTGCTCACCAATGCAGGGAAGCTTGAAGGAAGCGAGTCACCATGTGGGTATATTCGAGGAAGGTGGTTATGGTAGCTGTCAAATCAATTCAAGCTTGAAGAGTCGTGTTGGACAGAAGCCAATGCTTGAGCCACAGTCAGTCATCTGGAGACTTCTGGGGCCTGTAGCTTACCTAATGGTTGCTCTTCTAGGGTGAGCAAAGCTGGTGGCCTCAGTGCTCAGCGCAGGGTGGGCAGCCAATGCACCCACCACCGTTCAGGTGGGATTCTGGGATTTCCTAGGGCTGTGTCTTCTGCTCTCCTCGCAGGTTGTGAGTTTGCCTGCCACACATAGTGGCTTGCTGCCTGAGGAGCAGCAGAGCGTAGATGAGGCGTGTACACTAGCCCAGCTCTCAAGCACCATCCGTGGATGATGGCAGAGAATAATTTTTCCCCCTAGAGTAAAAAAAATATGTACCAAGAGTTGCTCAGAGAAGAAAAGCTTCAGAGTTTACAAGAAGGCTATATTACACTATGTTCCTTTTAGAAGCACTTAAGTTTGCCTAAGTCAGTTTAAGGAAAAATATTTTATTGTGATAGACAAGAGCACTGCAAGACCAACCACCTGAAGTTTAAATGCAGGACTGTAAAAAATAAAATAACCATTTTAAACTAAGGTAATTATAACAAAACACATTACATAGAAGAATAATTCGAGTTACATAGGTAAATAACAAAGCAATTTTCATTGGTTTTTAGAGCTGGTTGGAAAACTCATATAGGTCAAATTATGTAAATACATAATTTACACCTTTTGTATGAATGTGATCCACAGAATCAGTAAAACACACCTAAATACAAATAAAATTAAATACGTGAATTTAACATCCCTTTTCTCCTGGTTTGAGGTAAAACAGAACCAATTTTCAGTAATTTTACTTTTCAGTTAAGCCTCTTCTAACTCTCTGAAATTAACAGTGTATTTTGCAGACAGTGTCCGTGTCTAGCAGATGAAGCCTGATATTTATAGTGAATATCAAGGAAAGGTATGCAGAGAGGCTCTTGCTTATACTGCTATATATATTGCTATAACAACCAAGGTTAGCTAACTTATTTGCCCTGTTGGAGGGTCAGAAGAAGAAAAGCATAGAGAGGTCACACCTGCAGGGAGTAGTGGTCAGGACAGGTGACCCAAACAAACCTGATCAACAGGATATTCCATCCCATCTGCATCATGTTCAATATAAAAGCTGAGGAATCAAAGGGGTCAGCCCTCTCTTTTTCAATGGCCAGTGTCTGAGGAAGACTCTGTCTGTTTATCTGCCTTTGATCCTGATCCATGTGTTCCTGAATCCAGTTCCTGCCTCTGAGTCCAGTCTGGGACTTTCCCAATGATGTGATTGTCATCCTGGGAGTTCCATAATTTTCTTATTAATATTAACTTTCTTTTTATTATTTTATTATTAATATTTCATTAAAGTAGTTTGGTTTTATTTTCAACTCATAAGTATTTCTCTCATTCTTCTCTTACTTGCAATAGAAGTTAGAGGCCACCTGTCATTTGTTTTGGTTGCCAGTCCAACCCAAACCATGACACCTTTCTGTTTATGGAATCTCTCTCACAAACTCCTACACTTTGTCAATTTGGAGATATATAAAAAATGATCAGGGAAGAAAGGAGACAGGGGAATAAAAAGAAAAAATAAAAAGAGAAAATAAATGAATTTAAGCATTTCCAGTTGCTTAGCTACAGAATGCACTCAATTCTTATTAACCATCCAAAAGCAAAACATCAATAAGGAGGGCAGATGTTAGTCAAATTCCTCTATTTTTGCTATCCAGCTTCCCCTCCTCAAGGTCCTAATTATTCACAGAGATATGGTTACTTTCATACTTCTCTTTTCTTTGTTTCTCCTCCTTCCTACCCCTATGTAGGAAATCATGTATAGAAAATAATTTTATTCTGCTGGAAAATATCTTTCCAAGCTGCTGCTTTGGGTCATGTGCATGATTTCATTTTGATACATGTTGATTTTTAATCGGAAGTAACTTCAACAATAGCTTTCTATGACGTTATAACTGGTTGGTTGGATGAAGGGAGGGCAGCAGATGTCATCTACCTTGACTTCAGCAA
>JAOTQQ010000019.1:54295892-54332235 GCA_026546715.1 Gallinago undulata
CCCTGGAACAGGCTGCCCAGGGAGGTCATGGAGTCCCCTTCTTTGGAGATTTTCAAGACCCGCCTGGATGCAGTCCTTGAGTAACATGCTCTAACATGCAATTCTGGCAATTTTGCTTCAGCAGGGGAATTAGACTAGATGATCTCTACAGTCCCTTCCAACTCTAATAATTCAGTGAAATTCAGTGAAATTCAGTAATCGACTTCTATTAACAAATGAAATAAAGTAGTATTCCTATGAATTCAGTAAGTTGGTTTAGCCATTAGTACAGAAATTAACGAAGAATCCTTGTTCTTTCAGGGAAAGAATTGAGGGAGGAAGTCCAGGTTTTCCTTTCACATGGCAACTACTACTTTGTCTTTTGCATGGTTAGAGTTATTGTTGAGACAGTTTCTCCATTTAAATATTGATCATACTGCACATACACTGTTTCCTTTACAGGTTAAGGCCCCAGATCTTCGGACATTTAAAATGTGAGAACAATTTCCTGGCATTCCTCTGAGTGTTTAGGGCATCTGCACCATTAAGAAGATGGTCATATTCTGCAAGATTGTCTACATGGTAGAAAGGTATGATTATACTTATATTAGGTATATATTTAATAGCTTATTTTAGCTATCAAGAGTAACTAACTGTGAGCATATGACAGAATGACCGTTAGAATAAATTGATAATCAGACTCAGTGCTAGAGAATTTTACCAACAGTACTATCAATATTATAAAATTGTTGTCATATATGGTTCCATTTGCGGATATGTAACACCTCTGTTTTCTTCACAGTTACATGCAGCCTGGCATGTCAGATGACCATGGAAAGCTGCCTTTTGGTTGCTAGAAGGTTCTGGAGCAGGCAACACTGTTTCAGATTAACTAAGTGATGTACACATACTTGGATGTCCTATGAACATCCTTTTCCCAGAAAGGCATTTATGTACAGAGTTTACCATAATCCATTACTATTGGATAGTCTGCTATAAAGTTTTTTGTTTTGTTCTGTTTTGTTTCGTTTTTTTTTTTTCCTCCAGGGCTTCAACACCACTAGTTTTCATATCCAAATTAATAAGGTTAAACCTACCTCCTTTCCAGTGAGGATCTATCCTTAGCTTTTTTTTTTACAGTTGCATGATATAGTTAGAGGTGTGAGATGTCTTTCTGCTTCCTGTCTGTAGCCGATATGCTTGGCTGTGTGCTCACTGATATGAATTGTTTTGTGAACACAGCAATTAAAAATGCTGGCCTAGACAGAAGTGATAACCTCCATTCCCTAAGTCTTCAAAATATGTCATAAAGTGCTATTCCCCAGCACATGCCCTTTCATTTGTGTTTGAGAAATGAAGGTGGCTCCCATTTAGTAATCTTGCTTGGAGTCACTGCAACATGAGGTAGGCTTGAGATTCAAGCAGAATAAGTTTCTGTTTCAGTAGGATGTGAACTGATCTCCTAATTGCAAACTTGGAAGAAGTCTACATTTTTAGCTGTATTTTACTTTGTAGCCTTCTTGGCTTCTTCAGTTTCCTTCATCTAGATTCTTTTGGTGGAGTTTCTCAGCTGCCTTGGAAATCCCCTTTGAAGGGGATGGTTTAAAATAATGGGAGTTGGAGCTGCTGTGATCCTATCTTCTTTTCTTCTATATCAGCCAAAACCTAGCCCCACTCAAAAAACATATCCTGGGCTGCATGAAAAGAAGAATGACCAGCAGGTTGAGGGAAGTGATTCTGCCCCTCTACTCCATTTCATGAGACCCCTTCTGGAGTACTGTATCCAGCTTTGAGTCCTCAACACAAAAAGGACATGGACCTGTTGAAACAGGTCCAGCAGAGAGCCACAAAGATGCTTAGAGGGCTGGAGCACCTCTCCTATGAAGGCAGGCTGAGAGAGTTGGGGTGGTTCAGACTGGAGAAGAAGGCGGCTCCGGGGTCACCTTATAGCCGCCTTCTACTGTCTCAAGGGAGCCTACAGGAAAGCTGGAGAGGGACTTTTTACAATGGCATGTAGAGGTAGGATCAGAGGTAATGGTTTAAAACTGGAAGAGGGTGGATTTGGGTGAGACACTGGAACAGGTTGCCCAGATCATTCGTGGATGCCCCATCCCTGGAGGTGTTCAAGGCCAGGCTGGATAGGGCTTTGAGTAACCTGCTCTAGTGGGAGCTATCTCTGCCCATGGCAGGGTTTGGAACTCGATGGTCTTTAAAGTCCTTTCCAATCTAAACCATTCAGTTTTCTGAACTAGGTCACCACACCACTGCACAGGCAGTGATCTTTGTATGGTAAAATAGTTGCAGCAATTGTTACTTAGAGTTGTTAGAAATTACTTCAACAGTATTTGGAGATCTTTCTCCACGCTTTTTCTTTCACTGCAGAAATGGTTTGTATTGCATCTTTAGCCAATTCCTTCTGGCATTGTAAAATATTCATGACATTACTGTTTTAGCAGCATTTCACACCATAAGTAATACTGACTTCTGCTACACATAGCTTTTATTCTGTATCAAACAACAAATACACGACACACGACATTTTAAGGACAACAGGACAGCTTTTCTATAATAACAGAAAAGCTATCACCCGTGGGAATAAGCTGTCTTTTTCTGAAACTGTATCACAGTTTTCTAGTGTCTCAGCATGCTTCCAGGGTATGGGTGAGAATATTTATTGTGCCTAAGGTGTCACGACCTTACCTTCCCCCTAACTCCCTCATTGTTCTTGAGTTGGATTTGTGCTTGTAGACAAAATGTAAACAATACATGATACAAGTTATGTAATTGCACTGTTATGCAATTACCACAGTCCGTTTCAATGTCTATGTTTTCAGCTTATTTACCTTAATGTATCTTTTTTAATAGGGGTAGTGATTCATGTTTATCATAGTATCTTGCATTAAAGAAAAGGATTATTACTGTTCTTAACATTTAGAAGGTGTTCTAGTCAAAGAAGCATTTTCCTTTTTAAAGCAATGAAGCCCTAAATACTGGATCTAGCAGTCTTTAGTGGAGCAAGGTAGTTAAATATTAAGGATATTTCTTCTACCTATGCACTGTTAGTTTACTGGTTTCTTCCATTTTCTTATCTTCATTGTAAACAATCCCCCACCACACTTTTTAGTTTGAATTTTCTCTTTCTACTCTAAATTAATTCTGAAATATGTCCTGAAGACCTCAAAGACCACAATACTAGATAAAATACAACAACAAAGATTTTTTTTTTTGCTTCAGTAGATGTTATATGCATTGGGCATAGCCTAGTTTGCCCACTTTTCATTCATTTTGTACCCTTACAGTTATTCCACTTCATTTTGCATTCTCCTTTCTACTAAGAAGCCATCAATAGTAATTTATGTAGGTAAACTAGTCATTATCCTGTCACATAAATACTGGATATTTCTTGCCTCCTTCTTCACTCCTCCTAGCTTTTATTTACCACACCGAGAAAGCCCTTCTCCTCCTCACTTGGGCCTTGTCAACCCATCAGTTGCACAATACTGAAGGTTGGGGAGATGAAGATTTAGAAGATAACAAAGTTAACAAAAGAATCACTTCTTTCCTAGACATTGCTAAAAGATAAATAAAAGAAAAAGATGTGTGGAAAATGGAATTATGGAAGAAAAAAAAATCCTAGTGGCTAGTTAAATAAATTGACTAGATTTGACCAGCTGAGCATAGGTTTTCTAATAATTTATTTGCATATTTCTTATATTATTTATGCAATCCCTTAAAAATATGTAAGTACATCAGCTTCAAGTAAATTGTCTTCAGTTAAAACAAAACACAACAGCTTTAACTGGTACAAGTGTATATATAAATTTTCTTATATGAGTTTAATTTGAGCAATAAACTGATAATTGTCAAGTATGATTAAAGACTTTACTTAAACCTCATAGTACAATTAAATAAACTTCCAAATTTCTGCCTTGTCTGTATAAAGTATCTGGAGGTGATTTGAACATTTAAATAGAAACATTGCTGGATGTTTTGTTGAAAAGATCAAAGAAGTAATTAAAACAGTGGCATTTAAATGGTTATAAGAGGGCTTTAAAGTTAACATCCATCAGGACAGCTGAGAAAAGTTCACAATTTTCTCTAGTCTACTGTATTGTTCGGTCTGTCTAAATTGCCATTGATTTTTTAGAGGCATTAATTCTCTCCAAGAGCAGCTGCAGGGCATAGACCTTGCCTGCCTTATAAGCATAGTGTCTGTTAATGTTATCTTCTCAATGTTTAGCTAGAGAAAGTGCAAACTGAGATTAAAGTAAACTTTTTCTTGTTTCTTGGGCAATAACACTTGGAATTTTCAAGATAAAGACAAACTCATGACTATTTATTGCAGAGACAGTAGTAGACAGCTTTAGACTATTTTTCTGCAGTAGAAAAAAAGAAATTAATTCCTGGAGAGTTACTTAATCACAGTAAGCACTTATGTGTTTGTGGATAAAAATAATAAATCTAGCATCCAGAGTTAAAGAAGACTTTTACAGTAATGATCTCTCAAGCCACAAATAGTCTGACACAAATTGTCAGATGATAGTTTTAAACATAGCTATTTTCTTGTTATCATACCATTTTTATAGTCTTTTAAATCAGAATGATCATATACACAGTAATTCTTTCAGAGTATTTTAAATAAATAAGGAACTTTTCTATTGAGAAGAAAAGGAGCTTGTCATGCAGTCAGTTCCAGATTTTTCATTTGTTTAGTTGAGCTTTGGCATCCAATTATGAAAGAAGTAGACTGTTTTCTCTAAATTGTCTGCGATATCTTCATTCTGCTGTGATACCGCCAGTATTTAGTCTCTTAGAGTTTTGGTATGTCTGGAAAGGGAAGGACATTTTCTGATACAAATGTATCAGAGTGTGGATGGCCTTTCTTTGCTATGGATTTATTTATCTTTGACCCGTGGTTTCAGTTCTTCCCATTCTGTTTTCAACACTCTCAGATTGTTCTGTTCATGAATGTGCAATTACAGCTGTTACTGTAATTATTAAATTTTGTAGCCTTAGCCCATGTCCATTTTAGAACCTGATAGTTTTAGGTCTGTGGGTTTTTTTGGGATTTTTTGTTTTGGGTTGTTTCTTTGGCTGTCTTCTGGTTTTGGTTTGTTTTTTTTTTTGTGTGTGTGTTGGGTTTCTTTTGTTTGTTTGTGCATTTGGAGTTTTTTTGGAAGAGCAGGTAGAGGGTGTATACTTAGTACATACAAAAGCTGAGAGACTGGACCTACCAAAGACAGATTTCTTGCTATTTTAATTTGGGAATCTAGTAAAGCCTTCTTTGTTGCTGATGATAGGAAGTGGTAACTGTTCTAATAATGACCTCTACTAAGTTCTGGTTTATAGCTGTCTATCATACATGTGTATTCAATTATTCTACGAGGTAACTTAAAGGAAACTTTTAAAAGGTGAATTATATACTGTAAATTCTCAGGTGAAATGAACAAGTGCTTGTAAATATTTATGTTTGAAGTAGCCAACAGTTTAACTAGCAGGCTTTTTGGTGCATTACTTGAGGCTGGAGCTAAATACAGTAAGGCGTGATTCTAGATAGGTTAAGAAAGATTAGCAAAGCTTTTATAAATAGATCTCTCACGTTAAGGCTATGGTACTATTTGTTTTTAAATGGTCTCACTTTTTGAAGTGATTATATTCATAATTAACTGATTTTGTTAAGTGTTCTAAATTTACTTTCTAGTTTTAATTTTAGTTGAGGCCATGGTACTATTTGTTTTTAAATGGTCTCACTTTTTGAAGTGATTATATTCATAATTAACTGATTTTGTTAAGTGTTCTAAATTTACTTTCTAGTTTTAATTTCAGTTGAAAATTAGCTCATAAATTAAAAATTAACAAATAAATCATAGGCATATCTAAGTTTTTGGCCAAGATGAAAGGAATCAAGAGAAGCTGGAGAAAGGTGGAGAGCAACAGTCAGCTAAATAGAACTAATTTCAAAATATTGTCATCTCCAAGCCTTACTGAGGCTACTTGGTTTGCATGTGATAATCATCGCTGTAAGCAGCCTGCTAACATCTCACCTGGAGCAGTGATTGTGTTTCCTGGTCCTTTGCACCAGAGCAGTTCCAATGTGGGTGGCAAACCATTCCTGAGCAACAGCAATCTTCAAACTGTTTCCATTTGCCACCATTTTTCCTTTAGGACAGGCTGTGCCTTCCTGCAATGTTTCTTGAGTGCTTCAATTACCCAGAAAAGTATATGGGCTCTGTAGCAGCATCCAAGATGGCTTATTTTGATTAACACCTATCACATTAAAAATCAGTATCTTATTTCAAAAGAGAACTTTGATTATAAAATCAATCAGACTTCAAATGTAAAAGCAGAGCTATTTTCAGAAGAGACAATGTTATGACTTGAACACACCAGCTAGAAGTTTCATTTTTCTTGTTTATAGGGTAAGACTAGTTATCTTTGTTGCAGGTTCATGCTGTACCAGGCAGTCTCCAAGTAGTAGAAAGAAAAACAAGTGTTCTGGGATCAGCTAACTAAGATCTTTATTTCTGTGAACTTGTATCCTATATGCCAACATCTCAATCTCTTTTATGTTCCCTAGCTTTTTCCCACTCTTCAGTACCTCATGTTCCTTTTCATGTTCACCAACTGCGCTGTGCTGTGGCATGAGGGAGGGGTAAGGCAGGAGAAAGCTGATTTGTCTTTGTCGGATACCAGCTGCTAGCAGATATCGGGTCATTCATTTAGATCTCTGTTTATAACCACAGACTTTATATTTTCAGAGCCCCAGCACTTTTGATAGACATGGTTGAACTTGCCAGCTGATTAAAAAAGTTAATGCAGAAGAAAATAGGGATTAAAAAAGTAATTATAGTCAGTGCAACCGTCTGCTTTTTTTTTTCATTAGGAAGCCCTACTAGAAGAAGAGTGCCAGTAATATGTGAGAAGGAAACTAGCCAGTCTTTCAAAGACTCTTTTTACTATTTACTTGCAAAATACCCTCCACAATCTAACTTTAAAGTTAACTCTCCTCTTCTTAGCTTCTTTTAAAGTTACTTAACTCTCTTCAACAATCAAAAAATATCAGCTCCTACATATAGGCTTAAGCCATCATAAGTTTGTTTTAGAGAGCTGTTATATTGTTTTTAGGGTATATTGCCTCTTTCAGGTTTTGCAACAGTAATATCATACAGGTATTGTTCATTTGGCTCCTTTCTTGCTTCTCCTGTTTGCATGCTGGTGTACCATGAACTTCTAGCGGTCTCCTTCTTGATCAGTCCTTCCAGATTCATCTGGCTGGCCAGCTGCCCTGCTTGGTAGAGCGCTAGGCAAATACACATGGCAGGTGGAGTGTCACAGCAAAAGGCATGGTACTGGGCAGCCATCAGGGAATATGCACTTTTGCTTAATGAACTCCAACTATAAGTCATTTCCTGTGCTGTAGACCCTCCTCTGTGACCATCTGTTACTGAGAACCTGCTTTTTATTTGATAAGCTGTATTGTTATGTGACCTTATGCATAAAATGCCCATTCTGTGTAGCATGTCACTACATAGATTTTATAATTCACTGGATCTTAAGAGGCCTGAAGTGACATAACTAAATGGTACAACAGCAACAGAAGAAAAGAAGTCTACAAAATGTTAATTTGCAGAGACTTTTTAATTTGTTTCTTCAGTTTTAAGTAAGCAAGTTATTTTATCGTTGTAACTTGCCTGGTAATGAATTGGAATCCTTTTTTCTGACTCCTGTTTCTTCATGGTGACAAATTCTGTGGTCAATTGACCTTGGCTGGCTGTCAGATGCCCAGATAGCAGCTCTCTTACTCCCCCTTGTCAGCAGGATGGGGACAAAATAAAATGAGGAGCTCATGGGTTGAGATAAAGACCGAGAGATCACTTCCTAATTACTGTCACAGGGGAAATGGACTAAAGTTGGGAGACATTAATTTAGTTTATTGCCATTTAGAGGTGGAAGGTGAGAAACAAATACAAAATACCTAAACCACATTCCCTTCACCCTCCTGCTTTTTTTCACTCCTTCATTCCCAACACGTCTCCCTCCTCCCGCTGAGCAGTGCAGGAGGACGAGGAATGGGAGCTGGTATCAGTCCGTAACAGCTCCTCTGCCTTACTCCTTCCTCCTTACACTCTTCCCCTGCTCCAGGATGTTCTTCCCCACACAATGCAGTCTGTCACAAAGTGCTCTAACATGGGTTGTCCGTGAATCACAGTTTCTTGGGGGTAAACCTGCTCCAGCATTGGCTGTCTGTGGGCTGCAGGGAAATAACACTTGCACTGAAGTTTCTCCCACAGACTGCAGGGGAATCTTTGCTTCTGCACCTGGAGCACCGACTCTCCTGATGCAGGGTCGTTCACGTATTTCTCACTCCTGTCTCTCAACTATTGCATAGCATTTTTTACCATTTCTTAAATAAATTTTCCTAGAGGTGGCACCACCTTGGCCAAGGGGCTCAGTTGTGCCCTGCAATAGCTCTATTGGAGCTGCCTTGCAGCCCACCTTAGCTACCAAAATGTTGCTTTGTAGACATGAAGATACTGAGTCACTTCACAGTGACAAGACACAGTATCTCCAAAAAGTTTCATACTTGAGCAGCTCAGGCTGCTTGAGAGCTGGTACTCCAAAATTCTGAGAGTACAAAGTTTTTTTCTGGTGGCTGGCAGTAGCTGGAGATGTGTCCATGTAACAGCAACACTCCTGAGCCTCAAAGGTAGTGTGTCATATTTGTTCCAGGGCTGGATAGTCCTTCCAAGCACAGCTCAGGAGGCACAACTCAGTACTGATTTTGTCCCATAGAATGACATGAATTGTGCGTGCACCAAGATCTGGGTTATGCAACAGAGATTTAGCAATTATCTCTTCCTTTTGAAGGCTCTAACAAATTTGGTCCTCCATTTCCTGAGGAAGTCCTAGTAAATTGCTAGCTGTGTGGCAAGACTTTGAGTGATCTGATAACTGGAAATAAGAACACTGTATTGTGTTGCAGGAAGTTGCACTCTTATATCCTTGCATTTACTTGTGTAAAATGTAAGAAGCTGTGTAGCAGCAGCAGAAAGCAGGAGGTATGAAGCTGGCACTGGGCACAAGCTGTGCCCCGCCTGTCTTTCTGTCAGAGGAGGCTGGGAACAACTGACCCTTCCATGACTAACAGAACTTTCCATCCTTCTTTAAGGCATACAAGATCTGTAGGGAATTGGCAAGAGATTTCATCCTCTTTGAAACCCGAATAAGCCTCAGTGTTTGAAATTTAAAACTGTCTCCCAAAGTGGATGGCGGTAAGGAACCGGGAACCGTGTATTGTTTTATGTATATGTTTGTAAGGTTGGGCATGTCCTTGCTTTTAGCATGATCTTCAAGACAACAACATGAGTCAACTCATGTGTTGGGAGGGTGGCATATCCTGGATTTTTCAAATTAGGCATGCAGCATTACTGGACATCTTGTCTAAGTTCCTGCGGTATGGCTCCCTAGGTGCAGAACAGAAGTAAAAGCATTGATGTATAGCAGAGAGATTTCATCAAGCTTACTCAATTATTATGAAACGAGAAGATGCAAGAATACTGTTTGTTAAAGAAAAGCCTCAGTGGAAATTGATTATATTCATGGCAGAGCGCATTTGGCCCTTCTGTATTTTTAAATGGAGAACATTTAGAGATCGGGACACCATGTATTCCTCTGCATACTGGGTAAAGTAGCAGTGTTGTGTCATTTCAATGTGTGACTGCCTTTAAGAGGCCTTTAATAATTTTAAAAAACTGACAACTTAAAATCTGGGAAGTGTCAGATCAAGTATATGAGGATAGCCTTTATCCAGTCTTTTAGTTGCGAAGTACATATACAAATACATGAACTAGAAATTCTACAGCAAAAATACTTCTACAGTTTTTGGCATATCCTTTTTAAGAAAGGAAAAATATCTAACCCCCAAAACTTTGCTATTGAAGTAACTGATTAAGTAACTGATTTTTTAAAATTATTATTATTTTTTTATTTCCTCATTTTTTTCATTGAAGACATGGGGAATACAATAACATGCCCAGATTAGTGAACCATACCGGGTGTCTTTACTTAAAATAAACCATTAGTGCTCAATTAATTAGTTCTTCTGATCTTTAGCTGCAGTATGTGGTATCATGATGTCCTGGTTTGAGGAGGTCAGTTAATTTTAATGTCATATGGTATACCAAGCAGTTTGATATCCTTAAAACCTTTAAAATATATGCTGACATTAAGAAAGCACATGCATATCTATTCAAAGGGAGAAAACTATCACTTATTCCATAGATTACAGAATTTTATTCCTGAGCTCCAGGAATGAGATTGATATTACGACTAGTGGGAAAGACAGTGTCTCAAGATATAAAGAGAAGTATGTGCATTGCCTTGCTTTTGTACACTCTGTTGCTATGAAAAAATTCCGGAGTTGTGTTTATGAAAGTGTGAAGATAAATAGTGATTGTGAATTGCTTGAAATAATATAGATGTGTGAGACAGATGTGGCAAGTAAGCAAAACTTCCTTGGGTGCAGGAATAGAAATGAATTAGGCTTGATGAGATATCCTATAGTAGACAGTAGAGATTTACTGTCAAAATGATGTAAGTGAGGATTTCTCATACTGTTTTTTAAAATAATATCTATTTTAAAACTGTTTTTTTACTCAGTATATCACAGTCATGTGAGATAAGTCAAACTTGAAAAAAGCTTCTTACGACTGATGGTTCCAGAAAGTTAATTCTCCTGTTGGAAAATGAAGATAACTGATTTATAATATGCAACCCAAGGAATTGAAGAAGCTTGTCATAAATAGTTATTGATAAATAAATAAATTAAAGTAATTTCTCTACTAGGTAAGAAATATTTGCTGTTGCAGTGCTGTAGTTTGGGGTTTTTTGTTTGTCTATTTAAATTTTTTTGAATTGTTTTAACAGTCAGCATTTTAAAAAAAGCTCGGGGGACCATGCTTGTAAATGAGAGTGACAATATGCATGTCTGTACCTTTATTAGAGAAGCCTGGGCTATAATATGGATATATGTTGCTTTCTTCAATACACACTAATTATTTCACATCTTTAAAGGACCTAGGATTCTGAAATAATCATATTATGCAAAAGGGAGCATTTTGGACAGCTGCTTGCAGAGGATGATATTAATGCTGGTTCTCCTTTGTATTTACAAAGCGTATCTTCACCAAAAATGAACCAGAATATGATATAATTTCTTTCTTTTGGAAGAATGGACCCTTAAGGGTCATTGGGGGAGGGGCAAAAAGTTCCAGTAAAGAAGGGAGAGGTAAGAGTAATCAGAAAAGGTAGTAAATCCATTGTTTGGATTTACTTGATTAATTGCTTGATTGACATTTAAAATATCAATTTATTTCTTTGGTTTCTTATTTAGAAATAAGATTTGCACATGCATTTTTCTTGTATGGTAAGCTAGACATTAAACTGTTAGATCTAAGTTATGATAAACTTTTCATATAAGATTTAACCTTTTCCCTATGAACTCAGATATTATCTTCATTTTGGGGTAAAGAAGGAAATCCTGAAAGGTTATTTTTTTCCCAAGAAAATTCTTTTCCACTGAGTCAGGATTGGCACATGGGAAGAAAATGAGGCATGGACAATAATTAGTGAGTACTGCAGACTGCCAAGAGTAGTTAGAGATTTGAGGAACGATGATATAAAAGAATAGGCAATCTGAAACTTGTGAGACTTCAACTGACAGCTAGGGTGCATTTTTGTATAAGAAACAGACATGATCACTTCCATGGCTTTGAGGATCATGTTAAAGAACTGAACAGTCATTCTCTGACATATTGAGAAAAGCAGTGCTATAATTTGAAATTTTAGGGAATTGTCTGTTCCGTGCTTATATGGGTGCTCTTAAGTAAGCATGTGATCATGACTTCCCTAATTTTCACTTCCAATTTAAATTGCCTGTATTGTGTCTTACTTTGTACTGCAAATTATACTGAATTCTGTACTATACTGAATATATACTGAATTGTACTATCCTGCTGGTCATTCTTAATAAGAAAACAGGATTATTATAGTGGCTAACACTGTGCAACATAAAAAAAATGAGCAAAAATCCATTGTGCAGCAGTTCCACTCTGCAAAGCTGTTGGTAAATTGAAAATACACATTTTCACTTAGGGATTCTTGATTATTTTGTAGCTGTTGTGCTAAAGTCTTTCTCCAGTGCATTCTAGTACTTCTCCATGTGTGCAATCTCTGATGCAGTTGTTAATATATAAAACGTCAAAATGTGAAGTCATTGCATTAGTAAAAGTCAGTAATTAGTAATATTTGAAATGAAAAACTTCTTTAATACAGTAAATTTTCTTTAGTTAGTAACCTTCCTTCTTACTTCTTCAAGTAACCTGTTCATCAGTGGAAATTCTACTTGGAAACAAATTCCTTGTAGGCAGCTTCTCCATGTTTTCAAACTCTTTTTCAAGTATGCAACTGATGAGTTTCAGTTTATGAAGTAGTATGAGGGTTTAGTTTTGTCTGAAATAGTATGTGCTATGGAATACTAATAAAATTCTGTGAAAAAGTGCACATAATTTACAAGTGTTAAAAAACAAACTCTAGAAAACCATAGGTGGAACAATCAACATTTGTCAAAACTATAACCATGGATGTTGTCCAGTGACAATGTAGCTTTTATTAACTATGAAATTGGTACAGTTCTGTAAACTTGAAACAGTTTACACTAGCTCTGCACTATTTTATTTGATGATAGCTAATCGATGATAACTCAGTACTGTGATCGTGGTCTTCTTTGGCATATATATAATGCCCTCTTTATCTTTGAGCCTCACTTGTCAGCTGCTTTCCTTCCTCTGAGCTATGCACTGTTCGTACTGTATTGGAACAACTTAAAAATTTCATGCTGAGATTATAGTTTTGACCTGTTAAATGTGTGAGGTGTTTAACAACATCCAACACACCAAATTATCACACATAGTACAATAAAATTAAATTTGTGATATTATTGCAACAGGTAATGCTCAGTGACCATTTTTCTGAACAGAGGAACTGAAACCAATTACTTTCACATAATGGGAATAGTTTTTGTAATAGTTTTTATGTCGTCTGTTTTCACCATTCATGTTATGATGTAAGATACTACTGGTACTCAAACTTTTATTCAAACTAAATGTAGTAATTGGAGAAAATCATGTTTTAAATTTTTCTTATGTTTGTATTCTGAAACTCGATTTTGTCCAATTTGTCAGTGTACAGTAGATACGGCACAAGTGAGAATCTCACCCAGAACCAATACCATTATTTAATTGAATCTTCAGTATTCTTTTAAAGTGTAAGTTAGTTTTGCATATCTTTATAGTCTTTAGTCTTTATAATCCTGTAGTAGTTATAATTGACTTGTAATAACTGACAGTTGCTATTGTGTAGAAGGTACTTATTTATACTAAACTAGAATATAGGTCCACTAATTATACATCACTGCTGATGACTTGCCTTTTGGTGTTTTTTTGCTCTTCCCCCCCCCTCCCCCAAAGAACAGGTCTATTTTCTTAGAACTTCTTTCTTGTAAGTCATCAGCAACTTCCCTATGTGCCTTTTTAAAGGCATGTTTGTTAAATAAGTAGCCCAATGTTTACCATGTGTAGCAGGTGCAAGTTGCAAGTAAGGCATAAGTCTAGGTGAATGTTTTAGACTCATTGCATATAATATTTGTGCCAAGGTAGAATTTTAACTATTGTCAGTAGGTTTGTGTGAAGTGCATCAAACAGGCTCAAGAGGCCCTGTCTTATATGATCTCTGAGTAATTTCCTATATACGAAGTTATTTGGCAGAATGCATGGTTCTTAGTTGTGAGTACTTACTACAGGTTCTGGGAACAGTGATCTTCCCAGATGTAAGGTAGTAGACATGAATAAGTGCTTTACCTTTATTAAAATAGTTTATGGGCAAAGTTAACTGCTGAACAAAAGCACAGAGCTGCTAATGGGGTAAAGGACCTTTGTTTCCTTACTCCTTATTACTTCACATCATGCCTGCAAAGTCTTAGATTTTCTAGGATGCAATTCTAGATACAACTCTTAGGCAATTCAAACCTTTTTTTTTTTTTTTTTTTTAACTTGAAGGCTTATGGAAAAGTTTGTAGTTCTGTGTACATGGGAATACATGCTGATCCTGGAGAAGGCTCTGAGGACACCGTATAGGAGCCTTCCAGTATCTGAAGGGAGCCTACAGGAGAGCTGGAGAGGGACTCTTTGTCAGGGAGTGTAGGAATAGAACGAGGGGTAATGGTTTTAAATTGAAAGAGGGGAGATTTAGATTAGATACCAGAAAGAAATTCTTTACTGTGAGGATAATGAGGCGCTAGAACATGTTACCCAGGGAAGTTGTGGATGCCCCATCCCTAGAAGTGTTCAAAGTCAGGCTGGATGGGACTTTGAGCAACCTGCTCTAGTGGAAGGTGTCCCTGCCCATGGCAGGGGGGTTGGAACCAGATAATATTTAATGTCCCTTCCAACTCAAACTGTTCTGTGATTCTATGAATGAAGTTCAAAATATGAATTTATCAAAATGTACTGTTATTATATACAGCTGTTAGAAATAACACAAATATAATATTTTTCAATAAGTTTGCAATATTGTATTTTAATTTTATTTAAGTGACAGCTTTCTTTAAATATATGATCAAAACAATTTTTTTTTAAGGAGACACTTATGAATTGATTGAAAACCTGGAAGTCATCAGCTGTCATTAATTGGTTATTTAATAATTGAAACAGTTGTCCCATTGCAGGCTTTAAACAAAAGTACCTACTTAGGAAATTTCTACATTTTGAACTACATTCTTCCTGAGGTTTTAATAAAGGCAATTAGTGACAGTTAAGTTGTTATGACAGCTCACAGAAGTTCACATGGAGTATAGTTCCATGTCTGATAGGGAATAGGGAATTGGTTTTGATGCATTCTTATGATGTGTCCAGGATAATGAAGAATCTTACTGTGCTAAAGTTATTTGCTCATATTCTTCTAAATGGCATGTATTGATATTTTCAGAAACATATACAATATTATTGAATAATGTTGATATGTTAGAATAGGGAGAAAATTGTTCAAAGTTTTAGGGTGATAATTTCTAATGAATAATTCTGGTAAGTGGAGGAGTACTAAATATGACATTAATTGTGGTTTAGATAGATTTTTTTTAGCTGTGACAGCTTGTCTTGCAAAAAGATACTTTGAAGGTAGACATTTTATTAGGTGGCCATGGACAGAGTGTCAAAGGCAGAAGTGTGCTGGTGTTGACTAATTTTTTGCCAGTGTCAAACTGGGGCCGAATTTTCTGAGTCAGTGGATTTATGGCCACCCTCTCATACTGCAAGTGTGCCTAGTGTCCTCTGCAACGGCCAGAAAGGTTTTTGGTAGACAGGAGAGCAGCGTGCTCTTCAGTGGTCATCCAGGTGGTTTTTTTTGAGGTGAACCTTCCCTGCTTGTGTCTTAGCAAGAGAATGATACAAGGTGAGGATTCAAAATCATTATGGTTTGGGCTTAACCAAAGAGACTTAACTGAGAAGTAAAATTACTGAAAAGAAAATTGGTTCTGTTCTACCTCAAAGCAGGACAAAAACGAAGTTACAATGACTGGAAGTTTGATAGATGTGTTTAGAAGGAATATTTAGGAATAGCCACCTGTATAGTTTCTTTAAAAAAATGGTTAAGAAGTAAATTCATTATGGTCTATGTATACTCAAAGAAAGGATTTCTGATAATAGCTAGCTTCAAATTCAGCTGGAGGAAAAGCAGCATTTTGAAATTCATTTTTTGGGAGCTGAAATTAGATGCTCAGACTAGAAATGGGATAGCTTTTCGACAGCAATTGGAACACAGTTTAAAGCATTCACATAAAGATTCAAGATGTAGAAATGCCTAAATGTGTGCAAAGTGCCTTACTTGCAAATGTCCCATGCATTGGCAGGGGGGTTGGACTGGATGAGCTCTGAAGGTCCCTTCCAACCCCTACAATTCTGTGATTCTGAAGATCACATCATTAATTATTCTGATTGTTTTCTGCTGTATAGTAGTGTTTTAGTGAAGCTGGAAGTGTATACAAAAGCACTAGAGTCTGTTCCCACAACTAGAGATGCTATCTCTGGTAATACAAATATAATCCAAAAATTGTCTTAAGAATTGCAAAAAATACAGAATGGACTTGTTAACAGAAAATACTCTGTGATTAGTGCCACTCTTTCTTTATAGGGCTGAAGACTAGAAGTACAGAAGGCTGATTGCTGATCTTTATACAGCTTTACTGAAAGCAGTTGTAAACCAGGCTTAATCCAAGGTCTATGCAAAACATACTGGGCTATTTACATATATTTACTAGAACAGTGGATGTTATTATTTTTATGAGAAGAATGGCTTTAATGTCTACCTGTTGACTTAATGACGGCACAACAAAAGTTAAAAAGTGATGTTCTGATTTCTGTTTTAGCAAGTGATCTGTGAGTGCATAATATTTAAAAGAACAGCTTTCCTATTGCCTGTGTTCACTGCTGAATGTCTGTTCTTACCTTGCTGTGTGCACAAATGTAGTAATTATTCCTGATATTACTAATTTTAAAGTATTTGGTGCATCAAAACCACTAAGAAATGGAAACTCTGCAAAATGATCCATGGACTGAATAAACAAGCTGGTTAAAAGAGGTGTTTCTTGCTGTTTGGGTGAACTTGCCATCAATCATAGAACACAAAAGAGGTCACATACAAGTAGATAACAACTATACGCTTTATGTAAAAGTGTGTTGACACTGGCCAGCAACTGAGCACCCAGCCAGCCGCTCACTGTCCTGCCTACCTCTCCCCTCCTGCTGGTAGGATGGGGTACAGAATTGAAAAAGCAAAAGCAAGAAAAAGTTATAGGTTGAGATAACAACAGTTTAGTAAGTAAAGAAAAGAAGGAAAAAAGAACAGGTGATGCAAAGGCCATTACTCGCCATCTATCCACAGCACGTCATTGCCCTGGTTGTCTCTAAGCATTGGCTACTTTGGAAGGACTGCACACCCAGCTTTTATTGTTGAGCATGTCGTTACGTGGACTGAAGTTTCCATCGGATCAGTTTGGGTCCTGACTGTGCCTCTGTCCCAGGCTCTTGCTCACTCCCTGTCCTACTCTCTGGGAACATGGAGTGAGAAACAGAGAGGGCCTTGACTCTGTGTGAAGGCAAAACCACTGATACGTTCAGCAATAGCCAAAACATTGGTGGGTTTTCAGCACTGTTTTTGTCACGAATGCAGATTACAGCACTATACAGGCTGCTATGAAGAAATTTAACACTATCCCAGCCAGAGCCAGAACAAGTTTCCATTTACCCCCACAGAATGTTTTTAGACTATGATGCATAACTCTATTATTATACTGCAACTTGTTAGAGAGCCTTAAGATCTTTGCTGCTTAGTTGCTACTTCCTATTTTCTGTATGCAGATGCCTAAAGTGCTTTCAAGCACAGTTCTGTTATGCAAAGTAAGTTACAGTTTCCGCACGGTTCACTGAGACAGCTTCCTTTGAAATTATCCCCAGCTGCATTGCATTTATACTGAGACTTTTGCAGTGCAAAGGTGCTTTTGCTGTCGTGTGTTGGAGAGACATTCTAGACAAGGAAATTGTATAAACCGCAGAGACAGTTAGAAAGTGCTCTTAATTTTAATAGATTGGAAGGGTTAGAATGACTGTCACAAATTGTTAGTGTAAGAAACTGAAGCTGGCATTAGTAGTTACTTAATATGCAGACATTGATTATGGATTCACAGTCCAACATTGTCCAGGTCTGAATATTGAAGGCATTTTAGATACTGAAGCCAATATTATGTATTTATCTTTTGGGTTTGTTTGTGCTATGTTTAGAATTGGGCAACTTTTTAAAATACTTCAAACAAATGTTACATGCTCTTAACTCCTATTACCTGTGGGAAATTTGCATTTTTACAAATGTGCAAATGATTTACAGCATTTCTTGAAATCAGCTTAAAATCTTATCAAAACTTTACACATACGTGTCTGTTAGTTCAAAGCACAAATGTAGTGCAATTTGGACATCAAAGTCTGCTTTCTGTTTTTGAGGAACTCTATCTAACTTAATTTAAATTACCTTAGTTATGGCTATGCTCTTCTTCTACAACACCAGCAAATCTATGAGAGTTACTTTCCACTGGTAAACAGTAATTACTTTCTCTACTCTCTTGCATTTTCCCCTCTCCTAGATAATGAGATTGGATGAAATAAAAAACTCATTTACGTAAAAAAAATATTAATTGACAAAAAAAATAATAAAACAACACTCGAGTAAAATATATTTTGATATGGGCAATTAACATTTCCCCTGGAACACAGCATGATATTTTTCTTCTTTATTAGAAGCCAAGAAGGACATGTTGCATTCAAGATTAACCAGTACTCAGACTCTGTTTCCTTTTTTCTTTTTATCTGGTGTCCCTTATGTCTCTTTCATATGGTAAATCATCTAAAGAAACAGCAATGTGTGGTGCTTTTTTCAAGGTTGATTTGAGCTGTTCTTAGCCCTAGATAAATTATAGCTAATAGTCAAAGCCAAATAGGAAACAGAAAAACATAGCAATCTGTGTAACAAATAAAAACTCTCCTGTATCAAATATTTTAGAGGGATAAAGGGAAATATATAGCTAAGAAAAAGTAAATTTTATTTTCAGTAACTTAAAGACCTTAGTATTAGGAAGTTATTAAAAAAAACAAAACCAACAAAAAAAACCCCCACAACTGAAAAAAACCCAAGATTGCAAGTTCCCAAATTCACTTCCTTCAGTATCTGTATGAAATCTTTTGTCAAACAGAAATTGAATTTAGTATTACAACACCACTGGAATCATCATATATCTATATGAAAAAAAATATGTCCTTTTTCACACTATCAAAATGATGGAGAAGATCAGTTATTAAGTCTAAAGGCATACTTGAGCATTTTCCTTGTTACACTTAAAATGAGTACTATGTTCTGTATCAGTAATCTTACGTACATTGTTAAGCCTGGTTTCGTTCTGTAGTTTCCTGTAATGTTTGCTTGGTAAATACTCCCTTTGTGTTACTACAAAATGTAAATCTCGGCCAAGCTGCACTAACATTGCAGCACGGCTGATCCTGTTCTAAAATTCTCCATCTGCTCTGAGGTCCTTTAAAAACCTTTCTGTGAGAAGGAATGCAAGTGTTGAATCAGGAAAGACTTACCCAAACTTTTAGTTTGTCATACTGTTCCTTGCAGCTTTTTTCTGCCAAATAATCACTATCTCTGCTTTTCCTTGGCTCCTCAGAGAGACTGAGTCTCAAATATGCATATCCAGTAAAAAGTATTAGCAGTGTGCCATCAGGTTAGCACATGTTCTGGATTATCCTGTCCCTGAGAACAGTGACACTGAGACAGCTCTGTTCTGGGCATGAATTTGTACATGAGATGACTAGATGTAAAGTAACTTCCTTAGTAGTTTTGCATCCTAAGATGCAAATGTATAACTTGTTGCTATTATACCAAGACTTTATGTTGAGCTGCCTAAATTCCTGTAAACTTGTCCATCCAGGACTAAACCAGTATTTTTTTAATTTCCTCCTTTTAATCCTGCAATAATATATAACACATATAACATACATCAACAATAATATTCCTGAAGTAGCACATTTGGCTTTACCAGAGTAGCTGTTAACAGGACTGGACTGAAAACTTTGTAAATATTAGTACTTAAAAACTACATATTTAGAGATTTTGGCTCCCTCTAGTGACAAAATGCATTCAAGTGATGCATTGACTTGCCCATTCAGACATGAAACGGAAAATCATTCCAGGATTGTAGCAGCTTGATCTGCAACACAACACATCTTTTTCTAAATTTTCCATAAGAGGGTTTTTTTTTAAAATTTCTATACAAGTAAATAGAATGAAAAGCTACTTTTAAGCGCTTAATTGAGTTTATTATTTTCAAAAGTTTTTAAACGTTGTATTAAAGTACATGTGAATTCTCAAAATAATAAAAAGAATGATGAGAAGAGAATTAGCTGAAGTGTAGAAAAGAAGGCAGAATTTTAAAAAAAGATAGATCCACTTCTGGATAGAAGAGGAGTCTGGGTATGCCTGTTATGTTTCTAGTTATCCTTAAATTAACTTTATTTTTTATTTTTCTATTCTTGTTTGGTTTTTTTTTTGTTTGTTTTTTTAAAGAGGAAAATAGGAAAGCCAAGTGAGAGAAAAAAAATCAAGGGATATAGCAAAAGAACATTTCTAAAGAGTGAACAATAACACTGAAAATGGAACAAGATAATGACTACTGTTGTCAAATGTTCCACTGAAGAACAGCTTGTCAGATCTCCAGTTCTGTTTGTGTGGTTTATATGATTTATTTCTCCTAGATGGAGCAATTCTCTTAAAGTAATTATAAAAACTTTTCAAAACTTTCTACTAACTAGTCAAAATGGCAGAGGCATAAGAAGGTAGAGTTCGTGTTGTCTGAGCGAAATCAAGGCATGGAAAGTAAAACTTCACTTCCAATTTTCTGCAAAGGTCAAGAGAAAACAGACTTTCAGGGGTTTTGTTCTTTTCACTCCAACCCATTCAGAACTTAATAAAAACCCAATTTGAGCAAATGTAATTTTTCCCAAATAAGCTTTGTTTTAAGACATGATTATTAGCCATCTCCAATATAGCTTTCATTGTATTATTAACAAACGTGTTCGGGTGGGGGGACTAAATTAATTGCTTGTCTGAATATTCATTTTTATTTTCCTTTAGATGCATCTCTAGTAAACTCAGTCTGTAATTTACTGTAATTTGTCAAAAAGGCATATATCTGTTCTAACAGATGATTGCTTGAAAGGTGGAAGGCTATGGTTATTTTCTGGGTAGGTGCTCAGGTTTTTCTTTAATTGTAAAGAATTTATTTGGAATTGTAAAGAATTTAATTGGAATTTTTGTGCATTATGCAGATAAATTGCTCTCTAATTTTGATTCCTTTGTACCATACCTACATCAGAGTGCAGTAATATAGCTTGAGTTTGAACATTTAAGTGTTCAGAGGACAAAAGGGGAAAGTAGAAGGAAGTAAATGCTGGAATAAAATGTGTGCAATTGCTCGGCACCAGCTTTTCCAAGACAAAGAAAAAAGCAAATAATAATAAGTCTCTTGTTTCTCTCAAGAAATACAGGGATAAGGTTTCTCAGCGCTCTGTTGCTTTGTCAGCTTCTTTCTAGTAGACAACTATGAGTAGCAGAAAGGCTTAAGACTTCTATTTTATTCCTTCATAAGCATAATGAAGCCTTTTGCTTCATAGTGGCTTTTCAACATTGGAGAGTACTTGTGCACCAGTGACTGTGAGCTGAAGGAATGGGAATGTCATTAATTCATTTCCTTATAGATAGTTACACTTTGTTTTACTCTTCTCCAAGGTCAAGGGAAAGAACGGGGAAAGAACGCCAACGACCCTTTTTATACAACATGTTAGTGATGTTATTTCTGTGTCACTGAGGGAAGGAAGAATGTGAGTTTGCTGATCAAAAGTTTAAAAATAAAAACCAACAACAGAGTGACAGTTGGACTTGTGTGTCCCACAAGTCCATAGAAATGTGTATCAAGGAGAAAAGCTGAGAACAACTTAATGTGATAACTTACCTATATGTGTTTGCAGAACACATGGAACTGCTTCCAGGAAGTTATCTTTTCTGCTGCACCAAACAGGTGTAAGAGAGAACAAAAAGAAATAGCTAGGTAGGATTTTTTTCAAATGAGAGTAAAGTTTAAATCTGGGTTTATCAGAAAACTGGTTACTTTGTCTCAGGAAACTTACTACCCACAAATTAAGGTGTCTGGAAGAAAGTGTTCATGTTGCAGTTTACCTGTGGTTGGATCTGCATTTTTTGAAAAAGAGGAAAATTTGATTGTTACTTCTACTAGGAACTTGGGAAGGGAGTGTAAGACTTTTGTAATTTGAGCTCAGATGGCCAGCTGTTAATGAAAAGATGGCCCTTTTAGATAAAGGTGCAAGAGCAGACTTGGAAACTTGGGACATGTTTTCTTCAGAGACAGAATGACAGTGCTAAGTTTTCCTGCTGTATGAGTAGGAATGAATGCAATACAAGGAAATTAATTTTGTAAGAAATAAAAGGTAGCCCGATTGAAAACTTTGCCTGAAAAGAGTATCAATTTATACTTGCTGCTCAGCAAAATGCAATAGTTCTTGACAGTAGTATACAACAGAAGAAAGTTGAAAACTAAAACCATGTTTGAGTTTTATTTAATTGTAGCCAGTTGTCATGGTTTTGACCGGATTGAGCAACCAGAACAACAGATGGCCCCTCTCCACCCCCTCTAAGGAATAGAGAGGAGAGGAAGAGGGAAAGGAAAAAAAAATGAGTTTAGAAAAAAATAAAGTACTTTAATGAAAATATAAATAAATAATGAAATAATAATAATAATAAGGAAAAGGAAAAAAAAAGGGGAAAAAAAGTATACAGTATATACAAAACTGTTTCAAGCTCCCAGGATGATCATCACATCAGCAGCAGGCACAGGGGAAAGTCCCAGGCTGCATGTGATGGACAGGAGCTGGATTCTGGATCTGGAGTCAGGAACACTCGGATCAGGATCAAAGGCAGACGAACAGACAGGGTCCTCCTCGGACGTCGGCCATTGAAGGAAGAGAGTTGGCCCTTTGATCCCTCAGCTTTTATACTGAGCATGATGCAGATGGGATGGAATACCCTGTTGGTCAGTTTTGGGTCACCTCTCTCCCCTGTCTGTTCCTCCCTACCGGTGTGACCCCTCCAAGCCTTTCTGCTTGCCACCCTCCAATGGGTCAGAAATAATACCATTTGCCTGACCTTGGTTGTTATAGCAATAAGTATAAGCAAGGGCCTCTCTTCATACCATTCCTTGGTATAATCACGGTTTATCACTGTGAGAATGAACAGTTTCTGAACAATAAATTTCAGAGGTTAGTTAGTTAGAAGAAGCCCAGCTAAAAAAGTAAGATTACTGAACAGAAAATTAGTTCTGTTTTACCTCAAACCAGGACACCAGTGATTATAAACATGCAAGAAAAAAGCTTGTTCTATGAGATTTTTCAGAATAAATAGAGATCAGGGAAGATGATTAAATCTTTGAGTATCATACTGAAGCTAGATTACAAATCGTTCAGTAAGTGTTATACTGTATTTTAAACTAATTAAGCCTGTTCTGATGTGTTTTATATTGAGTAGTATTATAATAATTTTAATAACATTAAAACTTTCATAAAGCAACTTGTCCAAGATCCTTAATTGTCTGCTAAACATTACCGAAATTAAAATGAAATTTTCTCTGTTGTTTCTAAGCTTCCGTGGTGCACCTGGACTATTAACTTTCTCCATAATCAAGGGACCAATAGAATCTCAAGGAAACTAAAAGTGGAGTTTGTGAGAGAAACACCAAAGGCAGTTCAGCTCAGAATAAAAAACCAATCCCCCCCCCTTCCCCCCCCCAAAAAAAACCAACCAACATTGCCAATGCTGAGTAACCAAAAATACAGAACTTTTGCACACTGTAATAATCCAGGGTTTGGCTGGAATATTTTACACATAAATTCTCCATTCATTCAGAAAATAAAACCCAGATGATATTAACAACTGCTGTTTCCAAGAATTAGAGAATCACATCACAAACACTACTGGTGTTTATATTGCCCCCAATTAAATAGTAATTGGAGAAAGCTAACAGCTCTGAATTGTTGTTGACTTGAGTCACATGGGTAGTATACTTCCTGTAACTAACCAGAGTAAATGAAAACACAGATACTCTAATTATAAATTTTAGTAAATTCTGAGCCATTTTTGTTCCTATGACTTGAAACAAATTGAATATTTCTAATTTATGTCCCAATGTCAGCTGGTAGGCAGGGAATGTGCAGAAAGTCTTGATGTTACCTGTCAGCTGAGGTAGTGGTGGTGATTAAATAATAGTGCCTGAGGAAAAAGAAAAATGAAGATTGGAGGAGACATGAAATTGAATGATGCAAGGGTGTTTAAAACCCTGACACTTCATAGAAGACGCATATGGTTAAACCTAACATATAATTTAATGGAAGCAAGAAAAGGCATCTAGTTGAAGTGAAGGACAAGTGTTTTTTTGTTTTAAGGAGTGTTATGAATCAAACATGTTGTGTTAGATTTTTACATGATTGACATGTGTAGGGAGTCAAATCAGTAACTTAATCTAAGTGCCACAGGAAATTTACGAATTATCCACTGAATAAACAGCATTGGCCTTTTCGCTTAAGCTTGTTGCCAAATTTAGTGCTTTTGCAGTTAGAGCAAACTGCACTTCTGACCACACCAGCTATGTCTGGAACACACTTTTCCTTTTGGTGCTGGCTTTATGCCATCTCCCCTCTCTGGGGTGGAATTACGTAATTAACCTACTAATCAGCCAGGTCCTGAGCTCCAGTAATCAATTAATACTACCTCACCAGGGCTGATTTGCTTTCCTCTAATCCTTTCCTCTAGGACCAGTGACAGCAGTAACCAGTGATTAGACAGCCTACTCCAGTTCTGAAAGCATATAAGAGAGAACTCATCTCAAATCATACGCTATATGAAACTGTCTTACCTTAACCCTTTTCTTCAATCTGGAAAGAGCCAATGTTCCTCCCTTTTCCCAATCAGAGCCTGTCTTCACTCTAGATTGCTTCTCTGGGAAATCTCTAGCTGTGGACTTTCCTATTTGGTTTTCTGTATAAACGTCATCTAGTGAGCTCTTTGTATTCACAGAACAGGACTGGACGTATATCTGGAGGTATGGTGCTGTAATGAATTTAATCCTTGCACCATTTCATGGAAGACTTTTTTTTCTTCTCTTTTCCTTTTTGTTATGACCAATACAAGTAGACTGATAGATTCATACAGGAAGAATCTTTGAAGCCGGTGAAATTCAAGTACATCTCCATTTGCTGTCATAAGAATGATTCATACAGTTTGGGAGTAGAAATTGAGCCATATCTATTATCACCATATTCTTTTTCTAAATCAAGTGTTGCTTTTGCGACAAGGGAACTTAAAGTCATATTGTGATTTCTATATGATTTCTGTTGCACACTAAAATAACTTCTACAGCTGCAGGAAACAGTATATTAAAATTTCTGTAATTTGCATTTTTATATAAAGTTATTTTTGTTTGCAGATGCATTGGCACTCTTTTTTCAGTAAATGGATTCAATGCAACATTTTAATATAATTTATTATTAAATGAACACTTCAAGACAACTAAACTTTCTGAAACAGTGTCTTCTGTCTCCCCAAAACAGAAACTCCCCTTGTCCCCCCAACTTGGACTGAAGTATCCCCTCTTCTTAAGAAATATGAAAACATTAATTTTTAAAACCCTGAAATGCGTTTTACCTAATCTCTGTCTCTCTTTCCAGTGTATCAAGCTATTGTCTTATAATTTAGGTGATGGAGCAACTGCCCTGCAAGGAGAGACTGAAAGAGCTGGTAGAATAGCTAATAGGAATAGAAGACTAGGGGGAAGGCTTACAAAATTACGAATGTGGTGAATAAGGCAAATACATAAGTACTCTTTTTGTCAAGTTCTAGAAGACTGGAATTAGATACACTCACTGAACTAGTAGGGAACAGCTCGTAAGAAAATGAATTAAAATTTAGAAAACAAAGCAGTTTTTTTTACAAAACTGGCAGCCAACCTTTGCTGTAGTAGACAATAGAGACACACAGTGTCAACAGGTTCAAAAGGGATTTAAAAAAATCACTGACAATGGTCTTTAAGTGAATATGAAGAGGGAAAGGTAAGGATATACTCTAAATAACAACTGTTTTTTTCTGCTATCAGTGAGAGCTGGACAAGATGGGCCACTATGCACATTCTTAATAAACCCTATGGTTTCTAGGGACTCATTTATTCTTGCACGTGACTTCAACTTTTCCATTTAATTTCTTCCTATTCTCTTCAGATTACCACTTTGCCAGTGACGCTGCTCCTTTTGCATACTTATTTGGTATTTGGATTGTGTCATCTGCTCAGAAGTAACATGGGTGACTAAGGAAAAACTTGAGCAGGTGCCTAATCCCCTTGATACATTCTTCTGCTACGACAGGAAACAGGATTGGCAGTAGGTGGACCTGGGACATGTGTAAGGGAAAGTGCGTGAAAATGTAGGTTTGCTTTCTACTATCTCTGCTATTTATTTTCTATCATCTACAGTCCATTCTTCCTATTTGTGAGCAGGACATTCCCTGCTCCACCTTTTTTTTTCCTCTCTCTCCCCCCCCCCCCGTTACATGAAGCTAGATTGGTTTTTTCTTGGTGCTCATAGACATTGTGGAATAACTGACGGAGACATGTGAAGAAAAGCACAGTCAGAGCCGGGAACACCCCTGGTAGAGTAGAACGCCCTTCAGTTCATATAAATGTGAGACCAGCCAGCTGATCTTCAGGATTTATATAGGCAGTGTTCCCTGGCATGTGTGAGCAGGCATCCTTTGGGGGGCAGCATTGACAGGTTTTAGTGACATTTCTGGGCTGTGAATTAGGATGGCTGAAGTGCAGGCAGACATTTGTGCTTTTTATTTTACAGAAGTATAAGGCCTGGCAGAAAGCCAGGATTATGGATTATAAACAGCTCAGGATTATGTTTTAAACCACTGCAGCAAGATTCGCATTTGTAAAATGCTAACAGGAGCCTGTAAAAAGACATTTATGAAAACTGATCAACTCTAATAATTCAGTGAAATTCAGTGAAATTTAGTAATCAACTTCTATTAACAAATGAAATGAAAGTAAAGTAAATTATGTAAGGTCCGTCTGTAATCTGAGTGGAGAAACTTGTGAGTGAATCTCTACAGTGCTGTCATTTATAGACTTTCCACAGTTTATTTTCATAATACTTAAAAATGAGAGCTCAGTACAAGTAGTTCTTGTATCTTCAAAACTGTTGTTACGACTGTGATATGGGTTTGTTTCCTTCTCTCCTTCACACCGCACTCCCTACTCCCTTGCTGATAGCTGCTTTTTTAAATATGGTGTTTGTTTCATATTGAATGAAAATAAAATCTAGTATTTCTCACTTTGGGGAATAGTGTCTGAAGAATTAGTGGATTTTCTTTTGAGATACTCTGTGTGATACAGTAGGACAATGATGCCCTTCATACAAACAAAAACGTTCCTGTCACTTTGGTCAGTAAGTGACATTTGACTTAATTTATAGAGATCAGAGCTTTGGGAAACTATTTTCAAATCTATTCCTATTGCACCCTGTGAGTCTGTTAATATCATTTTCATAACAGCAGTACCACTGATGTGAATTTATTAAGTAAATCTAATAGGGTTACAGGGAACACCAATTTACAGCTTTCACGTGTAGCTCATATTTCTGAAGACTAATAATCTCTTTGGAGTCAAGTATTATACATAAGTCAATTTTGTAATTTTCATCTTAACTTTCTTAGAACTACAAAATGTAAAATGGAAAGGTGTACACTACTTCTTAATATACATTTACCAGACTGTATAAAAATTGGTTATTAATCAAAATTGGTATTTAAAATGAAATTGTGTATTCACTTGAATTACCTTTAGTAGTATGGTAACATTTGCCCTTAAGATTTAAAAATTAATGAATTTATGAATGAGAAGTCCCAGGATCGTTCCAGGTAGTTCAGTTTGGAAATTACATTCTAAAGCATTGAAAGTGATTCAAAATGAATTCTAGTCTGTGCCCAAAAGAAATGCATTAGCATAGGTGCATGATCCCTATTGGATTATAGGTTGATTATCAGTGTGCTGGATGCTGTTTTAATAACTACCTAACTAAATCCCCCTCCAGTCTTCTGCATCCTTCTGCTTGATTTATGTCGGCCTTCCTATACCCCTACTTATTTTGAATTTGACATGACAGGTGAATCTCTATTTGTCTCTGCAGATGGCACCTGCATAGATGAACAAACTAGGTGGTACACTTGCTAAATAGCTGGAAGGAAACATAGTTCTGTCTCTTTCTGTACTCACCTCTTTCTTTTTTTTTAACAGTAGTATCTTAAAGCACTATACTAAAATAATTTGACCTGCTTGTCAAGATCTACATTGGTGTGTTTCAAGGGAAAACTGACATTGAAACATATAGATAAAATGACTCTCAAAAGGAATAGAGTCAATATTGGAAACAAGTTTAGAAGTCTGAATTTTATAAGTATTACTTTTTTGTGTTTTTAATAATAATGGTATCTCTCTTGAAACATGATTTCAGGTTAGGGTTTACCACTTCGCAGTTACAACACCTCTCCCTCTACTTCTAGTTTTATCTCCCTTCATGGAGTTATCGAAGTGCAATCCTGGTCCTATCTAAACACAAACACATTTAGTGTTATAACGTAGATAATCTCTGTATCGATGAGAATAATTTCCTGTTGGACTGCCTAACTTGTGCAGATGCTTAGAAGTCTTCACTGGTCAGCCTGGAACTTTGTTTCATTGAGTTTTGTGTTGCTGATTTGTTTTGATCTTAACTCTTTGTTGCTTGTGTCCCACTGTAGTTTCAAACAACCTTGTTTTTTGATGATAAGTACTGTTCTGGGCCATTACTGGGGACGTATGTTGTGTCAGAGTGAAATAAATATGAACAAAATTTTACCGTTTTCCATATCAAGATTTCAAAGTTGTGTTGCTCTGCTGAGAACAGAATGTTGCATCTGTTTCTACAGATGTTTTTGGACTTATAGTTCATTAGTGCTGCTTTCTCTTCTGCTGGTCATTTAGCCACTCCTGCTTCCAGCTCTGCTCCCTGCCCACTCAGAACGCTGTATATGTTTGGCTAACGTGAGCTTTATTATAATTGCTTAGTTTGTAGTATCTGCTCAAAGTTGTTATAATTGTCAGTAGTGCTGTCTCAAATTAAATGTAGTCATACATAATTGCATTTTCTCCCCTATCCATCATAGCATGCATTTTCTTTAGCGTTTTATCAAAATCAGGTATGCTGCTTTATGTACAAATGACTAGTAATCAATTTTTTTCTCCTCAATTATGACTGATTTGTGCTTGACGCTTTGTGTAACTCACATGTTGCAAAGTCCGAACTGTAAAGCAGAACAGAGCAATAGTGATTGTGTTTGAACTGCAACTATTCTCTGTTCAAAAAAAGTCCAGTCCTTTGGACAAATATACCTTGAGACAGTATACTTTGCCTCTTAGGTTAGGCTTCATCTGCTTTTTCAAGGCGAAGATAACAAACTAAGAAACTCCAGACTCCAGCCAAATCACTGAGAAAAAGGGAAATTATAATTGTGAACTCAGAGGTGTATTCGGAGCGTCTAAACCCGCGAAGAGAAGCGCGGGAAGGCGTCGCATCACCAAGCCGACGACGCGAACCGCCCCTCCGCTTTCGCCGGGCGCCAGAAGCGCCATTGCTCCCGACGGCCACCAGGTGTCGCCCACGGCTCGCGCTGGTCCCCGCGGGGCGGCCGTCCCGTCCCCCACCCCCGGCGAGGGGCGTTTTTCGCGCTTCTGGAGAGAAACACAGGGTGATGGCCACGAACGTCGCCGCTGTGGGAATGCACGATGGGACACAATGATCACCTTGGGGTTTGCTTTTTGATCATTTTTTACCCCCCCTTCTTTTTTTTTTTCCTTCTGAAAAGAGAAGGAGTGAAGTGAGTATAGGGGAGGGAACTGGAAACTCAAACAAATAAACCAGCAAAAGACCACCTAGATTTTCTTGAAACAAAAGTCTAAGCACTGTATTTTCTCCACGTATTTCTCTAGTGCACATGTAGATGCAAAACATACACCTGAAGAATGTACATAGGGATAGGTTTAACAATAGTTAGCATACTGCAAGATTTACTTCTCAGCAGTGTCTGTTTAACTGTGAAAAGAAAAATGTTGGGTAAAGTACGTTTTTATGTAATTTTAAAGTGTTTCAGTTCCTAAACATTAATCCAGAGCAAGTGTTACACACACACACACTCTCCCCCCCTCTCCCCCAGCCCCCAATAATTCTTCTGTTTTCATTGGCTTTACATGCTAAAAAAATTCAGTGAAAGTAGTGATGTGTAGGTACTTCCATGCAAGACATAACACAGACAATAGTTTGACTGCTATTTTTGAAAAAAAGTTAATTTAGTGTCTCCTATGTTTTATTCATCTAGGCATGCATTTTTTTCTTCACACTAACTTCTGGATCAAAGAACAAACTGTGCTTAATTAGAGTCCTTTAAAAATGGTGGTATAACAAGCTTTCCTGGTTTAAGCTGAAGTCGAGTTTTTTTTTTGTTTTGGTTTGTTTGTTTGTTTGTTTGTTTTCTAGTAGCTGCTGTGTTTTGGATTATGAGAATAATGTTGAGAACACATATTGTTTCAGTTGTTGCTAAGTGGCCTTTACATTAGACAAGAACTTTTCAGCTTCCCATAGAAGCTGAGAGGGAGCATAACAGGGCAAGCTGGCCAAAGACATCATGCTCAGTGTAAAAATGGGTTTTTGCCAGGGTGCAGGAATTCACACTCACAGCTCGGGACGGGCTGGACAACTGATTATTGGGTGGTGAAAGTAACTTGAGTAATATCACTTTATTTTGTATATTCTTTTACTACTACTTCTATTATTATTATTATTATTACTACTAGTAGTAGTATTTCCCCTCTTTCAATATTGTTCTATTAAACTGTCTTTACTTCAGCCCATGAAGGTTTTTTCCCTCCTTTTCTTTTCTCGTAACTGTCCCTACCCTACAGGGTGGAGGTTGCAGGGGAGTGTGAGCAAGCAGCACCATGGACCTAGTTGCCATCTGGGGTTAAAGCATGACAGAAGCTCTATCAATTGTAATGCAGAATTTAAAAAAAACACCCAACCAAACAACAAAAAAACTACCTCCCCAGCAAAACAAACAAAACCCCCAAAAGCTTTTATTAGATGCTAAAAAAATTTGAGGTTTTGGTAGAATTTCTGACTTCTGTAATACATCACAATTCTGAGCTCTCAAAACATGTTCATTTCTTTGTCAATCTGTGAGGTTCTTTAATAATTGTAACTACTATGAGATGTGGAACAGAGGGAAGATAGCATCACATGTTTTTTCCATTCTTTTATGTGCTTCATTGTTCAAAAATGAATGTTGTCTGTAATAGGCCAGGCACAAAGGAAAAAAGCAATGATTCAGATGAAGACTGACAGCTAAAGAAGATATGCGTGTTCAGTTAATTATGTTCACTAAAAAATAATGTGATATTATTAGCAATACAGGTGAACCCATGGTGTGGCTTAAAATAATGTGGAGTTGCTTGTGAAGACAGTGTCAACCAGAAAAAAACCCATAAGCAACTTCTAAGAGCAAGCCTCTGTTCTATTTCTCTTCAGAAAATTATTACTTTACCCTTTATTATCTTAATTAAAGATATGTTTTTTTCTTGTCAATAAAGGCCTTATAAATTGAATACTGAAAAATAATTGAAAATGGCCTCCTAATTCTGCTCTTTTTGCATTCAGTTAGGGCTGAAAGCTTTGAAAAAAATCCAGACCTAAGAATAATTATTGTTAGGAGGCAGTGGAGGGAAATTGCAGGAATGATGGATTCAACTTTTGAAAGATAAAAATCGAATCAAGTATTCAAGACCTATTCAGGAATGATAAGTATCTCAGATCTAAATGTTATTAGCAGCTGATAAACGGAACTGGTAGTTGGTAGGTAGTTGAATGAATCTGTGGCCAGCTAAGACAAAGATTTTAAAACATCACCAGTACTTTGGTCATGATATTCAGGTGCTTCTGTTACAGAAACATTTGGCATTCATTATCTGAGTTGGAGACTTCTGTTTAACCGTTATTCAAAGAGGACTTCAAATGCATGGATGAGTAGCCAGCAACTGAAGTACTTTAGTAGATTGCAGAAATACTCATGAACACTAAATTATTCCTTATAGATGCATTTGTAATCTGGAACCTGTCTGTTTAAAAAATAAGATTGAAGTTATGGTTAAAGAAAGATTGGAGTAAGAAAAGTTGTTTCTCTCCTTAACAAGAAGAGGCAGAATAAAAGCAACAGAGGTTTGTGCGTTACATGCGTGTCTTTGGCCTAGAGTTATTTTGTGTATTTGTTTAAAGGTGTATTTAGTTATTTTTTCCTCCATGATATATTGCACAATGGTGGCTTGTGGAAGTGCTTAGGGAAGGATCTTTGTGCAGTCCCCAGAGTTTACTGGCTCTCCGTCCAGTATCAATTAGATTTAATGAGTTTTCCAGAATATCGCAAAGGTTTCTTGTTTCATAGAGTTTGTGGGGAAGGGTGAGGATATGTCTTTGATACAATTGGGAGGTAAAGATTTTTTTGTTCAGTTGCCTTTTGCCTGAACTTAGCTGCTCCCTTCATTTGAATACTTAAATCTGCCCCTTAAGGATGTCTACCTGTAGTAGGCTTGCTGAATGTATCTGAAGGTACAGATAACGTGTTTTACTGATGCTCTTGGCTCTAGTTATGCTCTGATAGTCCAGTTACTGTAACAGCCATTTCATTGCAGATCTTGGTCAAATATTTGGATTTTTGACTGGCAAATATCAGGAGTCAAGCTTTTCTTTGTATCACTAGTTTTCTGAAGGAGAGGAAAGATGTGATATTTTTCAAGGGACAGATGTTACTGTTTGCCACTGAATTACAGCTCAATGAAGCAGGAATCTTTTTAGTACTAGCTTAGTTGGAATCATGAGAAGTGCTTTTAGTAAAGAATATGGCAGTACTTGTATGTAAGATCAACTCAATTTCCATTAGTATTCGAAGGCCCAAGAAAATGCATGTGTTTTCTTATATTTATGTAGGTGGATTTATCTAGTCAGAAGTTTTTGGCCTGAAAAGGCACAAGATGATAGACTGCAGTGTCAAATTCACAGACACCAAACTGAAAGAAAACATGTTCTGCAATGTCTTCAGTATGTTAGATTTTTTTGAAATGAGTAATGCTGTTGATTCTCCACACCGTCAACACCGCTCTCATCCCAAATCCAAAACATAGCCCCACACCAGCCGCTAGCAAGAAAGTTAACTCCATCTCAGCTGAAACCAGGACACTCCTGAAAATGGAGTTAGGATTATGTTGTCATGGCAACAGACTACAGGACTTGTTTCCCACAACTTACATTTTCTATGTTGTCACAGTCTTAGGGCATATCAGTGTTTTATACATTGAGTTTTATCCATTGATATTTCTTAGAGGAGAAAGGCAGATTTCCGCTTTGTGTTTTTTAAGACTTTGAATCTTTACGTCTGACACATAAGTATCTAATTAGAAATACATAAACATGTTTTTAACAAGAGTCAACTTTTATATTATGGCTTGGGTTAATTAATTAAATAAAAACCCCATATAAACTAAAACACAAACATATGCTGTGATTTTCTTTTGTGATCAAAACCAAGTAGAGTTTAACTACAGAGCTTAGATGAAATAAATATGTTACTTAAATGGAAGATAATATGGAGAATGGGAGGGGATTTTACTGCATGCAAGTACTTGAAATCTGAATGTCATGTTTCCAACTGATAATATTCAGGAAATTCAAACAGCTTGTTAATTTTCCAAAAGCAGTGACATTTTAAATTCTCTCCTGAATATGAGGCAAAGGCTAACTGAATCAACAGGTAAGGTGCAAGGGAATATTATTATGCATAAAAGCAAAAGGAATAAGGAGTAACAAGATAATAAGATATGGAAGAAACGGCAAATTTCTCAAACTGTAAAGTACTAGCTACTAAAATGCATTTTTCAGCCTAGAAGAAACCCAGACTAGGAAGAATCCATGCACTGCTCCCACAGTTGTCTTAAGAGCAAGCTCTGCAGTGAAGCCCCAATGTGCCGGCGTAGGACTGTAAGACTATGAGAATGCAGAATACACAGGGAGCCTGCACCATATTTACAAAACATTACATGCGTCAGCTTGCTCAGAGCTGCTCTAATGAGTAAGTTGTTACCTAAATAGATAAATAAATGATGGCGTAATGGGCAGTAGGCCTATGCTACAAACCCCATCACCGGAGGATGTATCTAACATTAGTTATGGAGAGATGCCTTGCAAACATACCTCTTGGCTGTGATTAAGTTAGAAAGAACTGTACATTTAGTTAGGTATTACATTTTCCAGCCAAGTAGTTTCTTTCTGATGAATATTGTATTTGATTGTATTTCTTTTTCTGTACTCTGAAGTTAGTGCTGCCTATTGAAACACTAGCTTTGTTCTGATATTTAAGAAAACATATTACTCGCGTAACATCCAGCAAATAAACGCACACATAACAGGCTGTCTCTTATAGGATTATTTTGTTTCAGAGAGAATTTTCTCCTTTTTCTAGCTCTCAACCCTTCTAAAACACCATCTGTTATCAGACTTTTACAGACCAAAAAGTAATGTTTTCCAATTCTACACGCTGAATACTTCCATACCGTGCAGAGATTTTTCTGAATTACCCATGCATGACATGAATAAAAAAAGCTCACACTTTTAATTACAGTGGTGTAATGACTTAAATTAACTTTAGGTTTCATCTGTTTGTTTTTGTCTTTGTTTTGTTCTGCATCCAACCACATTTTAACTTTAAAATCTTATCTATGGTATTGAGCTTTCCATGCCTGATCGGATTTTTGTTGTTGTTGTAGCATGTGGAATTTGAATAAACTAGTGGAGATAAGTGCCAGGGTGCTGGCAAAAGATATCATATAAATGCTGAAATTATAATTAAAAGCTTTTTTCCCCAGCATTTTTCAATTTAAGGGACTTTAAAATGCCTTTATGTTTGATTACATTTTCTGTATCTGTAGATCTTCTAACAAAATTATCTCCATGATATTCAGCATATATGGAAACTGCTGCCTCTCTTTCTTCTGGCAAATCTTTCTAATAGCACCACAGGTGTTTCAGTCATCTGCAATTTCAGGCTGTTTTGTTATTTTAGCAGCACATGAAATGCAACTTTCTTTGTTAGGCTGATTGAATGCTACTCCCCCTTCAAATGGGCATAGCAGTATTCTTAATTACAATTTTTCTTTCCCTTTTTTCAGTCTTCCAGGAGAAGAATAAAATAGTGATCCAACCTCATTGACAAGGATCTTTATGCTCTGTAAAGTTTAATTTGGAGGAATAAATGAATTCCTTCCCCCACATTAGCAAGGGGATGTTTACATTAAATGTACATTAACTGTATTTGCAAACCCACAGTCAGAAGCCCATTCTGTCACTGACAGGGCCAGCCCTGTTCCCTACTTTGCATCAGCTTTAGTGAGTACATGGACACATTGTGTTTGGAGAGGTGTCAGTTGGCTGAGAATGAACTGAACAAGAACAGTACACTGATTTGACTTGCTGCATTGGCTTCTTAGTCACTATTACTGATGCCAAATAGGAGTTCAGCTGAACTGGAAAGATAGATAAAAATTTTTTAGAGATTGGAGTTAGGACAGAGATTCTGCCCCAGCTGAGCAGGAAGCTGTAGTTAGTACCTGTCTATGAGCTAATTTTAATGTTACTATTACTACTGTCTGGGTAGACAAAGTATTTTAACACATGCTGTACATTTTAACACATGCTGACCTTCTGAGCATTTATTGAGGGGAATCATTGTACAAGGCTTGACTTGTTTTATGTTTGGTGTAGCACTAGACCTTAAGGTCACTGATGATAGTTTCATGCCAACATGCAATGGGTCAGGATTGAAAGTTGTTGTTTTTAAGTGCCCAAAATAGTATATATTGCCTTTCTCAGTGGGCTACCAGACTGGGTATCAGAAAGGTTTTGAAATGTTTAGACAAAATTGCTCAAAGCAAGGCACTGGATAACAATTTAGCCCACTCTGGGAAAATCTAAGAGTGGGTGTTTGAATTCAGACCAGTTTATCTTCCCCAGAATCCTTTTACAGCAGGGAGAATTGGAAACCACTCATGAAAGAGCAACAAGAAAGAAAGCATGTGTGATTCTTCTTCTGAGTAATCTTCAGCCTCTGACCATTTCCAGCTCTATGGGCAATCTACTTAATAACCCTAAAAAGTTATTCAGTCCCCCTTTGAACCCATTAAAACTTCTTGTATCCACAGAACTCTCTATGCTTTTCTGTACTCTAGATCCCTTTCCTTTAATTTCCTTTGAGTCTCAGCCTAGGTTGTTTTGCTTGAAGTTCCCTGGAACACATACAGGAAGACACTGACTTTTTTGTCCCATGGTACTGTTGCTTGTTATATACATCTCCATCATTTTATCCCTAAGTTATCTCTTTTTCAGATCACAGAATCACAGAATCTTAGTGGTTGGAAGGGACCTTTGAGATCATCGAGTCCAACCACATTAAAAAAAAA
>JAOTQQ010000019.1:54332335-54350579 GCA_026546715.1 Gallinago undulata
ACTTCCCTACTCCTGCTGGCCACGCTATTCCTGATACAAGCCAGGATGCTATTGGCCTTCTTGGCCACCTGGGCACAATGCTGGCTCATGTTCAGCTGGCTGTCCACTAACACTCCCAGGTCCTTTTCTGCTGGGCAGCTTTCCAGCCACTCTGCCCCAAGCTTGTAGCATTGCCCATGGTTTTTGTGACCAAAGTGCAGGACCCGGCACTTGGCCTTATTAAACCTCATCCTCATGGCCTTGGCTCATTGATCCAACCTGTCTAGATCCCTCTGTAAAGCTTTCTGACCCTCAAGCAGATCAACACTCCCACCTAGTTTGGTGTCCTCTGCAAACTTACTGAGGGTGAATTCAATCCCCTTGTTTAGATCATCAATAAAGATATTGACTGGCCCCAAAACTGAGCCCTGAGGGACACCACTGGTGACCGGCTGCCAACCAGATAGTCCACTAGTCTTAGCCTAGTCGAGCAGATCTCATATATAGCCTATATCTCCCTATTGTTACCCTCTTCTGAACTTTTACTTGTTTCAATATACCCTTTTTTAGTTAAGGGAAGATATTCCTATAAGATTTGAAGTTTGGAAGAAACATTATTTTATACTATGGTATGACAAGCTTGTCTGTTTTGTTGTCTGTTCCTTTCCTAATATCATAGTCATGATATTGTCCCCTAAAGGAGCTGTAGCTTTTTTTTAAGATTCCCTTAGAATGAGAAGATAACTTTGATGCTAATGAATCAGAGAAATTTTATTTATTCATTAATGAATGTAGAGCCATTAAAAGTTACCAAAGTGCTTAATGAGAATAAGAGTGTTAGCAAAAAGTTTGTTAAATTTATGTGAGAAAACTCTAAGAGACCCTTGTGTCTTTTTTCTTTTTCTTCTAGAAAGATTTAATGCAATGTAAGTGTATGAAGCTACAGCAGAAAAGTTATTTAATGAGCAACATAATTTACTGAAAATTTCCTGTTTCTATGCCTGCTTCATATGAGTGAGCTCTTGGTTAATTTCCCTGTAGAATATTGTCTTGTCTTGGTTAGTACTTGTGGCTTTACAGTTTGGACCTTTAAAATGATTTTGAACTAAATGCTCTCTAGGTAAAAGAAGTCAGGAACTAGTTGTTAACAAGGCTAACTTTCACTGCTGAACCAGAGCACAGGAGGGAAAGACATGCATACAGGCCAAGTTTAATTATTGCTATCCAAAAGAATTAAAGTAAAAATGATTGCACAACTTCTTGTATTGTGCTTGAATCTTAAAGGTCATACTTCCTGTTCCTTGAGTTTCAACATTTTGTACCTAAAATCTATACATCATTACAAGAGTATGAAATTCTTTGGAGATCACTATGTTCATCCCAGAAGATGAAGCTGCTGTTTTTAGCTTCTGTCTCTATCGCTTTCCCTGACATTTGCTTCAGACACCTCGTTTTCCTCCAGATTCTTACAGAACTCATAACATCAGAGAAAAATTATCTTGGAGGGATCCTCTGTGTTAGGGATTGCTGAATCCAGTAGCATGCTGCTGCTGCATGCCCTGGGCCCAACCACTAGCAACACTCTGCGTGTATTCCCAACAGCTACACACAAATAACACGTATGAGATCCACATACATGTGGGAGGCCACACAGATCACAGACAGAAAAGTCAGCACTTTGGAAATGAAAAAAAACACAGCAATGACCTCGTCCTGTTCTCTTCTCTGGTGGATAAACCTCTGTAAGTGGGAAATACACATGCATAAGCCTGGATTCCCCAAGAAGTTACTCAAGTGTGCAGTGTGCCCAGTAACGTACTCTGGGTCTCAGATCTCTCCAGCTGCTGGGACCTGGGCACATGAGCCTCCAGGTTGCAGGCCCACTGCAGCTGCTGGTGCAGGCTCCCCTTACACACATGCACACATTATGTGCTTCCTCTGCACCCTATAATATGTCCCAAGCAGCTAGGCAATTACTCCTCCCAGTCTTAAAGGTGTGTTCCACAGAGCTCCCCTGAGCACCTGCAGTTCAGCCTTTTCTCATGTAACTGAACATATTGGAGTCCTGTAATTCCCATGTGTTCAGAGCTGATCTAACTTCAAAGTTTCATCGTGCTGCTCAGGGCCTTGCTCAATCAAGTGTCAAAAATGCCCAGAGCTGGAGTCCACAACCTCTCGGAGCACCTGTTCTAGCATTTGACAGTCTTAATGGGGAAGAATTCTTTACTGATGGCAAATAATCATTTTCCTACAATTCCCTTTCACATTCTAAGAACCCCCACTTTGAAGAAGGAGCGCGGACTTACAAATGAGGTAATATGGGAAATAAAAGAAACAAAGATCAGTACTCGTCTTGATGTTTGATGAGTATGACTTTACAGCTACACTGTAAATCTTCAAATATCTGTTTCCAAAAACTGACAGTACTGCACTGTTTCGTGGCCATGATAGAGAGGCAACTTCCTTTATGCTTATAATAAATCATGACTCTTTTTATATGATTCAACAAACCTTTGGTATTTATAGGAATTGCTGTTGACAGACAACACTGAACTGCATGCTGTGAACTCTTGGTCTCTAGATTGGAATGTTCACAATTAAAAACATGATGTAGATACTGGCATGAGGACTGGAATGCTCTGGAATGCCTTTTGCTGTTCTTCTTGAGGCTTTTAATGTCAAAAGATAAATGAAAGGTTAAATATAAAGTGGCTAACATTTCAAATGTTTCAAACACTCCAGTTTGATGATTGAAAGCTCTCTGTGGCCAAAAGGCCACTAGAGAGAAGAATTATGCCATCACAGCAGTGTTTAATTACATTGTTGCCAGTCAATTCAGACTATTATAGCATACAAAAAAAAAGATGAAGCTCCAAAAGACTATTGTCTGGTTCTGGTGGCACTAACAATGAAATACTGTAGAGTTACCATTCTAATGGAAATCCTTCCTTTATTAATGGAAGTCTGTATTTTCACCACAACAATAACCTTAAAATGGTGATGATTAACTCTCTTTCATTTTATATACACACAAATGGAAAAAATAACCGATTCCTGCATTTTAATAGTATCAGTCTAAGACTTTCCTTCTCAGGCTTGTACAGTGAAATGATTATGACTGATATATAGAAATGACTCCTTTATATCTTAAATGCTGTGGAAGATGCATAAATAATGTGAAAGTTAAAGTTTGATGAAACTTATAGCTGAAACTGAGAAATTCCTGCTAGCATTTGCTTTCTTGACTCTTGCCAAGAGCTATGTCAAAGCACTTAATGGTTTTGAAATTAGTTGCATTTTTTCTTTCTTTTTCACTTGGTTAGATAAAAGCTAACAGATCAACACATACTTAGAATTCCATGTATCTACATTTAGCCAGAGTTTTCAACCATTAAAAAAAAAAAACCAGCAACCAAACACAACATATTTTTTGTGAAGTATTTTGGTGAGCAGGAAGGCCTAGATCAAGTGACTTCTATCAACATCTGTAATCACAAATCAAAACTTGCCATACGTTCTGTGAGTAGTGTTATTGAGAAGGACTACCTGTCAATGGCACTCCAGTGATAATCAGTTGGTTTTGATGATGTCCATTATCTCATGCTTTTCTCTTGTGGATAGATAGATCTGCTTTATACATTCGATTTTGTTTGCTTGGATTATCTTAAATTGAATGACCTTCTGAAACAAAAGAGTTACAAGCCTCTTCCCCCGCCTCTTATTGTTTCATTTTGGAATGTCTCTATTCTGTTTTTTGTATCAATACCCTCAGTGGCTAGGAATCCATTTTCCTGGGTCGACCTCTTCAGTTAAATAGCAAACTGAAGAGTATTTTTTGTTTCAGAGGTCTTAGTTTCAGCTCATTTCTCAAATCTTTTGTAGGTAAGGAAAGGTTGGCAGTAAAGGAATACTAATTCTTCCAACAGGGAACTGAAGGACAGGGAAATTAAATGGCTTATTAAAAATAGCTGAGGGAGAGAACAAAACTCTTTCTAATCTCCATTTTACTACTGCAACTACTGATCCATCCTTTCTCTTGTTATGTGTTCTCATGTTGGCAAAGTCAAATTAATAATTTTCTCATTTAATCTGTTTCTCCAAATGTTAGTAAGAGTGTAAGGTAGTTTATATCTTAAATTTAGGCTATGAATCATTTGAAAGGCTTTTCATTTAAAAAATTTTCCTATGATGGAGTCAGAAAGCCTAATCACCACCTTAACATAATTGAGTGGCAGTTCCAATTACACTAAAATGGACAGTAAACAGCACTTGTTAACGTCTATGTTGTTTATGTCTTGATTTGGGACTGGAAAGAAAAATTTTTAAGTACCATGTCAGGAGATATTTTTAAAAAAATATTTGATTGAATTGAAAGTAAAAGTCAACCTGACACTTGCAAAAGCTTTTTTTGAGGATTTTAGCTTGTTTTTCACATCAAAGAAATGCAGTATTTCAGTAGAGCTTTGAATGGTCATCCAAATGGATCTTTAAAAATCTTTGGACAGTTGCCTATTGCTGCTACTGCCTCAGTCAGGAATGTATCTATTTTTGAAAGCATCATGTTTACCTTTTGCAAAACCCTTCAGGCAGCACTTACTTTCTATCATCCACTGTTGAATTGAAAATTGTATTTTGAGACATAGCTGTATGTAGTTATGCTTTTAACAGAACTGGCAAAAATAAAAATTATTTTTATCTTCAACAATATAGAGTTCTCTACACAGCTGTGCTAGAGTCCTGTTTTTAGCTTTTTATACAGATGGACTGCTCAGTCACTTTCTGCATAGGCATACTTCATTGAAGTTTTGATTCAGCACTTAACACATCATTAAAAGCAGTTGAATCAGAACCTAAAACTTTATTCTCATGGCATAATTTTCTGGTTTGGGAATGCTATCAATCCACAGCTGTCGAAAAGTATCTACCAGGAATTTTTAGTTCATTCAGACTTTTAAAATGCACTTTTTCAGCAGTGGACAAATATAGATTCATAAGTTTTCAGAACTTTCATCTCTTGCATAAACTTTGCTTTGCTAAACCAATACCATGATGCTTTTATTATTGAACATATTGGTTGCTTTTAGTGTGCCCACATGACTAATTAGTCCAGTAACCTTTTTTTCTTTTTATATTTACTAGTTAATGCAGTTTTAAAAATATAGATAATCAATTGACTGTGGAAGTCTGAGGTAGAAAAGACTCCTCAGACTTAAATCTGTAATCACTAAATTTACTGTAATCCCTCAGAACACTTCACAGTTTCCATTTTCCACTTAACAGCGATTTCCCCAATGACTTTTTGCCTTTAATTTATACTAGATACTGATAAGATATGAGACACCAATCTGCAACTGACTGTGCCTTTGGGTGGATTTCTTTGCTGCAGAGTTTTCCACCAAAATTCTGCCTCTGTGTCATGTGAAAACAGCTGAAAGACTTTGGCATAAAATCTTAAAGCTACAGGCCAAAACCTAATCCTATCACATCACTTTGATGCTTAAGAATGATATAAGACATTTGAAGTCTCTATGCAAGAAAGAGGCACTAAAAGGCGGAAAAAACTTCAAGGCTAGAAAAGCCAACTATTTGTGCATGAATGGAACTAGATTTTCAAAGTCTTTAAGAGTGAAAATTTATTTATTGACTTAAAGGAGCATAAAGATCTTTCCACTCATGCTTTGCTTTTATTTATGTTCTAACATTTCAGCTATCAAGACTGTGCTAGAAATACTCCATATATTTGAAAAGAAAAATAAATCAATAACTCAGTATCTTGTCTCTGTTCTATATAACAAGGAAAAAAAACGGCTCACCAGCCTTAAAACTACCATATAGAAGAGGCTAAAAATACTTCACAGGTGACAAGTTTGCTGTTCTGGGACAGCACAGAGCATAGGTCACAGTCCTTTAAAGGTTAGAGTTTTTATTTTTGGAAAGACTGTCCTAGAAATTAAAGGTCTTCACCATTTAAACATGGAAAGCTTACCTAACGATGAGCTCCAGCAGTACGCTAGTGAGTTTGCTCTGTGATACAGTCAGTTCTCAGGAAATTTCAGAGTTCTACATGGTTGGGCTTACCCAGTATTATTTTAGTGGTTTGAAAAGATGTCTGGCTTCAATGCCAGTCAGTTCAGGAAAGGAACCTGATTTGCATAATGGTAAGGTCAGGTAAAGTTCTATTTGGGCCTTGACCCTTCTAATTTTCTCCTTGCATAGCCTCAACAACATCTCTGTATCCTTCCTATGGGACCTGTTCTCTCTAGCAAAGACCATAAACTCTCTTTTTTCCCTAAGTTGTAACTATATCTCCTTGGTCAGCCAGGCTGGCCTTTTCCCTTGATAACTTGTTTTTCAGCACCTGGGGACAGGCAGGTCTGTAGTTTCTAGCCCACTCATGACCCTTGTGTGTCTGCTGCTGGTTACATTCCCTTCCCCCTTCAAATCTAATTTAAAGCACTTTTAATAAACCTTGCCAACTCCTGTGCAAAGATCCCTTTCCCCCCTTTTCCTCTCTGTCTCCAGCAGACTGGTGTTACATAAACCATCCTGTGATCAAAAAACCAAGTACTCTCTCTGACACCAGCCTTGGAGCCAGGAATTGATCTCCTGGCTCTTCTTATTGATTCCCTCATTCTTCCCTGTGATTGGGATAACAAAGAACACTACTTGTGCTTCTGACCCCTTCACCAGTTGTCCCAAGGGCTGGAAGTCTCTTGATTGCATTTGGATTTCTTGTTAACAGTTCCATCTCTGCCTGTCTGAAAAATTAGTAGTGGATAGTAGTCTGAAGCACTGAGAGAGAAGTTTTATTTTTATATTTTTAACCCAGGCCCCAGGGAGTAGTGGGTCTGGTCTGCATATTGGGTCCTTCGGGATGGAGTCACATATGACAATATCTTTTTTTTCTTAACTGCAGATGTTTTGATGCGGGGTGCAGTTTGGCTTAACCTTGGTGACGCCTCCCTGGACATTGAATCATCTTTCTTGTAATGATTAGGTTAACTTTGTAGAGTCTCATACCTATTTTTTAAGGGTCCCTGGGAGTTACTGGGGAGACATGGCCTTCTTCGCCAGGCAGGAACACATTCTCATGTCCTTCCCTGTCCTTGAAGCTACTTTGGCTAGGCTAGGAGCTCCTTGACAGAGCTCCACCACTAGACAGAGAAGTTGCTCTATCTGTGCGCACCTCCCACAGACACACTCACTGCTGCCACCTGATACTGGCACAAGGGTAGGATCCGCCCTGCAGCCTGACACCTGAGTGGCAGTGTGCTCCCAGGAGAGCTCTGTCTGGGAAGCTACCTCAAGTTATAGAGCTTGGGGAGGCCAGGGCTTACCAATAGGTAGTTATCATGGCTCCCTGGTCAAGTTGATACAGCACTTCAGTGCCCTTCTGCACAAACTGGGGTACCACTCTCTGGCTGATGTGCCCCTCTGTGGGGCCACCTTTTGTGGGAGTGGGGGGGTCCCCTGTTACCACTGGTCCTGTGCCCATCTCATCAACAACTCTGGTGTGAGCTACTGGCTCTCTCAGGTTGGCTGTGCTCTCCTGGCCTTTTCCTGGCTCCAGAAAGCTCAGGAAAAAAACCCTTTTTTTTTGCTGTGAACCCTCACTCCCTTGTGGAGGTATCTGTGCCATAGCTGTCCCTCAGTGAGTGGCTGTTGGTGGTAGGGAGCAAGGTATGTGGTACAGCGAGCAAGATAATTATATCTCATCTCTCAAATAGGACAATAACTGTGTTCTTCATTTTCTGGACACCACAATTTCTCTTGGGTAAATATTGAGTATTCAGATGCTGCTGAGGTCAATAGGAGATATACTTTGATTAGGAAGACCCAAAGTGACTTGCAATGTTCAGTACTCTGACACAGAAACTCCCAAGCATCTTAGATCTGGTGTTCCAAGTATTTTCTTTCAAGCCACATCATATACTACCAAGGAATTATCCTGCTATGCATACACATTCCTTGATTCTACGGTACAGACTGCCCAGTACTCCACTGTATGGTACACAGCGATTCCTTTAAAAGCATTTCAGGATTTCTTTAATTTTTTTCTCAAATATATGTTTACTCTTTAAGCTTCTCTGTAATTTCCCATTGATTCTTTCTTTATCACAGGCTTGGAATTGTACTCTTCTATTGCAATTCTCCTCTACCATTAATCTTTGGAAAGTTAAATAAAAATCCTCTTCAAATCTTTCAAGCCTTTTCTGTATAATGGAAAAAAAATAATAAGGGCACTACAAAATCCTTGGCAACTAACCTTTAGAGAAAAGCGATTTTGAAAAGATTTCTTTCAGTCTGGCCTGACCTCACTCTGGTTTTGTGACAGAAAAATGAGATTTTAGTAGAATAATACAAGAAAGTACATTGTTCTGCTCAGGATAAATACTAAGAGTATACTGCAGTCAAAGAAGAAATGGTGAATGGGGATGAGCAACTTTATAATTGATGAATGAAACTTCTGAAGCTCCTATTTCTCAGAAATTTGTAGGATCACAGAGTAATTCAGTCTTGAAGGGATCTCAGGAAGTCTCTAGTTCAGCCCTTTCTCACAGCAATGCGTGCTCAGGTGTGAGCTCAGGACTTTGTTCAGTCAGGTCTTGAGAACCTCCAAGAATGGAGAAAGGCAGCACCACCTCCATGGATATCACTGCTAGAGTGTCTGATAAAAAACCCCATGTCTTCTGTTCACTTGGAATCACTCTACATTCAGCTTATGTTGATTGTTCTCCATCCTTCCCCCATGCACTACTGTGAAAAACCTGGCTGTCTTTCCAGTAACCAGCTCATGGATGCTGACATTCCCAAAGCTGTCTGTTCTCCTGGCTAAATAAAGCCAGATGTCTGTCTTAACTCATGGGCAAGTGCTCCAGCCTCAAACCGTCTCAGTGGTCCTGCACTGGACTTGCTCCAGTTTATCAGGAGTGGATTGTTTTAAGGTATCTCCCTGTATTATTTGTCCTTTGGGCTCAGTCTGATTCACACGAAATTTGGAAAAGTGTCTGCACTTTGTTGTCTACCATTCATTGCATCTGTTCTAATAATTAGACAACAGGGACTATGGACATCTGCTTTGCTGATTACCTGTTGCACTGCAGGCTGGGAGAAGGGCCCTCAACACTAGTAGGGAATTCCCTCTGTTCTAGAAGATGAAGGAAGCATGAACTGCATGGCAGTGTGCAACTTTGCTACACAAATTGTGATGTTCAACCTTTGGGCTCTCTTCACAATGCTGTTTAGGAAGAAAAAGAAACAGGTATTTTTTATTTCTCACAAATCTGGTCATCATAGTCACCATGAGGCAGAAAAGATCATTCTACGTCTTTTTGATCTTTTACCTTACAGCAGTGTTTGCAAAATCTTGTTTTTCTTCCTCTTCCTGAAGTCTCAACTCAGATTGTGTATTTCAGTGGTGGTGGTCTCAGTGTTGAGGTAAATTGTTTCTGTTCTTCAGAGGAGTGAGTTTGTCAACTCCTTGTATAGACCACTGAGTATCTGGCAACATGACTTTCAGTCTGCCCTGAACATACAAACTTTTTAGTCTCATTAGCATTTCTTAGAACATATATAGTAGAATTTCACCTTTTCAGCATTTTTTTATGTCTGTTAGCTCTTTTGGGAGTAAATTTGCATTTAATAGGCTTTTCTAGGCCTGTTTATCATTTGCAGGCATTCAAGCTGAACTGAAGAAGTGTGGCTGCTAAGGGCAATACCTGGAGATACATGTTAGAAACACTCATGAAAAATCTGACTCAAATGAATTTCAGGTTTTATTGAAAATTCAGGAAGCATTGCAGGCTCACAGAAAGACAATGAAGTTTCAGCTGCACCTAATTGCGTGTGTACCACAGGCAATTTCTTAGAACACAGATTAAAGATTTTGACTAAGTTGCATTATATATTGAAGCTTACTCAAACTTGAAAGTCAAAGCAAATCATAGAGGACAAGTCCACGTGAGAGGAAAGTTTAGAGGCACCCTGCCAGAATGGTTTCACAAAAATATAGCTGAAGTTACCAGCCATCTGTAAACTGTCTGTTGCTTTCCATACCTAGACATGAAAATAATTTAACTATTAGAAAGTGGTGATTTGAAAGTGGATTTAGTAAGAGAATGTAAAAATATATCAGTTAATTTAAATATTACTGATGATTCTTTTCCTGGCTGCTAGACTGCACTGACATATCAAAACTAGGCAGCAATAAATGCATCAACTATGATGAAGTAAGTAATTTTGGAAGACAATGGCCTTTAATATTTTGGATCACACGTGGATGAAAACTGTGACAAGTCTTGAATGGATGTACTGGAAATGAAGGTTTATTGCAAATAAAAGTATAGGAAAACATAATAGAGAAGGATTAGACGAGGAGAAGAAACACAGGCAGAGATGGATGTCTGTACTGAACTACTGCATACTATAATGTTGAAGCCAGAAATAAAATGCAGCTCAAAAAACCCCAAAATAATCAGCTCCGAAGTTAATTCATCAAGCTAACAATCTGACACTGTTATACAAAAGGCTGCGATGCTTAGTATTATGCCCTTAATTTATTTATTAACCAGAGGAAAGAGTGACAGAATGCTTAGATTCAATCATTCAATAGGTTTACTATTGTTGCTGTTGTTTTCCATCCTGTCAGGATTTTCTAAGACATATTTGTCATCTTACACACTCTTTCTCCTTGAAGGAAAAACTATTACTTTCCGCTTGCAACTTTTCATCTTCAGCTAGTTAACTCTATTTGATCAAATAATAACATTTCTAAGACTGCTAATGGGCATCTTCATGGTTATTTGAGACAGGTAAACAGGGACTTGTGAGTGCCCATTACTGTCACTGTTTACATGTTTTCTTACACGGTCACTTGAACTGCAGTCATAAACCTTTGTTTTGACATTTTGCCTTAACTAGAAAAGACCTTTTTTTCCCTCTCTGACATGAACATTTAATAATACTTTAAAATAGCTTGTGAGTGAGGGTTTTTTTTTGGAAAAAAAAAAAAAAGAAAAAAGACCCCCTCTATGTTTAATACTGCCCAAAAGCTCAAGCTGTATTTCAGGTTTTCTTCGAATTGCTTGATGAATATAGATAATTTGTTGTGCTTCGGTTTTCTTCTTTGTCTGGTTCATTGAACTGGACCATTACAGCAAGAAGGTTTGCTGAAATCATTGCTCACTGTCAAGCCTTTTTGTTGCCGTTAGATGCTAGTCATTCTGAGGAAAACAGGCATGAATGGTTTGGTTTGGCTGCAACCTCTTGGTGTTCTGTTATTAAAGGTATCTTTTTTTTTTTCCTTTTACTTCTCAGTGAACAGCCCAAGCTCACCACAAAGCCCCAGACACACACACACACAAAACTTCTACCAGGCACTTCAAGATGAAATCATCAGTAGCATATGGTAGATGGGAACACTGTGAGACTTGGCCCTTTCTGTTGCTGCTGAAAAGTTTCATGGCTGCTGGAATATTAAGTAACTTGAATGGCACTGGGTGCTGCCTCATTTTGGACAGTACTGATTATTAGCTCTTCACTTTGCAATTGCAAGACTGAATAAAATACCCCAGTGTGATCTAGCTACCACAGTTAATGCTTATTCTCAATACCAATGGATGCGTCTGTCTTATATTACTTGTAGTATCAGTAGTACCTTTTTTGTTTTAGTGGCATTGAAGATCAGTTTTGTGGTGTTTTGTTTGACTTTACATAGGCAGACCCGTACTTGCTATGTCTATTTTCCATGCTAGCAAGCAAGTTTCTATACAGATGTGGCACTAACTTTGTGGAGCTTGTGCTGAATGCCTTGTGGACAGCAAGGTGCTATGCCAGCAGAGGTACATGTCTCTTGGGTCATGCTTCTTTTCAATTAGATTAGAGTACAGGTAGAGTATGAGTAGGCCCGGCTGAATATGTTTGTGTAGTTGTGCTGGCATTCTGCAGCAAGAGAGAGAAAAACTTAAATGCTAGACAGCAATAAGTCCTAAGTAGAGTCTTGGAGTTGGTAAATATTTCGATAATAACTTTTGGTTTTATAACGTTTAAGAGATTTTTACATGATCTATCTGGAACTAGCTATTAAGTTTTGTTGAAATTCAGATTCTGTAATGTTGACCCATTATAGCAAAGCTCTCTGAAACTCTCCAAAGCTGAGAAAAGGGAGAAGCTTAATGTAAGGTTCTAATAAAAATGAGTGCCTGTGTAGATTCTCAGAGAAGATCAATTACTGTAGAAATTCTAGGGCCTAATCTACTCACTAAAAAGCATAAACAAATTAATTTTTTTGTTCAGCAGTGTCAAAAGGACATAGTGTGGAAATTATAGTAGAGTTTGGGAAACTTCAGACTTGTTGAACATGTTAAAGTGACTTAATAAGGCTGTCTACCAAATATAGTAAGCAGGAACAAATGATTTTCTTCCTTTTTTTTTTAAAAAAAAAATTCTGAATGCCTTTCCACCAACAGAAGTGTAAATATGGTACTGCTATTCAAAGGGGAGACAGAATTTGCTCAACAACTTCAATAGAGAAAACTGTTAACTTCTGCAGAAACATGCTATTCACATTTACACTGTAATTGCTACAAGCCAGTTGAGTCAAATGACTCTAGGAAGTAATAATTAATCAGCTAGCAATAAATGAAGAGTAATCCAGGATCTCAGTCTTAAGTCTCAGCTGAAAGCCTGGAACATCTAAGCTGTTGCATTCAAGATATTTCATGACATTCCAATGCCTTCTGATAACTACAAGTGTAGCAAGCAAGGTAAAACAATAGCACGATACCTTAAAAGATAGGACTAATCTTTTCTGTCCTGCAAATTACTTCATTCTACCTTGTCCAGCTTTCCTGTCAAAGTAAAGTTATTTTTGATAGTTCTAGATGTGATATAACCTTTGCCCCCTTATAATATTCAAGACCTAAACATATCGAGTATATAGCCAAGGAGTGCTATTACTCCTGACTTTTTCTGTAGAATACATATAAAATCGGATCTCAGCAGTGGTGTGATCAGATTCAGATAAGCAAAAACTGAAAGTAAATGTAATTCAAAGCATACATAATACACTTGTTATGAGATGCCTAATGCCTCAATGGTTTTCTTTTTTAAGATGACTAATAATTAGGCCTTGCAACATCCCACTAAATTATTACAACAGCAGTGTCAGGATGCTTCATTTGGCATTTCTCTTGGCAACTGGCAATCCATTTTAACTGGGATTTTCTGTAAGCTCTATGGAAAGCAGTCGTGACATTACCATTTCATACAGAGGAATCCTGTCTTGATTTCAAGACTGATTCTTGTATTGGAGTTCTGTTATTTCTGACACTACCTTCTGGATTACCAGGATGTTCAAGAAAACGGTCCTCAAAACTGTTTTAGTACATTACACTTACCAATCCTGACATCACTTTCTGGGTTAGGTACAGCAGTTGCTCTTGAGCAATTATTCACATAACCAGGGAAGAATCACCAGTCTGTTTCACTGTGGTGCTACTGCATGTATACTGATCCACTATAAGCTTGCTGTCAGTGATGCCACAGCGAGCAAACAAAAGCGAGGTGGCTCTGAGAAATGAAATTGAATGAGTGATTTATGCATATGGGTAGTGAAGAATGTAGGTCCTTCAGCCAAAGTACCTCTCTTGCAACCATCGGGAACTGTTCAAGTGTCATGCTAGAAATGTCCCATGTCTTTTCAGTCGCCATGACAAAGTGACATGAGATAATACAATTGCCCAAATATTGCACAATGATGCTGACCTATCAGTTAGAGCCATGAGCTTTGACTTACTTTATATTCAGGTCTTAATACATTGTGTTAAGCATTTGATAAGGGCCTGGATTATTCTGGCCTGGATTATAAAGGCCTGGATTATAAGGGCCTGGATAGCCATTTACACAGCTATTTTCACTATTTCTTTGAAAATTTTCTCTCTAACTAGGACAATTTTCCCCTCTGTATTTCTATTTTCCCAGTTTTATTCTTTTCATCCTTTAACATTGGTGATGTTGTTAGATTTCTTATTGTCAGTTGCATGTAAAAGATTTGTCTTTTGCACGTTCTGTTTTTTTTTTTTTTTTTTTAATTTTGTGGTGGGTTTTTTGGGGGGATGTGTGTATGTGTGTGTTGAGATACAATTTCCCTTCTGTTTTATAAGGACTATCACCAAATAGTACTTTGTACAATTAATAAAAATAAAGTTCTTCAGAAAACCTACTATAATGTTTTTCTATGGGAGCAGAGGGTTAAATATGAAAGTTGTAACTCAATAGTGTATTCTGTAGCAACATTTGTTGGTTATGCTGGTGTTCATTGGTGACACCACTTAAATGGAACATACTGGTAGACAAAACTAGGATGGTAATGAACGTAAACATAGGTCCTGCATCTTTTTTTCTCAGTTTCTAGATAGAAACTGTTTTTTATGCTTTAAGCGTTTACAGAACAATGAAGAGAGAATTGTGTAAGAAGAATTTTTTTTCCTGTTGTATGTCTATCCTTTATTTTCCCTTCTCTAACTTAGTATGGGCTTACTATTGCTAGTCATCCGTGTTTCCCATGAGATAGCCCATGGGTGCCTTTCCCTGTACACACAGCAATTGTATTGTGGATAGTAAATACAGCTGTGTGGCCCTTGCACTGTGTAAGTATAACCACCTGTCTGTCCTTATCAGATAATTCAAGACAATTTCATGGGATCTTATAGAGAACACCAGTCTCTCATGGTGTTCTGATGTGTTATAAGACTATCCCCCTTATATCTTTTTTTGGCAGCTACTTTCTGTTGGGACAGTGAAATATAAACCAAAATATCCTTTTTGAATTCCTAAGTGACAATTGTAATATGGAGCTATTCTAAAACGTATTTATTTATTGTATGATATAAAGTTTTTATGTTTTTGCTTTCTTAATTTCCCACCCTCAACCCCCCCTATTTCTGTGCTTTCTGGTCTATTGTCCGAAAGCACTAACTGTGCACTAACTATGTAAAACAACTTTAAAAAGGAAGCTTTTACCTTTTATGTGTGGATAACTTATGCTATCCACATTTCTTCATTCTGTGGAATTTGGCTTAGATTTCAGGGTATATACAGATTCTGCCAGAGAAATTGTGCCAAATATGAGTGCCCTGATCTATTTTAGAAGGGGATGATCTTCTTATGGTAATCAGTCCAGTTTCCAAACAGTTTAAAATCTGGACTCAACCTAGAGAAGATTGTTTTAGTGAATTCATTATCATTCATAACTTCATTAATTTACCATCTTGTTCTCTAGACAATTTATAAAGTGTTTTAACAGTGTCACCTGGAGCAAATAAGTTGCTTTGTTAAAAAAAGAGCTATCTAAATATTAAAGATATCAACTCCTGTGACTTCTGAATTTACTAATGCAACTAATTTAGTACTCATAAATGAATTAAAATTATGGCACCAAAGCAATGTTATAAAAAAAACCCTCAGTATCTTTAGTTTGTTTAAAACTCACACATATCTATGTAGCTGAGAAATTTTGATTGAATCATTTTTTGAATGATATTTCTGGAACATTGATCTTTTCTGTGCTTTTATTCTCAAGTGCCTCATTGGGAAGTTATCTTTCAGAGACAGCAAGAGTTGATGAGCCTTTTTCCCTTATGACTGTTAGTGGGAACTTGAACTTGCACTTTGAAATACTTCTGGAGAACCGTATATCCCTCAGATTTGAATGGTTCTGGCTACATATTTCTGGTCAAGACGGACTTTCAATTGCTGCACCCTTGTTCATGTGCCATCATGATTTTCTGTAGCAGTCTTCATAGCTTATTGAGACACCATGCTGCGGTCTAGATCACATATGTCTGTCCACCAGATTAAACAAACTTTTTTTTTTCATAAACAAGTGCAAGGTGTAATTATTTTCAAGCTAGTTATGGCATAACCTGCTGTCTCAGATGTGAACAGATGAATGATCTGCCCAGCATGGTGGCAGAACTGAAAGAAGTGGAAAGGTGGAGGAATAATAGGGAGAAAAGCAGCAAGGGTCCAGGAACCCCTGTAGGCATCCCTGGTCAGGCGGAGGGTGAAAGCATAAATGAAAAGAGCAAGTCGAAGCAGGTTCATGGTCGGGGCACCAGACAACCTCCCACCTTACCTACCTCATCGTGTCAAGTACCTCTAAGGAACAGATATGAGGCTCTGCTTCAGAATGGCCACTCAAGCAAGGAAGTAGGTAAGGAGCACCCTACAACACAGATGCCTCCTAGGCCAAAAAAGCACATACCCCAGATCACCACCACACTGTCTAAGAAAAGACAAAGTTATAGTTGTTGGGGACCCCTTCCTGAGGGGGATAGAGGGCCCAATATGCCACGTGGACCCTTCTCAAAGGGAAATCTGCTGCCTTCCTGGAGCCTGAGTGAAGGACGTCACCAGGAAACTTCCTGGTTTAGTACGGTCCTCAGATTATTACTCACTACTGATATTCCATGTAGGTGCAGAGGAGACAGCAATTCAAAGCTCAAAAGTTATAAAGAGAGACTTCAGGGAGTTGGGAGGCTTAGTAAAGGATTCTGGGATCCTCACTCCCTCCAGTGGCAGGCATGATGCTGAGAGGAGCAGATGGATCAAATGATTCAATACATGGCTCCACGGCTGGTGTCACCACTATAACTTTGGATACTTTGATAGTGGGTTGGTCCATACAGCACTGGGCTTGTTAACAGGAAATGGAGGATGCCTCTCTCAAAAGGGGAATATTGTTCTGGCCTGAGAGATGGCGGGGTTGATTGACAGGTCTTTAAACTAGATGTGAAGGGGGAGAGGGGTGATAACATCAGACCTGTCCTTGAGGCTCCTGAGGCAAAGGGAACATGGGAATTGCAGACCAAACACCACAAAGGAAGGACACCTGAAGAGCAACGCAAAGGAAAGGGAGCCATTCCAGTCAGTAAGTCAGCCCCATTGGGTGCCCAGCTGAAGTGCCTTTACACAAATGCACGAAGCAAGGGAAACATGCAAGAGGAGTTAGAGATGTGCGCATGCCTCCAGGGCTACGATCTTATTGGCATTACCGAGATGTGGTGGGATGGCTCTTATGACTGGAGTGCTGGAATGGAGGGTTACAGACTCTTCAGGAAGGACAGGGTGGGAAGACCGGGAGGGGGTGTTGCCCTCTATGTCAACGACTGGCTGGAGTGTGAGGAGCTCCACCTGGGGATAGATGAAGACCTGATGGAGAGCTTATGGGTCAGGATTAAAGGGACCACAGAGGCAAGTGATGTTACAGCAGGGGTCTGCTACAGATCACCAGATCAGGATGACAGGGAGGATGCAGCTCTCTATAAACAAATAGGAGCAGCATCGTGCTTGCACATCTTGGTCCTCATGGGGGACTTCAGCCATCCCAGTATCTGTTAGAAGGACAACACAACAGAGCACAAGAAATCCAGGAAGTTCTTGGAATGTGTTAATGATAACTTTCTTCTTCAAATGATTGAGGAGCCAACGAGGAAAGGAGTCATGCTGGACCTTGTCCTTACCAACAAGGAGGGGATGGGGGGGAATGTCAAGTTCAAGAGTAGCCTTGGCTGCAGTGATCATGAAATGGTGGAGTTCAAGACTCACAGGGCAGCAAGGAGGGTGTGCAGCAAGCTTGCTATCTTGTTATCTTCAGAAGCGCAGTCTTGGCTCTCCGGTGAGATCTGATTGGGAGGATAGCACGGGAAAAAGAACTGGAGGGGAGAGGGGCCCAAGAGGGCTGGTTGGTTTTCAAGGATCGCCTTCTCCAAGCTCTGGAGAGGTGCATCCCAAAAAAAGAAGTCAGGTAAAATAGCCAGCAGGCCTGCGTGGATGAATAAGGAACTGCTGAACAAGCTCAGGACCAAAAAGGAGGCCTATAGAGGGTGGAAGCAGGGACGGGTAGAATGGGCAGAATACAGAGAAACGGTCCAAGTGGTCAGGAACAAGATCAGGCAAGCAAAAGCACAGGCAGAACTAAATCTAGCCAAGAACATCAAAGACAATAAAGAAAACTTCTACAGGGACAGGGACAAAGGCAAGACTAGGGAAGTTGTGGGCCCTCTCTGGAAGGAAACGGGAGACCTGACCACCCAGGATATGGATAAGGCTGAGCTACTGAACAACTTCTTTGCCTCAGTCTTCACTGGCCAAGGCTCAAACCACACTACCCAAGTCAAAAACAGGGCCTCTGCAAATGAAGAACTGCCCACAGTACAAGAAGATCAGGTTCAAGACCTCTTAAGGAACCTGAAGGTGCATAAGT
>JAOTQQ010000019.1:54350679-54363134 GCA_026546715.1 Gallinago undulata
CACCAAGGGCAAATCATACCTGACAAACTTGGTGGCCTTTTATGATACTGCCACACACTTGGTGGACAAGGGCAGAGCAACAGATGTTGTCAACCTGGGCTTGTGCAAAGTGTTCAACACTGTCCCACACGACATCCTGGTCTCAAAATTGGAAAGTCATGGATTCAAGGGATAGACACTGGGTGAATAAGGAGCTGGTTAGATGGCTGCACTCAAAGGGTTGTGGTCAATGGCTCCATGTCCAATTTGCAGCCAGTGACAAGTGGTGTTCCTCAGGGATCCATACTGTAACCAGTGTTGTTCAACATCTTTGTTGGAGACATGGACGATGAGGTAGAGTGAACCCTCAGCAAGTTTGCTGATGACACCAAGCTCGGTGGCGCAGTTGACACGCTGGAGGGAAGGGATGCCATCCAGAAGGACCTGAACAGGCTTGAGATGCGGGCTTGTGCAAATCGCATGAAGTTTAACCAAGCCAAGTGCAGGGTCCTGCACCTGGGATGTGGCAATCCCAGGCACAAATACAGGTTGGGCAGAAAATGGCTGGAAAGTAGCCCTGAGGAGAAGGACTTGGGGGTGTTGGTGAATGAGAAGCTCAACATGAGCCAGCAGTGCACCCTGGCAGCCCAGAATGCCAACCATGTCCTAGGCTGCATCAAGAGAAGTGTGGCCAGCAGGTCACGGGAGGTGATTCTACCCCTCTGCTCTGCACTCGTGAGATCCCACCTGGAGTACTGTGTCCGGCTTTGGAGTCCTCAACACAGGAAAGACATGGATCTGTTGGAATGGGTCCAGTGGAGGGCCACAAAGATGATCAGAGGGATGGAGCACCTCTCCTATGAAGACAGGCTGAGAGAGCTGGGATTGTTCATCCTGGGGAAGAGAAGGCTCCGGGGAGACATTATAATGGCCTTTCAATATCTGAAGGGAGCCCACAGAAGAGCCGGAGAGGGACTCTTTGCCAAGAAGTGTAGTGAAAGGACAAGGGACAACAGTTTTAAATTGGAAGAAGGGAGATTTAGATTAGATAGTAGAAAGAAATTCTTTACTGTGAGGGTGGTGAGGCACTGAAACAGGTTGCCTAGGGAAGTTGTGGATGCCCCATCCTTGGAAGAGTTCAAAGTCAGGCTGGATGGGGCTTTGAGCAACCTGCTCTAGTGGGAGGGGGGTTGGAACTAGATGATCTTTAAGGTCCCTTCCAACCTAAACAATTCTATGATTCTATGATAAAGGTGCAGATGCCTAGCTCAAAGCTTCAACTCATTGTCTTTAACATCTTGAGGATTTAAATTTTATAGATATTGGAGAACAACCAATACGATAAAGTGTTCAGATCCAGAAACTGAAAAACACTAAGAGAGTAAGTAGTACACAGTGAAATGTAGATGTCTAGAGCAAGATGCATCTAAACAAATTTAATCTGTTTTAATACGGTCAGTTGTCAGGTCTAAAGAAAAAAGGATTTAGGCTATGCTACAGCATGAAGAGAAGTCTCTCAGCTTGAAGACTCTGGCCAAAGAATAAATGTTATATTTTGATTCACAAGCAGATAACATAATAGATGTTTGAAGGTCCTAAAGGAAATTAACATATTATTCAGCACTGCAATACCTATTGATTAGTTCTATATAAATTCTATATTTTCCCATTGTTATATATTATATATGTTATATATGTTATATATTCCCAGAATTATTGTGCAGTGGATAAAAAGCGAACTTCTAGGAAGAAGTGTATTGATATGTAAGTGTGCAGAATGGGTTACGACTAGTATCAAGGACTCTGTCTCCAATGCTGAGCAATTTCAGAATTTCAGGTGTACGTGATAATTTTTGCTAGCATTAAACCTTCTTAGGTGGGTTATGTTTTCAAACATGGCCTTCCACTAACACTATCTGTTTGCATGGTTGTTTTTTTTTTTAAATATGTGTTTTTCAACAATATTTTCAGAATTCTTTGTAATAGATAAAAATAAGAGAGGTTTTCTCTGGATTGTGGATTGTATAATGAATTATTTTGATTACTAAAGAGTCCTGTGTATGACATGTGTGTTCTATACAGTCTGGTTTAATAACCAGTGCACTATGCCTGAGAGGCTTACTTCTCGTGGACTCCAAATGATAGTATGCTATGATATTTTATTGTCCAGGAGTATTTGTTGGCATGATAACTATGGGGCAGATGCCAACCAGATGGTATGGGGAGAATCTAGCAGAAAAGCAGCTGGGTTGCTCCTGCTTGGTAGGCGCCTGAGCCATTATGCAAATATGTTTCTCTGCAATTCAGAAAGTGTTTGTAATGTACGAGACTTACAAAATAAATACTATGTGTCACAAATTTGTCAAAAAGGCACTAAATTATGAAAATAACAGAAAGGTTCTTACCAGCATAGTTTTAAAAAAAATAAGTTACCAACTATAACTCCTTCTACACACCAACAATTCGAACACTGACTGTCATGGCAAGTAATTAAAAAAATGTATCTATTCAGCAAAATGTTTTTATTGTGTTCAATGGCAACTCTTGTCCAATCTGGACGAAATTTTATTTATCAACAAAAATGAAGAAATATTTTATGAAACACCTACTATGTGTAAGCAGAACAGACAGGCAGTTGTGAATGAGAAAACGTACATCATCATGGAGATTTTGGTTGAAAATACACAATCTCCTATGAAGACAGGCTGAGAGAGTTGGGGTTGTTCAGCATGGATAAGAGAAGGCTCCGGGGAGACCTTAAAGCAGCCTTCTGGCATCTGAGGGAGGCCCACAGGAGAGATCGGGGAGGGTTGGGTCATGGGGTGGGGAGCCAGGACTACCCACTCTTTATCAGGAAATGTAGTGATAGGATGAAGGGTACTGGTTTTAAATTGAAACAGGGGAGATTCAGATTAGACACTAGAAAGAAATTCTTTACTGTGAGGATGGTGAGACACTGGAACAGGTTGCCTAGAGAAGTTGTGGATACCCCCTTCCTGGAAGTGTCCAAAACCAGGCTGGATGGGGCTTTGAGCAACCTGCTCTAGTGGGAGGTGTCCCTGATCAAAAAGAGTTTGGTCTGCCTGACAAGTTGAGCCTATTTAGACACTGATTTATGATCATTAAACATCTCAGAGGTGTTTAAATAATATTTATGAATGATAGTGCTCAATATGATTCTTATAGCTGTTAAATTTATAACTGTAAACCTAATATAAACCAGAGAATGGTGAGAAGAATGAGAAACTGATTTTTCTTCTTTTTCATTCTGTTGGCAGGCATTATATGATTTTGTATCTGTTTCTGCTGCTATACTAAAAGATTAATCTGTAATTTTCTAAAAAATTACCAAAATTACTGATACAACAGAAAGAGGGAGAGAGAAGAAAGAAACAAATTATACTCTAGCACTTGTCAGAAACACTAAAGGATTTGGGTATCCAACAATGCCTTCTTCCCAAGTGAATCTTAGAATCTTACACACTGGGTACCTCAGGATATATCTCAACCCAGTCAAAAACATGGACACAAGGACACCCAAGGTTGTCTTGCAACTTGCTGGACCAAACCCACAATACAGAACACAGGCATTAGAGAGATGGAAAAGGAGAAATATGATTTCCAGTTTTTGTTCCCAGAACAATTTCTGTGTTTCATTTAAATTATTGTTTAAGCTTTACAAAAAACAATTAAAAAAACCCCTGTTATCATTGACTAAAATAGATAGCGGTTAACTTGACTTTTTACCTCATTGGCGATTGCTTGGTAGAAAAGGAGCCAGCTTTTATGCAAAGCCTTAACTGCCCATGTTGATGCTTTAAGAAAATCTACAGCATCAGGCGCCTCTGAAGACACAACATGAGGAATAGCTATTTCTTTAATTCTGATCAAGCTTCAGAATGATGCAAGTATCAAGCACATTAGCTCAGTCAAAGCTATGGTCAGCTTTGGGTACGGCAGAATTGCCTGGCTCGACATGGTTAGCAAGCTTGCAGAAAAATAAAAGACAAGACACATGTGGAGCGCAAGCACTCCAATAATCAAAGCTGACCATGGTTTTTTCAAGTATACAGTTTTGAACTTAGATTCCTAAATCCACTAAGACCTCAAGGTTAGATTGAGTAACTAGTTTTCTTCTCCATTTGAAGCATGAGCTGATTTATGGATAACAAAATATAACGGACAGGACTGTATAAATGTTCATTTATTTTGCTTATGAGCATGCGGTGTAGCACTGTGTCTAAAGCTGTCAAGGTTTGTTTCACCTATTTCAATTTCCTATCCATAACCCAGTTACCCTGTCAAAATAATCTAATATCCCCATCTGAAATGATTTATTCCTGACAAAGTCATGCTGGCTGTTCCTGTCTGGTTGACAGTAGGCTCAACATGGGTCAGCAGTGTGCCCTGGCAGCCAAGAAGGCAAATGGCATTCTGGGTTGCATAAAACACAGCATAACCAGCTGGTCAAAAGAGGTGATTATCATGATGTATTTAATGGTGTACTTAATACTTTGTGTATCGTGTGCAGTTCTGGGCCTCAAAATTTAAGAAGGGTGTTAAGCTACTTAAATGTGTCCTGAGGAGGGCAACAAAGCTGGTTCAAGTGTGGAAGGCATGCCCTGTGAGGAGTGGCTGAGAACTCTGGGCTTGTCTAGTTTGGAGGAAAGCAGGCTGAGGGGCAACTTCATTGTTCTCTGCAGCTTCCTGAGAAGGGGAAGTGCAGAGGGAGGTGCTGAGCTCTTCTCTTTGGGATCCAGTGACAGGACGCATTGGGAATGGTTCAAAGCTGTCTTAGGGAAGGTTCAGACAACATTAGGAAACATTTTTTCCAATGAGATGGAGGTCAAACAATGGAACAGGATTTCCAGAGAACTGGTCGATGTCCCAAGTCTGTCACTGTTTAAGAGGCATGTGGATAATGTCCTTAATAACATGCTTTGACTTTTGGTCAGCTCTGAATTTGTCAGTGAGCTGGAGTGGATGACCATTATAGCTCCCTTCCAACAGAATTGTTCTATTCTATTACCATCTTCTGGTCCTATGTGACTTTCCTTTCCCCTCCCTCCACTCCTAACCTCTTACAGTGAGGTATTGCTGCTTCAAAGTGGCTTAGAATTTCCCTTCCAGTGCAGCAAGAGGAACAGCCAACATGACAAGTTAGAAATTTCTGGGGAATTTGCTTTCCATCAAAAATATTTCTTTGCAAGAACTCTATCCTCACACCACCCTCTTTTTGAATCTAAGTCTTCATCAATCTTTCTGTTGAAAATAATGCCATGTCAAAAGAAAAGACAGCTCTTCTGCTGTCTTAAAATAAGGAAGAGCTCAGTGGTAATGAGTGATACTTATGGGATGTGTCCTTCATATTTTGGAGATGCTACTCTTAGCTCACAGTTCCCTGTAACTCATATCAAAACAATAATTTGTGCTCCTCCCCGGCTCAGCTCTTATCTTCATCAGTAGGTTCTGGGGTGTTTTAAACAACTTATTCCAAGATTCCCTCTCCCTTATTCCCTCTCTCCACTTTTTCCACTTCTTCCCTTTCTTTTGTCTCCCTTTGTTCAGTGAAAACAGTGAAAAAGCCTCTAGAGAAGCTTCATGTGAAAGGTTGAAAAGACAAGAAAATCAGTTCTCATACTGTTCTAATTGGAAGTATGGTATTAATAATATGGTATCAATTTACACTCAAAAAGATCCATTTCCTTTAAGGGCAAAAGAATTTCACCTTTTTCACATGAGGGAACTAGAACCCAAAAGAATTCCATGCAAGCTTTTCTCTTCTGGAAGACCAAGTTAGAAGCAAATCACTTGCTATATGTTCCTGTTCTCTGATTTATTGATAATGTTATTTTGCTGCACCATATATATGACTTTTTAACTATTGGAAACTTTTCTACCAATCCAGTTATTCCTGACAGAGCTTTATGGACATACCTGAATGGCAAAAGTTTTACTTAAAATGCAGCATGACAAAACTGTTCATTTGTTCCATGATAGCTTACAGAACATATATTTTAAGTCTGTGATAGGGAAGAACCCACATAATACAGGTTCCCCATCATTATTGTATTTTTTTGAAAATATTTGTAACCCTGTATTCACCAACTTTAAAATGTAGTTCAGGACCTACCTGGTGCCTGTCTTTGTTTGCTCTCATTTTTTACCACTTTGACAATGATTGTATAAACTGTAAATTTTTCTGATGATAACCTTTGAATATTTTCTCATTGGTGGGAATAGTTTGGTGCTAATCGTTTAAATCCAAGAGAATAATTTGGAACAACACTTGAATGTTCTGTTAGAGAATCTTTTTGACAGTTTGCTTGGTGAAGAATTGGTTGAAATGTTCAAGGAACAGCTCTTACAAGAAGGTGGTGGGAGTTCAAGAAGAGAGTCTAGTTTATGGTTTTGAATGACTTTCTTATTCTTTAAAATTCTTCATATCTTAGAATGTGAAAAACAGTAACAGATCTAGAAGTCTATGATAATTTACCTATTAATGTTTGACAAGTCATGGAAATGGAAATCTTGATACATTTTAATAAGTTTTTGTCACTCAAGTCTACAAATGATGAGAAAGTATAGGGAGACAAAGTGCTGTCATTTAAAAGGTAGGGAGAAGTTTTGGGGAATTTTCAGCATACTATTATGTTCCTTACTTTTCTTAAAAGGTCTAGAGTGTGTGCTCTTCATTCTTTTGTACCTATGACTTTCTAAAGTCAATGACTTTCTAAAGCTACCAAATACAACATAAGTGTTATTAGTTGGCATGTGTATAAATACTGTTTCCAGGAGGTGGTCTGTCTCCTATTAAAGTCAATAGGACTTGTCTCAACTGATTGTTGAGAGAGGATGCAGCAGAGAGAATGTTTTATCTATAGTTGCCTAAATTATATGCCTTTCATCTAACACGCAACCGTGTCACAGCTCCTATAGGTAAAAGTGCCAATGCCCTATAGAAGGGTTGGACTAGCTCACTGTCATTATTTCTGAAGTCAGTTCAGGTCCGCTGACTCTAAAAATTGAAAGTAAAATCTTAAATGTGAATACTATGCTCCAATTTGGACATCAGTATTTGCAGAAGTTCTGTAAGACTTCTTTCTGTAATAAAGTACATAACATGCACAGCAAAGTATGTGCTTTCTGCTGCTTGATGGAAACTGATGTTGTAGAGAAAGTTAGAAAGATTTGTAGAATTATTTGTAATGGAAAACTTGCAGATAAAGAGTCTTTGTATTTTTTTTTACAAAGTACCTAAGAAATGCCTCTTTGGGAGACATATATTCCAGCAAATATTAGACAAAGCTGATTTTTATTTTTAACAATAAAAATAAAGCATGTAATTTTTGTGCCAGCATCTAGATTTTTATTTTTAACAATAAAAATAAAGCATGTAATTTTTGTGCCAGCATCTAGTCTCTGCAATTTACCCTTTCCTATTAATCAAACAGGAGGAAATCTGCTAAGTAGGACTATTTGCTGTAGAGAAAATCACTCCACTGCTCCCTTCTGTGTCTCTGCTCTTTTTAATTTGTGATGTAAATCTACTTCCTTCAGTCCTATGCTCTACTTGTTGAACGTGCTATTGACATACACAATGATATGCACGCACAAGATTCTATTAAATTTATATGTATCACTGTCCTATTATGGTATAGATTCTGGCTTTGTGAGCCCTGACCCAGAGATTGCAATTCATCGTCATACTCCTCCTTTAATTTGCACTGCAGGGAACAATGCTGAAGGGGCATATGCATGCTCTGGGAAATTTTCCAGGATCACTTTGAGGTAATTGAAGCACTCCATATGGTCTGCACTAAGCTGGTTCTGCAGCTTGCCACAGTACTTTTGGGAGTGTGCCTGATAAAACTGCTGCTGGTGCTGCTGCAACTGTAATTAGGATAACTGGGAGAGGAAGCCAGGGATAAAGGTAAAAAAGATACAGCTTTCTTGCTCATGATGGACTTTGTTTCTTTTTTTTTTTTTTTCCTGGTTTTCTTTTTACTTCTTCCTCATCGCCTGATGGGGTCTATCTCAGTGCTGTTGTGTCCTTCAGCTCCTCCCACATCTGCTTAGTGCTATGCTGTTTTCACATAGACTAAAATGCCTTAGCTTACAGGTGATGATAAAAATGAGTTTGCTTGCATCCAGTGGTGGTAAAACAGTAGTTAGGAGGCTCCTGCTCTGACCTCTCATGTCTTCAGTATTTCTTATAGCACCAAAGGTTCTGCAGACAAGCACCCAGCCAGCCACTTGCTCTCTCCCTATGCCTCCCCGCCATGTAGCATCGAGGAGCAAATAGGATAAACAAGAGTGAGAAAGTTTCTAGGCTGAGATAGACATGGAGGTCACTTACTAATTATTGTCACCAGAAAAACAGATTCGACTTGGAGAATTTAAATTAACTTATTGCTGAGTAGTAAAAATATTTAATTACTTATTTGAGTACTGGGAAACAAAACAAAAAGAAAAGAAACATTTAAACACTCAGGGAAAACACACCCTTCCTCCTTTCCTGGACTCATCTTCCCCCCCAAGCTCAACTTCAGTCCTTCAGACTTCTCTTCCTCTGCCTCAGTCTCCACAGTTTACACTTAGTACCTTCAGTGAGACAATGAGCAGCCCATGGAAGCTTGTGGTGAGGGCATAGCCGTTTCTCCCTGCTCTTTCTTCTTCCTCACTCTTTTCCTCTGCTCTGGTGTTGGTCCTCCATGGGCCACAATCTCTTAATGAATATTTGATATTCCATGATATGAATATTTGATATGCCATCCTCCTCCTCTGACCTTGGTGTTCCCATCTTCATTTTCCGCTCCTTTTTGCTTTTGTTCCTTCCTCCTTTCTATGCCCCCTCATTACCTTTGTTTTCCTTCCTCCCCTTTCCAGTGTTGTCTGCCCTTTCTTTGTTTTCACAGAAGTGCCTTAAACTTCCCACATGGGCACCCCACAATTTGCGTGGCCTGATATGTCCTCTGTGTAGAGTGCTGGGGAGCCTTTATCTGTGCTGCTGCTCCTTGCCATGTGATGGGGAACATGTATTTTCAAATACTGCAATTTTGGCAAACTGAGAGGTTTGCTTTTTCCTGGACTTGGACTTGGTTTTAATTTGACACAGGTTCTCACAATTACTGTGTCTCTACTCATTAAGGTGACATGAAAGCTTTTATGAGAAGAAAAGCCAGGCCAGCGATAGATCTTTGACCTTTTTCCTGTCTTTGTCAACGCTGCAGATACCAAGGGAAACCAGTAAGAGTGGACAAGAATACAAGGACATTTCTTCAGAATTGTTTTTTAGTTGGAAATCAAACAAATACTAAAGAAACATATGTCAAAAAAGAAAGACCTATTCTATCTTACTTTCTGACACAATGGACCTGATAAAGGTCATTTAGGAAAATAGCTTGTGGTCCTTTGAATAAGTGAAACGGTATGTCCACTCAAATTTCCACTGTTGTTTCTTCCTGGACTGTGTGGTATTCAGTTAAGGTTAAATTGAACTGACACAGCCTGGATTAACATGCTGGGACCAGTTCATATAATTTTAAAATTATATTTCCTCCATTTTCTGAGCGATTTAGTGTCCTAGAAGCATCTGCCTTTGACTTCTAATGTAAATGTCAGAGAGTAAAATTTGTGTTTTGTGGCTTACACAAGCACAGTAAAAGGTACCAGAAGATCAGAGATGTAGCATAGCTAAAAGGAGTGAATCTGGGTGCCTTGCTAAGTTATGTGGAATCAAGCACAATAAATCCTACAGTACCCCATCCTCCAAGCAGTCTCAATTATTTTCATATTCAGGCCCTGTCATTCTTGATAATTATCTACTTGTGCAATATGGCTTTATGCCAAAATTATCAGTGTACTGGTGGAGGTTTTTTTATGCTATGCCAACTACTATTTTCCCATTTGTTTTGAAATTTTGAACTTTGGATGGCAAAACAATAGAATTCTGAGAGTTAGTAATGGTAACATTTAGAGGAACAAAAAGCTTCTACCAGCAAAAAACCCTGGTAAGTAACTGCAGGTATGAACACTGTGGTTGTAATGAGGAGATCCAACCATTAAGGTATTATTATTGTATAATCTTGGATCTTCTCTTTTCCATTTCCCAGCTGTACCTCATTTTGTTTTCTAGCAATACTTGGGGGAAGCACAAACCAGTTTGCTGTTGCAGAAGGTTTTTCTTGGAATTAAAATCAGCATTAATTGCTTTTTGAAGTCCAGGGTAAGGAATAAAGAATAAAACTGGTGTCAATAAGCAGACAAGTACATACCAGCTGCGGACTGATGTCCTTTAAAGGAGTTACTAAATTTATGTGGGCTGATGCCTATTCTTTTCCTTTTAAATTTATTTCATATTCTACAGAGAAAGTCTAAAGTTCATGACCTTACATTAGAGTGAGTATTATTTAAAATAGAGTTTAGAGAAAATAACTTAACCAAGTAGTCAAAAACTATAACTTTTGTCTACAAATCAAAGAGCAAAACAATATTACCTAAGGAATAAAGAAGAAGGGACTTAATATACTATTTTCATTAACTAACTGCTTGGAAAATATATCCATTTTTAATTTTTTTCTGCCTGTTGTGGAAACATTTGCTCTCATATACCTTTGATGTTATTCAGAAAAATGCAAGATAAGAACAGGATATTGTTAAAGTTGGGTAAGTGGGTAAATACCATGAAAATTTGGGGTTTGCAATTATTTGGGATTTTTTTTCCACTTTTTGTTTGTTTGTTTTGTTTGTTTTGTGTTTTGTTTTTTTTTTATTAGTAAACCAGTGTTTAATTTTAACAAAGATTTTGAGTTTCCCCTACTTTTTAGTGCTTGGAGAAAATATATTTCCTATTTTTCAGGTGGAAGTAACCATATATAGATAGGAAAGATTAGTGATGTCTGCTGATTATTGGTCAGATAAGTTAGGGTTTGCTTCCACAAAGGCCGTAAGACTATAAACTCCAGTATACCAGTAGGAGATAAACAGTAGGTTAGTGTCTATCGTATGCTGGCTCTGCAGTGCCAAGCCTGCCTCTTAAGAGAACTTAGCAACTCTGTCATCTGACCTTTTGTCTGGAGCTTGGGGAGAAGGGGTCTCATGTCTGTTCAGTCCTTAGGCAGAGTGCCCTGAAGTCTCTCTGCATTATTCTTGTGTAGACATTGATGAAACTTGAATCAAGTTTTCCTTGTTTCCCCAAATGTCCACGATTCAATCAGCTTGCATAAAGTTCCCTAAGTGCTATATAAGTTACAGCTGACATTTTACTTTGCCTTAAGTTGCACTCATGAATCAGGCCTCATGTAACTGAAAATGAAGCTTCCTAACACAACCTATATATGAGCTGGTCTTTTTGTCCCCCAATTAATTTATTCTCAATTTTAAATTAGGCACAATAAATAAATTTATGTTTGCTCTCCCATTTTACTCTGTAGGATACTGACATTATTGGAAAGCAAAAAAAAAAAAAAAGATTTGAATTAATGTTTTCATCCCTGATGGTATTGTTTTGCATTCCAAGGGAAAGAAGTACCTTGTTCTGTGCACTAGAGATCTATCTCAGTTGGCCACAGGCCTGATCCAGCATTTTTGCTACTTCCAGTGTTTTATAGTGTATATGCACACACCAGAGGGCTGCTGGGGATAGAGGAGCTTCCTTTCTCATGATCCTGCAACAGCACAGCTCTTCAAATGCCTCTGGAGGTGCCCTAAAACTTACAGAAAATTGAAGAGAAACTGTAGTTCATGCTGTCCAACAGTCTCATTTTCACACTATTGAAGACAGGAAAAAAATGAGAGATATACATGTTACCACATGAAGGACAACCAGGTGATCAGGCCCAGCCAGCACGGGTTCATGAGGAGCAGGTCCTGCTTGACAAACCTGATCTCCTTCTATGACAAAGTGACTCGCTTGGTGGATGAAGGAAGGTGGCTGTGGATGTTATTTACCTGGAGTTTAGCAAGGCCTTTGATACAGTCTCCCACAGCATCCTCCTGGAGAAACTGTCTGCCCATGGCTTAGATGGGAATACTCTCCACTGGGTTAAAAACTAGCTGGAGGGCCGGGCCCAGAGAGTGGTGGTGAATGGAGTTAAATCCAGTTGGCGGCTGGTCACAAGTGGCGTCCCACAGGGGCCGGTTCTCTTCAACATCTTTATCAATGATCTGGACGAGGGGATCGAATGCACCCTCAGCAAATTTGCAGATGACACCAAGTTGGGTGGGTGTGTTGACTTGCTGGAGGGTAGAGAGGCTTTGCAGAGGGATCTGGACAGGCTGATTGGATGAGCTGAGACCAACAGCATGAGGTTCAATAAGGTCAAGTGCCGGGTCCTGAACTTGGGTCACAACAACCCCAGGCAGCACTACAGGCTTGGGGAAGAATGGCTAGAGAGTTGCGTGGCAGAAAAGGACCTGGGGGTGTTGGTCGACTGTCGGCTGAACATGAGCCAGCAGTGTGCCCAGGTGGCCAA
>JAOTQQ010000019.1:54363234-54384029 GCA_026546715.1 Gallinago undulata
CCCAGGGAGGTGGTTGAGGCACCATCCCTGGAGGTATTCAGGAGACGAGTTGACATGGTGCTTGGGGATATGGATTAGTGTTGGGTGGTGTTTTGTGTGGTGTGGATGTGGTAGTGTGGGTTTTTTTTTGTTTGTTTGTTGTTTTTTTTTTTTGTTGGACTAGATGATCTTAAAAGGTCCCTTCCAACCTAGGTGATTCTGTGATTCTGTGATTCTGTGAAAAAGTATGAAGGGTGAAAATTTCCAGAACTGTGAAAGATAAAAAGTCCTTAGAAATATAGAGAAGTTGAATTTGTGTATAACACATGCTTGGTAAGTATCGAAGCCCTAGGCATGAGCCTTTTTTGTCTTGGATGGCATTATAAGTTCAACTCCTTCGTATTTTCCTAGAAAAGAGATACATAAACTTGATGTGGCTATTTACAACATAATGAAAATATTAAAGTAAATATTGATAGTGGGCTGCTGCAAAGCTGCTGTGTTTGCCTCATTATTTCAGAGCTTGAGTAATTAGGCCATGTTGAAAACGTTGGTAAAATGCAACCTGTAGTAAATGGCCAGGCCATGTGGGAAAAGAGCAGATTTTATTAAAATTGCCAAATAAAGAAAAGAGGACAGGAGAAAAAACTCAGGGGTTACATGTTATTAATGTCATTATTGTTTATTCGCATTACATTTAATGTAACATCTACATTTTAGGGATTTTAGAAAACAGCATTCCTGAATCATGGCAGTTGATTAGTCCCAGAGTCTATAGAATATTCAGTTCTGGGACAGGTATTTTCAAGGTATGAATGGGTGGAGGGTCAGGGCTTAAGTCTGCAGTGTTGATCTATAGTGAAAAGGTCATGTTAATATACTTGCAATGGGCTTAAATTGCAGCAAGGTTAATTCTGATGATAGTGCAATTAAATACTGAAATAGACAGTAGAGGTAGTTGAGCAGACTAAGGTATTTCTGTTGCTGGAGAGTCTCAAGAACATGCTAGACACATATTTGTTGGCTTGGATAAATTATAATTCACCCTTGCGACTGGTGCACTGGGACTAGGAAGCAATTCAGGTTTCTACCCATCATGTTTTCTGTCGTACTATGCTACTGGTTTTGCTTCTTTAATATGGCCATTTAAATGAACAAGCAGAGAGAATCCAAAGAATGGAGAAAAGAGATTATCCGCAAGTGTCACTGGTACCACTAGTTTAAAAAGCAATTACCGATCTTTTCTGAATACTTAGGTAGAAGGGCACTTAAATGAAATGCTTGGGGTTTACTTTCTTTGTCTCTAAGAGAAAACACAATGAAGAAAAACATATTAAATTGCAATTGCTTTAAGCTTATTTCAGTTAATACATGAAGGAAGAAATGTTTGTTCAATATTTTCTTTGTCTCCCCTATAGAGAAAAGAATATCAGAATGCAAGAGAGGAAGAGATTTAATTTTTAGTCATTTTGCAGAATGTAGTGACTTACTGAGGTTTACTGACAGGTTGGCATTTAATCTTACTTGGGTGCTTCTCATCCTTTGCACCTCCTGCAAATACTGTGAGTTTTTCCATTGTGGTTAGAGCTCAGTTTAAATAAAGAAGGTCATTTGAAGAGCTAGAGACGAGGAAAATTGTTTCCCTGGCAACATCCATCAGAATAGCTCAGTTTTCATTGTCTTCAGTTTAGCTTTGGTTGCATCAGTTTGAAAGGAGACTCAATTGTATCTGGCTTCAAAATTTAAGTGGTATGAAATGAGAATTTGTTAGTGCAATTGAGTCACTATTGAATGACCAAGCAAATCCCTCTCCCCATGCACTTGGAGTTAGGCTAGATGTACGTGTGTTTCTTTTGTAAGGTACAGACTACTAGAGAATGGATCTATGATTAGAAATGTACTCCCAATTATCAAAATAAGAAAAAAGAACCAAAAGATGCAAGCTATCAATAATGCAGAACCAACTAAAGAGATTTTTTAACACAAGCAAAAGAAGCCATAAAATCACCTTTTCCTCAGTTTTTTGATTTCCAGTATGCTTTTCCTTTCCACACTGAAAATCATCTGTAACTTGGTTGTATACCTTTGTAATAACTGTTGACATGCTATGCTGCTTTCTAGGCTTCAGACTGCCAGCTCTTTTGATACAATATTTGTATTAAATTTTGTATTTGTATTTTAATACAATATTTTTGGTGTGATTTGTGGCTGTCTTGACAATGATACAAGTGTTCCTCCTTTGTGTCAAGAAAAACTGTAAATACTGTCTAAAATGTAGCAATTGTGAAATTTGGAGAACTATGGAATAGAACTAGAAATATCGGTGAGAAGTTGGTGATATATATAGAGTAGAGGACGATTAGAGGACTATTACTATACGGTAGTGATTCTGACAAGAAGACATCAAGGAGTTAGTGATCCATACTCAGTTAATCTGAGTGATTCCAGGTCCATGCTGTGCAGTACTTAGCTGCATATATAGAGTGGCCTCCAGGTCACAAATCCATTGGTCCCAGAATGAATTTAGCCAATTTACTGTAACAGAGGAGTCTGCAAGCAGTTCCCACTGGGTACTGGCCACCTCCACGGCCTTGCCTTTATTTAGCAGTGTAGCAAAGTGTTCTCATGTGAACAATCTTTCTGTTTGACAGTAGAAATGATGAACAGAGTTGCTTCCTTGTGAGAAAAATCCCATAATAGCTCTAACAACCAAAATGGGAGAATGTCTTCTATGGGCAGAGTCTGTACAGCATGGATTAGAGGCCTCTGTGATGTTACACCACCCAGGGTACCCAGCATCTAAAGAAATGTAAGGTTAACTAAGGGTTCTCTCCTTATGGTGTTGGCTGTAATAGATAGCATTTTAAATGATACTTTACAGACTTTCAGTGCCTTTCTTACCGGTATCATAACCGATCAGCATCTCCTGCTGCAAAGCATATGCTGAGTACAAAAGTCATGTTAATCACCCACTAAAAGATTGATGGCAGAAATTATCAATGATCACATAAAAAATGTGAAAACATTCATTGAACTCAACTGTTTTTTTCTATAAGAGATAAAAGCTAAATAAACACAGGTTTGGATAATAATGTAATACTTTCTATTCTGATAATGAAAAAGAAGTAAGTTAAAAGATAACTGACATTTTGAAGTTTGTCTGCATCAAAGAATTCACACCCAATTTTAAAGAAATTGAAAAAGTGTGACTCTTTCTAAAGATGATTTTTCAACATATGGCTGAATGTTAAAAGAAGGCCAAAATGGCAGGAAGTAGATTAATATTATGCTTATACCTAGAAACAGTTGTAATGAGAATGATTTGGTTGATGTTACTCACAGAATAGTGTTGAGAAATGTAGATGTGTTAACTAAAGGATCACAACACTCAAACTTGTTGCAAACCAGTAGTGACAGCTGTACTAAGTTGGACCAAAACCTTGTGAAGATAGGTCTATTCTTCCTAAAAAGAATATATACAGAATAAAACTTCTCTTGTGGTATGCTGATACAGCCTAGCCACTTGATTTCAGATTATTTTTTCAGCCAGTGTTTCCATTTATTTTATTATATTAAATAAACACAAAATTATTCTCTGTAAGTCTGTTCTTGAAAACATCAATACTTCTGTGCTCTATGTGTGGCAATGTGCAAGTGTGCTCTTCAATACAGTTTTGTATTGCATTTCAATGAGAACACACAAAAAAATCTTTGTTCTGTGTGAAAATTTCAGTGAGTGTCCTGCCTTTCATGAATTGTGGAAGTGGTGAATAATCATTCAACTACTTTCAGCATTAAAAATCCACTTTTAACATGACACTATATCCTTTCACATAAGCTTGAAAATTTGCATAATATCTGCAAGAAATGTGTAAATAAATAGTAACAGTAACTGGAAGAAAATAATAAAAAACACTACTGAATTCTGCAGATGTGTAAAAATGAGGGATGAGAAATGAGAGGATAGACATGAAGTACAGGTGTGGTTTTACTTAGTTTGCCATCATTCAAATGCATTTCACTCTTGGAAACTGCATAAGACTTCAAGCAAATGGCATGGTGGTTGCTCAGGTTTCTTGAAAAACACCATCCCTTGCAATTTGTCAAGAACTTTCCAAAAGAAAAACAGCAGCAAAACCAGCCCTCCACTTAAATAACTCCCTAATAAAGTAGGCATGTACACTTTTTATTTTTTGGTTAAGATTCTTATCGTATAAGATTAGACTATTTGCACTTAAATGAAAAAAACCCCGTGTTTTCCATAGGTAATATGTAGGGGTGAGATCACGGCAATTACACCAAAAATTTCTAATGTCATGCTATTGTCCTCTAGTTCTGTAATATTATAATATTACACAGTGTGGCTGGAATTGCTTTCTTTATTATTAAGGAAATTATTCTTTTATGTCACCAGAGTCCATAAATTACAATATTGCCTAAGAGGCAAATGACAAATTTAACTGCAAGTTTTAAAAAGAAGTGAATTTTATAAAGAATGTCTCCAAACAGATATCAGCTGAGGGCTTTTCATGTGGTGAGAGCTTTTGCCAGATAATTGAGAGAGCTGTGTGAATTACTGTTTGTTATGCTCTCTCCTGAAATGTGGTTTCATCTGTTTCTTAAAATCTGGCACTGGAATGAATTATATTTTGTGGAGATTTTCACTTTGTCTTCTAGGATAGGGCAACTTATACTTAAGATGGTAATGTCTTACACCGGAAGTTTCTTATTTTATGCAAACCCGATTAACCAGTCTGATGGTTTCACCCAAAAGTCATGTCAGTCTAGTGCAAATAGGTTGAGACTTCACAATATCAATTAAAAGAAAGAGGTCTGAGTTCATTGCCAAAAAGGTTTAATATCATAATCACCAGTGCAACATTTAGGTAAACTTGCTTTGAATTATCTAATAAACATTTTGATTTTCCACTTCTCCCCTTCTCATCAATGTCTTTTTTTTTTCTTTCAATGAGAACCTGAAAGTTTTGCCTATGTGATACAAAATTGGTCTTTATACATAATTAATGAGCTTGTGCCCTGGAAAAAATACTGCACTGCATCTCGAAAGAACTATCAGTGCATTCTCAGCAGTGCATTGTGCACCAGCATAAGAATTTTTTCCTTTCCAAATGCCTTTAAGGGATAGTTGTTTTCCCTTTTAGAAGTACATTTTCTTTGTTAGTATATCAGTTAGGCCTACACTTCAGATGGCCATAGATCAGATTCTTGGTAAGTTCCATGTCAAAATAATTAGAAAAACAACATAATTGCAGTATATACTAGAGTTTCTTCATGTCAAAATTATTTTTAAATGCACATATTCGAAGCATATACTATAAAGCCTCATGCCAGGTTTTTTGCACGTAGTAGACAGATACTTTAGCCTTTTGGAGCCCATCTACAACCTGATTTTGGTCTGTGAACTATATGAATTGAGGCAACATATAAAAGTGTCTTTTTCATTAAATCGGTCAGCTTTTCAAACAGATTACCTCCTCATCCTTTCCCATAGTGAGAATTCTAGCTGTTTAGATTCACTTGTCAAGAAGTTTGGTTTTCTTCTTTAGCATATTTGTCATTAATTGCCACTGACTTTCTTTTAATGGTTGCATCACTTCTATTAGCAAAATAATATGGTCAAATCATCCCAAGTCTGAAAGTTCTTTGAACTCACTACCAGGAGTATTTAATGCCTTATGCTACTAATGTATGTTTGGTGCATATGCGGTATTTTTGAGCTGCCTACATTGTTACTCATTTCTTGAACAGTGCCAGTTGTTATTAATTCTAAATATATTGTTACAGTAGTGACTTGAAGTCAGTGAGAACAATGAATAACAAAGTACTTCTAAATATTTTTTTGCCCACAAAAATAACTCTTAAAATTCACAGTGCTTATAGGATTCAGAAATCAGAGAATCACAGAATTGCAGGGTTTTGAAGGGACCTTCAAAGGTCACCTAGACCAACCCTCCTGCCAAAGCAGGTTTACCCAGAGCGGGCTGGACAGGGACACATTCAGGTGGGTTTTGACTATCTCCAGAGAAGGAGACTTCTGTCATGAGTTCCAGCTCCTTGGTGAAATATGTGAATCAAGAACTGTATCAAACTAGCATTTCTATTCAAAACCATTGTGTATTCTTCCTTATTTTTCTGGTGTGTTGTTTGACGAGTTCTACTCACAGAATATGAAATGGCTAGTTTTAAATGTACATATCAATAGACTGAGGAGAAAGATGCAATGATGTCTCCTTTAAAGTTGTGTAATTCTTCTTATTTTAAACAAAATTGAGTTGTATCAATGTGACATTATTGCAACATTTTATGGGGCAGCTACTATATTATAATAAATTTGATCTTCAAAATTGTATCTCTTATTTACAAGTGGACAAGAAGAGTGCTTTTGCATTTCTTCTTTTGCTGCCAGTTTGTTTCATTATATTTTCATGTGCTTTAATGGATGTGTTTTAACCTAATAGACTATTCAACTTTTCTCAACTTCTCTCATTACATTTAGGTAGCTAATAGGCTTTAAATTTTATTTGCATAATGAATTTGCAGGAGATGAATGAAAAATCTGAATCCAAATGATAATTTTCTAATCTAAACATTTCTTTGTAGTCCTTTATTTCTGGTATGAATGCATTTAGGAAAACTGGTGAAAATCAGTACACATTTTGCTTCAACTAATTCACATAACTTCAGCTAAAAAGTTTTAAAATAAACTTTTAGAATAAGTTTGCAGGTGAGTTTGGACTGATAACTCACCTGATTCCACGTATTTTGGTGACACCGCCTAAGCAATGAATGGCAGAATTCTTTTATCGTACCATGAAGTTCATGAAAATCCATTTTCTTTAGTGGAAAAATTACCTACCTTTTCCCAAGGAACCTCCCTCACTTTACTACTGAGACACAGTAAGAGATTCTATTTTCCAGTTACATGGTTTTAACTTCTGATATTTTTCAGGACCAGATTCTTCTTATCAAGAAAATATTTGTAGTTATGGTGCAGTACTTTTCCTATTCATTACTTAATCTTTCTTTTTTATTTTTTTCTATATATTTTTCAGAAAAAATAACTTATCAATGTTTTTGTTATGCTATAGCAAAGTTGTTTTGTATAAAGTCTGATTATAATTGTGCATTGTGTTTCGAAGTAATTTTCACATTCTCAAAATATATTAAAATTTTTGATTATTGTGAAACTGCCAAGGCACTAAATACAGTCTAGGATGAAGGTTGAAAATATATTCCTACTTGCCAGCTGCAAGCAAACAAATCTAAAGATGTAAAACATTCCCAGCAGCCTTTCCAGTAGGAGTTTTCATGTGGTTGAATGCTTCATTGAAAGTTGTTAAGAGAATAGTGTAGGATACTTTACATTTTCAATTTATTTCAATGCCAAGAAAATGAGTCTTTTCTTCACTTATTTCTTAACAGTTTGACAGCTACTATAAAAAGAGGATCTAGCATCTGCCCTAAGGCATATAATTTTTCCTCAAAAGACATACGCCATACCTTAATTCTTTTTGCTGCTGTTTATTTTTCCTTTTGTCTCTCTCAGATATGATAAATTGTGACTTTCAATACTTTTTATTTAAGGGACATCTTCCACAAGGTTCACAGCATGTAGTTAAACAAAGGAAAGTTTTAATTCTATCTACTAAGAGATAAAAGCAGTAATTCCTTTCTTTGTGACTATCTTTACTAGATGGTTTCTGTAGGACTCTAAAGTTTTTAAGACTTCCCAAGCTTAATTACCTATTACATGCATATAATCAGAAATGTATCTTCAGTGATTAAATTTATTAATTGAAAACTTATTGCATGCAAATACACAGTACAAGCATATGAATTATCTGAAACAGGGGATGTCAATATTTGGCTATTTTAACTTATTAGGTAGATACAATTTCAGGGTGAAAGAGACTGTAATGCAACCTAATGTCATCTTTTCCTTATGATGAGCCTTAGAGTTTTAACTAGGTGTCCTTCTGAGCTCAGAAGCATGTATTTACTTGAAACAGAGCCTTGTGATATCCATTAGGAACCAGGGAGAATTCATCATCTAGGAAAATAAAATGAACCAAGTGTGGGACATTTGATTTTCTACTGAATGGGCTGAGTGCTTACTTCATATTGTTGAAAGTGTTGCGTCTGTTTTCTTATAAAGCAAGTAAGCATATGAGATTGATCTCATAGAGCAATCTTTTCACGTTATATAAAAATCGTTTTTCATTCAGCTTTACTTACTATTTGCTAATCTTCAGTAAGTATCCTGGACAATGTTCTTGTCCCGGTAATGCTACAAATATAATTTATGTGCATTTGGCCTGAAGAACTTTTGCTCCAAAAGCAAAAGTAAAGTAATATGTTAGAGCAGAGCAGTGAAAACATGCTGGCTCTAACACTTGTTTCGTTATAATGTGTCATTTGTTTTACAGAAGTATGCATTTTTTTTCGTTCTTCCACCCAGGGGACAGGCAGTACAATTCTTTCATACAGGCTGATCCCTGTTTCCCAGGGGAACACATAAAAAAATTCAAAATCAAATATGTAACAGAAGTATTGAAGTTATTTAAAAAATATTTCAGGACCATATAACTTTATTTTTTCCCCAAGTCCCTAAACAATAAAGTAGAAAGAAAGAAAGGAGATTCATTTAGTCTGGTAATAGAAATGAACCAGAACTGCCAGAAAGTTTTCTCTCAGAAAGCAAACAGTTGAAAGCCTGCTTTAAATCTGGTGCATTGATGAAGACAGAGAGAAACATCTTGTGTTAGGAGACAACACACCAAAGTGTCTATTTTTTAAAGTGCTTCCCATCTTTCTAAATATATTTTTTCTCCTCTGGAGAAAATAAACATAAATCTAGTTGAACACTCTTTTTAGATCACAAGCAATGTATTAGAATTTTAGGATTTAACTTGTCTGACGATGTACTGGCATTGGCTTTCTTTTAGTGTTTTTCATATTTAGCAGCCATGAAATCAGTGACTTTATTTATGTGGAGGGCAAATATGATTTATATTCAAATATTATCAAGGCTGGAAGCCCCAAATTTTTCAGTTCATAGAATATAGCACAAATTCAAAACCTATTTGTTTTAATACAAAAGGAACTGTTTTCAATTGCATTCCTGCGTGTAACTTTATGTAACTTTCTTTTTACAAGCAGAAAAATTATGTCTGCATGGATATGTGAATTACAATTATATTTTCTGCTTTTACCTTATGCTTGATTTTGCTCTCTAATGAATCCTCTTTTAAGTATATTATTGAATTCTATTGTTGAATTCTTATTCTTGAATGGTATTGTTCTTGTTAAACTATTGAGATGCTAGTATATGATAGTGCTCCACAACAGAGTATTCCATTACACATCAGTTGTTCAGCAACCAGTTATTTCCTTTTTGAACAGCAGCTTCCAACTGTCAGTATATTTTTTTGGTTTTGAAATGCTTCTTTGAGTAATTTTTCAACTTTGCTAGTATTAGGAGTTTTTATATCAAGGGTTCACCTCTGTAACTAAATCGCTTTATTTCTTAAAAAGAAAGAAATGTTACAAAATAATGCAGCCTTGACCATATCAACACAACACAGTCATTAATGATAAAAGGTTGCATAGTTTTAAGTGATTATCTGGAAGTTCAACATCATGCCATTGCTTTTAACTATTCAAGCACTACTTACCATTACATAACATTATGTCCTATACTTTAATGACTATGATGTTTACTTGGAAAGTGTATAATGTTGTTAAAACTCTCTCAGATAGAGGGGAAGATGCTATTACATTGCGAGTGTGCCAAATCTGTGGTGAGTCGTCTAGCCTTTGAGGATCACTGGTACTTCCATAAAGGTTCATCTTTAAACTCAGTATCCTACTGAAAACGTATAATGGTTTTAACTGAAACTTGGAAATAACTTTAGAATAAACATTTGGGAAACACTTATTACCTTACTTCTTCCTTTCTAAGTTCCGTTACTTGCAGATAATAAAAGCTTCTGCATGAAGTACCATATTGCAATCTCTATTCCTAGCCCATATTAAGCTTCTGCTTAACTGTGAAGACTGTCCAGTGAAAGACATAGGTTACCAGCAGGTGGCACATCAACTGCAATATTCTGTGTTTTATTGAAGTTCCTGCTGCCATACCCCTATATAGCATGTATTTCTTTGGTCTGCTTTCGAAAAGAGTCAGCAAAGTCAATGTGGTAAGCTAAAAGGCAGAATAGAGAGACTTTATTATTAGTGAGTGATCACCTTTGAACAATCCTGAATCTAAGTCTGAACTTTGCTTGATGTTTCTTCTCTTGACGTACATAGGACTTTAAGTCACGCATTTGAGTTTGCATTGAGTTAACGTTTCAGCAAGATTCTTCCTTTGAGCTTTCTGGAAGGACTTGAATGAGCTGCTTCCTCATCCTTGCAATCTTGCCTAAGACTGCTATAAATTCTAGCTCTTGAGCAATTAGTTAGTTAGTAATCTGTAGCCTGATAAAATGTCCCTTGTGACTCCGTGGTGTATCTTATTGTTTCAGAGCATCCAAGGTGACACAGCTGGGGCTGGCAAAATAAGCAGGGTCCAAGGGTCACTGTCGGCAAGGACATGGTGAGGTAGAGCTGGCCTTGACATTTGGAATCTTGGAAATTTGTGCTTACTGCTACTGGGTTTGCAGTGAATCAGTAGCAGATGTTAACCGTACTTTTCTTTACAGTGAAAAAGTAAAGGTCAGCAGCCCAGGACAACTCTATTTCAGCACTGACTGCATTCTTTTCTTGTCCCTGTTCTCACAATAGTAGCTACAAATTCCCAGTGGTTTGTCCCTTAAATGGTATGAATGAGTTATATTTACTTTGCTAAGAAATTCTGAAGCTATCTTGCAGGTTAAGTTCAGTTCATTTTCCTGTAGCCGGTATATATATGTTTCTGTCACACTGGCAATAAATGTATGCATTTAAAGTATTGCGAGGAAGTTTTGTGTGCAGATCAGCAAATATAATAGGATAGTTCTTGACATGTGTCTAGCAGGAAATCCAGGAACATTAATGTTTTTAAGACCATACTGATGACAGTTACAGAAGGGTCTGAGAAGTGAGTCCTGTTAAATAGGATGCAAATTGGCAGGTCTGGAGAAGGAGGGAGATTCTCTCACTAATAGCTGGGTCTGCTGTTTGGCAATGTGGCTGTGGTTTGAATTACACCAGTTCAACTAGTAATTCAGCCTATTACAGCAGAGATTGCTTTGCATAGCCCAACTGAAGGACAGTTGTCAAAGTATATACATACTAAGCCTTTTATTCCTTGATTTGATGCCATCAGAAAGAAAGTTTCATGCAAGGACTTTGAATTCCTAGAGACTTTTTTTCCATTACTTTCTAAGTACTTAGGATTGCTATTCAAGACATTAACAATTGAAATAAATCATTGCCTTGATCTCTTCAGAAATAAGACATTTGTGGATAGAAATAGACTGGTCTTTTTCACTTCCCCACCCTGTCCAGCAGATGCATCTTAGAAAAGCTGAGCAAACCAGACACAGCTCAGCATAAGCTCTTATTAGTTATCATCCCATGAATATATACTTTCAGAAGCTTTAAATTAAATTATTTATTTAAGTAGACTAAAAATTTAATAGATGTTTGCCAAAAGAATTATTCTGTATCTTTTTGTAAAAACTCATCTTCTGTGGTTCTAATATAGTCATTGAAGATGACTGAAAGGGAGAAACAAAAAGATAAGCCAGTAGGATTATCTCAAGTACTCATGAAAAAATGTAGACTGCTAGGAGTAAAAATAGTAATGAGGAAATCTGGACTCCAAACAGAAACAGTTCCTGAAGCTTCCCAGAGACGTGTGTCTCCTACTTCACCTGTTTTTCTGTCTCCTGAGAGAGAGTAAGAATATCTTACTTTTAACCATTATTCATAGATTTCGGTTGTAATAGAATTCTAGTAACTTCCAGCATGGGTTTTACTTTTTTTTTTTTTTTTTTTTAATAGAAAATGAATATAATTTGTTATTTTGTTCTAAATAACACAGAAATGTGACTTTCAGCGTAGGAAGACAGAGATCAACATAATTGAAGACAGTTTGTCAGTCAGCTTGTTAGTCTCAACTTCAATTTGTATTTTATTACTCAAAAGTGCACAAACCAGGTATGTAACCTAGCTTCAGGTGGGAGGAAGAAAACAGTGTAATTTTTAAGCTTTTTTCTTTACTGTGGTTGGAATTTAAAATATAACTTTCAGGCTGGAAAGCTCTGAAAGTTTAATATTTAGAAGGTTTTCAGGGGCAATTTCATGGACAGTGGTGAAATAACCTCATCTTTAGAAAATTTTGAAGGGCTCTGTCCTTTCTATTCTATAGGCATGGAACGCCTTTGAGAGTAAATAGAATTTTTTTTACCCTTCTGAGGTATAATGAGACTAAAATATATTTAGTCAGAAGCAGGTCCCCTACATTGGGAAAGTCATTTTAGGCTCTTCTCCCATCAAGTTATTGCTTCTACAGAAAAGCTATATGTGAAGGCAAAGTTAACATTACCTGATTTTTTTCTGTTTAATATAAACATCACTGTCACCTTCTCAAATTGAGTTGGGCAGTCAAACTTGAATAATACAAACAAAAGCTGTTACATTGCCTTGTAGCAGAGGCATAGATTGTCACATCTGATATGATGTTGATGTCGCTTGGTTCTAAAGATGCTATATACAAGTAGAAGATAGTCTGCTTTGATGGGGTAAAGCAGATTATAGACAGTGGGATAGAGAGGAGGCAGTCACTGACATTAGGTTTAGTTGTGTTTAATGGTCCAAAAATTAAGATAAAGAGTTGAAGCTTCGTGATGTCTTTTGATATAGTGTATCTAGTAGGATTTGAACAATAGCATGGTATTTTTTTTTGTTTGAAAGCCATCTAGAATTAATGCCAACACTGTCAAGTCTCATTAAGGCAAAAGGTGCAAAGTTGGATCCTGTTGCAGAAGGTGTTCCAAAAACAGGGTATGTGAAAGTTTTCTGTAGTCAGAGTAAATCGGAAAAAGGAGAGATTCTGCATATTCTACTTCCCAGACTAGGTGCAGATGTGCTGGGCAGGAAAGGAGAAGACTACACACTCACATGCCACTAACTCTCATCCATATTTTTTTATTACAAGAAGTGTTATTAACATTAGTGTAGCATGATCCCACTGGCATCAAAAAAAGTGATTACCATCAAGGATCAAGCCTTAGCTGGATCAGAGTCTTTATTAGTTCTGCTATATCATTGAGGACATCACACTGAGCACAGCCTCTGGTTCTGAAGTCTGTATAGTGAAGTCCAGCCTTATTAAACTGTGAGAAACTTTTCTCTTGAACAAAATAATTTCCTGACCATATTCTTTCTACAGAAAAGTAATGAACTGTTATTTGTATTTCAACTTGATAAGGTATAACTGACCTTTTTTCCATTTTCCTCTTGGTGTTACATTAAAAAGCAGAAGGGAAAGCAATGATTTTCATTGACTATTTGGCTATATTAGGAAGGGATGAATTAAATAGATTAATAAAGATAGCCTATTTAATAAAAAGACAGAGCTCCTGCAGCTACTAAAATACCTTTCAGTATTCCCTTTACAGAGCTTGGGATTCTACTAGGACTAGCAATTGGGGGACATGTTTTATGTTTTGAGAATTCCTCTTTCAGCCCTTGTTCTGTGCTCATGTGCTAACAGTATTTCTTCCATGATGACAGTCTTGATTTCAGTTTGGGATGCTAAAATAGCAAAATATTTACATGCACATATAGTTAATAAAGAGAAGTACTTCACTAGAACCACAATCGAAAATACTGGGAATGAAATTTTGTAGGTTTCCATGAATATCAGATAATGTATTTATCATGAATCAGCCACAAAGTTAGTCCTAAGGGTCCAATAACAGGCTTTAACAGAAGATAGTGGTGCAGGTGATCATTTATCAGGCACTCTCTTTTTTGTACTCAATAACATTTCAGTCTTTCTAGTTCCCTTGCTCCTGCTGTATTAGTAGCTGTCTCTTTAGTGAGAAAGGGGAGGTAATCTAGGTGCAGAGAATGATAGAATTGCAGTCTTACATTAATTACTTAATAGCACCTGGACCAAGTGCTAAAAAAAGAAAGCGCTGGATGAAAAATTATCATGTCAGAAGGACTTAGGAAAGGAAGGCCCTTAAAGAGAAAGAAGACAAAGCAGCCTTTTTCAGTTTTATCATTTGTTTTGCAGAGTATTATGTTGTAAGAATGCACAGAGCGTATCAAAATCCAACTTTTCCACATTTGGCATTTGCAAGTCTTGCTTGGATACCTATGACTTTTGTAAAAGATGGGAAACTGCTGGCCTAGTGGAAAATCAGTAGTTGTGAATGAGGGCTTGCCAGGTTGGGGTGTGAAAAGACAGGTACAGTTGCACAGTTACCATAGTCCCGTGTTTTATTTTCCTTAAGACAAGAATCTATGTTAAAATTGATAGAATAATTTGAGGACCTGTTCTTTATGATTTTTTTCCAGCTTTTGAAGAAACTGCTGCTAAACTCTTATCTGCTGCAGGCATAAATAAACTGTAATATTTGCTATGAAAGAGTCTGACTGACAGTGGGATAGTTTAAAACCTAGCAAATAAGGTAAGAAATCTTCTAATGAATATGTATTGAACCACTCTAAGGTATCATATAGCAGGACAAAGATGAACTGTAACATATGCATTATTGAGCAGCTCATGTCAGCTTTAAATAGCATATCATCCTTTTGTCACTTTTCACTCCATTATGTGATAATTTGGCTAGTAATATATAGTAGACCTGTTGTTGCAGTTACAGTGGAGGCATTTATAACATGTTTTCTTATTACTGTATGAAGATTTCATAAATAAATTTGGCTGTTTCTGCTAGGATGAATGCTGAACATATTGCTGCTCTTTTTAAATTCTTGTTCCATATGTAAGAATAATAAAATCATTAGAAGAAATTATTTTGTTCAGAAACTCATTAACTTTTCTCATATTTGTCATCTCTCCCAAAATTCATTGTTTCTGTAACTTGTAATTACATTTCACTAATACTTGCTTACTAAATATTTTAATCTATATTTGAACTTTCTAAACAGTCAATGGCAGCTGGCTTCATAGAAAGATACTCTGAGAAGTCTTCATTTTGGGATTAGTTGAAATAAAGAGAGCACTTAAGTGCTCTTAGGTGCACTAAGCACCTAAATGATTAGAATTGAACTCACATGAGATCTATGTATATTTTATCCCTCTAAATAGACAGAAATCTGCGTATTCCATATGGTGAAATATGGTAGCATGGTGAAAAGTACATACAAGTTCACAGTTTGAGCACAAAGATTAGTTTTAGTTTTTTAAAATATTTTAAATCACATGAATAAAGTTTTCTACATTTTCTATCAGAGCTATTTTGACTTCAAGTCCATTAATCAATAGTGTGACCTGTGGGAAAAGGAGCACTTCTTGTGATAAACAAATTAATAGTGGGAAAATATAGACTCTTCAGGGAGGCAATCTAGGAATAATCTTTTAATTTATGAGAATCTGTGTATTTACAGATGTGTAAATAAATAATGAATAGAGGAGAGTTTACATGAAAAGCTCTATATATCATATGTCCCTGCATTATTAATGTGATATATCAGCAAGAGGGACAAACCACACTTCCCTTGTTGATTCCCCCCACTGTAATACAGATCAGCAGCAGTCTGGTATTCACAATACATTAGTGTCTACCCTGGGAAAGGAGTGGATGGCAGTAGCTATGGCCTGACTCTGCAAAAAAGCAATAACACAGTGGGATTCATATTTTATTATATTAAAGTTTATAAAAAAAGAAACCAGAGAAAAGTTAAATTATTGTGTATTTTTTAATGTGTTGGCTGTCTCTCTCATTGTTGTTGACTGTATTTAAATTTAATTCATTTTCTCATGTTCCTCTTCATACTTAGATTTAACTTGACAATTGTGCCAGTTTTCTAAGCCTATGGATGCACTACCAACAATGAAAATGACATAATGTTATGACATGAGACTGTAGTAAAGATCAATTCCTGAACTGTCTATCTGTACTCGTTTTGGCTGGAAGAGAGTTACATTTCTTCATAGCAGCTTGCAAGATGCTGTGTTTTAGATTTGTGATGAAAATGGTATTGATAACAGTTGGATGTTTTATTTCTAGCTGAGCAGTGCTTTCACAGCATCATAGCCTTCTCTGCTTCTCCCACTGCTCTGCCAGTGAGCAAGCTGATGGGTGCACGAAAAGTTGGTAGGAGAGACAACTGAGACAGCTGACTGCAACTGACCAAAGTGATATCCCGTGCCATACAACACCATGCTTAGCAATAAAAGGTGTGGGAAGAAGAAGACAGAAAGGTAATTCAGAGTCATGCCTTTCTCAATCCATGCATTTTTTCCCTTTTACGCTTCTGAGTCTCTCCCCCATCCCACTGGGGGAATCGAGTAAAAGGTTACATGGTGCTTATCTACCCATCAGGTTTAAATCACAACACTACCACATCCAACACTTTGATACTTGTTTTATTTTTATAGTTGGTTTTTTTTTGTCCACATGCATTTAAGAGTCCAATACCTGACCCTGGATGCTGGCCTGTGGGGACAGACTTATCCCATTTGAGATTAGGGTCCAGCTGCATATGACCACAGGCAGCACTGGAATTGAATTTTGACCTCGGGGATTATCGGTGTGACTGGAAAGGTGAAAAGTGGATAGAAAAAACCTAAATCCTTTACTGTGTGCAGACAAGTGCTTATGAGAAACTTTCTGTATGGAAAACACACTAGGGAGGCTTCTGTGTATGGTTTATGGGAACAAGGCAGGATTATGGAAGCAATTAGCACTGTGGATGAAAACAAGAAACAACCCAAACCAAACGAAATATTTAAATATCTTAGATGATTACAATCGTTGCTGATTGGCTAGGTTATACATTTAGAAAAGTGATTGTTTGCTTTCTTAGTTCCTTAGTGGTCAAGTACCATGCCTCATAGCATGTGAGAGTTTAAAACTATCCATCTAGGCAATGTTTAAGGCAGCTAATGAAACTGCCTGAGTCCAACACTTTAGTAGCTTCCACTTACTAAGAAGCTCAGAAAGCAAGAGGCAGCCTTTTTTCTCTATACAACTTCCCCCTGCCAAAAACGTACAGAGGAGATGAGTTTCCAGGTTTACAACAAAGGATGTACATGATTATTGGCATGGACTAATGGTACAGGAGGAGGTTAAGTAGAATGTAGATGTAAACAGTGTCAGAAAGGTAAGAAAAGCAGAATCCTTAAGTCATAAAGGATCTCAAAACATCAAAATTTGTATGTCTTGGCCTGACTTTCGGTCTAAGCGATAGAAGAACAATGTGGTCATTTGTCCTATCATTGCCTTTTCATTGTCAAAAGTCTGAAGACAAAACACCAGTTTGTCATGAGCTGTCTACTAGCCAGGTTAGTTCTAGATATAACAAAGAAAGTAGGGACAATGGATCCTTGTTGTTACTAGCAGAACATAAGAAGAATTCACTAGTTTAAATGATACATCTGCTATTTATCTACCAACACAACTCTCTGTTGGAAAAATATTTTGTCTTTTTGTTGTTCTTATAGGGAATGCTTGTGAGTGTTTGTGTAACATCTGTTTCACTGACATATTCCCTGTTTTCTGAGTTTTACTTAACTGGAAAGCCTGAAGAAAAATTCAGTGTACCAAACAATATAAGTTTTTTGTAGCTTGCTTGGTGTCAAAATATATAAGCAGAAAAATCCAATATTTTGAACCTTAAAAAAAAAAAAGAAAAAAGATTCATAAGCTTTGAAAATATTGAGTTATAAGAAAGTATGAAAGTATGAAAACCCAAATCACAAATAAATGAAGTAAGTAAATTAAGATAATGGATAATATTTTTTTTGTAATATGAACATAAATTCTATTTATAGTTGAAATGTAATGTTGTGTTAAAGATATCTGTATAAAAAGTATAGCCAAATACACTACTTTGTCATACCTGATGGGATATCTGTGTACGTTCAGAATTGTGGATGACTATGCAAGAGTTTATCTTGAAAATACTTAAATCATGAAGTGCCTTTAATTCTTCCCTTCCATTAACAAAGACAATAGGACTATAGTCTAAAGACTATAGCAGACTGACTTCAGTATAATAGCTGCACTTTGACTACAGAGCTGATATGGTAAGAAATTCCATGTGAATCTGAAGAAGACATTGTCCCTACCTGCATGCCAAGGAAAGAGTTCAAAGAATGGAATTTCCCAGGAAAATGGGCTGCAGGTGACAGAAGAAGAGGATGTAAACTAAGCTTACTGAGCCATACGAGACACGTGGGCCAGCAATATGAGGTGTGGGAGCAGCAAAAGGAATCATGTTGTAGGACCAATATCCTAAGAGAGTAAAATGAAAGAAGACTGAGCACGCTATGAAACACACATGAAAAGGAACACAGAGAATACACGTGAGATGGAACTTGGACAACTGTGTGTGAGTAAAGAATAATTTAGAAGTGAAGAAATTGAATGTCAGAAATAAGTAGATGAAGTATTCTTTTTCTGTCTCTCTGTGTGTGTGGTTTTTTAAAAAGGAGCAAATCCAACTAAGATGGGGGGGAAGAGAAAGAAGAAAAGAGAAGGGAAAAATAGCTAGCTAATTAAATATATGACTGACAAAGCAAAAAGTCATGATGGTCAGATTTGAAGTTGTAATTTGGAAATAATTTAGTTTTCTGTTATACTTCTGCATTCATGAGACTTCTATTCAGCCAAAGAAATAATATGAGATGTCTCTATGACTTTAATGTCTTTTACAGCACTGTCTCATGTATTCATGCCTTCCTTCTTGATTATCTAAATAATATTCTGTAGCCTGCATTACAAACACACTTCAATTTTCTGAGAAATCAGATGGATCTGTGATGAGAGTAGGAAACAACATTAAGCAAGGTAATTGCCATAGACACAAATATAAACTTGCTTCTTACATACTGTGTTTCATTTTGATTTGGCAAGACATTTTACCATGCCTAACTTTAGGCAAATTATTCAGTCCTAGCAAATCAGCAGCACACATCACCTGCCCCAACTAAATGAATGACTCATAACATTTTCTGATTTGTGGTCTAATTTCTGTAGGTATGTGAATGAGTATGAACTCATGTTTATTTTCATCCTAAAGACCTCTTTCATTATGAACGGACAAGGGTAATTTTGGGGATCTGAGAAGTTATTCTGGATCCTGTTTTTTCCTCACATTCTCTTCTTTTGTTTGTTTGTTTTTTTTTTGTGTTTTGTTTTGCTTGGTGTTTTTTTGTTTTCATTTTTTTTTTTAAGCAACGTCCTTTTATCTCAGAAAGCTGAATGGTTTTAATTCACAAGAAACTGTAGGTATTTCATCTCTCAAGATCTGCTTTCCAATCACACCATCACCTCAGAATCTGTCAAAACCACTAAAGAGGGGAAAAAACAAACAGCTCCACAATCAAAGAGCATCCTTCCCACTGTGACCCATCAGAGTTTTTGAGTGATTGAACTTTATAAACACTGTTCTACTCATGCTGTCAAATAAAATGTAACAAATGAAGGCATTCAATTTGTTTTTTCCTCTAATTAAACTAAATAGTGATACTTCTTTACACTGCAGGTCCCTTGTTGTTCCTTTTCTTGATAAAAAATAGACTAGTTACTCATTTTGATTTCCACAGTGGTCTTGTCCTTTGTTTCCTGTGCAAGAACATTTTTTGTTTATTATTGTTGATCAGTGTACAAAAGCTGCCTGTCTAGTGCCTGTAGAAAATTGTGAGGGGGTTTATTTTTGCTTTGCTTTTGTGTAATTGGAAGTGTCAGTCTATAAGAAAAGGTCAGATGGTTTTAAAGTTGAAAAGGAAGGAGGAAAATACAGAGAAAGGTAAAGTATGCTCATTCCTAGTGCCCAGTACTATGACGGTAATTACCTGAGTCCACAGGAGACCAAGATGATAAAAGTAAATGACTGCTAGAAACTTCAGGTTTCCTGGATTGAGGATGAAAAATGGCCTTAAGGAAATATGTGAAATTCTTTAAAGGCTGTCACAGCTCTGAATATGAAATACTTCCTGCTGCACGTGTTTCTTTCAGAAGCACTGTTAAAGTTGTCAAGAGACAACAAAAAAGGATTAGTGTGTGAAGCAACTGTAAAAAATTCAGAAATTATTTAGCTTACAGTGTTTTCAAGATAGTTCTCAGATGAGATTTTGAATGTGTTGTACTACTACAATATGAAGTTAGTTTAGTGCAGAACCAATGCTGACCTGTATTTCACTAATCTTCCACTAACCTGCCGAAGTACTGCTTAAGCAGTACTTACAGACAATGAAAAATTTCCCCCATGCATCTGTAATTCTTACTCTCATATACTACGGTAGTGCTTTCCTATATATATAGCAGCTGGCATAGTGGATAAAACCCCATGTTTTGGCATACATATGCACTTCTGTGTTAATCATTCACCCACCTGAATTACTCAGACTGTAAAGCTGGTAGTTTAAGGTCAGCCATCTACTAAGGTGCCTGACTTTTAAACTGAACTTCACCTTCTGAAGGAGCACTAGGAATCTGTGCTCGGGCCACAACATGCAAAAACATACACAGGAAAATTCACACAGTTAAGGAAAAAAAATACAGTTATGTTCAAACATCTTTTATTGAAGGAAAAGGAAAGGAAAAGGAAAAGGAAAAGGAAAAGGAAAAGGAAAAGGAAAAGGAAAAGGAAAAGGAAAAGGAAAAGGA
>JAOTQQ010000019.1:54384129-54407021 GCA_026546715.1 Gallinago undulata
AAGGAAAAGGAAAAGGAAAAGGAAAAGGAAAAGGAAAAGGAAAAGGAAAAGGAAAAGGAAAAGGAAAAGGAAAAGGACCTAGATTACTTTTAGCTTGTGGAAAACTGTGTAGCATACGCCTACGGTTGTTCTTAATGGTACTTTTACAGCAATCCCTCTTTTTGGAGAAGCCTAAGCTGTGAAAGTCCTTGGCTGCCCTGTTCACCTAGCTAGAAAAGTAACAGTTTTGATGCTTGCATTTTCATTTCACTTGGGATGTAGTATGAGCATAATAGCATGACATGCCAAATTTTCAAGTTCAGTATTTATTTTGACATTAGATCATGTATATCAAGCATATAAGAAACATCCTAGAAAAGCAGAAAGTAGTTCTTTGGCTCATGATTTCTTGCTTTGTATTACAGTTCTGCAGTCTTTACTAAACACAGGATTAATTACTAAGTAAATTAATACTGATCTTTTTTTCTCCCAGAAGTATTTACTGTAGTTATATAATCACAGGGGCAGAAGCAGTTGAGTTTCTCTCTAGTTTCTCAGTTTATGTCATTAAATCCTGGTGAACCAGGTTACGTCAAAGAGAGATGATGGATATGGGATGGATTTCCATCATTCAAGACTAGATTGTTCTCTTTATGCACATGACTCATTTCAGTGCTATTCTGAAATATGAACAAATATGAAGCTTTTCCATTGTTTTTGGCTGGTGGCCCACTTAAGCTCTTCATAGAATCAGAGAGATTAGATCTTTGCCTTCAGTGCACACTGTTATTATTCATTTGTACACTGATGTGTTAAGCCAACCTAGGCCGGACTTCTGCAATGTGTAGGATATATAGAGTTTTTCAGTGTGAGATTTCCATGGCTGCTACCTCTCCCATGCAGAACCGTAATACTCTAAGTTGTGCTAGTTCTCTTGCATCAGAATAAAGAAATGGGGAGGATTGTTCCAAAAACATTGAAAACAATTCCCCTTTAGCTTCTGTATTTTATTTTTTGCTTGTTCTGGTTCTCTTGATTAAGAGAAACTGTTTTGGTTTTTCTTTTCTGTCTCTAATTCAATTTTCTAGACAGAAATGCAAGCAACTAATTCACAAAGAAAACAGAGAAAAATAATCTTCAGACCAATAGCTAGCAGTTGAATTTTGATTCCTATTTTTCTAGCTCTTGTCCTCCAATCTGTGGAGGACATGCAGGATTACACCTTGCAGGTGTAGAATTTGGCATTTATCCTTCTTGTATTTCACATGGTTGATTATTGCTCAGTGTTCTAATCTATCAAGATCTCTCTGTAAGGCCTCTTTACCCTATTTACTCTCAAGGAAATTAAAAGCTCCTCCTAATTAAGTGCTGTTGGCAACTGTTACTGTTGGCATTCAACTCCTTTGTCCAGATCATTGATAAAAAGATTGAAGAGAACTGGCGCTAAAATTGAGCCCTTGGGGAACTCAGTCAGTGACTGACTGCCAGCCAGATGTTACCTTGTTTATTATAACTCCTCAAGCCCAACCCTTCAGCCAATTATCCACTCATATTGTGTACATGTCTAGCTGGACATGTATGCTGGACATTTTGTCTGGAAGGATACAGAGACAGCATCAAAAGCTTTGCTTAAAAAACCCACATCCATTATCTTCCCTTTGTCCACTGACCTTGTTAAAGAAGTATATTCAGTTAGCAAGATAAGACTTTCCCTTCATGAACTGATGCTGGCCATGACTGATGACTGCATTGTATTTCTAGTTCTTCTCAGTAACTCCTGGAATAATCTGCTCCATAATTTTATCAGACAGCAAAGTGAGACTGGCAGGCCTATAACAACCCAGGTCTTCTTGCTTGCCCTTCTTGCAAATTGGAATAACATTTACCAGGTTCCAGTAGACTGAGACCTCTCCAGTTTCCCAAAACCTTTGATAAATAACTGAGAGAAGTCTCACAATAACATTGGCTAATGTTTTCAGAACTCTGGATTGAATCCCATTGGTCTCCATAGATTTATGTGCACTCAGTTGCAGCAGCAAATCCCATACAAGTTCGAAGGCAACTGGAAGTTTATCACTCCCTCATTTGCAGTCTTCTGGAAAACCCAGGGCCTGTCATTGTAGTTAAAGACAGTGGCAAAGATGGCATGAAATCTCTTTCTTTTATTGTCATTCCTATTTGTGACAAACACCAACAAGGAAGAGACCAATGTTTTCTTAGTTCTCCTTTTGCTGTTAACAATCTTGAAAAAGTCTATTTTGTTATCTGCCACTGTACTGGCCAGATTCAACTACAGTTGGGCTTTGGCCATATGAATTTTCTCCCTACAGTGGTGAACAGTGTCTCTGTAGTCCTCCTGTGTAGCTTGACCTTGCTTCCAAAGACCATATGCTTTCTTTTTGTTCTTAAGTTCCAGAAGGAGATCCATGTTCAGCCAAGCTAGCCTTCTGCCCCACCTGCTTGACTCTTGCCTGCTCATTTGCTCTTAAAAGATGGTTCTTAAAAGGTGACCAGCTTTTATGGACTCCAGTACCCTCAAAAGCAAATTCCTAGGGGACCATACTCTTTAGTTTCTCAAGCAGCATAAAGTCTAGTCTTCCAGAATCCAGGATAGTAGGTCTGCTGACAGTTTTTCTCATGTTGCCAAAGACTTTAAACTCAACCATTTAATGGCCACAGTGGCCAAGACAACCACCAATCACCACATCACCCATGAGACCATCACTATTTACAGACAACAGATCTAGGAGGCCACCTTTCCGATTCAGCTCCCTTAGTACCTATTTCAAAAAGTTACTTTCAACGTGCTTCAGGAATTTCCTGCAGCTGTTTGTATGTGCTGTCTAACAGTCCTAGTTGATATCTGGGGAGCTGAAGTTGCCTATAAGGACAAGGGCAGTTGATCTAGGGATTTCCCTTGAATTTCTTACAGACTAATACATCCATGTGACCGTCTTGGTTATATGATCTATAATAGACTGGTAACATCTCTAACCCAAGCCCCAGGGAGGCAGAAAACTTCCCTAAAGGATAGGTCTGGTCAGCAGAACGTGCTATCTGTTTCCTCTTAGAAGAGACTCACCTGTGACAATAACCCACTGTTTGGGTAATTTGGCCCACTTCATGGACATGGTCATGGTCATGATGAAGAGGATAGGCTGACCTTATCTTAGTGGCTCCTCTAGCATAGATGCATTGTCCCTTTCCTTCTAATGTCAGAGACTCATATCTGTTGTGAAAGGGTACTTGGGAAGGCAAGGCAGACAGGAAGGAGCTTCTCCACTGCCCTGAACAGAGTTTTGTTTCCATTCACCTGTATCCCTCAAGTCATTGCCTTCTCCTTGTCAGAGAGAGTGTGCAGGATCCCTGCTGTCATTTGTTAGGTCTAGTTGACATTTCCGTTCCCGTAAGTGCAGAATATGGCTCCAGTAGTCAATCACATTCTCGGACTCCAAGGTGCTTCTCAACCTGTCCACTTCCTCATGAAGCTGAGCAGTTCTTTTGCCTGAGTGTACCTTCCACATGCATTCTTACTACTTCCCTCAGACACCAGTAGAAACCTTGGGCATGCCTCGTATCCAGAGACCTGGAAGGTTACATGTTCCTTTAGGAGCTCTGAGTACCTGCATTGGTCCCAGTGGGTGCTGATACCACAGGGGATGCAGTAGACGTAGCTCCTGCTACTCAGAGTTGGGTGGTCACTGTTTGCCTGAGCCTCCTGGTGGGGACATTCTGAATGTTGACGAGGATCTGGGAGTGGATAGTCTGTTTGTGAAGCTACAGTCTTACAGTATCTTGGTGTCCTTCAGCAGCTGATCACCCTTGCTGCTGCCTGGTCCTTTTACACACAGAGTCCAAGGGTGTTGAGGGCCCAGATACCCATTTAGACATCCCTTGGGCAGTCTCTGCCCCACTATCTAGGGAAGTGAAACTTCTAGAGAAGGGGAATGTTGGAAGCTGGTGACTTCTGTCATCAAAAGAAAGGCTGCTGCCCCATCCAAGAGCTTATAATTGAGATTGGCTGAGGTTAACCATTCAGTGATTCTGTGATTCTGTGAAGGTTACAGCCTCCAATTGTGATAAGAACTGTGAAATTCCCAATGGTTATTTTTTGTGAAATATGCTACTTAGTATTAAAAACTGTCTATTTATTGCATTTAAATAACTGTTACGGGTGTCAAAATTGCTACTGAAAAACAGGGCTTCAGTGCACTGTATAGTATAGAAACATGGATAACAAGATGTCCCCTTTTCTGCAAGGTACTTTAAGACAGCTAAGAGAAATTAAAAAAGATTGAGACAAATTTGATCAACAGATTGTGTTGAATACCCTAGTTATCAAATTATTTGTAAGTAAAGCACTAAATGTTTTGAGCACTTCTTGCTTTCTTCCTCCTCAAGATGGAAGCAGTGTTGGAGAAGGAAGGAAGGTGATTGTTTGCATAAAGCAGAAATTAGCAAAAAGCCTGTAATTGTTGTTAACTGGCTATGGTTAAGAAGACAATGAGCTTTGGGATCAAATGACTTCTATGTAATGGATGTCCTCCAAAACTGGATATAAATCCAGAAGAGCTGACTTTCTGTGTGCAATTTTAATCCCACCTGCTTTATGGACAACAACTAGTGTATAGGCAAAGCAAATTTATTTAACATCAATAAGTGTTTTGTCATGGTGGATTAATGAATTACTAATTTTGGTTCTATTTCATTTCAGATTCGTAGAGCTGTTTCACACTCCTACCTCCCCTGACTTGTGTCTTTCTCACACATTTTCTTTTTCTTTATAAACAGGTCCATCATTTTGCCAATAGGGAGGCTGGAAGCCAAGAATAGCTTTTATTTGGCCCATTCAGATAATGCTTGTTCCTTTGGATTGCACTGCTAATTCTGTGAAAAGAATCACTGAAGATATTATCTGTTTTAAGGTTAATTCAAATATCTCACATCTTTCATATTCTTTTTTTTTTTCTATAAGCCATATGAATATTTTAATGAGTACAATCCTAAAATGAGTTCCTGAGGAACTCTACTACTAGTTGGTCATTAACTAGGATCCAGTCAAAACCCACGTTTGAACTGTCTCCCACTTAGTTATTTTCCCCTATACTTTCTAAGGCATTTTATTAATGTCCATTCTCTCTGATTTAAATAATAATTTCCCATGCATTATATCAAATGCATCATATCAAATACATTACTGAAGCTCAAATAAATAACATCTCTGTAATGCCTCTTCTTTAAATAATTATCTAATGAACTAAAAAAAAAAGCATTTGTTTGTTACAATCTGAAATTAATTAAAGATCTAGATTTAAATATTTGGTCAGGGAGTAAAGGATTTTTGGGTCATTGAAAGTTGCTAAGTAAAACCCTCAGGCCAAAAAGACAAATCTGTTTGAGGCATGTGGTTGGAAGATTTCCTTAGAAACTGGTACTTTAAGAAAAAGTATTTTCAGCTATTACAGACCGTTTTCTTTCAAAAAGTACTAGGATGAGTGAGTATAACTTTTCTTTGAAATACATGGGAATACTACAGCCTAACGTCTAAGGAATATTTCAAGTCTTTTTATAAATTCTTCAGTAGACTTTACACTGAATGCCCTACTTAACGATAGCGTTATAGATTTCAATTATTTCACCAAAAATTGTATTTAACTACTATACCTACTGTAACGTAGATATAAAAGACAGACACTAAAAGCTTGTAATGAGAGTAGAAACAGTTACATTTAAAACACTCTCCAGAGTCAAATTAACAGGTAATAGTCTGGAAGCAATTATTAGTGTAAAATGGTTTACCCGTGGAAATGGAATATCTTGGAAATATCGAAATATCCCAGGTGCTACTGCAGCAGAAAACAATGAACATGACAAATTCAGTGAATTTCTATCAGCCCTTTAATAATAACAACAGTAACTGTAAAAAAATCACTGTGTGGTTGAGTACAGGGTAAAGCTTTAACTACAGCAAGGCCAAGTTTATTCCTTTTAATCATTACCTTGTGAGTAGATTCATGGAATTCAATTTCAACAAATGATTCAATATGAGTAAGAGTGGCAGGGTCAGACCCTAAGTGAGCAATGCTTATACTGTTGAAGAGAAAGAGATTCTTTCCTTGAATATAAAATAAGTCCTTTTATGTTATCTCAAAGACAAATATTAAATGTTGCTCTGTCAGCAATGCATGTGTAATAAGCCTGGAGGGTTTAGAAAGCCAAGGGATATAGTTCTTTCTCAGGATAATGAAGAAACAGTTTCTTTCAGTGCCAACTCTGGAGAATACTTAGCAGCCTCTATCAGAACTAGATTTTTTTACAATATTAAGTCCAAATAACACGCACACAACAGTATTAAAAGACCTGGATGAGAGGCATTCTGTGATATTAATATTTATTTTCAGTAAATATTGTACCAGACTGGATATTTCAAAAGGCTGAAAGTAGTGTGTTAATATTTGAAAGCAATACATGGAATAGCACAGATAATTGAGTTTTTCTTGGCCTGACACCAAACAAGGTAATCATAGCAGCTCTGTGGGCTTTGATTTTTATAAAACAAGAACATGTGATAAAACACAACTTTAATGATCAGGAACCTGAGGAAGTTTTCCAATTGATATCTGTGGAAAATGGATTATTTGTATTAACATTGTATGTGCATAATTATTTGGTTGATGAATGTAATAGTGTGAGATCATTTTGATATACTGATACTTTCTTCTAAAAAGCACTCATGCCATTTCATATCAGAAAGAATGCCAATTTAGTGTGGCTCTCACTAAACTGATGACAAACTGGCTTTTAATACTGCAGTTGTAACTATAATCAACAATCCTTAAATTCACAAATCCTTACATATCATATGAGGAACAGACATTCACTCAGTCTTTTTAGCATAGCAATCAAAAATAAGAAAGGGCAAGTATCTGGACATTTTCAGGCAACTGAGTTCATACAGGTATTACATTTATTAGTAAAAGATGTATACTGTCAGATTATTTATTAACAATCTAATCTGTACTTCCACAGAGGAGCACAAAGTGACAATGGTATGTGGAGCCTAAATAATACCCTGTCTCAGAGGGTCCCTGGCATGCCACCAGAGCCATAGACCAATGACAGGTCCCAGAGGAACAGAGGGACGTAAAAGCAGAATGAAATTTAGGGCTCAGGAGAAGACACATCCTGTTCAGGCACACTCTGGTGTTTTCTCAGGAGAGGATCAGCCCTGATATCTGGATGTGAGGTATCTCATGAGAAGCTCGCCATAGCAGCTTTCAGTCTTATGGTGAGTCACTGCCTAGTTATATGGGAGACATTAGGGGAAGCAGGGTAAGAGCATTCTGGGACTGTACAAGACTTATCATGGGATGTTTAGGGGATGAAGCAAAGGCAGGGAAAGGACTGGATCTAGGTGACTTGGGAGGAAAAACAGTGGGAAACAAGCAATAAATAGTGCCATTTGTGTGTATACACATACCATGGGCTGGTTGGTATGTGTCCTGGTTTGAGGTAGAACAGAACCAACTTTCTGTTCAGTAATTTTGCTTCTTAGCTAAGCCTCTTCTAATTCTGAAATTCACAGCATATTGTGCAGAAAAACTGTTCATTATCAGCGTGATAGGACCTATGTTTATGGTTAATGCTGAGGAATGGTATATGGAGAGCCTCTTGCTCATACTTATTGCTATAGCAACTAAGGTCAGCTATTTTTATTATTTGCTCTGTTGGAGTATTGAAAACCAAAAAGCATAGAGGGGTCCCACCTGCAGGGAGGAGTGGACAAGACAGTTGACCCAAAACTGACCAACAGTGTATTCCATCCTGTCTGCCCCATGCTCAGTATAAAAGCTGAGGGATCAGTCAGCCCTCTTTCTTCAATGGCTGATGTCCAAGAAGGACTCTGTCTGCTTGTCTGCATTTGATACCAATCTGTGCATTCCTGACTCCAGAGCTGGAATCCAGTTCCCATCCATCACTGAGTCCAGTCTGTTACTTCCCCAGTGCCTGCTTGTGACATCATCCAGGGAGCTTGATACGGTTTTGTATCTATTGTATCTAATTCATTATTTTCTTTTTATTTTCTTATTAATATTTCACTAAAGTAATCTAGTTCCTTCTAAATTTGTAAATCTCCTCCTTTTCTCCTTGGAGCGAGAGATGCAGGAGAGTGTCTTTTGTCTGTCATTGGCCAGTCCACAACAGTACCCTTGCCTGACATTGCTGTGTGCCTGCTTAGCACAGTCTGCCTCATCTTCTCATCATCTCCATTTCTAATTATCTTCTGCAGGCAGGGAAGGTGCATATGTGCATGTTAAGGGGTCTAAGTGCCCGCAACTGGAGTCAAACCATGGGTCAGATGTCTCATCTGTCTGTGGGGCCAATAAGTGGAGAGACCAGTGAGTGCACTTAAGCACCATCAACTGGGGTATGACCTTGAGTCACCAGGGCACATCTGTCTGTTGTACCAATAACTGGAGTAAGTGAGGGCCTGAGTGCCAGATACCAGGCTGGGACTGCAGGATACAGGGGACTACAGGACCTCTGTGTGTGGGTGCCAGCAAGTGGAGAGACTGGAATGAATGAAATGAAACCAGTTAATGGTCATTGGGGTGGGAGCAAGGGTCAGAGTGTGTCCGTGATGCCAGCAACTGCAGTGAGTGTGGGTGTACAGTGATTATGTGAGCAGTGGCAAAGATCAAGCTGGACTAGTTGGCAAGTAGATGGAGTGGCCCAGGAGCCAGGTGTGTGTTCCTGTCTCTAAGCGTGAGACCATGGGAAGAGTTGGCTACTGTGGACAACCAGCTGCTGAAAGACCTCTGTGTGTGTGTGTACCCGGGTGTAAGTGAGATGGTCTGTATCAACAACTTGGACTGGGGCTGTGGCCTCAGGACCTCCTGTGTACCAGTAGCTTGATACACTGGGATCCATGAGCCATCTACTGGGATCCATGGGCCAGCTCCTGGGCAGAATGAGTGTCTAAGACCAGCTGCTTGAAGGATACACGTTGTATTTATGCACATTTATTTTCACTAACAGAACTTCACCCTTGTCAACCAGGGAGGGAAACGGGATGAGGCTATTGTTGCTATTTGTGTCTGTGACAAACACTGCAGGCAAGGACGGTGCATTGAATGGTACCTCTTTGAGGAAGGCCACACACTTACACTTGGCTGAACTGAGGGGGTGGAAAGCCGAGTGAGCCACAGTCAGGGCAACTGTGGAAAATTATCATCAGCAAACCTTGGCCTGCAGGTGACATTATCAACACGTTTCATTGAAATTCCTTAAACTTCAGGAATTAAGGAAGTACCCTCATATAAAACAAGATAAGGAAAACAGGAATTTGTTCAACACAAAAATAGTCAAAGACCTGTAAATTGTAAAAGTAACAATTAAGAATTTAATTCATAATTGTAATATAAACTGTTCATGAGCACAACACAAATGCAGCACAGGCACAGCAAGTGCTGTTAGTCGTTGATTGAAAGAAGAGAGTAAAAGGCTTTTGCTGTGGACTCGGACTCACTGGCAGTTGGTCTGTGAACCAATAACCATCAGTGGGGGCAGCCCTGATGATGACAACTGGGAAGACCTAAGTCGTCTTCATGTGGCTGCAGTGTTGTGAGAAAATTTTAGAGAAATAATTGGAGAGATGGCTAGTAAATACGAACAGGAATATCCATAGCATTTTTACATCTGATTTGGAACCCAAGACCATGTGTGTGTGTATGTGTGAGAGAGAATTTTCTAACTAGACTGTTTAACTTGAATAAACATATTAGGAATCTTGTCTTGACTAGCCCAGAATCCAGTAAACCCCAGATACTTCAACACAGTGGCAAGTCATAGTCTATCTGTAACATGTTGCTGGCTGTGAATATATGTATATATGTTGTACTGGGTTTTCAAAAGCAAGGTTTTGACCCTAGGTCGGGGGCTTCAGGGGTAGAAGAGGCCAGGGTCTGCCTTGTGTGGTACACAGCTAGTTCCAGCTGGGTCCAACAGACCCACCATGGAACAGCTGAGCCCATCAGTGAAGCTTGTGGTGCCTCTGTGAAAACTTATTTAAGAATAAAAATGTGCAGCAGAGTGCAAAAGAGAAGAGTCATAAATATGTGAAACAACCCTGCAGACACCAAGGTGAGAGGGAGAGGAGGGGGAGGAGGTGCTCCAGGTGCCAGAGCAGAGATTCCTCTGCAGCCTATGGAATCATAGTGGAGCAGGTATTTCCCTGCAGCCCATTGAGGACCACACCAAAGCAGATATCTGCACTGCAGCCTGTGGAGGACCCTGTAACACAGCAAGTGGACGTGGAGACCTCATGCAGGAGCAAGCTCCTGACAAGGGGCTGCAGCCTATGTAGAGGAGTCTCATGGAGGAGGAGGTTTTCTGGCAGAAACAGAAAATTCCACTCCTGAGAAACTGTACCCCATGTAGATAAGCCGTGCTGGAGCTATTCTTGAAGAAGGGTGACCTGTGGGAAGGACTCACACTGGAGCAATTTCTAAAGGTCTTTATCCTATGGGATGGAAACAATGTTGGAGAAGGAAAGAACTGTGAGGAGAAAGGAGCAGCAGACAGGGATTGTCATGGGTTAACAGCAATCCCCATTTCCCATACCTTTTTTGCTGTTTGGTGGGAAGTAGGAGAATCAGAAACAAAGGCATGAAATTGAGCCTGGAAAAAAGCAGGAGGGAGAGGTTTCTGCTTTTATGTTTCTCACCATCCTACTCTATTTTTAATTGACATCAAATTAAAATTATTTTCCCCAAGTCAAGTCCATTTTGCCATGATGGTAATTAGTGAGTGATCTCTCTTTCTGTTTCCTGACCCACAGGCTTTACCGTTTTATCTTCCCCTACTGCCCTGTTGAGGAGCAGGAGTGCAAGAGTGGCTGGTGGGGGTCTGGCAGCAAGCCAATTTCAACTCCCCCCCAAGATGAAACATGAAATATTTTGTACCGAGAACTCTCACGTCCGTATTGTTCTTTTCCTAGAGTTTCCTTGACTCTGTTTCTCAACCTTCAGAGCCTAGCATCATGTTTTTCTTATCTTTTTCAAATGTGTTTTGCTGGCTGGAGATAAGTTTACAAGCAGAAACAGGGGATTGGAATGAATAATTGCCTTATTGAAGAATAAAAATATGGATGCAAACAGGGTTAAAAATTAGTGTATATTTGATTTATAATCAAAATGAAAACAGAGGAAGGAAACTGAATTTACATCCACTTCAAAAGCAGTTAAAATCCCAGGCACTGTGTGAGCATTTGATCAGGTCAGCATATTTTTTCTGGCAGTACTTCTGAGACAGTGGCAAGGGAGAAGGCTGTACACAGAGTTCCCCTGAAGGTGTCTGGTAGAGTAGGAGATGGGACCATCACCTACAGAGTCATTCTTCTTCAAGCACTCCTTAGTCACAGGAAGTCAGACTGAGGTCAAAGTAATCTGTGTTCCTTGCCTGCTTCTCATAGACCCACAAAGGCATATCCTCACGTCAGGCCAACTGAAGATATTTCTTCACCACTGTCAAGTAGTATTCATTTCTGAAGAGAAGCCCATGATGCTGAGGTCAAATGTGTTCTTTTGGCTCTTCCCACAGTACTCTCTGAGCTCTTTTGCATATATATATTTAAAATATATATTTTCCATACATATTTTACTCTATAAAGACAGACTTTAGGACAGACTGGGAATACTTGAATTAAACTGTGAACTCCCACTGGCAATATAACTATACTTAATGAAGATTTCCAGCCTGTAGGAAACCCCACAATTTTTCATATTTTTGCAATCACTAAATGAAATTTCCGGTATGTTGTTCAAAAAAAGCCAGAATTCTTGTCTGTGTCGTTTTTTTTTTATTATTATATAGTAATCTGTATGATATGTCAAATTGTCTTAATTATTCAATGCCAACAATTTTGGCAAAATCTTTGAGGTTAGCCAGCATGCTAGTGTTCAGTTAAATCAATATTTCCTAAAATCTGTCAAGATTATTTTTTTTTTGTATAACTTCATTTTCTGAGATGAAGAGCAACCTAAATTTGCCCAATGCCAGCATATCAGAATGGGTTCCATGTGGCTGCTCCACCCCATTAAATGTCTGACAGAAGTGACATGTTTGAAAAACCGTCAAAGACCACCTTGGGGCCATGACACAATTCATTGCCTTTCAAGTATCTCCACTGAACAATGCATTTATTATCCAACCCTTAAGATCTGAGAAAATGGGCATGTTAATAGAGGAATAAAGTCACAGGACTGTCATTTCTTTGCAACTGAACTATCAAGCATTGTATTGATAAGACTGGCTTGGACACAGGCAAAAACCAGAATTTTCCAACCATAGAAAAGATGCAAAGGCATTGAACACAAAGTACCACAGTGAATTAGGGCAGGTACATTACAGGAATCTTTCTTTTCCATTTTACAAAATGTTGATCTCACTTGATTTTACTCTGAAGTGGAGTTTTTTCTATTTGTTGATGAAATGACCACTGTTATACTCTGTTATTAAGTACAATAAGCTTTGTTTTTCAGTCACTATGAAGTTAAGAGTTGCAGTATTTGTAGCGAAGTAGGCATCTGAGTACTTAAGGGCAAGAGGGCATCTGTGATATATATGTGATTGTTACAGAGACTAAGATACTTGGCCTTACTTCTGGAAGCAATGGACAGGTTATATTCACAGTAGGAGCTCCACTGGCTTAAGTACACTTCCTAAAGATTGTTGGCTGTCCAGAAAAAATCTGATCCCTGTTGTGAGATGCTAGTGGAAGAATGCATGGTAATAGTAACAGTAAGAGATTGTAATTTAAAATGTAGATCACATTACACTTAAATAATTAGAGAACTTAGATGAAAAAGGAACATAAGAAACATGCTGGACAGCTACTTCAAATAACAGGAATACTGTCGGTTTCCTATGGAGAAGTTTATTCTGACAATCTAGATAATGTTAAAACATGAATTGAAATGTTGCTGCAACGGACCACTACTAGATTAAAAATGTAGATACGTAATACATATGCACTATATACAAAACCAGCCTGGTTAGATTTAGGAAGACATATCCTCTTTTCACTACAGTACTGCTAACATCTCTTCCAGAATTAGATAGTATTAGAAACCTATAAATTTATATTTGTGATAGACAGGATCTAAAATAAGTTATTACATACCTTAAAGGAAAATTGCTTTAGAAAGACTAATCTGTAATGGATGTAACGGATGGGAATGCTATAGAGTAGCAGGGTGACATCTTCAAAATGCCAAAGAAAAGAGGGAAAGTGGCATAAGTATAAATGTCTATAAAGAATCTCTTGTAATGCTACTGTCCACAATGGTATGTCCTATGTACCTATTACCTTAGGCTTTCTAGGGTTAATGTACAAATGACTTCAGTCAATCTGGTCAAATCTTAAATCAGATTCATAAAAATTCTAGGAAGATTCAGTAATGGATCCAGGACTTGAAGTGAAAGTGAGGCCCTCTAAATACCATCAGTTATTGTCAATTGTATTATTTGCTCTTGCACTATGGAGACGTGTCCACTAGGAACTAAAAGAATATTAGAATCTTCTTTTCTACACAGACCAATAAACAGTCAGATGATCTTTACTCACTCTCAACTTGTGCTAGATTCAGGACAGTGATTCAAAAGCAAAAGACTGTGATAAAACATTAATTCCTGAAGCCATGTAAATGCTTAGAACTAGTATGCATAAGGGTAATTGAAAGTCCCTTATATATGATGTTTTTGAGTGTCTCTCTGCTATAAGCAAAATTTGTTGTCAATTTACTATTTCAACCATGTCACAACAGAGTAAAAAGCCATCAAGGATTTTAATTGTTGTAGGAAGGGGGGAAATTCTGTTATCATTCATGCATGCTGCAAGAAGTTCTAAAATATTCAGAACTGCTGCTTCACTTATGTTTATGGGCATATTAGTGTATTTTCCTTGTCAGTTCTGTTTGCCTGCCTTTGAATGATGTGGGATTTCTGCATTTTAAATTCAAAAGGTGTCAATGCTGTGCACACAGCTGAGCAGGTGACATGAGTTGCTTAATTACTGAAAAACATAAATGTGAGGAAAAAAAAGAAGGGGAATAACAGCATGGAATCCCAAAGGAGATATAAACCAACTAATTTAAATCAGGCTTGCCATTGGTCAAATTCTTTGGATTATGTTGTTCATTTTTTGCTATGGCAATATAAATGCAATTTGAAAGATTGAAAAGAATAATAATCTGTAAAAAGATATTCAGTGGCCAGAGGGTAAGAAAGAACTTGAAACAAAATGATGTTATTACTATGTAAAATGGTCAATTTTCTTACACTTAAAAAGCAAATAAAATAAAGAAATTATTGCTTTATTATTCCTTTAACAGTATGTAGTTACTTCTGCTTTATATATTGTTGAAAGGGAGCTTTGCATGTAGAAAGAATAAAGCAGTTCACACTAAACATCTGAAGCTATCTGCACAAATTTTACCCCACAAATTTATTAATAAGGAATCCAGTACACTATTCCCTGAGAAAGTATTTAAAATTAATAACCTCTAATCCTGTAATGTACTTCATATAATGCATTGTTTTAGTCATATTATATATTCCATATTCATGATAAAAAAAATTCAGAATTGCAATTTGCTTTGTAAGCATCACCCTTTTGCATCTTCTCCCAGACTGGAAATACAAAGAACCAGAACTGGAGCTGATTCAGTGCCTAGTTAGATGCTGACTTTTCTAAAACATGGAGCACTTAGATCCAGAGATTTCAGTCTTCACCCTGGTTTTTAGGCAATTTAATATCATGGGTTCTTCCACAAAAAATGACTGCCTTGATTTAAAAAGGTTGTGCTTGAAACAGATGCTGAGCCACGCTGAACTCTCAGGTGTTACAGAGAATACATTACAGAATTCACACATTTCATTTTGATGGCCTTTTGTTACAAAATGAGCCAATGAAAGGTGGTTAAAGAGGAAGCAGCCAGGAAAGGAAGAAAAAACAACAACCAAAAATTCCAGCCACATGAACAGAAAACAGTATAAAGAAGAAACATTTCAGAGCTAGTTCTTCCTACACAGTTGTCAATGCTGAGAAGTAAGAGACAACAGGGATTCTTTAGCATAAGAGAACAACAAGGCTGCAGGCTTGTCAGGAGGAGACAGGAAGGGCTTTGAAGGGGTCAGAGATTGCCCAGAGATTGCAAGCTGGGGTAGTTTGAATAAAGCCAGGGCAAGGGAGTAGGGAAGATAGCAAGAAAAAGTCTGTCTTTCTTCTCACCACAAGCAAAGGTAAACTAAATCATGAGGGATCCTGAAATGGAAATTTTTGAGAAGGCAAAGTTTTCAGAGAACTGGAAATGTAGGCGTGTGGGTTTCTTTCTCCTGCTTGTTTTTTTGCACCTTTACAGTTGTATAACAAAGGTCTCAAAGGTGCTCAAGGCCAGATTTATACAGCCCAACTTCCCCTCAGTAAGTTCATTCCTTTTACCATTGTGAAGGCTGCAATTGTCCTGTTTGAACTAATGAAATAAAGTTTGGTCCAGACAGATGCTCAGCAAGTGGGTGTAACCTAAGTTAATCCTATTGTGTGAAGCTATCAGTGAGAATAGCACCACAACCAAAGCCCTTGGTTTTGGCTGTAGACTGGGCTGATGAGTGGCTGAAACTGCATGAACACACCAGAAATCTGACTGCCAGTTAAGCACTTTAAGCTATAAATATCTGCAACCATAAGGGTCCATTGAGCTCTCTCTCCACTGCAGCTGGCTGTGAAATGGTGATCTCCGCTTGAGTAGCGATACCTCTCAGTGTTACCCCTTGAGGCTGAGAGATTTCTTACCTGACAACGAACATTGGTGGTGTGAGAAATGAGCTGAATTTTGCTTCAGCTACTTGGTATATTTTTATTAGTGTGCCTGCATTAACAGAGGAGGCTCGGTGATAGTGGAGTCTCCTCCATTGTATGTTAACTAATCCTTAGAAACGCCCGGCAGTGGTCCAGAGACTCTGGTTTACGAGAAGCAGACTGTGAAGGTGATAAGCGAACAAACAGACAAGCGGTTGAAGACTGATAAGTGAACAAAGGACAAGGAAGGCTGATAAGTGGATGAAGACCACCTGGAGGATGACTAAAGAAAATAAAGATAAGACCACTAGATCAAGAAGACCACCACATGGGTGCTTGTAACTACTAACACTGGACAGTAGATGATAGCAAAGACTGTGAAACAATGTTTAGTATAGTTAACTAATTAGAGGTTTGGGCTTTGTAAGGTAAAAAGGTATAAACTAGATCTGTAATAGGTCAGGCCATTGGGAAGAATGTGAGCTCCAACTTCTCAGCCAATGAGAAGAGAGACAGGAACTCAGGCGGCCGGGAAAGAAGGGTATAAAATATCTAAAAAACTAAAGATGTGTGTGCCTCTGCTTTGAGATGCACCCAACTCAGCACTGTTTTGTACAATAAATCTTTGCTCCGGTGACTTTGTCCTCTTTAAATTCTAAATGTGAGCCAGTGTTTCTCACAGTGGTTTGGCAAGTGACTTTTTTTGCATTCATGTAACATTTAAGGTATGTAGAATAAACTTACATGATAAACTCTGTATCTCATACTAAGCTTAAGTTTAGTGAATAGTAGAGTATTGACCACCAATCCATCTGTACTTATTAAATATTTTACATAGCTAAAGTCACTGGTTAGCACTCAATAAATTAACTACTAGATCAGGTCTGTCTGAGTGATCTCTGACTCTTCTGTGACAACTGAACAAAGTCATCTCCAAAAGGTTGAACCTGCTATACCTGGACATGTTAGAAGGACTTCCAGAGTGTGACGTAGGGACCACATAAATATGCAAATGTAGTAAAAAACCAAATTAAACTACACCCGCACCTTTCATAATTTTCAGAGAAAATGTAAATACATCAAGGTGCTAGAGAAAGCTTCCTGCTTTCATAGCCTGGCTATCTCCTATCTATGAGAAAGTTGCTGTTCTTGGTCATATTTTCATTTACCATAGTATCCTTTCATCATGATTTGGATCAAGTCCTGTCTATTTTCTTGTCCCTGTCTTTTTAACTTGTTGAATAGCTGGTGCTAAATAGACAACATGAAGAGGAAAATGATAAAAAAGCTATTATAACATTATCATAATTTTTCATTTCCAGCTAGAATAGTCTAAAAAACCCAATGACTATAATTGCTAGCTATCCTGTCCATTCTTATGCTCACCTTTGATAATATAAACCTGCACAATTATTAGCATGCATTTATCCCTCAAAAGTAGAGTCCTGCTTTAAACCAAAACCTCCCTTGGAAACTTCCCTGACTGGCCTCACCAGTACAGTAAACTCTATCCTGTCACAGTTAAAAGTCTTACTAGATTTCTTTTGCTAGACCTCAGAGAGCAATATTTGCAGAATATACAATGATGTCAGAGGGATCAAAGTACCCTGTATTTCTTTTTTAAAGACTAATGTTAGAATACAAATGCAAGAACAAGAAATATAAGATCTTCTTGGTTTTATATCACTTGGATTTCTTTTTCACACATGCTACTTCAGACACTGTAAAATCTAGAGAACAAGAAACAGTATAATTTGCTTGTTTTAGTCAAGGAAGATAAAATGGTACTTGAGAAAGGTTTGACTCAAACAGAAGTGCAGAAATTGCACTAGACTTATACAAATGTATAAGTCCTAGCAGCTTCTTACATTATTGTTGTAAGTTGGCCTTGGGAAGCAGCTGAACTCTCACCCAACTGCCTACTCCACCCTGTGGAACAGGGGAAGAAAATAGGAAAAATAGGGGAAAAAGCAAGCTCATAGGTTGAGATAAAATCAGGGACATTGTTTACCAATTACCATCGTGCACAAAACACACTCGAATTAGGGAAATGAACTTAAATCGTTGATGATTAAAATATATTCAAGTAGTGAGAGACAGTAAAAGACAAACATTAAAACACTTTTCTGTCCTTTCACAAGATGGACTTCGCTCTTCTGCATTCCCAAGTGGTGTTGGTGCTGCAGGCTGTGGACATCAAGCAGTGGTTCCTCTCTGCTGCTCCTTCCTTCTCACAGTTCCTCTGCACTGGTGTTGCCTCTCCAGTGACTGCAGGTCCTTCAGGAATGTCCCTCTCTTCTGGCATAGGATCCTCCATGCGGTGTGGATATCTGCTCCCCCATGAAGAATTTCCCTGTCTGACCGTGGTGTCCCAGAAGGGTGCTGTTTCTTTTTTTCCTCTCCTCCTCTGCCCATACAAAATTTTTTCCCCTTTCTTAAATACTCTTTCCTGGATGTGGCACAGCTCAGTGCCCTGTGGTAGGCTGGTTAGAGCTGGCTGGAATGGGCTGTGTCCAACACAGGGCAGCCCTGGCTGCTCCTCACAGAGGCTGCGCAGCAGGCACCTGCTGCTGACATCAAGGCACCGGTACCTTATACAGTGAGGAAGCACAGATGCCTTGGAACTAATGGCAGAATCCCTTTCCAGAGTTCTTCCAATGAAATTCTGTTAGCATCCCATAGTAAACTGTATTTCTGACTTGCCTGCTAATAAGCAGGAATAAAAGCACGCTGCAGTATAGATTAACTGCTGAAATTGTATAGACATAAACGAGTGAAATGTCATGAGACCCTGATTTGAAGCCACGCTGTAGGAGTTTGGCAGGGTTTTAAGGAGGGGAAAAAACTTTAAAACTGATGACTTTTGGAAATTATAGACTCTTTCAAACAGGATGAGGAAATGGAGGTCTTCATCACCTCTATCCTGAAATGTTAACACGTGCTTAAATGACTCACCCAATCTACCCCACCTTTAAACATTTTGACCTTTATTGACCAAAAATCCCCATCAAGGAAAATGACTTTGATTTTTCTTAACCTCCTGAAGGAGAACTGAAGACTTGCAGGCATAAATTATTGATCTAATCCTCCTTTAAAATGGAAAAAATGCTGAATACACTAGCAGCATCTTAATTACTTTATTTGTCCTGGGAAAAAAACAGGCACAAAACAACTCCCCCTTTCCTCTATGCTATGTTAAATTACCATATGAATCATAGTTAAACATAGATTGTTACTCAGAAGAGATCTGAAGTAGCCCAAAGAGAGAGAGGCGGGCATTTTCCCTTGAGAAGATACCTATCATATTTAAAATATTTTAAAAGAGCAAAGCATCTACAGTGTCTGGCCAATGTGTGCTGGGAGGAATCTGTGGCACTAAGACAACATCATGATGTCAAAACTTGTTCTCTATGGCAGATTTCAAGCAGTGCTTGTTCTTGTAACCCTTGCCTCTTACTGAGCTGTGTAATTCAGTGAGCAGTGCTGACAGAAATCCCAGAAGTGATGGCAATTCTCATTCTACTAGCTGGTTTAGTTGCCTTCAGTTTATTTGCAGCTACTGGATGTTGGAAAACAAGAGTAAACACTGATGCTAACAACTACAGAAAAAGATCTTGGCTAGTACAAAAACTGTCACCTTTACTCAAACCTTCTAGGATGCCCATAAGAATAACGTTATTAATTACTGCTTTCAGTGCAATAGAGGTTGCAAATCATAGTGCCATGATGCTACAGGTAATTCAAGCAGAAATAAAACAGAATATGTGCACAAAAGAATCATTAGAATAAATAAATGAGGGAGAAGATGTCGTCTAATATGTTCTACTGAGCAATAGAAAATATTTGTTGAAAACAAATAAAGAAGTGAAAACAAAGTACAATTCAGTTATCTAAGAAATAATGAATAATTTTCTGAAAATTCACATTTTCAAAAAGAGCCGTAAGAATATGATGTTATTCTCCCGTCTCCCTGAGCTCCTTTTGAAACAGTAACCCAAAAGCTCTCCTGTAGTTCTCCATTACGGAAATCTGTAGTGGTCATAGTCATGATCTGTGAGGGTTACCTGATCTGTGGGTGTGTAAAGATCATTGTGGCTGTGGGGTTCTCAGCAACACACAAAGACAAGGAAGTCTGGGTTTCTGAGAATTTTGGTATTAGAAATTACTATAACAAAACTATTAGCAAGAAGAAATATGTACACATATATACACTACAAGGCATAACAAAATTACCACTAGGAAAACAAGTCTATAATATGTATGTTACAAGAGTAAAGCAAATATATGTTTCTTGTAAGTTATTACAGAATTCCAGCTAATGAAGCATGTATGCACTTAAGAACATTTACCTGTGCTTGCATCTATAAATATACTGTGTGAAATATTGCTGGTACAACACTCACCAAACCACTCCCAGAAGTGGGGTTAATTGATGATGGAATAAGTCTCACTTCAAAGATGATCCACGTCACAGAGTCTGGAGTCATCCAGTCATCCCCAGCAGGGCTCTGGTCTGTTTTGTGGAGAGGCTCTTGCATGGAAACTCACATTTTATGTAGGTAGTGAGTCACTTTTCGTACTTTTTTGGTGTAGATAGATAAGTGGATGTAGGAAGGTCACTTTGTTATCACAGTTTCTTTGTCCTGCACCCATGAAGGTTTCCTTGTCCTATCAATTCCTCTCCAGAAAGGAGGTTTCCTCTGAGTTTATCAGGGATGTCTTAGGATTCCTGCTAAGGAGATACTGTTCTTTGTCAGTATATTTACAGATCCCCTTTGTGATGGCCTCATCAAATTTGCAGATGGTAAAGCTTTACAGGTAGGTAAAGAAACCTGAATATCACTCCATGTTTGCCCAAAATTGAAGCAGTGTCAAAACAACCATTTGCTTAGTCAGAAAAATCAGAGGACACTGATCAAAAAGTACGACAGGCAATAAACAGAGCTGTTCATCGTTCAATAACTTCATTGATCAACCGTTTAAATCATCCAAATGATCAGCTAGCTGTTAGCAAGTAAAAAAAAAACCTTTAAAGAATTGGTGAAAAGCATGTTTCACACCCATCTGTGAGACACAAGCCCTACCCCTCCTACCAAAGTGCACTTGTATATCTGTAGCTCTGATAGTCAACTTTTTACATTCAATGACCAACTGTAAATGCATTTACCTTCCTCTGAATCTTAAGTTTAGTTACTGGACTACAACACCAAATGCAAGTTCATATTGGAAAGATACTATAACACAACATAAGTATATCAGGTGGATTAAACTAGTCTTACTTTTCCCCATCTTGTTGTTTCTGCACTGTATGGAATAATGTGTTCTTCTGCATCTTATGTCTGCTCCAGAGCAACTTTCCTTTCTCTGGGTATATAGGCCATGCAAGATACAGAGACTTTTATCACATACTAATGACTGAGATAGGACCTGGGGATTTTATGTGGTCCAACCCCGCTGCTCAAACAGACTCACCTAGAGTCTCACCTAGACTCACTTGCCCAGGACCATGTCCAGATGGGTTTTGAATATCTCCATATATAATTACACAACATTTCTGGGCAATCTGTCCCAGTGCTCACTCAGCTTCACAGGAAAAAAATTGTTTCCTGATGTTCAGCTGGAAGCTCCTGCGTTTCAGTTTGTGCCAGTTGCCTTCTGTCCCATCACTGAGAACCACTGAAAAGAACCTGGTTGGCTCTTCTTTACACACTCCCAAAAGGTATTTGGAAACTTTGATGAATTCCCTACCTCCCTGAGCCTTCTCTTCTCTATGCTAAACAGTCCATTCTCCCCTAGCTTTTCCTCATATGAGATGCTTCAATCCCTTATTCATCTTAGTGGCACTTTGTAACATTATCTCTATTTGTATCTGTGTTGTCCTGGAGAGCCCAGAACTGGACAGTCTGGCAACAGTCTTCCTAATGCAGCCAAGGATGCTATTAACACCCCCCGCTGTTTTTATTTTTTTTCTTTTTTGCTTTCTTAGAAGGACATATTGCTGGCTTGTGTACTATATTCTTAGCATCCTCCAGAATCCCTGGGTCGTCTTCTGCAAAGCTGCTTTCCAGTCGTTGAGCCCCAGGATACACTGAAGCCTCGTATTCCTCCTTCCCAGGGGCAGGGCTTTGTTGAACTGTATGATATTCTTGACAAGCTGTTTATTTCTTTATTTCTTTATTATTTAAAGCAACGCAAATGACAATAAACATCATCTCTATATCTGAAAGGGGGGGGGAGGTCTCCTGGCAGAGATCGTAAGGTCTTAGAAAAAATTTTAATTGTTTATTTAGTATATATGTATTTTTTTGAATCCAATAGAGTTCAGGCCACTGTTTTTTAGAGATTTTTCAAATCTCTAACAAAAGCAACAGTTAAATATTTCAAAGAGACATAAAATATGAAAGAAACAGTTAAGCAAAGTAATTTTTTCTTGAAACTTCTCTTAGAAAGAAAATCTTCGCTGCACTACACACTAGACAGAATAATGGAAGTTACCTTTCTTATTTTTCTTCATACCCATGAATGTATTTACTATATTAAAAATTTTGATGTGGCCAGAAAATATTAAACTTTGATCAGACGAAAAAACGCTTGTGCTGAAACAAATAGCTGAGATGACAGAATCACACCAATAGTGGACAATTCTCATCTAAACCAGTTGAACAATATATTGTTTGCATTTAGTGATGAGAAGACTGTTATCACTTTAGTGTACTGAAAGGAAAATTATGCTTATTCAAATAGGAACAGTGCAAAGGATTCACAAGTAATGTGTTTAGAAGCAAATTTTATAAATGACAGAAAAGCGCACTTGTGTAAAAATATGGTGTGCTTTCAGCATTGCCTCTTTCCTTCCTCACTTCTTTTCTGACATTACTTTCTCCTACAAGAGGAAACTGTATGTTGCTGGGTGTTTTTCAAGGAGAAAGTCTTAAAAGCCCAGGCTCAGGCCATCCCTACACGCTGTAAAGCGAGCTGTCGGGGGAAAAGGCCAGCCTGGCTGAGCAAAGAGATAGGGTCACAGCTTAGGGAAAAAAGGAGAGTTTATGGCCTT
>JAOTQQ010000019.1:54407121-54445177 GCA_026546715.1 Gallinago undulata
TGCTGGGAGGTATGGTTTAGTGATGGTGATGCTCCTTGTTTGTTGTGTGGGTGTCTATTTTTGTCAGTTAGATTGACGGATGGACAAGATGATCTTTAAGGTCCCTTCCAACCTAGAAGATTCTGTGATTCTGTATTCATTGGCTTGTTCTAGCATATAGCATTTTAATCTGATTCATAGCTTGCCAATAATTTTGAAAGAATCTGTAGCAACCTTTTTCAGTGACCTTTTCTAAATCTCTTGAGTATTTACCACTCACGTGAGTATTATTGCATGAGTACATCATGCCAAAAAAACCACCAAACCCAAATCATTGAGACTGCTCTCTGATTATTTAATACTATATAATTAGAGAGACGTAAAGATCTCCCCAGTTATTGCTTAATAAAAGGCATGGCTGTGTGTAACATCAGCATATGGATTTGCTTTGAGTTTGCATTGTGTGTATTGTTGCAGATGAAGATACCAACAGTTCAATTCTGAATCAGAGAATTTACCTACTAAGGGTTTCTTTATTCTTTCTCTTTCATGCAAATGGTCATAATTGTTTAAGTTGATGTCTGTTTAGACTGAAACAATCTAAAAAATGTATTACCTGTTCTTGACTTTTAATGAGTCACTTGGGACTTAAAATTCCCTTATTAAATAATAAGTGTCGTCACATGTTATGGATGTTGCTTTAAGGAAGTGAAGACAATACATTTTCTCACTGTCAGGATCAAAGTGACTTTCACTCTGTTCAGAAAACCAATGCATGTTTGGAAGGTGAAAGTAAGGATACTCTTAATACGTGATTGTGGATGTGTGGAACTCAAACCAAACAACATTATTTCTTTCTAGCTCATTTTTCTTTAAAAAGAGAGATGCTTTAACATATGTAAGCAAAGCATAGAGAAGGTTACATTTATGCCAAATTAATAATATGCTAAAAAAATAGTGTTTGATTGGATACAAAAAAATGCTAGCAATATTAAGGAGAATGTACATATAAATTCAAAAGTACTTAAAGGATCTGATTTTTACAAGCAGATTTATTAGAGCTTTTTTGAATTTTAGGAATTGCATTGATCTCCTCCAGCTGAAGGGGCAAGATGGCTATATGTGGAGTTATCTGTTAGCCCCAACTCAGAGGGAAACGCTGCCACTTTAAGTAAATTGCATACTGCATTGTTTTGTTAGACAATGGCACTTATATCATTCCTCACTCTTTTAGCCAAAGCCCTCCTGTTAATTTATTTCAGTGATACAGACTAGCAGTCCCCACCAGCAGTGTTATAAAACATTACTCACAAACACATTTGTTATGGAATTGGCAGACAGAACATTCTTTGCAGTTCAATTCTCCTGTTGATTCATTCCATTAATCATAAAATATTTGATTTGAATGTCAAGATCTAGCAAGACTGTTCTTTTGTCAAGTTGAAATAGTGTTGCAAAGATTGTTATGCATTATAATTGGGCTGGGAATCAAACTTCACCTGTAATTCTTAGCCAAAATCGGACTGGCAGTGTTCCCTTGGTAAACAAACAGATTTTCAATATAGAAATTGATTGCCAGCATTTAACAAGAAAGGCACAATAAATGGCACTTGGAACACGCTCAGGAATGAAGTTTCAAGAATAATTTTAAGGAATAAGGATTAAAATGCATTAATAGGTAAATTTATAAAATAAGACCTCCAAGGAAAAAAAGCTATGATGGAAAGAGCTCTAGATCTTCAGTTGTAACAAAGGTAAACACTACAGCAGGCTACATTAACTTTAAAAATACAAACCCAATCTTGTTTCATTACTTCCTAATAGTGATTGTCCCAGCACAGAAGTGCCTTAATTGTCCCACTGCTGTGTTACGTTAGGGAGGGGAAAATCTGGCAGTCAGGCAGAGACAGAATTGCTGCAGCTCCATGCCCCAAAGTCCAAGTGGGGCTGAGTGTGGTTTTCTAGGGGACCCATGCACACACACACACACGCACCCACGTGCACCCACAAGCATAAATGTGCACACACACATTCACCTGTGGTGGGTTGACCTTGGCTGGCTGCCAGACCCCCACCAGACTCCCAGGAGCTATCTCGCTCCTACTCCTCCTCAACAAGGCAGGGGAAGAAAATAAATGGAAAAAAGTCACGCATCAGATAAAGTGCTGGTTTGAATTTAATCACACACCTCTTTTAAGGTAACATTAGAAGGCTAAAGATAAAACTAAAAATCAGTGCTTTCAAGTGTTAAATTCATCTCATGATGCAGTCTAAAAGACATCCCAGAATCTGGAGTATTTTTATATTCCTGTTAAATACTCAAGAAAACATCAAGTCATATGAGGGTATTCAGAACAACTGGTTCATTTGTTTATTTGTTTTTAAATGTTGTTGTTTAGAAGATGGACCTGGAGAAGCTGATGGAAGACATGTAAAAAGATACATTTTCTTATGTTGTTTTATTTTGAATATTCAAACTTTGTTTGAATTTTAAGTCATATATTAGGTTATGTTTTAGGACAAAGAACATGCTATAAACAATTATGTTTCTCTATTTCCAGGACTTTCTGGGAACATGCAATTATCATTGTTGCATAACTGAATTGGGTTAACTGATTACCTGAATAGAAGCTCTGCAGGAGGACTGCAATAAAGAGCTACAGTAGTGTCTTATCTGACATGAAGAATAGGCAAGCACAAGGAACACGTGTGACTTTCTGAAGGAATTGAGTCATATTTTTAGTAGAATATTAAAGGTGGTGAACACAAAGATGATCTAATGACTACTTATTTCTGTTAAGATATGCTTTTCAAATGTCTTCAATTCCTTGTATTTCACAGAATCACAGAGTAGTTGAGGCTGGCAGGGACCTCTAGAGATCTTCTAGTCCAACCCTCTTGATCAGGTAGTGTCAGCTACAGCAGGTTGTCCTGGATTGTGTCCAGTTGCATTTTGAATATACCCAACTAGAGAAACTCTACAATATCTCTCTGCAGCTTGTTCCAGTATTGAACCACTTTCACAGTAACAAAATGTAATGTTCCAACTGCATTTCTTGTAGTTCAATTTTTGCTTAGTAACTCTCGTGCCGTCACTGGTCACCACTGAGGAGAGTCTGATTCTGTCTTCTTTAAACCCTTCTTTCAGATATTTATACACATTTATAAGGTCACCCCTAAGCTTGTCTTCTCCAGGCTAAAGAGTCTCAGCTCTCCCTGCTTTCATTGTTTGACAAATGCTCCAGTCCTTTTGTAATTTTTGTGGCCCTTTTCCAGACTTACCTCCAGTATGTATTTTTCTCTCCTATACTGAGGAAGTCCAGAACTGGTGACAGCCCTCAAGCTGAGACACAGCAATGATAAGCAGAGGTGAAGGATCATCCGTCCTGACTTTCTGGTAATGGTGGTCCTCATGAAACATAGGATACCATTGGACTTCTTTCTTGTAAAGGAACATTCCTGGATTATGTTCACCTTGTCCACTGGGACCCTCAGAACCTTCTCTTCAAAGCAGCTTTCCAGCTGGTTGGCTCCTATCCTGCACTGGTACATACGTTTTCCTCTCTGCACTCCATAGAAATATTTCAGAAACAGGTGGAATAGTGTTACTGCTTCTGTTTTCCTCTCAGTGATTCCATCCATGAATGAATAACTGCAAAGAAGAAGTAGAGTATTGTTTATCACAATAAACCAATACAATTATTGTCAAGAACACACAGGGCTCATGAAGTTTGCTACATTATCAAATAAACAGACCAAATAAACTAAAATCAGAGCTGACTTTGAAATATTTGCCCTGATAACAAAGCAAAAAGTGTTATAGCAGTACCAATCAACTTACAGTGCTGTGTTATTCAAAAAACATGAGCATAGAAAAAGTGCTGCATTAAATTATCCCCTTACCTGAGGAAATTAAACAAGTCATAGCTGAAAAGAAAGTTAGGTTGTGCTTTTAAAGAACTTATGCTACCTATGTTAACATCCTCATACAGCAAAAACTAAGTAAACATCTGCCTAAGGATGAAGCTTTGGTGAGCCTTATGTATCTGTAGTTAAACTGAGGAGGCTTGATAAATGGCTTAACATCATGCCTATATTTGTCTCACTGAAGTCACATATTTTAAATAGTCCTTACAGTTAAGTGCATAACTGCACTAGAACTGTGTATTCATATCTATGTAGACATTAATGGGACCAAATTCTTATAAAGTCTGTTTCTTCTTGTCCTTTTGGGATGGAAGTTCAAGTCACTTTTACACTTCTTGGGAACTAATAAATGCAAGCTTGTAAATAGATGATAACAGCAAACATTTTTATGTTTTACTCTTTGAATTTTCTCAAATTGTCCTGTACTCAACTTTATGATATTAAACTAAGATCCCCAGATGTGATTTCTTTAACTTAATATTAGTTGGAATAATGTTGTAACTTTAATTGAAAATCTTGGTACTTACCTGGGGAACGTTTATTGGTATCTGTGGTTGTATTGTAATTATCCTGCTGGTAGTGTTACAATTGCTGTTAAGAAACTCCATGCAATGACTGTTGTGTAATTCCGTAAGTAAACCCATGACCAGGAGTCCTAGGTGCTGTAGTACAGTGATTCATTTGAAGTTTAGTACCTAATGATAAAAGTGTCAAAGAGACACAAAAATATGAAGAATGCAGTAGCACATGATTTGTTATAAGGAGCCAGTTCTGTTTAATATCTTTATCAATGATCTGGATGAAGAGATCAAGAGCACCCTCAGGAATTTTGCTGATGACACCAAGTTGGATGACAATGTTGATCTTCTTGAGGGTAGGAAGGCTCTACAGGGGCATCTGGGTAGGTTGGATTGATGGGCCAAGGCCAGTAGTGTGCTTAAAAATTGTATGCTAGGATTGAAAATTACATGATAAGACTGTTGTGGGCCTCACTCGGTTTCTGAGAACTCAGTCTTTTGACTGAACTGATAATTACCCAGAAGAACATAATGTGAATGCTGAACTATAGTTTCCTGCGCAATGAAGTATAGCTATAAGTCAAAATACTCACAAATGTTAACATAAACTGAGATTTCAAATCAGAGTATATATTTGGATCCTTAGACATCTTATCTGCACAAAGTATGGAATTTTTCATGTGTTAGCTAACGTGTATTAGTTATATAATCTTCCTGTAAGTAAAAAAATAAAGTATATTCAATTCTCTGAAAACTTCTATTTTCTTAAACTGTTTCGTTGTACTAATTTCAGCTTCTAAAACACACCTAAGAGTTTGTGGGCAAAATCACAATCCCACCTAAATCAGGGGCACAACACCTGCAGAGAGGGAAGAATTAAGATTTTCTGAAACCACTCATGATTCAGATTTCTTGTTCTTCAAACTTCATCCCTTAATTATGAATATATAATTCAGTACATATAATAAAATAAATAATTTAAAATATTACAATTTACCTTCTTGAAAAGTTATTCTTCAAAGGAATAAATTTTGATCCATCTTGGTGTCATGGTTTTTTTGGCACTTAAAACCTATGATAAATAGACCCCTATCTTCCAGCAGTCTAGCTGTACCTCAGAAAGCCAGAAGCAATAGAGGACAGAAGATCTAGGCCCCAGCTGTGTGATTGAGAGCACAGACCTGAGTAGAATATTAGACATTTCAGGTTTTAAAGAGGTAGAATAACAGTATTTTATAAGGATGCAGTTCTTTCATGAGATAAGATCTAAGCTCAAGTTTTGGTCTTAATTCAGTGCAGGAAATTGTGAATAACAGTTTTCTCATTTCCCCTGTATTCTGACTGAATATGCTAGTTGGAACTAAGCTACAGTGGAAGAGCACAAAAAATTCATGAGGTCTCAATTGTCAGGCCTCAAACACATCCATACAGACAGTTTTGGTAATCAGGAAGATTCACACAGGACTAGGAAACTATTTACTATTTTTACCCAATTCGAAATACAAGATTCAATTTTGTGGGAAAAATAGAAATAGAATAGCTACATGTATCTGAGGGGGAAAAAAACTGCTCTTTACACTGCAGTAAAAATGTGAGGTATTTGGTGCACAAATTCTGTGTAATTGTAAGCTTAGAGAGATATAAATTCTGTTGTGAAATGGACTTATCTGCCAGACCTATGGTTTTTCCCATGTTATATGAATTGAAGACTACTAGTACTTCAAATTATTATTTCATTATTTTTATTTTTAACTTATATGAAATTCCCTTAAAAACTGGAACTCAATGACCTATTTTCTTTGACAGGAATAATGATGATGAATATTTTATACAGAGCCTGTGTAGGCTATAGAAACCCAGCAAAAGAGCAGAATAAATATAAAAAACCCCACAGACTTATTAATGTAATTTGTCTGTGATGTGATATACAGATTTGCCAGAATAAGATTCCTTTACACATGCAAAGATTGAAGTTCAAGTGACAAGTATTTCATTAGGTGTAATTCATACCCTAGAGCACAAGATGGTATTTTCTGGCTGAAAAAATGCAATTATTAGTTAGAAATAAAATGACACTGTGGCATTAGAAAATTACCTCTGTAAAAAGGACAGGTGATTACTAGATGTGATGATATTCCTTTTATTCTTTTAAAGTTTAAAAAATCTACTGTTAAATTACAAGATACAGCAGAAACATTAAACCATATGGCACACTAAACAAATTCTAAAGACATTATCTGTTTTAAATCTGATTAGAATTTGGCCAATAGGACAAAAAAGGTCTATTATGGTGAACATATAACTACAGGACCTCTTGTAGAAAATGCATCAGCTAAAAATAAGTTAGTACTGAAACCAAATGAAGAGGAAAGAAAAGAAATATTGACATGGACTTTAATGAAGTTGCTATTTCACCTGGGAAATATTATAGCTTCATCATGGTTCTTTCCATCTTTTGGATCAGATGTCTTTGATTTCTTTCCTGTGTGTTTTTTCCTTTTTCTGTAGCTATTCAGATTCAAGAGTCCTCATAGTTTGCTACCTTATTTGGACAGTTACTTCTTTGGAAGCAGTCAACTCCCAGATTTTCTTGCAACTTTACAAATCACAGTTTCACACAGGGAACTTGTATGACATATTGAAGGTACGAACCTTCTTTAACATAAAAAAGAAATTATTGTAATATTCAGATACCTTCGGAAACGATGTAATTTCTTCTACAGATGATGGAAGTGTCTTTAATGAGTGTCTTTAATGAGTGCTTTACCAGTGTCTTTAATGAGAGGAAGGCCATTTTGAGACCTTCGGAGGCCTTATTTCTCAATAAAAAAAAGTTTTGCTAATATTTACTTGTTCAAGTTTATAATTATGATAAAATGTTTGTCACCTTTGTACTACATTGTGAAAAAATATTTTGCATGTATAGAAGTAATAGAGTATAAAACAAAGGTAAACATTGAAAGTTATTTCTATTTTGTATTCATGACCAGAGTACATGATTATAGAGAATCTGAATATTTTACACATATCAGTTAACCTATAAAATCACACTTCATACATACATGAATATGTTTATCTTAGATGACAGAACTTTAAAATACATTTTTTTGCAGCAAAGATATCAATTTGTGACAAAAATACTGTTACATGTTGTAATAGACAAACACATTATATCCATCCAGCGCTAATCCATTGATAATTTGTACTGGTCCTCTACTCAAGAAAGACCAGAAATTAGAAAAAGCCTTGCCCATCAATCTATTTTCCTTAAAAAACCTCTTTTCAACAACATTAGAGGTAGAGAAAATGAATCTTTCAATATCAGCATCTACTGAACTAAAAGAGTGTGACAGTATCAAAAATGTGGAAGGGAAAATGTCTGTTCTGCAGCTGTCTGCCATTCCATATCTTTGTTATCAGATGACAGGCTAATATTAATCCTACCAGTGTATTCATCTATTCTTTCAAATCTTTAGCATTTATCTGGTGTCAAGACGATATAGACTCAACAGGTTATTTACACGGTAAATATAAAATATTAAAATGTTTAATCTTCTACCTACACATAATAAGATTAGATTGGGCAATAAACACGTTAATGAAAATTTGGAAAACAACTTAATGAATGAATTCTAATAATTTTTCACAAATTCTTTGCCACCAATACTCCTCTGAAAATATCTGACATTTGATGTACACAATCTGAGCTGTGCCGTTATCATCTATTTCATATAAGGTTGATTCACTTCATTATCATCTGAATTTCACTTAGTTCATTTTTAAGTTCTTTTGGAAGTTGTGTGTGTGTGTTAACAAGCTGTTGCTGTTAACAATGGGGGGATGAAACTTTACAGGGAGTGAAATTTTAATTATATTTCTATTAATAAAAGAAATGCAACATTGTGTTATATCTAACTTTAATGCATTCTGAAGTAATCCCATCCACTGATCAAAGGCAGTCTAATATGCATACTGTGAAATGCTCAGTTGTGTGACTTGTGAGTCATGAATGTGTTTTGTGCCAGATGAATAGAATAAGGCATATAAGTAGATAAAGAGCCTTCTTCCCGTACATTAGGACAATCAGTGTGTCAAGAAAGCTCCCAGTGAAACTGAACTTCCCATAAGCTAACTGAAATTGATACTTATTTTCTCAATAAACCACATACTACCTGAATATTTTAGTGTTATTTGGTATTAACTGCAAAATTAACATAGAGAATACCATGGTCAAAAAGCCTTTTGTAACAGACATTACTTGAAATAAGGGTTTTATATCATATTTAAATATGTTCTTACTATTGCATTCATCATTTCTGCATGCAGCTGGTTATTGCTGCTATATAAAGAACAGATATATGCAGATGAGCAGAAAAAATTATGCATTCAGCAGGTCACCCCTGTGTGCAAATTTACCCTTTTTAAAGAGTATGATCATAGACATTTCTAGTGCAAATTAAATGCACAGTATAATTATTCATCTTTCACTGTTCATGAAAGATCAGGTCACTAATAAATGTCTTCCAGAACGGAAAGGTAAGGTTTCTTGCTGTGTTGGTTTTAGCTGGGATAGAGTTAAATCTCTTCATAGTAGCTTATGGTGCTACGTTTTGGACTTGTGATGAAAATAGTGTTGAAAACAGAGGGATGTTTCTGTTTTTGCTGAGCAGTGCTTGCACAGCTTTAGGGTCTTTTCTGCTTCTCATGCTGCCCCACCAGTGAGCAAGCTGAAGGGCGCACAAGAATTTGTGAGGAGACAGAGGTGGGACAGCTAACCCCGACTACCAAAGGGATATCCCGGATCGTATGATGTCATGACTAGCAATAAAATCTGGGGGAAGAAGGAGGAAGAGAGTTTGGAGTTAAGGTATTTGTCTTTCCGAGTAGCCTTTACGTGTTAGGTGGTTTCCTAGAGGGACACCTGCCTGTCAATGGAAAGTAGTAAATGAATTCCTTATTTTACTTTGTTTATGCATGTGGCTTTCACTTTTCCCGTTAATCTGTCTTTATCTTGACCCACGTTTTCTCACTTGTGCCCTTTTACCCTATCCCCCATCACACTAAGGGGAAGTGAATGAGCATGTGTGTTGCTTATCTGCCCACCAGGGTTAAACCACAACTCTTGCTTATGAGCTGACTAAATAGTTTCCACTCACTTAAAAGCGGAACTTAGGCTCTAAAAAATGTCATCAATTACAGTGTTCTATGCAATAGTTCAGTGAGGAGAACTTTGCTCCAGACTGTTCCTGGGCACAAGTCACCTACATTTCCTGTCCCAGATCCTATTAAATCTACTGCTATTTGACTGAAATATAAATTTCCTCTCACTAATGAACATTTTAATTGTAAGAAATCTGAAATTCAGAATGATATTTTTGGGATACAGCTGTCTTCAGCCGTGTCTGCCTGTCACTTTGAAGAATCTTTCAATTTCACTTTACTGCTGAGTATATCAATATACCAGATCATTGTCATTCTCTAAGCACAATTAGAATATGACAAATAAATGCGTTCCATTTAGTTCTGCTATGGTTTGATTCACTCCAACAAAAGTGGCAAAAAATGTACTCTTTCTCGTTTTAAATGGAACAATGGCAGCTGTGCAGGATTAGTGTGGCAGGGAAGATTCCAGACAAGGAGTCTTTTAATGCCATATGTTGTGGAGATCTAAATGCAGATCGAGAAGCAAATTCAGGACATCATATTCCTTTGAATGTTAAGGCCAAATGTTAAAACTAAAAAAATAAATTGTAAAAGCTTTTTATCACATGATATTAAATCTGACCGAAAAGTGAACACATCCCCCACCAAATAATCTCATTTTATTTTGCTATACTTCCTTAGTTAATGCTCATATAGAAAATAGAGCTGTATTTTAATTGTCAGGATTGTGTGCCATGTGGGAATGAAAAGACCTTATTTTGTGTAATGGAAAGACAAAAATACTTAGCATTGTCAGGAGATTGGCTTGGAATTCAAGGAGTGGAGGAGTGACCTTTGATTGTCGCTTGCATTACATGCAATGGAATTGCTAGAGCTATGTGGATATGACTGAACATGAAGTGAATTTAAGCCTGGTTGTTTTTTAAAAACTAATGAGGATATGTATAGAAGATACTACAGCTTCTGGAGGTTTGTTTCCCCCCCTTTTTTTTATTCTCTCTATTGAAATATTCTGTGAATTCACCCTCAACAGGTGTACGTTTACAGTAGATATTAAATAACCCGATAATGTTGTTATTATTATATTACTTCCATACAAGAAGTATGGAATGACATTTCATTGTCTAGAAATGGCAAAAAAAGAGAAAAATATAGGTGAAATCTACAGTTTTCTTACAAAATATGTAATGCTCTTTGCTTGTTCTTCTGCAAACTGAAAGTTTTGCAGAAAAGTGCCTGGATGGGATTTGTTAAAACTTGCTTTTCAACAAAGTTTAACCTGTAATTAAGCAGGAATGAAGGCTATCTTTCAATAAATTTTCTACCTTTAGTCTCCTAGACCTTACTTCCTTTCTCTTATTTGTCCTCTTGCATCGGTTTTTGAATTTACCTAAGGAAAGACTATCTAAAGGTTTATTTTTAAAGATACTCTTTTTAATGGGGTACAGATCTTCTGATATAGAACATGCAGATGAAAAAAGGAGAAATATAGCAATTAGGTCAATATTCATTGATGCTCCTAATTTTTAAGCAATGTTTTTTAACCACTGCAATTCAGACACAAACTATTGGTTTAGCCAACCATATTACTTTCAAAACCAATCTCATTGATAAATCTAACACAGACTTTTTATCTCTTCGTATAATTAAATGATTGGAAACCCAAAGAAATATTACCAAAATTTCTAAGGACACTATTTAAAAATGTGGTTTTGTATTTTTCTGGGAAAATCCACTGAATACTTTGTTGAACAGTAATAGATTTACCATATGGTTAACTCTGGTGAAGTAAGTTGTTGCATCAAGACAAGCATTTGTGTGCCCCAGTTTTGCCTAGTGGATATCATCAGATAAAAATTTCATCCATAGCTCAAGAGTATCCTATGACTTTCACTCATCTTTTAAAAATCCATTTAGCTGTCTTTTGGCTTGTATGTTTTCAAAATTGATGTATATACCTATTACTGCATAAACATAATTGTTCACTATTATAGACAGCATCTTTCCTGTCATCAGTGCTGAATTCCACAATATTATTAACTTTCTCAGTACTGTCTTCATTGCAGATCCAACTTAGATTCTACTTTTTCTGATTTTCAGCTCTGTCTTTCCCCTTCGCTACCCATCTGATTTTTCTCCCCACATGTAGTGTAATTTTGGTTGTCTAAGCATCCACACTTAAAAAGAATAATCAGCAGAAAATTAAACATGGTTGTGGAGGCTTTAAAATACCTGAGTATTTAATAGACACAATTTAGAACACAGTCACATAAAGAATTAATTTGGCAAAACTAGGAAGCTTGTTGCCTTTAAACTGAAAGGAGTAAGAGGGGGTGGCTGCAAGCTGTGGAAAATGCAACAAACCCCTCCTTGTCTGGATCTGCAAATTACTGAGCAGAAAGGTAGAATATTTCATGTACAGATAGCTTGCCACATTGGTTTTGTGTGAATATGAGATCAATGAAGAATGGTGTTTAATCTTGTAAAGGGTAGAAATTGACCTTGCTTCTTTCTCATCTTTGCAATGGGTACTGTAATACAGACAGGAATAACTCGATGAAATCCTTAGTGGAATAGAGGAAGTAAATTGGAAAACTATTGTTCCATTTCTCTTATAAAATAAGAAGTAGAGATGTTGTTAGCGGGTGGCAGAATGGAACAAAAGAAAGAAACTGTTACTCATATACTGGGGAGTTTGACGGAAAATTGTTTTGGTATGAGTAGTATTGTTTAGGATTATATTAGGTCAAGAAAAAATCTTGACAAATTCACCAGAAAAGAAGTCACTAAAAGCTATCGCATACCAAGATGTTATCTTATGGGTCATGTAGTCCCTATACTGGGGACTGATGGAAGTTGGGAAAGCTTACTGAAATATGACTGTATTCTCACTCACTTATTATATTCTTACTAAAGGATGCGATCCTGGGCATTATTAGAGAGAGAATCTAGGTACAGGTTGATCCTTTGTCTGACCGCGTTTTCATGTATGTCACTGTTTTACCTGCTGTATTTCTCATCAATGTCATTGTCTCTCTAAATAACTTTACTAAGCAGCGATAAGTCTTATTCCTCCTCTTAATGATCTCAACATCCTCTGTTGCACACAAACCTAGTTACTTAGCAACAAAGGAAATTGTAGAAATTGTTTCAAGGATAGTAAGAACTTCACATATTCACAGACCCTGGATTTAAAACCCAACAACATTGATTTCTATAGTTTGAGTACAGAGGCTGTGAATTTAAAATGTTCCATGAAGAATAAAAAACACTGGAAATAATGTCTATCTTTCTTGTACTTTGAGAATGCAATCACTGTTTATATGTTTATTGCATGCCCTTGATAGGCGAGTGCAAGCGAGTGCTGGTATCCATCTGTTCCACTGTTTGTTTCTTTATGTTTGGAAGTATTTGTTTAGAGACACCATTGTGCTTTTGAAAAAAGTTCAGGAGAAAGCATGAGAGCATCTGTAATAAAATAGTTGAATTGCATTGACGATTTTTTTTATTTATTGCATTTATCTTTGACTCTTGAAATCACCAAACATAATCTTTTCTTAACTGCTCGGTATCTCCTATATAAAAAATATGTTATAAAGATTATAACATATTAATGTTTAGATCTAGTGGAGCTATGAACAATTGAATCATGACCACTAATTTAAGCAGGACAGACTCAAAATCAGTGAGGATTGGAACAAGCTTACCATTGACCTCAGTGAAGAAATGATTTTACTCAGAGTTCCTTAACTTAGAGTGCTCACTCAGAGTACTGTAACTGGTGGGGTTTTTCTTATGGACTCTTTGCTATTCAAACTGTAATGCAATATTAACTTTTAATAACAATATAATTATAGAAATAAGTATATGGATATGTTTGGCAAAATAAATTTATCTAGATAAAATTAACTTGATACATTAACATATGTGGTTAGGTTTCTGAGAAATTTTTCTTCTCAGAATTGTTCCTGAAAATTAGATTTCTCAGAAACGTTCTAAGACATTCTGAGAAAAATAATATTTAGATTCACAGTTCCAACTCTAATACATAAAACATTTTATAATAGTTATCTGACAAAATAAAATGTAGTTGGAAAAACTACGTCAGAATGCTTTACATAAATTTTCAATGATTTTTGTATGTTTATATCAGTATAATTATTTGTCTATATACACTTGTGCAAATGTTGTTTCTCTGCCTTTGGGCTGAAATATGTGTAAGTGTTGCTTATGTCCACCATACCAGCAGGTTTTTTCTATTTAAAGATATGAAAAGGAAATAATGAAGGAAATAAGGAAACCAAAAAAACAACCCCAAACTCTTGGTGTTGTTCAGGTTCTATTTAGTTTAATTGTAATTAATATCAAGATACCAGGTTTCTTAGCTGGGCAAATTAGAAATTTTACTCCATTTGGCCTACTAGCTACAGAGTCCAGTACTGCATTAAGAGAGTTGCACTGTAGTTCCAGATGTGACTTTCTAGTTTTACTTAATTCACTTCATTTCTTTTTGCTCTTGTTTTGTATTCATCTTTTGTCTGTCTTCAGTAACAAAACCTTCAGATCATGGTGGATCACTTAGCTACACATACATGTGACTATATGCTGTAGCCAATCAGGATTTGAATTTATATGGAACACAAATGCTGAACAGTAAGAATGGAAATTGTGTGTTCTAAATGCCATTTACTCTTTTGAGCTTAGTCTGGTAATACATACTGATTTTCACTGAATAATAATGGGTAGACAGAGTGTCTTGTTATTTCTTTGCTAAAAAATCATAGAATGGTTTGGGGTTGGAAGGGACCTTAAAGATCATCTAGTTCCAAACCCCCTGCCATGGTCAGGGACACCTCCACTAGAGCAGGTTTAAAGTCCCATCCAGTCTGGCCTTGAACACTTCCAGGGATGGGCATCAACTTCCTTGGGCAACCTACTCCAGTGCCTCACCACGCTCACTGTAAAGAATTTCTTTCTGGTATCTAATTTAAATCTCCCCTCTTCTAATTTAAAACTTTTACTCCTCGTCCTGTCACTACACTTCTTGACAAAGAGTCACTCTCCAGCTCTCCTGTAGGCTCCTTTCAGAAATTAAAAGGTCATTATAAGGTCTCCCCAGAGCCTTCTCTTCTCCAGGCTGAGCAATGCATTCAGTGGCAGGAGTTTAAAAATCTTGAGCAAAACTGTGTATGGACATAATGTTTATGTAGCAAGAGTAGTAACCCCAGGTACTTTTCCATTTTTGTTTAGTCAGAAACAGTTCCACTTCTTACAGAGATATCTACTTCATAATATTACTTTGTAGGAATCAAAATAAATATTGTTTGCATACATTGAGAAAAATGTCCACTGTAACTGTACATTGTGTTCAGTGTTCATTTGCCTCAGGGTGGTTCTCTGTTTCTTGGCTAGTGTTTCTCATGACACACAACCTGACTTCTCCTCTGACACACAGCAAATAATCCAAATCTCATTACTGAACTCTGTTCTGTAGCAGGAGACTTATATGATAAAAAAAACCCACAACAAATATTCCATAAGAATCTGAATCCACTGGATTCAGATCCTGTTAGATATCTTCATTTATTTATATTACAATCCACCCACCTTAGACATAAAGATTTCACGTAGAAGTAAGCTGAACTTGGCAAGGTAAGTAAGAATGAGTCCTAGGTGAAGGACAACTCCTGAGCTTCAGATGACCATTGACAGCTAGCCAAAATGCCAAGAACTTGTCTAAGCTACAGTCTCACACCAAACAACAGTGCTGCAATTGGTCTTGTTGGATAAGCCAGTGAATAAGTGCTGGGTTTTTACCAGTGATTTTAAGTTTTCAGGAAAGGTGATTTCTCTTAAATTAAAACTTTAGCAACCAAAAGGAAATAGCACCTCCTAGTTGAACCAAATCTTATGTTGGTTGTTCTGTTGTCTAACCATTGAAATAATTTCATTTTCATTTGTTTTGTCTCACTTCCAATAAAAAACTTGGAAAAACATAATTTTCTGCTCAGGTTTGTTTTGACTAATATATATTTCAGCATAAAATGAATCATGAACCAAAAGTTTATGCCAACTCCTCTGCAATCAAAAATAGACAGTGGAACTTGGAGGAAGGCTTAATGATAGCTAACGTTCTTGTTCAGTCTAGGTTTGGAAATGTAGCAATTGCAAATATCTGGAATTATGTGTTCCACAAGAAAAACAGCTTGTGATGTGAAATAAGCCTAAAATAAACTTATTTTCCCCCAAAATTAAGAATATGCTACTTAATCTTAAGAATTTTTTACTGACAGTTTATTTCTGCATTGGTAAAGACATATTTTGAACATTGTTTTGCCATGACTTCATTTCCCATCTGAATGATTCTTTTAAGTACTATTGCCATTTGCAAGGATTAAATTTCACAAGAAAACAAAATTTACATCATTTAAAATCTTTCATGATCTAGTAGTCCATGCCAAGATGTGCTTTCTATCTCAGAAATTACCTTAAAAATATTCTAAATAATAATAAGTAAAAATTAAAAATAATAAAAAATCATCTGAAAACTAAAGAACTCCAAGAAACTTGCTGTTTTCAACTTTTAGATATTATGGTTAATCTCCAATTAGGTTAGGGGAACAACCCTCACCTTTGAGAGAGTCTCAGTTTGTTTATGAGTAACCACGACTACTCAGCAATCTGATGGAAACACAATCAGATTAAACCCTTTCCTGCCACTAGGAAATAGTGATGAACCTGAATGTAATGACCAACAGACTGTCATGAAGCCCTTTTTTTTCTAATTCTTTCATCACTTTCCCTATATTTTTCAAAATTAATATTATTAGCTTTGGCTGCAAAGTAATGACACTTTAGGAAAACGTCAGTAACTCAAACGAATCTGACCAGATTACTTATTCTTTGTGTTTGATTTAACTTGAATGTTTCTACTGTCACTCCAATTTTGTGAAGTGCCTTATCAACAAATTACATTTTATTACAAAAAATCAAAATAATGAACTGATGTGGGTATTTTTTTTTACATCCAACAGCAAACTCTTTCAAGATAAGGGAAGAAGAAATAGTAATTTCAGTGTTCCTTTCACTTGTCATATCTTCTGTTGTTAAGCTGTATGAACTCAATTGAAATTCAGATTTCCATGAATTGTTTCCCTCAAAGTACTGTCCTTACACTGTATGTAAAACTATTATTTTACTTTTCCAGGAAATTTTTGATTAGAAGAACTAAATCACCTGTTATTTTTCTGTGGCTACTTATATTTAATTAACTAGGTAGTGCCGCCATTTTGTTTCCTAGCTTACCTAATTAGATAGACATAAGGAGGCACGTTTTTCTTCCAACATGTTACAAAGTGACTGTGGAGCCATGCTACAAGTATTTCTCCAGCGGTGAAGTTGCTGCAGCTCCCATGACGTTGCCTTTATGCCAGGAAAGGATTGCCTGAAAAATCTTAATCTTGCTTGCAAGATCTTGTAGACCAGGAATGATCCCTTGTATTAGTACTGGCTGAACATGCTTGCAGTGCAACTAATCTGAGTGGGTTTGGATTTTAAAAGCTACACAATAAGTTGAATTTTGGGGTCATAAGATCTTGGTTGCTACCCCACTCAAGAAAATTGGTTCGCCCCAGTAAGAGGGAGTTTACCACAAGTATGATAGGAAAGAATATCAGGTGGTACCTGTCTGTCTTTAGACACAGAATAGCAATGCTGATAACTTCTGTATCAGGTTCTTGTCTGTCTGCCCTCCACTTTCATGCAAGGTCTATGCTAGCATGGAAAAAGTCACTGCAGAACTGGTTGTCCCAGTTTGAGGTAAAACTGAACCAGTTTTGTGTTCTATAATTTTACAGTTTTAGTTAGGCTTCCTCTGACTCTCTGAAATTATCAGCATACTGTAGAGAAAACTGCTCGTTCACAGGATGATAAGGCCAATGTTTGTGCTACGTGCCAAGGAATGGTATGCAGAGAGGCCCGTGCTTGTACTTATTGCTGTAACAACCAAGGTCAGTCAATTTTCGCTATTTGTCCCTTAGAGGGTTGGAAACGGAAACATGTAGAGGGGTCCCACCTCTGGGGAGGAATGGACAGGAGAGGTGACCCAAACCTGACCAACTGGGGTATTCCATCCCATCTGCTCCATGCTCAGTATAAAAGCTGAGGGATCAAAGGGCCAGCTGCTCCTCTTCTCCAGCTCTCCTGCTCTCCTGCTCCTTTGGCTTGTTATCCCTCTCCTCTTCCTGGCTGTTGGGGGCCAGGCATAATAAGTGCATAATAAGAGCTACAACAGCTAGAATTGCTGCCAACTTGCCACATTATGCAGAACAATTTCTGTGTCACAGGACTCTCAAAAAAGGTCCTCATAAGAATTCTTCCTGAGAGTGGTGACTTTCCCCCTAATGGTGCTGTGTTCTGGGTAAAATAAGAACAGAGGAAAGTATGTAAGAACTAACATTTGTGCATATAATTATTAAGTTCTGTTCTTAAAGATAGAGTTATATATCGATTTTTTATTGGTGCACCCTAAGACTGTTAAAAAACTTAACTGGAAGTCTTCTATAATTTTTCCTTAACCCCAAGAAAACAGCTTATTTTTTCACAGGGTAGCCTTTTTTTTTTTTTTTTTTTTTTTCTGGGGAAATTATGTAGTGATTAGATTGAAACAACAATAAAAAATTATGAGAAAAGACAAAAGAAGTGATTTTAATTATTTTACTGCATGCAATGTGTGATGTAAATTACGTGTTGTGGATAGGTCACATAATTAGGTAGGTAAAAACCTCACATTTATTGCATTGTATTGATTGAGTTTTAAAGTGGATGGTTGTACAAGTTTGTACAAGTAAGAAATTGTAAGAAAGGCTATAATTATGCATTATTCTGTAGTCTTTTAATTCTAATTTTTGGCAGTTGTGAGCAACTGAGATGTTCTGACATAAGTGGGGGAAAGTAATATGGAAATTATTTCTTTAATGGAGTAGACTCAAACTTTCTGTTTTGTAATCCAGATTTATACAGCTAGAAACATAGGGTTGGTAACAATCACATACTTATCTCACAAAATGAGAGAGGTGATTCTGCCACTTTACTCTGCTCTGGTGAGACCTCACCTGGAGTACTGTGTGCACGTCTGGAGCCCTCAATATAGGAAGGACATGGACCTGACAGAGCAGGTCCAGAGGAGGGCTGCTAAAATGATCAGGGCGTTGGAGCACCTCTACTACAAGGAGGGAGCTGCGGTTGGTCAGCCTGAAGAAGAGACCTAATAGAGGCCTTCCAGTACCTGAGGGGAGTCTACAGAAAGGCTGGGGAGAGTCTGTTTACAAAGGCCAGCAGTGACAGGATGAGGGGCAATGGCTTGAAGTTGGAGAAGAGCAATTTAGATTGGATATTAGGAATAAGTTCTTTACAATGAGGGTGGTGGAGCACTGGAACAGGTTGCCCAGGGAGATGGTTGAGGCCCCTTCCCTGGAGACATTCAAGGTGAGGTTCGATGAGGCCCTGGGCAACCTGGTCTAGTTGGGGGTGTCCCTGTGACTGCAGGGGGGTCGGACTAGACGACCTTTGAAAGTCCCTTCCGGCCTGAACCATTCTATGATTCTATGATTCTAAAAGTACTTTGGCAATAGCTTGTGTTTTTCATGAGGAGTTTAACTAAGAAACATTTAGAAAATGAAAAAAAACATGAGAGATATTTATTCCACATAACCGATATGGTTAGGTTCTGTTAGCATGAGACTCAGGGTTCTGATTCTCTTTGGCTCTGAGCCTCCAGGGCACACAATATTTACACCCTGTAGCAAGTCATTAAACTCTGGTCCTTCTGTTGTATGGAGTAGGGACCTCAGAGAACTGCTTCCTGTCTTCCTTCTCTCCCATGTTTAAGTTTCATTACTGATAAAACCAAGGCAGAGAAGGAGGAGGAGGAAGAGTAAGGGCTAATATTGTATTTATTGAGGTCCTGCTCTAACATGGACTGAGGTGTGAACTGGACATGTGGACATACCTGGAATGTAGTGTACTCTCTTGAGACCCATAGTATAAAAGTAGCCTATCAAAAAACTGCCAGGAGCTAGAGACTTCTGATTTGTAACCCCAGATTTCCTTTATGGCCCAGACAGGCTTGATTATGATATGTCAGGAAGTTCAGACTTGCCAATATCAAATCTACTTAAAAAGGGGATTTGCACCTGAAATTACTGATACTTAATGCAGAGCTTGACAATCTTTAGTTTTAAGATTTTTCTTTGCTGAAAATGAAAAAAAGAGACCATTTAGTTCACTGAACATTCAATAGCAGCCCAGGAAAATCGTGGTACCATAAAGATGCCTACCCATTGTGAAATCTGCATTATAATGTATGTTAACATCCATAATTGTTCATCATCTTCACTACCTACAGGTCTACTATGCTGATGCAAATTTTCTCAAGAAATTCATGTTAGATTTAGAACTTTTTGCAAACTGAAAATAAAAGGAACAAGAAGCAGTTCTGAAGGAATAAGTATGTAAGAACTACACAAATATTTGGAAAGAACATGTTGCTTAAATATTCCAGCCACATTCCTTGACAACCCTTCTAGCCTACACATCCAGGTTTCCTTTCTGTTTAAAACAAGCTTCAATATTACTAGTTATTCCCCATTTTACAGTCACTCATGAATATTTTTCCTTGTTGTTATTGGAGATTCCCCAGATGTGACTAGAATGGGACTACACAGACAGCTCCTACCAGGAATTATTCAGTGAAGTTTTTGATAAGTGAGGATTGTCTTGAATAAATTTTCTATAAAAAGTCATATATTTTTTTTTCTTTTAATTAGGTGTTTCTTTGCATACAGGTGCCTATCTATATATCTATATATATCTTGAGGATATAAGTGCATATATATATATATATATATGCAAATTGTACTTGTGATGTTAAAATGTGCAGTTTTACACAAAATAAACCAAGAGATTTTAATATCTTTCTGTTGCTGTATATGATAAAATATAGTGGATAAATTCACTATTATCTGAATGGAAAAATAAAATTTGTGTCTCACTCCTACAACTACTACTTTGAATCAGTGAAGTAATACATATTGCAATACTCATCTCAAGGAAAGCATTGTCACTGCTGTAGCAAGTACTTTTCATTGTTTTTGAAAAGGAGACATCAAATTTGTTTGGTTCCATTTCTGTTACCTACTAGGAAGGTCACTATTCTGTTGGCTGCTGATAAAATCATGATTAAAATCAGGTTTTGAGACATAGAACTCTGGTGTCTAAGGTGATTATTATACTGGGCTGAAAGCAGGCTTGATTTGTGCAACTATTGTCTTACAAAATGTACTTCTAACCCAGCTAAATCATAGAAGTACAGTATCACTGGAAATCAGAATTGTAGCCAAAGAGGGTAATAGTTGCAGGGGACATGATATTAGTTAAGCTTTTTTTTTTATCCTTTTAACTGCCTGCAGACTTATGGAATGTGCCTATCATAGCAGAAAGGAACAAAATTGACAAATGAAACTATTATCAGTTAAGACAACAGGCCTTTTAAAAACAAAGGAATGTTCCAGTAATTTGACTAGCAAGGGGAGACAAGTTGTTTCTTCTGAAATTATAACCTTATTTGTTGTTATAGTAAAGGCTTGTCATAGTTATAAGCCCTGATTTTTTTTTTTAAGGCTTTATCTAGAATTAGAGCAGTTACTGGATGGAGGGAAGCATTCAGAACTCAACTAGGAAAGGTCATGAGTGACCTGATCAAGCTTCAAATCAGTCTCTAACTTTGAAGCTGGCCTGTTATGAGAGGTCAGATGCTCCTTGCAACCCCAAATTATTCCACTTTACATTGCAATTGCATATGCCACATTAACTACACAGTCCTTTCAGAGACGGTAGAAAACAGGACTGCAGTCAGAATAATCTTGTCAATATTTAGTCTTGACAAATGCTAGTTCAGGATATCGTGTTCACTTAATTACACACATTTAGGACAGAGAGTTGTTCTACATAACAAAATCAAACACTGTGTTAAAATAGCTGCAAGTAATTTACAACTGAAGAATATATATGTTTGAATCAAAGATAATATTTTTAACATATGTTTCAATAATTAAATTTTGTATGGAGACATCAATACATTCCTGTGAGGTGTTGTATGGCTTTATTGTTTTTTTTTGCCTTCAGAGCAATGCAGAGTAAAATCTAGATAACACGGTACAGTTGTATTATTGACCACTTTTATTTTTCTAGGGAAACTATTTATACTTCAGAAATCTTTATTCAGCTCTCAGCAAATTACATTTTGACTCTATACTGTACTTTTCTGTGGTACTAAATCCGATAAGTGGCAGAGTAGGCTTGATGGAAGACATGCCTTAGACTGCATTTTTTTCTTACTCTATAGGGAATAACATAGAGCTATTTTGAAGAAATCACAAGTATGCACATTAACTACCATAAGAACAAATACTGTAGTTTTTAAACTTTTAATAGCTAAGAAAACAATACAAAATTTCCCTTTCTGGCACTTTGGATATGGGTTATAGTTGATCCTACATCATGAAATATAGGTAAAATTACAGCTTCAAATGTCAGTATAAAATGTATTTCAAAGATTTTGCAGAGTCATTAAAAAAATCAGCATTTGATTACACAGCTTTAGAAATACACTCCAGATGCTGCTGCTGTGTGCTTGTAAAAGCTGTATTAGTCATAGTGCCAGAAAGGAGGTAAAGGGAGACTGGCTTGGAAAAGTAGTAATAAGTGCAGGTGTTTGAAGTAAGGCAGATGAATTAAATCTGTTTCTCTTGGATAATTTCAGAAAACACATATGAGAGTTGGAACCAGTCAGTTTAATAGGCTACCCTGATAACATATACAAAGTTGAGATTCTTCTTTTGTATTATATGGAAGATTTATGCATCACCCCACTTTAAAGGGAAATGAAATGAATGTGGATCTTTAGATGTTGGATCTACTAAATGGACTAGAGGGGACTGCATTCCCACATCTTTGCCCAAGCTACACCTTTGGCATGGGAGTTTTTCCTTGTCCAAAACATTTCCCAATTTGAATCATTAGGCAGCTTCTCCATATGGTATGGAGGAAGCTTAAGCTCATCCTCTTGAGACTTTAAAGGAAATTTATTTGGGAAGACAAAGGGTCTATCCTAGTCCCTTCAACACTCCACATTAGCACCTTATGTGCAGTAACACCCTTCATGAGCGTACCTCTGATGCCTATCCCAATGGCTATGGGCTGCAACAAGAGTTATTTACTTTTCCTCATAGCAGGTGTTCTCTGGAGGTTAGACAAAAAATGGTACTGAACTTAGCATTTCTTAGGTATTTTGTTGGATATAGCTGCAAATATCTAGAAGTATTGGTCCTCCTTGTGCAACAGACTGCAACCTGAAGTCCAAAAAGGAACTGGCTACCCTGTTTCATACATCCCCTTGATTTCCACAGTGGCAGGACTGAGTCCTTCTTCAAGAGGAAGATGAGCTGTTGAGTGATTCCTGGGGATAACAGTAATTAGTGTTCATTTAATTGTCTCCAGTTAAACTGAATTCATGACCAAAAAAGGGGTAATGAGGAAAGGAAATTGTGTGATAGTGACAGGTAATAAACAGCTAGTAATAACTGGGGGAAAAAAAAAAAAAGAGTGCTTAACACTATATTTTGTGACAGCTTAATTTTACTTCATGAAGAAAAATGAAGTGACAGTAAAAGTTCTTTGAGATTTGTGGTGCTGTAGATCTTTCCAGAATTTAGAATTTACAGCACGTACACAGACTTAATCCTTTCCCCTTACAATGTTAAGTTTGCAATCTTTCTGACCTGCTTGAACACCAAATGTGCAAGCAGCAAAGAAAACCAGAATGTTATGTTAGCTGAATAACTGTTCTCTAAGCTAACTATAACAGTCAGAACTACCTACATGAAGAAGGAATGTGACTGTTGTTTCCATGTTCACTGCTGCAGTTTTTTTAATTTTGTAAATAGCTTTACAGTTACGCCAGCTGGAGTATAAAGATTGTTGTGGTTTTGTGGTTATGTTTCCCTAGTCTAAAGTGAGATTCTTATTCTCCTTTTCCTTTTTTAATTTGTATGAAAAATCTGATAAAATAAGAGGAGTTAATGGCAGCCTATTAATCAACAGCATGTTGCAAGGAATAACAATATTATTTTGGGGCAATCAAAATCATAAAGAATCTAAAATTTTTAGATTATGATAATACTAAAAAAGTGTTGATACCCCTGGGTGCTGACACTGAAATGATGTTTTCTTCTACACTGTAAATGGAAGCAAAGTTGTAAAAGCAAGATCTGGATTTTATATGGCAGCAAAATGACACTGCTCATCTTAGTTCTTAACCTTATTTCTTGATATCCAAAATTATATATTTTTTTTTAATGCCCTCATGTTGAGTTTATAATTTCAATGAACCCTTCATTATGATTCCAAAATCTTCCCAGAGATGTGACTGTCAGTTGAAATTCAACATCATGTAAACATTTCTAGATTTTTTTTCCTTGAATGAATTTCCAGTTTTGTAGTTTATCAACCCCTTAATCAGTTTTGTGGCTGTGCACTTATCTATAGGGTGTTTTGGAGTATTTCTAGGCCTTCTCCATCCTGAAAAAGTGGTTTTTGCTTCCTTATCTTTGATGAGTTTTCAGTTCATTAAATGACATTTCCTTGAATTTTTAGATCAATTTAGCTTCTTTAGTGACTTCTAGAGTGGAATCTTTCTGAAAATCTAAGTGTATTATTGTGTTCACTGGACTGCTTTTGTCCATAGTGTTACTGAACCCCTTGTATAAATCTTGTAAGCCAGGATTTCCTTTTACAAAAACCACACTGGCTTTTTTCCAAGGTCTTCTCTTTGTTCAGACAGCTTATTTTTTATTGTAGATTCACCCATTTTACCTGGGATGGAGGGAAGACTTGCTAGTTTGTAACACCTATAATTCTTTTCAAAGACATCCTTGTGACAGGAAGCTTTCTGTTATATATTTGCAGATATTTTTATAATATAATTCTGATACCTTTAAATTTCCTTGCAATATTTTGTAAAGACTTGACTTAGTTCCAGAGCTCTCAAATTATTATGGAATAATTTATATTCCCTGGGGGAAACAAAAAAAAAGATAAAAGCAATTAAACCTAACGTTGATATTTCAGTGTGAAATCCTGGCTTGATATTACATACCATGACATTTTCTAGACTAAAAGTTGTCTGGGGATTGAAAACTAATGTCAGAATCACTGTACTATTTCGGTAGCTGTTAAAGAATATCTTATATATTTGTGCTTTTTTCCATGCCAAAAGCAGCTGCAGGCACAGAAAAGTAGTCCCAGGGATGCATTTAAACTCAATTGCCTTCTAATGTATTTTACACTCTTTACAACTTTTACATTTCCACAGCAAGACATTACTTAAGGTAACAATTATCAAATGATTTGAATTGTTTCTGCACATAATGTAACAATGGGAAGAAAACTATTTACATATAAACTAAAAAAAAAATAAACGCTTGTTTTAAATGAAGAGACAGAAAACTGAATTTAATTTTAGCCTTTATTTGGATACAATTACATGAAGAAAAGGAGTTCCCACTTAATATCACAACTGCTGTTAGGGTAGAAAGTATTATTTAAGCGAAATGATAAATGGTATCTCAGTGCTGTGCAACTGTAGGCATTAAACGATGAACTTAAAGGAGCCTGATGATTTAAGTTTCACTTCTACATTGAAAACTAGATTTCTGACTGGCAAAAATTTTTTATGCGGAAGTCAACAAGATCAGACTTTAGCATTTAAGCTGAAAGCTAGACTGGAAGCATTGGTGTCTGTCTGATGTTACTGATCTTTGGTTGAAAGAAAAATTAGTAATCCATGTCACAGAGAGCAGCACATCTTGCGGTTCCAAGCTCTAGAAGTTACAATCTGTTCTGATTTTGGATGTAGGAAGCTAATTAATTTATGCCATCACAGAAATCCCTCTTTATTTGTGATACCATAGAGATTTGCACTTTTTAATGTACTCTGTTATTTTTAAATTTTCTGAAATCAGTATTCTCAGTGAGGCTTCTGGCACTTCATGGAAAACAGAGTACAGTCTTCAGTACTAAGGACTGTCTGACACTGCTGTTGTGACTGGTATCTCTTAATGTTGAACTTGGGAGTAGCTGGGGAAAGCTGTGCATCCACTTCAAAGTAACTTGGGAAATTCTTGTAGGTATAAAGGTTTTTAATTTCCCTTTGAACAGTTTTAGCAATCTGATCATGTTTCAGTATAAATTTTGTGTTTCTCCAAGTAAATTTCTGCAGTTTACATAGCTGCGTGTCTGAACTGATAATCTAGAGCTTTTAGCTTCGTCTTTAAGTATTGTTAATGTCTTATTCAGATTTGTTGGAAATAGCATCAAAAAACTACTGAATTGCATACTGTTAAATGTCATCTTTTTAGAAATCTTGGACTGTTTTTGTGTCCTGGTCACTAAGGTCAGAGAATGTGTAGGTATTTCTGACAGTTTAATTTTATTGTTTTTAACTGAGACTACTTCCTATTTAAGTGTATGCAATCTTAAAACTGAGAAAATTGAAATAAACTTAAAACTATGCTCATATAAATAGCTTGTCATCTTGTCAACTCCATTGAGATGTAATAGCATGAAGAAAATACATCAAAATTTGAATGTATAACAAAACAAAGAAGCATTTAAGCTATACATTATTTATCTTTATGATTTACTATGCTTTTTTAGTATGCCAACCTTTTCAATTCTACTAGAGCTGAGTAGAAATTTACCTGTCCCCAAATACTTCGAAAAACAAGCAAGACTGTGATGAAATTGCTTTTGAATTCTCACTGAGTTCAACCTGATGGGGTAACTGTTACAAGTTAGTCTGCTTGCAATGTTTATGATAACGTTCAGACTAGTAGGGCATACCTAATCATAAAGCCTCATGTTCATATCTACTGCACTCTACCCCAAACCCATTATATCAACTCTATTTTCCCAAGCTGCAGAAAAATATGACATATAGGCATAAATGCATATAAACATCTGTGCTTGATCTTTGACCTCCAAATAACCTAAATGAGAGTTTCTCCTTTACCTGCAGCAACAAGGAGTTAACAGTCTGTCATGAATACCAAAACTGGGGTAAATCCTAGACCAAAATCCATAAGCTTTGCCTTGCATGTTTTGGAAGTATGTAACTTCATACATACTGTCATACACTGTCTTCCTCATTTTACTTTTCCTATTTCAAAACTCCTTTTCTTTGTATCTCAGTGATTTTTGTTCAGAAAGAGGCTTTTGTTCAGAAAGAGGCTTCACCAAATACCTACCTATACACTGTTCTTTTCTTTTACTTTGACCCCATCAATATAGTGGATATTCAGGAGAGTAATTGAAGCCCAGAAGAAGAACCCTTCAGGATCACTTTGGCTGTCCTAAACTCACCATTTGTTCATAAAAGATGGGCAAAAGATTTCCAAGATCCTTAACTAGCTGGAGGAAAAACACGGTTTTAAATGCTATCCCATTCTCCTCCAGTTCCTTAGAGTGGAGGTCTACAACCTAGTATAGCTCTCTGACATTTTTACTTTCAAATAGCATAGCTGAAGAACACCATGCTGCTCCATAGAACAAATAGTAATTTTTAATTTATTTAAATTATTTTCTAGTGGCACAAAGTCTTTAGAGACTTTAGAGATTCCAATTATCATGAGTTAGAATTTTGTACAAGAAGTACATCCATACTGCATATTTTATTACTCTGTGAAGATTCTTGAGTTATTTTAAAATGAGTTAAGGATAAAAAACATCATGTGAGCTTTCATCTGGACTAATATCTGCTGAGAAACTGATTGCCAGTTTCCTGCCTATGGATGAAAACTACTTCAGCTGTGGAGAACCGAGCTAATGAAGAAGACTGAGTATTCTCTGTTATTTAATCCAAACTGATCTCAAAAAGATTGTGCAATACTGATAGTTATAGAGTCAGAAAAATAGTCCTTTTCAAGTTTGTTCTTCTTACCTCAAAACACATTCATCATTCACTTAAAATTCTTCTTTGGTGGCAGGAATGTCATTCACTCACTTAATGCAAACATATAACTCCCACTCTTTTGGCTTGAAAAATGAATATGAAGTCTCAGTTATTATGAATCTCTGGCAGAGACTTTTATTGTATGTGTATAACCCTGCAGGCTATTATTTTTTCTTTAAAGTCACAGTAAAAGCATCTAATTAAAGACAGGTATTGCAGATTTTATTGGGTTTTATTTTATTAGTGTGTTCTAGAATATTTTATTAATTTTTGTCATCTGTGATGAAAATTAAATCTTCTTGGAGTAGAAAGAATGGTGTTTGCAATATCAAGATTTTTGTGTATGAAATCTATTTTTAAAAAAATCATGATTTTCTCTGTCTTGATATTTTCTTCCCCTTGTAAGTTAGTGGGCATGTAGGGTTGTTTTTTGTTTTATTTTGGGGTTTTGTGGGGTTTTGTGCATGTATTTGAGAAAAGAAATGGCAATATTTTTCATCTGTGAAGTAGTTATGTGAACTATTTGGGTCAGTGAATAAGTTAGTGATATATTTTAAAAATATGTATTGTTTCTTCTTTTTGCTCTAGACTTAACTAGAGATTATTTTATTTTTTGGGGACCTTTGGAACAATGGTTTTCAGAATCATAGAAGTTATGATTTGCACTTGCAGCATAATATTTTAATAAGGTCAGTATTGGATAACGAGTCTGGAAAGAGGGAGGTTTCTCCAGTAGGCATAATCTTAGTCTGGAGCAGTATGAACCATCACATCCAGAAGAAAGCTGAGCGTTCAGCCTGTGGTCAGAAGGAAAATGTAGGCTTGCACTAATGTGCTACTTTTTAATGTAGAATAAACACTTTATGTTTAGTTTAGAACTACTGCTTCTCTGAATACACCTTCAAAATCTGGCTCACTGTTTCCAGTAGTTCACCTATAAAACCTTTTGTAAATAAAACCATTTCTATGTGCTTAGGTTTTATAAACCAGGAGACAGGTACTGTTAGAAGATTGTTCCCATTATGTATTTATTCCTGTTCTTGTTCTCTGGGTCCATTGATCCCTTTTGGTATTTCCTTCATATTGATTAAGTTCTCTTCTGACTGTCTAATTTTTCATTTCTGTGTCTGAAATGAACTTGGTAGCAGGCAGAAGTATGCTTTGAGTAATAAAAATAGCTAAAAAAAACCAGCCCATACCAAGGGGGAAGACAATAAAATGCTTAAACAATGATATTTGAGACTCGAAATAAAGCAATGAGTAGTATTTCGGATTGTAGATTATGCTCAATCTGTAGATTATGCTCTGAATGTCTGATCATACTGGTTAATAAAAGATTTGTGGAAAATTCAAGCAAGAGTCAGAAATTATTTTTCTGTTAATATCCTTCATTATTTGATTAGCAGTTCTGATTTGAGAATGCTTACTAGCACCTCTCAATAATAGGAAGCCATGTTGTTATATAAAATGGTGCCAGTTCAGCAAAACAATCAAATGTATTTTTAATTATAAGTGTTTTAGTCAGAAGATAAATTGTAGCTTCTTGAGGTATAGCTTAAAGTAGGCTAGAGAAAAGCTAGTACATGACTTTCTTATAGAGAACAACTGTATAATCTTCATAGTCTATAATTGCTGAAAATTTAGTACAGATTATTTTGAAGTATTTTTGTAGATGTAGATGTTGGAGCAACATAATGCTATCAGTTTTTTTTTTATCTTACCAATCAACAGTACAACTTTCGTATTCTGGATATAAAGACATGTCATTTTCCTGTAGGGATCTGAACTATTCCCACATATGCTAGTGGTGATATTTCCCTTTGAGTTCTACAGAAGACCCAGTTGGTCTTGATTTCTTAGTTAAGTACTTAGCTGTGACAGTGACATAAAACTTATATCATTGGGTATGTGATTCATGATTTGCAACCAGAGGTCCATTGCAGCAACCTGCACTCATGAAGGATTGAATTAGTTCTACTCCTACCATTCTGTATTTATAGAATAGCTCCACCAACTTCCTGGAAAGCTCCTTGTCCCTCCGAAGAAAGCAGAAACTATGGAAGTGAAGGTCTACAGTATTCCCTTTCCATCATATATTCATTGATCTACAGCCAATGGCAGTGTATTGTGCTACACTGTGAATGTGTTCTAGGTTGTTTGTTTTGTTTTGTTGCTTGTTTCTTTGTGGGTTGGTTGTGGGTTTTTTGTTCTTTTTTTTTGTTGTTTTCCTTTTTTTTTCCTTTTTAGTTCTAAGTGTGTTTTTACAGAATCTCAGAATTACTTATGTCTATACTCATTTTATTGGTCCTCTGAAGAAGTGTCCCTTTTATAATTTTCTAATTCAACATTACTTGCAAAATACATATTTAGTATAATAACTCCAGTTGTTTTATAACAGGGAAATTAGAAATTGTATTCATATCACATATCTTTTGACAATGGAAAGTTAAAGCTGAGGAGCAAATCGTGCATCATGTATTAACCAGATTAAAAAATACAGACTATCAGGATGGAACTGATCTAAAATAGATAATGCTACCCCTTTAGAAGTTGTTCTGCACACAAGAAAAATGACAACTGTAGAGTACAATTTATTTTCAGTCTTATTCACTTGGGGATAGGAAATTATAGGTTTTGTTTGTTTGTTTGTTTGTTTGTTTGTTTTTCTTGGCTATGCTGCCTTTGTGTTGCAGTTGAATAAAGATGACCACTGAGAACAGATACCCAGGCATCTCTGCAGAATTCCTGATAGATTTTGGAGTGTGAATGAGAGTTCTTGGGCAAGCTCCATAGTGCTTGGGTCAGCGACAGAAAACAGTTCGAGTATCCCTGCTGTCCCCAGAGCTTTTTCCAGCAAGGACTCAATGCTAATTTCACATTGTGATTATATCCTAAGAAATCTGGTTTACAGAAAGGCCCACCCTATTCATTTCTACTATGACTGTTTCTGTGCAGTAGGAATCTTAGTGATGTGCAATCACTATTCTTTTAAAAACATGTGAGTCAGTCGGCAGTGAAATCAAGAATGAACAGGAGGTTAAGGATGTTATTCAAACTGCATACCTTTTGTGGGTCAACAGATACTGGCTATCTTTGTAATTAATGCTGTTTGCAGGGAAATTTGTTCCTATATGAGCCCCAAATCACAACGTGCAATTAACAAAACATTCCTGTAAGAGTTAGAACTGATGTTATTCTTCAGATGTTCTCATTAGTTCCAAAAACTTAAATACTCCACAATAGACATAGTCTACTTACCAGGAACAGAAATTTTCTGCAGGGCAATATGGATCTTTCTAGCTTCTGGAGAAATGATTCTCTGTGTTTTCTTTTCAATCACAGTTTTCTGCAACTTCCTTCCATGTGTATGATGGTGACATAAGCATGAAAATTTGCTTTCCTGTAGGTAAATATCCCGGTTTGAGGTAAAACCGAACCAATTTTGTGTTCTGCAATTTTACATTTTAGTTAGGCCTCCTCTGACTCTCTGAAATTAATGGCAAATTGTGGAGAAAACAGCTGATTCTCAGGATGATAAGGCCAATGCTTGTGCTAAATGCCAAGGAATGGTATGCAGAGAGGCCCTTGCTTATACGTATAACAACCAAGGTCAGTGAATTTTCACTATTTGCCCCTTAGAGGGTCGGAAACAGAAACACGTAGAGGGGTCCCACCTGTGGGAGGATCAGACAGAACAGGTGACCCAAACCTGACCAACTGGGGTATTCCATCCCATCTGCTCCATGCTCAGTATAAAAGCTGAGGGATCAAAGGGTCAGCTCTTCTCTTCCTGTGATGGTGGACGTCCAAAGAGGACCCTGTCTGATCCTCTGCCTTTGATCCTGATCTGTGTGTGCCTGACGCCAGAGCTGGAATTCAGTTCCCATCCATTGCTGAGTCCAGTCTAAGACTTCCCAGTGCCTGCTGGTGACGGGACTGTCATCCTGAGAGCTTGACACAGTTTTGTGTATATTGTATCTATTTCATTATTTTCTTCTTTTTTATCTTAATATTAATTCTTCATTAAAGTAGTTCAGTTCATTCTAAACTTCTGTATCTCCTTATGTCTTCCTCTCCTTCTTTTTTGGGGGGTGGGGTGGGGGGAGGGCCATCTGTTGGTCCGGTTGCATAGATTTCAGCTGAAAACATGACATAAGTTTTCAACAAATTTTTTTCAATCTTTTCTCTTAACACTGTCAGTGGTAGGACATGTTATTTCTGGTGCTGCCAGCAAAGGGTCAAATCATGGTTGAGAGGCCCATAAAAAAAATGTTAGCCTGCCATGAAGATAGTAGTGATGTGTAATGGTTTAAAGTGGTTGTGGTAGTTCTTTATAATTCACCAACGTTGCTTAGCCTGGAGAGTAGTGGGAGACCCACTTTGGCCCAAATGTTCATACCTGTATATTTGACATTAGCTTGCAAAAAGAAAAGGAAAAGCCCTGCTGTCAGATTAGAAAAATCTGCTTTAAGTTTGATCCCATTTGTGAAATAGAAAAGAATATACATACTGCTATGTAAATTATTCTTTTGTAGAACTTGGTACAATACTGCTTAAACTGACAGTTCTATTCATTAATAACAGTAGTTTTGATATCCCGTTTGCTGCAGCAGAAGTCAAGAAAAATAACTTACCATAAGTATATGAGAAAATATGCAACTCAAACTATTATTCTAGTAGAAGTGCATAACATAAACTGGGACGGCTGGCTGACACTCCAGAGGCCTGTGCTGCCATCTACCGTGACCTGGACAGGCTATAGAGCTGAGCAGAGAAGAACCTAATGAGGTTCAACAAGGGCAAAAGTAAGGTCCTGCACCTGGGGAGGAAGAACCCCAGGCACGAATATAGTTTAAGGGTAGATCTTCTGGGAAGTACTTCTGAGGTAAAGGATCTGCGGGTTGTGGTGGATGGTAGGCTCTCCATGAGCCAACAATGTGCCCTTGTTGCCAAGAGGGCCGATGGAATCCTGGCCTGCATAGGGAGAAGTGTGGCTAGCAGGTCAAGGGAGGTCATTCTCCCCCTCTACTTTGCATTGGTGAGGCCACAACTGGAATACTGCATCCAGTTCTGGGCTCCCCAGTTCAAGAGGGACCGGGAACTACTGGAGAGAGTCCAACGTAGGGCAACTAAGATGATTAAGGGATTGGAGCACCTCCCTTGTGAGGAAAGGCTCAAAGAGCTGGGACTCTTTAGCCTCAAGAAAAGATGATTTTTAAGACCCACTTGGATGCAGTTCTGAGTAATGTGCTCTAGGTGTTTCTGCTTTAGCAGGTGTTGGACTAGATGATCTCTAGAGGTCCCTTCCAACTCTGCCTAATCCATGAATCCGTAAATGATAATAATCTGTCCAGAACCACTCAGCTCCTCAACAAAAGCAGTTCTTTACAAAACGGCAGTCTTTTTAGATTTTTCTACTGTTCCAGAGGCAGTAAAGAAAGAGAGGAGACTTGTAAAACTGAAGGAGCAATGGCTTGGCCAAAAATGGAATGAAAATATTTTTCATAATGTGGCTAAGCATTCCCAAAGAGTAAATGACAGTTTGCAACAAATAAAGGGTCTCTGAAGAGGAAGAATTCTTTGGAGTACTCTTTGAAGATTTCACCTTGCTGTCAGAAAATGCTATGATTAAAAACTTCAGACTGAGGACTTTTCCCTGATGGATGTATATTCCCGTTTACTCAAATGCTTTGCAGAATTTGAGACTAAGTTACCGTATCTTTTTATATCTTCATAAAAGAGAGTTGTAACCTCTCTGTCTAATTTGAATTATGTTTGAATAATATTTAAATAATACTGTAATTCAGTTCTTTGAGTCAGTGAAGAAGACATTCCTGAAAAAAATTTTTAAATATCTGCACAAATTGCTGTATATTTAGCAGTTAATGGAGAACATTTCTGCTTCTGGAAGTGTACTGAAGCATTTTATACTCACAACAGCAATTTTTACTCCACCTCTATTTTTATCAGTCACAAGGGCTGAATTATCACAGTGCTTACTATAAAACTTAAATTAATATTAAGTAACATCTTCAAGTGAGGAGAAAATATTCAAAGGTGACCACCAAATAAAAAACGGATTTATACTTTCCCTTTCTTAAACGGAAAAGTGGGGAAAAAACCCAAAAACCACAACCAAAAAAAACCCATAAAAAAACCCAAACAAAACAAAACAAACAAACAAAAAAAAGGTAATGATTTTGCTTTATTTGCTTTTTTTAAAAAAATTCTGTGGACAAATGAAGAACAAATGGATATAACAGTTCAAAAATCTTGGAGAGAAAACCTGGAGTGGGGGCTGCTAATATTGTTTTTATTAGCATAATTTTAATCAAATACCTAGAGGAAAATATGTCTTTATTAAAGATTCAATGTCATCATTTTTGCCAGCATGGACTGTAAAAAAGTCCTAAAATGAATCTTGCAGAAGGAGCAAGGGAAAGTAGTCTTGTTCCTACTGATATTTCTAAGTAAAAAGAATAAAATATTCTTCTTTTAAAACATTCTTACTTTCTTATTCCTGTGCCCTCTGTACATGTTAACTGCAACATTCAAAATCAGGATTTTTCCACTGTACATCATCTTTTTATGGAAATAAGTTCAAACATCAAACAATATTTATTTTTTTTGTTTAACAGAAGCTATATTCACTCAAGCATAACAAAACCATTTATTTGTCTGGGGCAGCAGTCACTGCTTGCCATATCTGTAGTATTTGCACTCATTTAGCAGCCTCAAATATGTCTTTAATATGTTTGCATATTAAAGTGAACTTAAATGATAATCAAAGGGTAAGAGTGAACAGGATTAATATAGTTTTCTGAGTTAGCCTTATATTTCAAGTAGCTTTCATTTAGGACTCCTGAAAGTGCAGGTCATGTCAAAGTACCTCTGTGAACTAGTTTAAATCAAGAATGCTATACTACATTCAGAATCTTGGTGGATTAACACATTAGAAAGCAATCTGGGGAAAGTATGTGATTTGGGGCAAGGCTAGCTTTAACAAAAGGGTTGGAAAATTCATGTTTGCTAAAAGTGTAATGGTTCCACTCATTTCATAACATTTCACAAAACTGCTTTTGCATGTTAAAACTGACTTTCCATTCAGACACTTTCCTTCTACTTAATAAAATCTGATTGTTTTGAAGTGCAGACTCTGCTCTGCATTTGCAGAAAAACATAAGATATTTATAAAACTGTTCTCATCACTGCTAACCATTGTTAGCAGGTCAACAGGTGCTTGTTGGTGTTTGTGTCACAGGAGGTTACTAGTAAAAAGTCTTCAGTCTGTTTAAAAACTCACAGAGAATTTAACACGGTCCACAATCTAAAACATACGCAACCTACTCAGGGAACACAACAGGTTAAGAAAAAAGATGCTGAATATTCAAATGAAAACCTTAAAAATCACCTTATTTCCACAAGTTCTTTCTGTTGCCTTGTTGATTTCCTCTGTTAGGTTGAATTTAACCCTATTTAACACGACAAAGTTAAATCCTTTTGGAGAAGTTATTTCAGGGTATCAATGGAAAGGTAAAGGACAGTAGAGTTAATTCGAGTCAGAGTAGCACAGCAGATATCAGAGACAGGCAAAATATTTTTGAATGAAAACTTCACAAAAGCCATCTAAGAGAGTCTCTGGTGTAATTCGGTCTCAAACTTTACTCTGTAGGTACTGCTTTAAGCTTTGTCTTTTAGTAGAGAATGATACTCAGATTCACAGAAATAAAGACCTGACATGTGAAACCTCGCCTGGAAGTGTATTTCCCTGAATTTTCTGTAACGTGTCTCCATTGTACTTCCTTTATTGCAGATTCATGCCATCTAAAGAATATCAACTACTGGTAATATAGTAGACTGTAAATTTTGTTAATCCCATGCATGTATAACACTGATCAAGTAACTGAAAAAAACATCCTTTGGGTCAACAGAATGAATTGCTGAGGGCTGCAAAATATTCCTGGCATCTGCTTGTAAAACTAGAAGGTGGTCATTGTTGTTGACTAAATTTCATTCTGCCAGAACTGTAACTCACCTTGTCTCTTCATTGATCTCTTTGTTGCAATCTCAAAGAGATGCACTTCCCTTTCTAGTCAAATGATTTTGATAAATGTTTAGCCATGTCTTAAAAATGATGTGTGGGATATCACTGGCTGTTTATTTGCTACTGAAAGTTTTTTATAATGACAAGAAATATTCCATGACAAACTCTCATCCTAATAATATCCATAATAAAACTGGTACAAAAGCACTGCTGAAAGAACTGCATGAAAGCTTCATCTTAAAGCATTTTAATAACCGATTTTATCCTACTGTATAATAAGAAACAATATGGCTAGGCAAACACAAATATTAAACCATCAATCCCAATCTTCTCAAGTTTTTGATACTGAAGTTTTGTACTAGGTTTGAGATATTTCCACAGGCATTATAAGACATGAAAGTAGCCAGCAGTTATATCTCAAGAATATATTTCAAGAATATTCTGCCAGTTATTAAAGTTCCCAAACAGTTGCCAGTTGCTATATGAGATACAGCACATGCATTCTGAGCTGATTCTAACACAGACTGAGAAAATGCTAAAGGCCATGAACTCTCTACAAAGTAACAGACATTGATAACTAGACTTATTATCTCTGTATTCTCCCAGTCAAAATATCCATCACTGTAACAATAAAACCAAACTGCCTTAGAAGCAGGCCTTTCCATTTAGCACACTGAACATCTCAGGGAAATGTTGTGTTCAGTTTTGTACTGCTCAAAGCTAACCTTTCACTTTATCTGTTTATAGGTCACCTCAGGTCAATAATGGCACCGGGGAAAATGCAAGCTAAAAAGCTGTATAATTAAAAAGCTTTGGAACACATCTATCTACCATTCATACAGAGCTTTCTTTTCTATTATAGACACTTTTTCAATAGCATTGCCTTGATGGGGAGACTGAGTTAACCCACCAGCTCCTACAGACTTTTTCAATATTTTGCATCAGGTTGTTTGTTATGATTAATTATCAAAAATTATCATGAAACAGGTGTCTTAAAACAAAGAGCTGATTATCTGTTAAGATATCAAGCAAGGGCTAGTTTAACTGAAATTTAAATGTAAAGATGAAGAACATGCAGTTGGCGCTCTCTGTAAAAATTGAGGAAGAGCTCACCAGTCAATAGTACCAGTTGTTCATATACTCTGGCTAAAGCTATTGTATTTATTATTTATTGGGAAAGTTATCAGGAATTTATATTGTAGATGCTGCAAAGTTAAAAGAAGTGTCTGTAACTGTAGCCTGTTTGAAAGACCTGAAGTCTTCAGAGGGCTGGAGTACCTCTCCTGTGAAGACAGACTGAGAGAGCTGGGGTTGTTCAGCCTGGAGAAGACAAGGCTCTGGGGAAACCTTATAGCAGCCTAGCAATATCTGAAGGGAGCTTATAGGAGATCCAGAGAGGGACACTTTGTCAGGAAATGTAGTGACAGGACAAGTTTTAAATTGGAAGAGGGGAAATTTAGATTAGATACCAGAAAGAAATTCTGTACACTGAGGGCGGTAAGACACTGGAAGAGGTGGCCCAGGGAAGTTGTTGATGCCCTGTCTCTGGAAGTGCTTAAGACCAGGCTGGATGGGGCTTTGAGCAATCTGGTGTAGTGGGAGGTGTCCCTGTCCATGTCAGGAGGGTTGGAGCTTGATGATTGTTAAGGTCCCTTCCAACCCAAACCATTCTATGATTCTATGATTCTTATACGATCTCTTGGTAACATTAGAAAGACAGACTGCCTTCCATTTCTTTTTGTTGTTGTTGTTGTTCTTGACAAACTTATCAAATTGTGCCTTCATTTTCTCTGAGCTTGAACTCATCCATTCTGAGGTTCCGCACTTCCAACATTAAAATCTTGTGTGTTAGCAACAGTTGTTCAAAACAAAGTCAAAGGAAGAAAGATTTCAGTTTTCTTGATCTGCTCAATTTAGAACAACATGACAATTTGGCTCTCATCAGTTTTAAGAAAATTAGATTACATTAATTACATACTACCTTCCTGGGTCTTCATGTCAGGAAGCCACTGAAGTGAGAAGGCCAGGCGTGAGCTGCTTTTTCATTGGTGAAAGTTTACTCTTAGAAACATAGAATCATAGAATCATATAAACGTCTAGGTTGGAAGGGACCTAAAAGATCATCTAGTCCAACCATCAACTTAACTCTGTCAAAAAAATTAAATAAGAAATAAGAAATAAAAATCATTATACCATATTCCTGAGGACCATGTCAACCTGTCTTTTGAACACCTCCAGGGACTGTGCCTCAACCACTTCCCCGGTTAGCCTATTCCAATGATTGATAACCCTTTTGGTGAAGAAATGTTTCCTAATATCCAATCTAAACCTCCCCTGGCACAACTTGAGGCCATTTCC
>JAOTQQ010000019.1:54461714-54488306 GCA_026546715.1 Gallinago undulata
CCCGCCCCCCCCCCCCCCCCAACCAGCACTTGCTGATAGTTAATGACAGTGTAAATATATAATTGATGTTAGGAAGTATTTATTCCATAGAAAAATCATGTGGACGCTAACTTCCCATGTGAGGCTGTAATTTCTCCCTGTTTCCTCCCCTACCTCACTCAAAAGCTCATAAGGAACAAATGTATATATTTTTTATTTAAACTGAGAATCATATCCCTTTGTTCTTCTGAACTCCTCAGAAATGTATATTTATAATAACTAATAAATCAATAATAATTAGAAGATTTGGAGCTGCACAGAAATAGATCCTAAAACAGAACTGATGAACTAAAGAGTAAAATTTGTTTATTAAATATAATTTTGAATTCTGCTTTTATTATTAAACAGTATTTCAACTTAGTGCAGGTATGAATAAAATCCAATTTTTACTCCACTTCAATTTTGACTTATCCGAGAGTTTTGTAGTAGTTTCAATATACTTTTTTATTGTTAGTGATTTTTTTTTAAGAGCACTAAAAATCTTAAAACTTACTGCTTTAAACAAAAGCTAAACATCTAATTTGGGTAATGAAGTCAGCATGATTTCTTTATATGTAGCTCAATAGCTCAAAGCTAGTAATGAATGTGAACTTTGTTTTCACTGCACTACGTCAATAATTATTCCTTTTCTAGGTACCCAGAAGTAGAAAGCCATTATGTCTTCCTCCAAGCTTTTGACTGTAGTGGAGTTTAGTTATTTTTTTTTCTTTAATTATAATAGCATTCACAGCCAATATTGCTCAGATTTGACAAGACCGTTATTTTCAAAATTTATTTTAATATTAGTCTCTTCTGTAAATGTTTATGTGTGCTTTGTTTCAACTAGTAATTTATATTTGGAGTTGGATAGAACTTGGAATTTCTAATGGTAATTTCATGCAAAATATAACATTTTAAAAATAGTTTTCATTTTGAATCATAATTGAAAATACACTGTGAAATGAAACCATTATGGTGGTTCTTATCCCAATAATCATTATATTTTGATAAAATAGAAAGACTGATTCCACATACAATTTTTCCTTGTATATTTTTCCTTTAAAGTCATAGTATTAAAAAAAATATAAATAAAGACATGACATTATGTTTTAAGAAGATGTAAGTATTTTGAATTTCAAAGAGCACTTTATAGTAAAATTTTTATAAAAATTGACACACTGTTACAGGAATTCGATTTTAATCAAAGTGCATCACCAGAAAAGGAAAAGTAGTGGTGAAAAGAAATATCAGGCCTATATTTGTATTAAAAGGCTCCCTTGCAACTTGGACAGATGCCTAAAAGAATTACATGTTTTGTAGGTCTTTTAAAATATAATCCACTGTTAACACTAACCTGTTAACATTAATAAAGTGTACTAAGAAGGTCACCACGTGTCTCCAACCCACAGGAAACATTTTCCTTCAATATTTAGAAATTTGACTTTGTTGTTCACTTTGTAGCTATATCCCATTATCTCACTTCAGGGGTAACTGTTTACTTGGGGATAGACAGTTTTCTCTCTGCCAGAAAAAAAATCTTCGTCATTCTCTCTTGATGATGCCAGGGAACATAAGTGTAAATTTAATATAAAATGGTTAGAACATGCAACAATTCTCCAGATCTTGGTTTAACTAGCTGTTAAATATGCTGCAGAGTTACTTTGTGTACATCGCTCTCTTTTGGGGCATAATCATGATTTTCCTAACATGTTGAAACATATTTTTTTCTAGTAAGGGTGCATGTTAAAACATTAATTTAACTAGCTAAAATAACTAAGTCTGAGAAAATTTATCTTGTTCGGGTTCTCCAGAGAGACTCCATGTACATCTTAACTCTTCCCCTCTCCCCCTCCATCCTAAGTGCTGCAACTAATTGCAGTAAATACCCTGATACTCAATATTCAATACACTTTTTTCCTAAATAACATGGCACTAATCAGTCTACAGGTGACATCTTCACATCTGTCTTCTTGCCATGTTTCTGTTCGTCTTTGTGCTAACTGAAACCCTTATTTGTCTGTTCAGTAAGTGCAAACTAGAGTCAAACCATTTGCTTATTATGACAGAGAAAGAATAGGAAGACAGATAGGAAAATCTGCAAAACCTTCACCGTTATGTATTTTTTTATCATTATGTTATTTTTATGTATGTCCTATTATCTTTTTTTTTTAAGCTTCTTGTTATAGTGGATATAGTAAAACATAAAAAATAGACATTCAAGTCTATTTTCAAATCTTTCAAAATGTAAACATTCTACTCAAATGCACACATCTTTTGCAATATAAAAATGTTCAGGTAATGTCCATGTGAATTAACACTGTGCAAGTCTATGTTGGGTTATGCACTGACCTTTTTGAAGCCAGTCATTCTTTTTGACATGTATTGGTTCTCAGGCAGTGAAGAAACTAACCTTAATTTTATTTGAGATATACAGTTTTGAAGAATAAGAGTTCTGCATCATGGTTACATGAGAATTTCCTACATTAACAGACAATTTAGAGGTATGGTCCAAAAAGCAGAGTTAGTCATAGGAAAATAAAATCTCATGAATCCTGGAATAGGAATTCCTCAGGACAGCTCATTCGGAACAGCCAGGTGTGTTACCATGTTCATTGGTTCCACAGGTTAGCTTATTTTAGACTGATTACTTCAAAATCCTGGTTCAATCTATGTTCTCCATAAAGTAGAGGCAAATCTAATATATCTACGTTTGCAAAAGCAAACTTGTTTTTAGTCTGTACATAAATGTGACTTTCAAATGAATAATATTTTTTTCTACAGTATAGTAAAAAGTGTAGTAATTTAGAGCTCCTGAAGGTAGGAGCTCTGGTAGCTGCAGAACAGGAAGGTTTATCCTGATGCTGATTACAGTGTTTATAATATCTTCAGAAAGAAATATGAGGCAAAAATAATATAAATCACCTTACAGCAGTTATGTGAGAGATTTCACTCAAAAAAGAGTAACTTGCTTTTTAAATAGCTATTCAGTAACTATTTTATTCGTTATGATCTCAATAAGGCAGATTTCAGACCTTAGCAAGGAATAGTTCCCTTCATTTCAGGAACCAAGATGAAGACATCTATTTGTTTTTCTTTTGATAAAAACGATGGCAGTGCTTTTAATTTCTTATTAATCTGAGCTTCAATGCCATTGATGAGGTCTAAAACCCCATACAGACAAATCAAGGTTAATTAGACAGCAAACACTACAAAGCCATAAATCGTATGCCCTTGTGTGGCTAAATAGAGTTAATAGAGTTTAAATACACAGTGTGACTTAAGGAGTTTGTCAATGAGTTTTTTTCATGATCTTTTTGTCTTTTCTGTTCCTTCCTTGCTGCTTAGAAAAAGACTAGCACTCAGGGTATATTTTTTTTAACCTTGTGTATGGGTGTCTCTCTATTTTCATCCACATTTTTTGTTGACAGTTATTTTCTAGAGACAATTTAAAAAAAATTAAAATAGAGCTTGTTTCCACAACACCTTACTGAAGTGGATTGCTTGGCCATACCTCCCAGCTCCAAATCCAGCAATATGTCTATGACAATAATATCTGCTGAAAATGTAGCCCTTGAATGTCTTTCCTCTGTCCTAAAGATTTTGGAAAAAGTGAAGGCTACGTCTCCTCAGGCAAAGATTGCCAGGCCCCATCAGCTTCACAGGGACAATGTTTTCTGCACTATAGTAAAAGAAAAGCTTTTTCATCCTGCAAAAACATATGTGCCTTTTGAATTAAGGCCTCACATTGGGGCCTTAGGTTACAAGTTATTCTTCTGGTAACTCACTACCCTCAATATGAACATGTGTTTTCTTTTACAAAGATGAAAGAAGTACTAAAAATAATACAGCAAAATCCGTCAAGTCCTTGTTCACCAGAAAATTTTCTCCAGGCTGATTTTAGACCTTTTTTTTCTGTATGTCTGTCTTTTGTTCCCACTTTTCCTCTCCCTCATTTCCTCTCCTCGCTTTTCTCTTTCTTTTTTAATCTCTTCCTTTTGTCTTGAATCTAATAGTATTTTTTCTCCATGTCTATCTGCCATTTTAATCAAGCATGCCTACAATAAGTTTATCACTACTCCTACTGTTACTTTGAGTGAGGTTTGTATATTTCTATGAAGTTCAGAATCCAAGCCTATTGACTCTGCCCATTTTAAAATTTGCAAGTCAGGCAGATCTGTCTGTAAAGGACAAAGAGCTCATAATTTTAAAGAGTATTTTGCATTATTCATTTCCCCAGTTTCCAAGTACACGTTGAAAAAGAATAAGGCCAGTTACAAAAGGCATAGAAATACTAAAAGGGTCATAAAGAATGTGTGCCAAGAAGTTTCAGAAGCACTTGTGAGAAAAATAGAGAAGTTATTTTTTAAGCCTAAATGATTTAAGATCAAAATTTATCTTTCAACAAAGAACTGTAAATGTTCTTTAGTAGCTTGTGAATGTAAATACCTGATCTTCTGGAGAAAACCACTAAGGTCTTTTCTTTAACAGGAGCTTTTATGACTAAATTTATTTACATAAATGTCAAATTGTGTTGTCTAATTATATCTGATCTTTGCTTTTTTATTCTTATGGAATATTCTTTTTTGTTTAGAAGACCTGTTTAGAAGAATGACATAAGAGTAACAATGGGTTTCTCTATAAGACTGTTTTTACGTTGTAGTGGTTCTTTTAATAATTTCTTAATTTAACTGTGCATCTTGTTTTTTTACATCTTTCCTCTTATGAAAGTTTTTCATACAATTTTATTAACCTGTCCACAAGAAAGTTAATCCAAACATTCACTAATGCCATATCAAAAAGGTACCTTTCAGACCTATTTTTATGTAGTTAATATTGGCAGAACTGAGAAAAATATGCAAAACTGACAATGACATATCATGCATATTCTCAGGTTCCCTAATATAGTTTTCTATTTCTTTAGTTTTAGAGGATTTTAAGTTTTAAACTTGGAGAAATTTAAGTTTTAAAGATTTTATTGCCTTATAATTAATGGTATTCTTTAGTATTGTTAATGCAAACACCAAGTAAGCTTTCATCATGTTTTTCATTCAGAGAAAAAGTGTTTAATAATGTGTATCAAAGCCAGTATTCTTCAATATTAATTGAGAAGTATTAAGAAAAAGTATGACTGTGAATTTCTATTTTTAGGAGAAATCTCTGTTTGATTTCCAACACTTATTTACTCTCCATTCAGTACTCTGCCCACCTGTGTACTGTTCCATCCACCTCCATGAGCAACACGGGAATGTTTTGCCCCAGTCTGTGAATTTACGTGGTGTCCAGGAATCAGAGGAACTGGCTGCTGGCAGTGACAGTCTGCCTACAGGGATGCATCAGCATCCCCCGGGCGGGATTCTTCAGGATAACGTTGTACCAGGTATAACTGGAAGGATTAGGGCAGCAGAGGATGCAGGAGATGCCCTGTGGTGGTGGTCACAGTCTGTTCCAGCCGGCTCCACAACAGACAAAACAGAAGCACAGAACACCAAAACCAAACCAATCAGAAGAATTTATAGTGCCTCTGAAAAACTTATTTAAGAAAGGGTGATAAATACAGAGAAAATTAACATTTCTCTAGCATTAACAGGGAGGTCATTCTCCCCCTCTACTTTGCATTGGTGAGGCCACAACTGGAATACTGCATCCAGTTCTGGGCTTCCCAGTTCAAGAGGGACAGGGAACTATTGGAGAGAGTTCAATGTAGGGCAACTAAGATGATAAAGGGATTAGAGCACCTCCCTTACGAGGAAAGGCTTAAAGAGCTGGGACTCTTTAGCCTCAAGAAGAGAAGAGTGAGGGGAGACCTCATCTATGTTTACAAGTTCCTAAAGGGTGGGTTGAAGGATGATGGAACCGGACTCTTTTTAGTGGTTTCCAGCGAAAGGATGAGGGGTAACGGGCATAAACTGGAACATAGGAAATTCTACTCAAATATGAGGAAAAACTTCTTTACAGCAAGGGTGACAGAGCAGTGCAATAGGCAGCTGAGAGAGGTCATGGAGTTCCCTTCTCTGGAGATTTTCAAGACCCACCTGGATGCAGTCCTGAGTAATGTGCTCTAGGCTTTCCTGCTTTAGCAGGGGAGTTGGACTAGATGATCTCTAGAGGTCCCTTCCAACTCTGTCAAATCCATGAATCCATGAAAAAAAATGCCAGAGCAGGAGGGACACATGGAAAGAGACACAAGGAGGGACACTGAGGAATGGGGTGAAAAACAAGAGGCATTAAAGGACAAGACAGAAAAATGAAGAGGAGTTGGAGGAGAGCCAGAAGGATGCCAAGGTAGTAGGGATGGCAGAGCAGAAGAAATGCTGAAGAAAAACTAGCCACTTGAGCGGGACAGCACCAAAAGTAGCTGCCCCCAGCAGGGCTGAATGTTGAATGGCGGGAGAAAAGAAGCCATCTGAGCAGGACACAGGGAGAGGAGGTATGGCTGCAGGTACTAGAGGACACCATGCCAGAGGAATTGAATAGGATCTGCCATGTGCTGACCCCAGTGCCCTGAGTCACCCTTCAGCACAAGGAGGGGATTGAATCCATGGTGTGACGAGGAGACTGGGTACTAGGAAAGGAAGAAGAGAGGCGTCTGGAGGGGAGGTAGGGTGTGTCTCTCTAAGTGTGTGGTTGTTTTTATTTTTCAGTACTGGAATCAATACCTGAAAGTTTGATAACTGACAATAACTTAGATGTCTCTGGAAAAGCTGAGATCAATATTCCTGATGATCACTATTAGGTTTAATTATGCTGCATACTCAAGCACGGCTCTCCCACTATGTGTAACAGAACACAGAATTTGAATTTCTAATTAAAAGCTGGTAATCAGCTGTCCAGTTTTGTTATCATTTCAGAGCTGCAGTATCTTCCAAAGCCTTTGATACAAAGCTTTACTTCCACATTATTTGAAATGTGCTAACAATACTCTGATCTAATACTGAAATCATTAAGAATATTTATTTGTGTTTCAAATTATTTTGCATTAGACATGCTAGTGCTGCATGCATTACTCTTCCATGAGGAACAGAAGTCACATTCTATCAACATGTGTGCCTTCAAAAAGCCATCTTTAAATTTTCTTGTTTGGATGCTTGTTGAAAGATTTTTAAATTTGGTTTTTCTAATATGTTTATCACTAAATGTTACTGAAACTTTTTAAAAGTTCTTTTATGGTGTGGTGTTTTTAGGGGTCTTTCCTAAGCCTGGTTTTGTTTGGGTATGGTTTTATACAGCCATAAAAACAACAACAGAGAGTCAAATATCTGAAATTTAAACAACCTATGTTTTCTCAGAGGGTACCTCTCTAGAAGCTTGTTAGGAATAATCCTGTTGTCCTCACTTCCAAGGCAGTTAAAAAAAAAAAAAAAGAGTTCTGAGCTATACTTATGCATAAGTACTTGAATTATCAGCAGAGACCTGCAGTTGTCTTGTCAAATGGGGAAGCTTTATGAAACGTAAATATCCATTACAATTAGAAAGCAAATGTGTATCCAGATAGCTAGATATAAATTGAAGACAATAAAGCATTCATGCTGCTGTACTGTAGCCTTCAGCAGACTGTGGTGCTGAGTGCTTACTTTAAACTAATGGCCACAAAAGCAGCTACTGACTTCACACAGTCACCGTACTCTCAATATGGAGGGACTGCTATCTGCCATATAGTTGACAGCCAGCAGTTAGAGTTATTATGCACCCCAGAGTTCTACATTGTCTCTACTGACAACATGGCATGGCCCAAATAATGATCATGAGGCTTGTTTTTAGGATTAAGATGTCTGAATGACTACTCTAACTTCATAAATGGCATTTCTATTCCTAACTGCTTCAACACGTTGTATGTTGAATTGTCAGTAAATAAAAAGCCTCAGACATCTAGGTTGACAGATCTTAAAATAGATCATGTTTGTGATCAGAGAAAAGTGATAAGCAGCAGATTAGCTAACATGTCAGGAAGGCACTCAGAGTGAGAGAGGTACCCAGACATTCAAGACTGAGTCTCTTATCCCAATGGCGATTAGGACTGCTGGAATTTTCCCCATCTGCCGATGTTACCAGAGGTAAAGTATAATTAATATTTATGACCATCTAAGAACCACAGATTCAAAAAACTGCAATTTATTCAGGTCAAAAAAAGTTTATGGATCTCTCAATTTTAAAGAAAGGCTGTGAATATCACCTAGGTGTTGGAGCTGGTGTCACCTCAGGTAGAGTAATGAATACTAAAAAGTGTGGTAAAGGGGCAGATCGTTTGTGTTAAAGGTAGAGGTCTGCTTTGAGTTTCTCCCTAGTATTTCTGATTTGCTGAGATAGATTGCTTTAATTGGAATTGTTTAAGTAATAACATAAAATGTTAATAAAAAGGAAACCTTCTACCAACATCATTATATGATAAATAAACAACATAATAAATTCTTTCAAGAACCCTAAATGACTCTGTGAAATAAAAACCTAAAACTGAATAATGTCTGAAATACAACTTTTAAAAGGTGGATGATATGATTCATTCTCTATTATCCCAGCATTACAGCTTTGCATGCAGAGCAATTACATGAATGGTTTCTTGAGCTGGCAAATAGCACAAGATACCATTCAAAATGTTTTATGAAAACTGTAAAACTAAATGAAATAATAAATGTTTGACAAGAGTTGAATTGTCTTCTGTGCTCTTAGGTCAGCTCTGAGTGGATCTCCTACATAATGATTAGACAATATGACTAAATTGAACCAATGTAAATATATTTTTCTCTTTTTTACATGATTGTTTATTCCTCTTCCTTACTTTGTGAAATTCTTCTTTATATTTCTGTTAGTCTAGCAGGTGTCTTTTCAGTTGTTAATACACAGGAAGTGTTTCAATGATTGTAGCCAAAATGGATTCTGAACAAAATGTCTTTCAATAACAGATAGTCTTTTTTCCTACTGCAGCCTAAGAATGTCCATTCTTGCTTAAGCATTCATTTAGGTACAACATAGTTGAGCATAAATTATTGAAAAATGTCTCAGAATTTCTCCCAGTTCTACATTCTTGTATACGTTTGTGAAATTTCACTAGTGTTTCAAATATGCTTTTTGTTTTACTGAACTACAAACCCCATGAAATCTATTTCCTCTAACGTTCTGGTTTTTATTTTGGTTTGGTTTTTTTCTGTTTTCAGTTTGCATCATAGAGCAAGCCTGTCTATAGCCATGTAATTTCTGTCATAAAAAAACAACGCTAATGCTTCTAAATTGTTAGACCTGTCTCCCCCTTTCTGCAAAATATACGCAGTTCTTTCACCTTTGATTCCCTGTCATTCTTTATCTTGATTACAGTGATGATCTCTCAGAGTTGTGGTAAAGGGTATGTCAGCACTTCCATTATTAACTGTTACATTAAAGGGTTTATAATTTGACTGTATAAATATGTTTTCCTGTCTTCTTGAGTTTGTTATATGAGCTCTTCTTCTGTGGATGAAGGATACTTGTTTCGGTAGGTTGCTCAGTGTTTTCTTACCACTTAATGTTTTAAAATCTAAAAAGCTCCAGCTGGCTTTATCACCAGAATCACACAGAATCACAGAAATGTTGAGGTTTTGACAGGGAACTCTCTATATCACCTAGTCCAACCCCCTCGCTCAAGTAATATCAGTTATGGCACATTCCCAAGGACTGTGTAGAGTCAGGTTTTAACCATCTACAGAAACTCTATAGCCTCTCTGGGCAACCAGCTCCAGTTTTTGACCACTCTAAAGATAAAAAACTGGTTTCTTGTGTTCAGATTAAGTTTCATGTATTTCAGTTTGTGTCCATTGCCTCTTATTCTATTACTGGCTTTTACTGAAATGAGCCTGGTTCCACCTTCTTTGTTGCCTCCCATCAGGTATTTATACACATTGTAGATATTGATAAGATGCTCCCGATCCTTCTCTTGAAGAGTGTCAGCTCTTAAAGACTTCCCTCATATGAAAGATGCTGCAGTTCCTCAATATCTTTGTGGGCCTTCATTGGTACAGCAAATTCTTCTCTGTTTTGTCCTGGGGAGACCCAAACTGGGAGCAGGACTCTAGTTATGTTCTCACCGGTGCTAAGTACGGTTGACTGAGCCTGCTGGCTAGGCTTTTCCTAATGCAACCCAACTTACTGTTTGCCTTCTTTGCCTTGAAGGTGCACTGCTGGCTTATGGTCAGCTATTTGTCCAGCAGGCCTCCAGGGTCCTTCCCTGCAGAGTTGCTTTCTGCACAGTTAGCCACCAGTGTGCAGTGGTACCAGGGCTTATTCCTCCCCAAATGCAGGACTTTGCAATTTCTCTTTCTTGAATTTAATGAGGTTTCTCTCAGTCCATTTCTGCAGTCTGTCAAGTTCTCTCTGAATGGCAGCACAACCCCCTGGTCTATCAACTGTTCCTCCCTGTTTTTTTCACCCACGATCTTGCTAAGAGAACACTTTCACAACATTCACATCATTAAAGAATGTTAAACACAGTTGGCCCCATTATCAACCTCTGGCACACACCACTACTGAATGGCCTTCAGCTGGACATGTAACAATGCTCTGGACCTGTCTCTTCTGTCAGTTTTAGGAACACCTTACTGTCCATTTACCTAACATGTACATTGTCAAATTGTCTAAAAGGATGTTATGGGAGACAATGTGAAAACCCTTGTTAAATTCAAGGTAACATGCATGTCCCTCATCCACCCTCATCCAGTTCCCTCATCCATGCTTTCCCCGCATCCACCAAGCAAGTCAACTTGTTGTAGAAGGCTATCACATTGGTTAGTATGATTTTCCCTTTGTAAATCCATATTGAATACTTCCAATCACCATTAAGGTGTTTTGAAATGGTTTCCAGGAAGATCTTAACTTATCACCTTTCCAGTGCCTCAGGTGAAACACTGCCAGTACGTTTGCTGGATCTTCTTTATCGCCATTTTTGAAGAGAGAAGTGATATTTACTTCAGTCTTATTTCAATATTTATTTTAGTCTTCAGGAAACATTTCTAACCACTTCTTTCAAAACCAGTCAAGAGCAGCCTTACAGTGATGCCAACAAGCTTTACCATGACTTGTGGGTGCAACATGACAGGGCCTATGGACTTATTATGTGTGTCTAGTTCCCGTCCTTTTCCATTGAGGGAAATTCTTCCTTACTCCAGACTTTATTACTCATCTCAGGGACCTGGGATACTTGAAGACTGGTTATACTGACAAAGACTGATAAAGACTGAGGCAAGGAAAACATTGGGTACCTGAGCCCTTTCCATGTTGTTTGTCACCAGGTCCTCTCCTTTATCCATGTCTTTTGGAAATATATTAAAACATTGCTGAAACTCCTTCATTCCATGTATGGTTTGTACAATTTTTTAAAATTTCTCTAATGAATCTCCTTGTTCTCTGTGATGCTGGTAACAGTCCACAGTCAATAACAAAGCATACATTTGGTGGCAATACAAATATGAGGAGGATAAAACTCCTGGTCTTATTTTTTTTTATTTCTCATTAACATAGATTCAGACATTACTTAAAACTTGCAGTCAACCTGATGAGAAACAAATGAATAAATAAATAAACAAACAATTTTTAAGGAAGAATCATCTGAGTATGTTTTAGTAACTTGAGGATATGTGTGCCAGATCCATACTATGAGATAATGGGTAATAGCAGGTGAAAAGTGTAGGCCAGAGGAGAAGTAAATAAACTCAGGGAGTTAAAAATTAACCAGTTACTGTATTCCAATTTCAAGATTAAGTGAAGCATATAAAGGGAGTAAGATCATAAATTAAACCCAGAGAAAATTAATCCAGGTACAGGTAACTGACACTAACAAATTACAGCAGAGGTCAGTTCAAAATACCCAGAGAAGTTTTCATTTGTTTGACGTTTTACCTCCTTTTATTTTTATAGTCCAAGCTGTTCCAGACAGTCAAGTAATAAACTCTGGAATGTTGGCATTTAGTTATGGCAAATCAAGGAACTGATTGTGGCATTGCACAGTAGGGAAGTTTTCAACTAAATCACCCTGTTATTCTTATTTATTGGTCTGAGGTTTGCATTACAATTGTGGGTCCCGAAGCTCTCATAGTGGATGCTGTAAGGTCAAACTAAACTGTAAGATGCACAGCTAATGTGCTCCCTCTACTATCAAGTGTTCATTCCTTGAGAGCAGACTAAGCTCAAAATATATGTATGTAGTGCAGACAATGGACCCCTGGCACCATTTCGTGCTTCTCCTGCTCCACCTGCTAATTTTGGCATGGTCACTCCTTCACCGTTTTCTACTCCTATGTCCATTATCTATGAAAAAGTTGACACTAGCTTCAAAGATAGTGAAGTCTTTATTATAAAATGCTCCATTATTTGGATGAAAGGAGCACACCAAGAGTGTGATTAAATGTTTTGGCAACTCTTCCTACCAGCACAAATATGTAGAAATAGCAATTTCTTTGGTGAGGTGAGGTGAAAGTTATAGTGGACAATCTATTCCTTCATTTTGTTACTGAAAGTCATAGGTACTTGCAAGTCACTTCATTCAACCTTACCTTTGGACCAGACAAATAAAACAAAGTGTTGAAGCATAAAAGTTAAATTAGCCTGAATTTGATGAAAAATCTCTCTAGAGCAAAAGAGACTATAGATTTTTTGAGAATTATTCCCTACCGAGTAAAATAATGAAGCGACTTTTCACCCAAAGGGAAGTCTCAATCTCTTTATCATGTGATTCATTTTTAAAATCAGAAAGCCGAACTAACTCACTCTGTATAATAGGTCTGAATTAATGAAGACCTTTATGACTTTTTAGGTGGTTCAGATAAGAGCATTAATGGAGGCTTCAGTAATTTTTTTTTTTTTTGATCACCCACAAGACAGTCAAGAAAGTGGGCTCATGCCAAAATTATATTGCTTGCTTCTCTACTTTGTCTGAAGTACCAAGCGAAAGGATAGCAATACTTTCAGTCTTAAATGATTAAGTAGTGCAAATCTGACTTTAGCAAGAAGCAGTTTCAGAATAGATATTATCCATTTCATTGTAATAGAAAACATTTTTTTGCAAAGAGAATCTTACCATTTCGTAGCACAGAAATGTTGTGCATGGCAGTTTACTGGCACTTTGGTCACCCCAAACCAATTTTCTACACGTCATTGAGACAAATAAATGAGAGGTAAAATACTCTATTATATGTAGAAATAATTTTTTAGGCTTCTTGGATCACTTTTTTTTTTAAAAACATCTCATAACATTAATTTTTCTGTCTTATCACACAGACAATTCAAAGCATCTGCAAATGGTGTAGATATTATTTGAGTGGGAATGTATCCCTCTTCAGGTTATTAAAACTAGATGCAACTTTTCTTAAAAAGGTTTCACATGATTTAAAATAATTTAAAATAATAAATTGAACTTTAAGAAAATGACTAGGAGAAGAAGAGGTGCTGAGCTTAGATCTGAGGTAATTGCAGTCAGTAACATTAAAATAAGGTGACTTCTTGTTCTTTTTGAAACCATTGAAGAGGTTGGATTGTGCTGCTTAAATATAGTACTAAGGCAGAACCTGTGTGAATCCACAAGAGGCTATAAAAATTTGGGGGATTTGTTTTTTTTTTTTGTTATTTATTTACTTATTTATTTTAAAGTTGTCTAGATCCTTTCTACATTGCTTCCTGTGTTTCCAAGAGGGAAGGAAAAAAAACAAAAAAAGCTCTTTTTTACAGTTTGATTGCTTATCTCATATCTTATAGATTCTCTGAGATTTATAATTTACACTGTCATAACCCTGTGCTATTATTTACACATAAGGGTCTATGTATATTAATGTCCTGAATTTCATATAAATTGGAATGTGGATTTATTTTTGCAGAATGTAGCCTTGGTCCACTATCAGACCACTGGTGTATCCTAATGCAGCACAAAGATTCATGTGACACACGGGTTTCATATGGGCATGAATAACCAGGTCTCACAGCATTTACAAAGTGGATGTACCCAGCCTGGACACACAGAAGTAATCACAATATATATTGAGCCTTCAGTTTTCTTCCAGGAAATATTTTTTCACACTACTACATTAATGTTTTCTTTCAGTAAAGGCAAAAACAAACGTTGCTATCACACCATGCTTAATATCAATTCTTTAAAATATTACATGTTTAAGCTAATGTTTTCTTTGATCTTGAAACCGTTTTATTCTGGTTTTAAATTTTTTTTTTTTGTATACAGAGTTTAGTATTTTAAAAGTTTTGTCTTCCTAGCTAAACTGCAATTTTCAATATAGCTGTGAAAAGTTTTCCAATGTATCCTTGTACATTATGTTTCCAATGCACTTTATCAGGTATTTTAGTACTATATCCCATCTGCCACACCCAAATACAGACTGCAAAACTCATAGAAAATTCATGCTTTTGACACCTTACAAAATGTAAACATCTTGTTTCTGAATCAAAGCTAAAACACTTTTTACAGAATTTGGCTACACAATATGTACTTCTTAAAAACAAAACAAAACAAACTTTCATCAAAAAGAAACAGAAGAATATTTTCATTAAGAAATGTCAGGCTTTGTGAGACCAGGGTGCGTTCTTCTATAATCACTCTCACTATTTGAAAATAAAGCTTAATAGAGTTAACACTTTAATTTTTAACTAAAATACAGCACTCTATTTAATTTGTGCATCTTAAAGAGCTGAAATAGTGGTTCAGTTAAGTTCATACTATTAAGTACTAAGTATGAAGTACATTAGAAGATCTCATGTGAAAGGTAGGAGAAAATACATAGGAAAAAATACTGATGAGAACACAGCAAATAAACTTCTGTATTTCTTTTAAGAATATTTATTAAACACATTTGCATTAAAGTATATTTGTTTTAACTTACCTTATCATTATATTATTTACATATGATGTTTGTATTGGCTATTCATAGACAATTAGATAGTAAGGTTCATGTCATTTGCAAGATAAACTACTTGTTTCTAACTTTATATTTTTAGAATACAAGTTTTTTCAACATGTTGTCACCATCATGTTCTGAATACTTGTAAATTTAGAAATCTGGCCTATATGACTTCAATTGATTCTTTCATTTAAGCAATATTGTATCCAATTTTAAGTTTTTTGATTTTTGTTTGCTTGTTTCTGTGTTTTTTTTTTGTTTTTTTTTTTTAAATAAACGAACAGTCTGCAGGTACTGGCCAATTTTTTTCTGTCATTGCCAATATCAAGAGTGATATTTCTCTCTTCTCGCTAAATAATGTAGGTGAAAAAATAACCGGCTTAAACAAAGAAAGAGTGAAGCCACGTCATTTATTTCATATCTATTGAAGAATAGTGCTGATTTGTTCCCCCAGAGGATGTGACCTTCTCTTTCGAGTCTTGAACTTGCATTTTAAAGAGAATCCTTGATAGACATAGGCCTGGCAGCTCTTACATGACTTACGTCATGGTGCTGTTTGTGTCACTGATCTATCTGAAAGTATATTTGAAAACCAGTTTGAATGGACCTCTATCGCTACCGCAGAGAAATTATGAGAATTGCAAGAAAATTACAGTAATGGAGTTTTTCATTGTCTTCTCTCTTGTAGTGTATCATTATATTAAATAATAGGCTTGGGAGATGGTAACACTTAAAAACACCGGCTAGCACACAGGGCAAAGACACTGCATCTCCTCTACTGCTGTCCTCCTAAAGAAAATCAAACAGATTGCCTCATGTGATCAGGGGAGAGAAGGAGAAATGTTTACAGAGTGAAACATCTGTCTTAGCTGAAAAGTTAGTTCCTTTGCTCTTCAAGCACCACTGTTGACTGACACTTTCTCTTTCTCTGTTTAAGTTAAAGCCAAATATTTTAGCTTAAATCACCAACAGAAATTTCATTAACTCTTTTTAGTTATCACTAGAAAACAGAGAAGGAAAAGTGCCAGACCACAACTAGGCAGAGGGATAAATTTTGTCAGTTACTACTCTTATTTCAGAAATGGTAATCTTGTAGTCAGATTACCATTCTGTATCCAAAAATACATGGAAGACTATCTTACATCTCACCAAAGCTCCATCTATCAGGAATCCTGTTTCCACATATGGTCAATGATGGTTTCTTGGAAGCATGCAGTGACTGAGGATTCACTTATGGCACTTATCGCAAAGAAGTTTATTCTCGGTGTTTAATAGCCTTTGATGGATTTTTCTTCCATGATTTTGTCAAATCTCTTTTTAAATCTTAGTAGATATTTAGTATTAATTTTATACTGTTTCATAGAGAAGTATCTCACTTAGTTTTGCTACTAATCTTTCCAATTGTGACTCACCTGTTTCTTGTGTTAGAAGAGAAAGTGAATTGTCACCTGCTACTCATCATCTCTGTGTCATTTCTTGTTTATTTAACTGAGAGAAGCCATTTTCTGTAACATATTATTTCAGTAGTTCTATTCCCTTCTAGAGATGGAGTGGCCCACACAACTTGGGATGAATTTATGTGGTGGCATGTTTTCTATTGTGTTCTCTATTTTTTTCCTAATAATTTGGAAATGTGTTAGTTTTTCATGACATCTACTTTTAAGAAATGAGATCATGTTTTATAATCCTGTAAGTCACAGATAACTCAGCATCTGTATCACTGTGTCTATGTAATGGAAAGTCTTAATTAATTTTGCAATGGCTATCCCTTTACAGTCATCTATATAGAATTATATCAGGGATTTTTTTCTCTCAGTATTGTGAGGTCCTCTAGTAATTTTTCTCAGCCAAATCTTTCCATTTCTGAGTTAGTCAGGTGGTTTTTTTTTTTTTCATTTTCACTTTCTCAGATCATTTGTAAATAAACAAGTAAAAGAAAGACTGCCCCAAAGACCTCTCTACTGTCTCTACTGGGACAACTATTAGTTACTAGCCTTTTTTTAGGATCCTTTTAACTATTATTTTTTGAATAATTTTCAAATAGAGATCTACCCTGTTAAAGATGAGAAAAAAAAATTCATAGTCTTTTTGGTTGTATTGTATCGTACCATATTTTAAATTTCTCTAATACCACTTGGGATTCAGGGTAGATTGTGACAAATGGTTCTCTTCTGCTTATACAGTGACTTTCAAAGAAGTCTGAACCTTTGCTGATACTGACTTGTGACTATCAGTACTGCTTTTTCTCTCTCTCTCTGCTTATTGCTCTAACTGCAGAGATGTCTAAGCTATCCATAGACTACAGGAGAAAACTCCTCTGACCACTAACTGGTCTTAGTTGGAAGAAGCAGTATTTCATAGGTGGGATCGTTCAGAAGGCACAGACAAAAGCAGGTAGACATTTAGTTTCTGTTGCTAAAAATTCAAAATGTGGGTTTAGATGAACATCATAAACTTAAAAAATATTTGCCCAGATCCATGTTGCTTCAAACTCTATGAGTAGCGATTCACATACTGAATTAATAAGGAAGAGTACTGGTGTACCATATACAATTTCTTTCAAATGTTCATTGTAAGACTGTGTTAATATCAGTCATTCTTACTATTCAAGATCCATTTAAATGATGATTATAGATTTCTGACATCTTAAATAAGCACCTTGAAGTCACTGAATAGAATTACAGTCTTTGCCTGTGTTACAGTGTATTTGGGAGACGATATTTTTTACAAGTACAGATGTCTGTAGGCCAGATACAGGTTTCCAAGAAATGTGTTCCATGTGCAATAAAAATTTTGCTTTTTGATTAGCAGACCTGCTGAATTTGTTTTTTTCAAGCTGGATTCTTTTCATGATGTTCTTCTCCAGTCAAATCCCAGAAAGGAAACCATGTAGTAGCAAATACTCCAGTAGCTTTGGGGTTTTGTTGTTTTTTGTTTGTTTGTTTTGTTTAAATCTTTGAATTACTAAACCTACAAGAAAAATGCATAGAAATGTGAACATCAGAGTCACAGAATAAAATAGTTATTTTAACGCTACACAGGAACTTGCCAAACTGACTTAGCAACTTAAAGCAGAAGTACAGGGATGATGTGGTATGGTTTAGTGACAGCTTACTGCAAAGTAAAGACTCTTTACTACAGGGGAAGGGTTTTTTTTTTAATCTGAAGTTTATCTTTTTTATAGAAGTTTGGTTTTCTTATTTTCATTCTGGGTCCCTTGTATTCCCAGTTGTAAAGATACTGATATAATCCCTCTGTGAACGCTTCTGTCACTTCTCTAGTTCTTTTAGAAGATACAGTCTTTAGACAATATTTAGATTATCTTTTTTTGACAAAAAAATTCCTAAGTTGTGCCTCTTACTGCTGTTAATTATTTTCACTTTCCAGTAAAGACTCAATGATGTTCTTTTCTTTGATAGGGAATTTATAATATAGATCATATAACTATATATATCATTGATATTCCAGAAAACAGTTGTTCTAAGTCCTTGGTATGAATAGTAGTTATTTTCTTCACTTTATTTAAATTTGTTATTATTTCTTTAATTTTATGTCAGCTTTCACAACCACACACTTTTTCACTTCTACTAATTAGAAGGTGTTTATTTGAAAGATCGGATATAGGAAACGTATTTCTTCTGTGCTATTGAATTATCGTTCTGTTTCTATATCAAAGGAATTCAATACCTTTTAATGTTGATTTCAAATTTTAGCAATTCTATATCATTCTGCTTTGAAATGCAGGTTGTCAGAATGGAATTGTCCATATAAACATTTATGACTATTAGCAAAGAAAGCATTGATTTTGCAATAGCGGGCACTATTATTAAGTACTTTCATATCACATTGTCATGAATTTTGCATACTGTGCAAATCTAATCATTCAGGGCTTGCGGAATATATCATTATTTCAACCTAATAAATATAATTTATAGCCACAGAAGTGCTATGACTAGAAGAAGGGATGATCTGCAGAGAAACAAGCTGAAACACTATATAAACTAACAGTTCAGTTCTGGAAGTGATCGGCTAGTAGGCCTTGTCCTTCTTTTGGGTTTTATTGGCCATTTTCCAAGCCTTGTGGTGCAATGGCTGAAGGGTACATCCACATGAATCCCCAGTGTCTTTGAGTCCAGTGTTACTGATCACAGAATCCAGCTTGATTTCATGGAATCATAGAACGGTCCAGGCTGGAGGGCACCTCCAAAGTCATCTAGTTGGATCCTTGCAGTCAGCAGGGACACCCCCAACTAGACCAGGTTACCCAGGGCCTCGTTGAGCCCCACCTTGAATATCTCCAGGGAAGGAGCCTCAACAACCTCCCTGGGCAACCTGTTCCAATGCTCCACCACCCTCATAGTAAAGAACTTATTCCTAATATCCAGTCTAAATCAGCTCTTCAACTTCAAGCCATTGCCCCTCGTCCTGTCACTGCAGGCCTTTGTAAACAGGCTCTCCCCAGCCTTCCTGTAGGCACCCCCTCAGGTACTGGAAGGCCACTATTAGGTCTCTTGGGAGCCTCCTCTTCTCCAGGCTGAACAACCTCAGCTCCCTCAGCTTGTATGTTGTAGCAGAGGTGCTCCAACCCCCTGATCATTTTAGTGGCCCTCCTTTGGTCCCGCTCCAGCAGGTCAATGTCCTTCCTGTATTGAGGGCTCCAGACATGCACACAGTACTCCAGGTGAGGTCTCAACAGAGCAGAGTAAAGCGGCAGAATCACTTCTCTGGACCTGCTAGCAACACTTCTTTTGATGCATCCCAGGATGTGATTAGCCTTCTGGGCTGTAAGTGCCCACTGCCTGCTCATGTCCAGCTTCTCATTCATCAGCACCCCCAAGTCCCTTTCCTCAGGGTTGCTTTCTAACACCTCATCCCCTAGTCTGTATTGACAGCGAGGATTGTTCCAACCCAGGTGCAGAATCCTGCACTTGCTTTTGTTGAACTTCATGAGGTTCACCTGGGCCCACCTGTCCAGGTCCCTCTGAATGACATCCTGTCCCTCTGGTGTATCGACAACATCACACAGCTTCGTGTCATGCACAAACTTGCTCTCAATCCCTCTGTCTATGTTGTTGATAAAATGTTAAACAGTACAGGTCCCAGCATGGACCCTTGAGGGACACCAATTGTCCCTGCTCTCCATCTGGACTTCAAGCCATTGAGTACCACCCTTTAGATGCAACTATCCAGCCAATTCCTTATGCACCGAACAGTCCACCCATCAAATTTGTGTCTCTCTACTTTGGCAAGCAGGATGTTGTGAGGGACTGTGTCAAAGGCCTTACTGAAGTCCAGATAGATCACATCCATAGGTCGTCCCTTATCTGCTGACCTAGTGACTCCATCATAGAAGGCCACTAGGTTAGTCAGGCAGGACCTGCCCCTAACAAAACCATGCTGGCTATCTTGGATCATCTCTCTATCCTACATGTGCCCAAGCATGGCATCTAGAAGGATCTGTTCCATGATCTTCCCAGGCACGGAGGCGAGGCTGACAGGTCAGTAGTTCCCAGGGTCCTCCTTTCTACCCTTTTTAAAAATGGGCGTGATGTTTCCTTTCTTCCAGTCCGCAGGGACTTCACCTGACTGCCATGACTTTTCAAATATCATGGAAAGTGGCTTGGCAACTACATCAGCCAGTTCCTTCAGGACTCTGGGGTGTATTTCATCGGGACCCATGGACTTGTATATCTTCAGGTTCCTCAGCTGATCACATACTATGTCTTCACTTACAGTGGGAGGGACTTTGTCACCTTAGTCACCAACTTGTGGCATCAACATGGGAGCTAAGAGGAAAGGGGCTGCCAGTGAAGACTGAGGCAAAAAAGGTGTAGAGAACTTCCTCTGTCTCCTCGTCCGTTGATGCAAGTTCCCCACTGTTGCTTATCAGGGGGTGTATGTTTTCTTAACCTTCCTTTTCTGGGTAATGTACCTGTAGAAACCTTTCTTGATTTTTTTTTTTTTTTTTACATCCCTTGCCAAATTCAGTTCTAGCTTTGCCTTGGGCTTATGGACCTCATCCCTACACAGCCGGCAACATTCCTATACTCATCCCAGGATGCCTGTCCCTTCTTCCATTTTCTGTGTAACTCCATCTTGCCCTTTATTTGACCAGCAAGTCATGGCTGGTCAAATCATGTTGGTCTCTTGCCCTCCTTGCCCAATTTCCTACATGTCAGGATTGAGATCTTTTGTGCTCTAGAGAGAGCGTCCTTAAAGATCTGCCAGCTTTGTTCCTTTCCCTTGTCCCTGAGGGCTGTTTCCCATGGGGTCCTATTTACTAACTCCTTGAAGAGTTGGAAGTTTGCTTTCTTAAAATTTACAGTCCTAACTGTGCTTCTGGTGGGCTTCAAATTTCTTAGGACAGTGAACTGCACTAAGGCATGATCACTGCAGCCCAGGCTGCCTTCAGCTTTGACATCCCTGATGATTTCGCTTGCATTTGTGACCAACAATGCATCTCCTCGAGTAGGGCTGTTAATTTCTTGTCTCAAGAAGTTGTCATCTAGGCACTCTAGGAGCTTCCTGGAGTCCCTGCAGCCAGCCGTGTCACTTTTCCAACAGATGTCCCCCAGAAGGATGAGAGCCTGTGATCGTGATGCTTCCTCAAGCTGGAGTAAGAAGGCCTTTGTAGTTTAACTGTAGTAGTTTAACTATGCAATGAATTTCAAAAAAAGTGATTGCAGTATGGAGAAAAGAAATGAGGACTTCGTTTTGCTGCTCTAGTAACCAAAGCAAGAAGAGATTAAAGAACTGAAAAATTGAAGTCCCGTTGCCATATGTCATTATCAATATTGTTAATGATTAGAGGATTAAGTTCCTAATGTTTACCACAGGAAGTCTTTCACTTGTTCCAGTGATGAAAATATAATACCGTATTGTATCCTTTTCAATTTTTTAGGTAAGAAAAAGAAAGGAATAAATAAATTATAAGAGAGAGGAGCATAGAGATAGGTAAGAGAAACATGGCATTTTATCATCAATTTGAGGTAACCTATAAACAATATTATTTTTAATATAATGTTATAGTTGTTTAGACAATTAGAATCATTACATGTTTACTTGAAGTGAGCTTTGGCACAGTCAGGAAATTAACTCTGCATTTCAATATATATGTTGGTGGTTTGGGGGTTCTGTTTTTTTTTTGTGTGTTTGTTTGCTTTTTTGGTATTTGGCTTTGGTTTGGTTTGGTGTTTTTTTGTTTTTTAAATTTTTTTATTAGAAAGTCAATGTGACATTCTGGATAGGAGTTAGTAGAGACTAACCAATTTGGATATAAATATGGATTCATTTTGGTGCCTATAATTGATGTAACTTACATGTTTAATAGCTTCATTTGCTGTATTTAGATGTCCAAGTAACATGCATTTTGTTCTCAAATAAATGCAGGTGCAAAACTGTTATAAAAATTAAATTTCCTATAATCAAGAAATACACAGATGGCAGTATTTTTTGCATTTTTGTTTTCCTCATGTTTGCTAAATTGTTGATTTTGTAAAGTGAAGATGTACTGGTTTGTTGTCTCATATCTGGCCAAAGTGGTGACAGATTCCATCATCCTGATGACTGTGAATATTGTGATTAAGAATTTTCCTTGGAATTGTGACTAGAATTGTCTAGTGGAAAGTCCTGGAAAGTGACTGGATTAAACAGGAGGAAAAGGAAAAAGTAGAGGTGTAATTATGCCCCATGCTTTCAAAGTTGGACATATTCTCTATTTTGATGATAATTAAGGAAAGGGCTGTTGATGTCAGTCTATCATATACCAACAGAAATGACTTAGGGGAAGATACATTAGGGTTTTTTTTTGACTTTCGAAGGGTCACTCAAAGCTTCTTAGTTTTATAGGCTAAATTGACTAAGAATAAGGGACTGGATCCTGGCTGACTTGTACATAAAAAAATACCAGAGAAGAGGAAAGAGAAGAGAAAGCAAGTCCTTCCATATGTGCATGCTGTCCTACTGCTGCACAGATATCAAAGAGATCAAAAAAGTAATTGATAATATTTCCGCCTCTGATAATCCATTTTCTGACCTCCCATACATTTTGCTGTTGCCTCCAGCTGGCTCTAGGAATGATTATGTTTTTATTTTGCTAGGTCAGTAACCTAAATGCAGTTAAAATTATGGTTATTAAAAATTTCCATTTAACAATATCACTTTATAACATGAAAAATCCTGGTTTTCCTTAAAAAAAAAGATTTTTTTTCTTGTTCATAAGTTTTGTTTGATTCACACTTCCACAGAGATACAACTAATCTGGCAGTCAAATAACTGTTTCCAAAGTACATAGCCAAAGAGAACCAACCAATGTGTCTGAAGCACATGAGAGACTAAGATACAAGATAATAAAACGCACAAGCAAATCATAAATCTTTTTCTATCTGAGGACTGCTCTTCCACATTGCTTGTCTGAAAAAAGTGTGGCATGATCAAATCACACCAGAAAGTCTTATTTCTTCCTGCATAATTTTTTTAATGTTGACTCTTCATCAATTTGTTATTTCAGTAATATGTATGTTAAGATATAATTAACAGAGTTGAGATGCAACTCTAGAATGCAACCTTTGAACACTTCAATGCAGAAACAACCAGGAATTTATCCTGTTACTAATATTATATCTGCTGCTCTGGTAAAGGATCATAAAGACTTTAACATTTTGCTTGGAAAAATTAATAGTTTTTAGGTCAGAGTGACCATCAACCATGATAGCAGAAGTGTAGTGCAATATTTTGACATTTTCAGGTTCTGAATCCTTTCACAGTTTAAGACTCTTCTTCATGTAACAGGGTGAAACTATAAAATAGATGGACAAAATTTCATTACAAGCTTTTCATGTATATTGTCCTGGCATCTTGTATTTATAATGAAGTATGAAGTAATACTATAGACTTTTCAGTTAATATTAATCATGCAGGATTTGTCATTCTCTAGGTTTGAAATGGTAGCAAATAAAAGAAGGTTAAGAATCTGTGTAAATATATTATCTTTCATTATTAACATGAGGGATGATAAGGGCAGGACACTTTCCATGGTTTCATTTTACTCCTTTTGAAAGAAGTTTCTAAATTTTCATTTATCAAATATCAATCTCTTACAACATATGATAAATTTTGCTATTTGGAAGTGAAAAAATCTAAGGGGTCACAGATGATGTCTAATAACCTTTGAATACAGCCAAAATTTAAATTTGTTTTCCTTAGCTGAAACATTACAAATAAATCTCCGAAGTGGTAATACATGGGAAGAAAAAGGCATGGTTACATGTATTGATTGGACAGCTGTTCACAAATAGCTTGACAATGACAGTATTTTGACCTAAAACTGGTCTATGGATACGACTTCCGGTCTTCAGTTGTCGTTCTTCTTTAATTGCTGTGTTGTAAAATGCTGGAAATATAACCTTCTTTGTCCCCTGTTATTCTTTCTTTCTTGTATAAGGATTTTTTTACTATTAAATAGTCAGTGTTCCACTGATAAATTTTAATGGATTGCAATTTACAGGAAACTCAGTTTGGGGAAGAGAATACTTCTACATTTATGTTGGAGAAGTTTGGCCATTAAAGACTGTGTTATCTTTAAGCCTCTATGCTTTCTCTCTGGAGCAAAATGAGAAAACTGATGGAATTCAAGAAAATAGTTGGCTGTTGGAATGAATTAATGTAATAGTCAGTCCTAGCAAGTGACATATTTTTCATTTCTGTTACCACTGGATGCTATTTTCATTTTCAGAAAAATATTTAAAAGAACAATTGTTTAAATAAATGGGTGGTCTTGGATGTAGAAATTTCAGTCTATGACTTTAGGTTACTGGAGTACGTGTAGAATAATCCTTTGTAAACTGATGCCCTACTAGGCTAAGCATTAGTAACTCCAATCAAGGGCTAGACAATAAAACTCCTGCTCTCAGTACTTGGCAAACTCAACACATTGTCTTCATCATGCATACTTAAATTTACAGCTGTAGCCACACTGACTATCAGCTGGCTGTCTCTGGGAAGATGTAGTTGCCAGTTTTCCAGCAAGGTCTAGTTAACATCTTACCTGGGAAAAAAAGACCCTAAAACCAAATAAATTTAAGCTATTTCATCATCTGGTTCTTGTCCTCTGCAGAAATGACAGTCATCACAATAGAGTCACAATAGTTTACAAACAAATTTTTATTTGTTTGCTAATATATTTATTTTATTTTATTTTATTTTATTTATTTTATTTTATTTTATTTTATTTTATTTTATTTTATTTTATATATTAATTTTATTTGTCTGCTAATATATGCTTGTTTTTGTGGCAACTTTACAAAAAGATATGTGAATTATGAAAATTGAGATAATTTTTATCATTCATCTAGGATTATTTGGCGGAAAGTGCAGGATATAGCTGGTCTTCTGGATTTCAAAGGCCAAAACATCATCTCTCTTGACAGTGCAATATGGCAGGAGGCAGAGAGAGGGCTCTCTGAAAAACAGTAACTGCTGTAATTGACTGCAACTTGTGCTTTGTGCTTCACTAGGTATTATAAAGATTAGTTAATAATTGTGAAGAAGTCTTTTGTAGAAGTCGTGGCTACCAAAGGCAGAAAACATTGTGTGCTGAAGTATGCCATGTAACAATTCCAAGTTGACTTTGTCTGTATCACTACTTTATTGTAGTGAACAATCATGGACATATTTCTGTACCCGTGTTTTTGTATTTACTTTTCCAGTACCGATTGGAAATTATCCCAATACAGAATCCAAGGCTATAATATACTTACCAGAGACAAACTGTAACAGGGCATTTTCATTATGCAGAATAAACCCTGTTACACTGAAAGATTTGTTTTTAACAAACTTGTCACACTTTGTCTTGAAAAGCCTTGTCAGTCTATGAAATTGTGACCATTCATTTTTCATTCTCCACTATATCAGATTGAATGTCCTGCATTTTATAGCCTTATTTTGCTGAAATATGTTTCAATAAGTCTGACTGACTTTTGTTCCCTTGGGACAATCATGAAAATGAGGTATGTAGCACATGAATACAGACTGGTAATAAAATTTAAAATAAATAGAGTAACTCTTCTACTCTTTCTCAAAATAACTGAAGTAAAAAAGTGTCCATGCTATTTTAACTGTTTTATAGGGAAAAAAATTCTGTAGTTTTATGTATTACTTGTATGTACTTTTTTGCATAGTTATAAAACTAACATCGGGTCCTACCTGGTATCCCTTAATAACAAAACCGGATAACCACAACAGCTAATACTTATCTCTTCTAGGAACTGGAATGGTATTATGTTTCAGAGTGCAAGCAGACATTTTGAACATTTTTAATTTTTTTTAAATTTTTAAATCATATTTTAAATTACATATAAGGATGCATTACCAATATTTTGTCAAACTATAGTGTTTGCACAAATATATCATACATATCAAATTAGCTGGATAGGAAATTCTCTTTGTGAACCCATGTTTACTGTACTGGCCAGTTTCAACTCTAATTGAGCTTAGGCCTTTCTTGGTTTCTCCCTGCTGGAGAGCTGGCTGGCAGAAAAGGACCTGGGGGTGTTGGTCGACTGGCGGCTGAACATGAGCCAGCAGCGTGCCCAGGTGGCCAAAAAGGCCAATGGCATCCTGGCCTGTATCAGGAACAACGTGGCGAGTAGGGCCCGAGAGGTGATTGTCCCCCTGTACTCGGCACTGGTGAGGCCTCACCTCGAGTACTGTGTCC
>JAOTQQ010000019.1:54488406-54526263 GCA_026546715.1 Gallinago undulata
TCAGTTAGGTTGACGGTTGGACAAGATGATCTTTAAGGTCCCTTCCAACCTAGAAGATTCTGTGATTCTGTGATTAAACTTTTACTCATCCTCAAGCTATAATATGTTGATTGCTTTGCTTTTTCTTAACACTCAGCTTTCTATTATATGATTTATACAACGACAACATAGTTCGGTGCTGATTAAATAGCTCAAAATATTAAAAAAATTCTATAATCCTTTTAGAAAGATACATTTGTAAAATAAGGTTTGTAATATTTTTTTGGGCAAGGTTCTAGCTTAGAGCCTCAAATTCCAAATCAGGATGCCTCTAGTGTTTTTCTTCAAAAATTTTTTACTGTATTATGGTCGGCAGTCTATATTTTTCAGTTAAATACAGATTTTGATAAGTTATTGCTTTGATACATCAATACACTGAAACTTTTATACCCAATTCATGTGTTTAAATTTATTTCATATGTTTAAATTAAATAAATGTCTAAACACATTTTAGATTTTGATTGCCATATGCTACTGACTCATTAATGGCATGTGTGTGGTACCAACAAGTAAAAGATATTATGTATTAAAATTTTGGATAGATGTAATCCATGATTTCTACTTAAGAGATTGACCTTTAATTACATGAATCACAATCAGTATGCAAAAATAATGCCAATTCTGTTATACAAAAAAAATCTACCTATTGTACAACATCACTCTTTACCTGAAATCACAATCTTTCTTCCTTTTCTCTAACCTCCCACGGTGATTTAATACCAGTTATTTAAGTACTTTTATCTAAGTTTTTAACAGAGGTTCGCAAACCATCTGAAGAACTAGAGGTAGCTGTCCAACAGGAGTGCTTGCTCTCACGACAGTGATTTTCATAACAGATATGAAAGAACTAAACAAAAGCCAAAGTAGACAGTGGATGACATATATCAACTTTTACTGCCATGAAGTATAAAAAATCACATAGCTCTATCATCAAAGTTGATGTTTTAAGAATGAAAGGGACATAAAGACTCTAATAAATATTGCACTGGGATAGAATTTACCCAATACTTTCTTTTAGAAATAGACAAGATTTTATCCTGTTGAAATTCATTCTTCGTACCACTTACTCAAACAATTACTGTCATTATTACACAAACATTATGGAGTTGTGATCTGCAAAGAAGTTTGGTCATAAGGCCATTCTATTCTCTGTGAGTATGCATCAGAATTTGGCCATAAGGCTTACCTCTTCTGTATATGCACAGAGAAATAGAGTTCTCCTAGTATCATACATATGCTGCAGAATTATCTCTGACTTAAATACAAGCAAATATCAAACTGATTTTCAAAAGATTTCTTTCATGTGCATTGTTAAAACAAGTTTTCAGAATTTATTCAATTTAGAAATAATTTTTACGCGCAATAATGCACTCAGACCTTGATCATCCTATTTTGCCAGTAGAGTGAAGATTCACTGGAAAATATAAAGGCCCATATCATAAAGCTTCGATGACCAATACCTACCATTAAAGTCTTTCATCTTTTGCTGTGAAAAGGTGTTATACTTGGGAAACTGCTGACTCATAAACATTTCCTACCTACCACATTGGCAGGTTCTCTGATATTACATGGGTTACTTCCGTTTTGGCACTGCACCCATTTGTCTGTCCTCTGCTTTGGTGACAAATCCTTTACAGTACATTCTATTTCCAACAATTGTGGTGGACTACTGTCTAGTCTCAACCAACAATCACAAACTCAGCTTTTAGCACATCACACCCTAGTCAGATCTCAGAAGACTCCCTGTTTCAGTTTTCACAGACTCTGCCTTCTGTTTCTGCTCCCTTTTTCTCATCACTCAACATGTAAATGAATGTAAATATAAAGTTTTGACCATTATAAATTTTTTGTATTTATGAAGAGGAGAAGCAAGATACTAATTTATTGATGATTTAGGAGTCCGTAACTGTATCACAGGGATATTGAATTTCTTTTCTTTTAAGGTGTCACTCAAATAAGTTGTTTAAACCATTCATTTGGCATAACAGCTTTTGGTCATGAACACCATAACCTCAGTGATAAATTTCCAATCCTTGGGATAAAAATAATTTTGAATTACTACTTCAATAGAAAATACATTAAATTCAAACAGTCATTCCTGTCTGGCTTCTGAAATACTAAGAGAAATCTAAACTTACATCATCAAGAAACATGTCTCGGAGGAATTTGAATTTCCTTGGCATCTAGAAATTGCAGGAGAACTTCAATGGCAGTAGTTTTCAAAAATATGTGTTAACTTTCTATTTAACTGCTAAAATACTTAACTATTTTTGCCTCCTGACTTAAAAATTCTCTGTCACCAAAATCAGAGACCTCTATTAGGTTTGTGATTGCCAGTAGAAAATGCTTGGGTTGTTTTAGCTTTTAGATAAAATGCTCTGGGTTATTTGTAATGATCTTGTCCTTCTTCCCAAATCTTTATAGTTGAACTATTTGCTATCAAATTTAGTTTTTCTATAGAGGTTCAGTATGCCTAAGTGTTCTCTAATTTTTATTTACTAATGTATTTGCAGGCCTATAAAAATGTTTCAAAAGCCTTCCAGGTAAAAAGAATGAAACAAGATGAAAAGAAGATATTTCATGTTTCATACTAATGGAAGAGTACTGGAAAATACTAGTGTCTGTTGAATTGTTGATGAATTCTTCTAGATTAGATGATACTCATGGTTCTTGGTACCCAAGAATCTGAAACACATATATTTACTTGATTCTTTACATTGAATTCTCAGTTTGGCAGTACAATAAACTTCTATCATTTTTAGTAATCATTTTTGTCCAAGGGCCAGCTAGAACTTACTAGCGTTCAGAAAGCTCTGAATTATCAGTTCTGTGTTCAATTTATAGATCATAAGAGAAACTGAAACAACAGTTAGAACATGATGAGATGCTCAACATGCATCGCACTTGCACCAATAGCAACAAGTGTCTTACCCCCAATTTTCTATAATGATAAGATATCCAAAAATCAGTTCAATCAAACCAGGAAGGGATTAAGTCATCAGCATAGTGCTGAGTCTTTTCTGACTCTGTGGTGTGATACCTGGCTCATGTGAATGAGACCCAGCAGGTGTACTTATGGTCTTCGATGAAGTACATAAATTATATTTTCTACTAGGAAAACATCATTGTAGGCTTTGAAATTCAAGGTGATTATTGCTTTCTTAAAGTTTCTAAAATCTCGTAACCTTCAGTTTCAGCTTCTCAAAGCATATAGTAATTATCTGAAAATGTAATTTATGTTTTTTATTGGTTAAACAACAGATAGATAGCTTCATGGCCCAATGGAGATAAAATGTATAAGTTTTAGTTAGAGAAGAAGAAGAAGCAACAGCAGCACAAGCTGCAAGGTTAAAGAAAATCATGGCAGTCTAAGTCAGAGTTCTGTTGCTGACTGAATGACATCCATTCCTTAAAAAAACAGTCTATTAAATATTTTTCCTGGCCACAAAACCAAATTGACATAAACAGATTAAGTTAAATTCAAATACATTAAACGCTAAATCAAAGAGACAGAAAAGAAATCACATTATTAATAAGTAAGGTTTTCTATTTTTTAAATAGATTACCATTTTGGAAACAAAAACAATTATTATAGCTAGTTGAGTGCTGCTGCTGAGATGTTACTGTACGTCCTTGTAATAGAGCAGATTCCAAAAAGCCCTATACAAGTTATAGATCAAGCACTTACTCCTATCCACAAACCTAAAAAAAAAGTAAGCTGTGCAGTATTTTCTAAAGGCAATTGTTCAGGAAGGAAAAAATCTTTTCATCTTTGAATGGTGTCTTAAGTTAATTTTTCCTCTTCAAGCAATGTTTTATTCATCATATTAAATATTTTTTCATGTCACACGTTGCAGAAAATTATGTCAAGTAAGAAAAGTACGATGACATATGATAGAAAATTCCACTGAGAAATGAACTGCTGATAATAATATGCAAGAAACGAAAAAAAAAGGGAAAGAAAACTCTAACGTCACTAATAAACAGAATTTGTGCTTACATCAAATCATTGTTCTTCTTTCATGGGCCTTTGAAATTTAGGAATAATATTTCTCCAATGCATCAGCATCATAGTTTTCCCCCAAAATTGTAAGTTTTTCTGTATCATTAGGCAAAGCAAATTGAGACTGGCAGCAAGGTAAATATGTTAGCTACTGAACTTAACTGCACCCTGACAACATGCCATTCTACCGCTCATTCAGAGAGACGTTGCAGGTTGTTTGTCTGGATCTGATCCCTAATTAGCTAGATATTGCAGCTACCCTCATTAGGGAAAGTCATCAGGCACCATTCACCAAAAGGAATGACAGGCCATGACAACATGATATGGGACTTGAAATTTTAAAGATCTTTTACTGGAAGACATCTAGTAAAAGAACGGTATATAGACATGTCCAAATCCATCTTCTTTGCCATATGTCAATTTGCAAATCTGTAATGTAGTCAGCAGCATAATGAAGGCATTTAGTTCTGATGCAGAAGATCCTTCTTGCATGTTCATGTCTCTATTCAGTTCATGAAGGTTATTTAGTGTATATGACAAGCTCATATAGATATTATAAAGCTGTGGCGAAGATTGTTTTCATGTATATAACCGCGTGCATTTTGCAAACATTGTTGGAATTTTTTTTCATTTATGGTGTGACAAACTTAAAAGTGACCATCGTCTATGCACTAGTGTAGAGAAAAGTATACCCAGAAGCACGGCAATTCTGCCAATATATATGACTTTACCTCAGAGATGCATATAATGGAAATGACAATGATGAAAGAGTAAACTAAGCCACTGAATTCCATGCTCACCAGAAAAGGTTTGCTAAACTGATGCGGCTACTCTGTTATTTTAGGTGAAGATTGTCCAGTATTTGCTACTGTCTTCTGTACTGTCAGACAAACATTTGAGTTGATTGGAGAGACTTGTTATTGTGCGTATGAGGCAGTTATTCATCTGGTTGGACTCAATCTTCCACAGCAAAAGCTCACATGTTTTCTCTGTATGAACGGTCATTTCCTCTTGTGAGCACTATGGTGCTGTACTGGCAAAGTGTGAAATGCAGACATGAGGGACAGACATACGCCTTCTCTGATCTGTGATGTTTCTGAGGACTCTGCCATAAGTGATATAATTGGGCTTTGAGATACGATGATGGGTTTGTTCCCAGCCCAGTAGGATTCAGTTAGATAGATCTGGGCAACTTTGATGGGATTTTCAAGGCTGTGAGCTCATCAATTCATCCAAACTCCCTGCTTACACATCCTGAATGGGTTGCAGGAGGTGTCAGCCAGACGATTCTTGTGGCATTCCTGAAGGACCCCCAGGGTTAAGCCAGTAAAGGTAATGGAAACTTAGCTTCAAGGAAATTACCTTGGGTTTGCATTTTACAATAATATAGGGACTTGCTTTAACCTGCTGTAGTTGCCAGAGCTGGAGGGAGGATTAAAAGAGAAACTGGGACAACAGTTAAATGAAGATTTTTTTAGGATGCCTGCACTCTAATGACCTGGCTTGTGTCAGAATTGTTACCCACTATAACTTTCCTAAGAGAGAGATACCTGAAATAACTGTCTAAATTATTACTAGTTGCTTTATGAAAACACCTTTATTAAGGGGAATATCATATAATGGAATTGAAAGAAGCAGCAATTCAGTAGAAAGTGTTGCTCTTTGCGAAGCTGTCATCTAACTGACCATAACTTCTATTATTCCTGCACTGCTTCAAGAAAAGGGATGCTGTTAATGTGTTGTTTCATGAAGGTCTCTTCCTGACGCACTTTGTAATAAAGACAGGTATAAGAGCAGCAAACTATTCTGCTCTAAGTTTCTATAGCTTTCCTCTTAGTTTACCATGTAAACTGAGATACAATGGAAACACAGGCAGGAATTTGTATACCTACTTTTCAGACCTCATATCTGTTCATTCAACGATGGCCCAGTACAGACTGGTGAAAGTAGCATGAAGTGTTATCTGTCTTTTGATTGGATTGAAATGTGAAAAACATTTATTTAGAAGCAGAGAGAATATTGGGGGGAAATAGTATCTTTTGAAAATAAGGAAAAATGAAAAGGAAGGAAGTGGATAAAGGAGAAGGCAAAAATCTGAAAAATCCATATGATAGTGTTACAAACTATGTAGTAAATGTATTTATAGTAAAGCTTTTACATTGCCATGACTGCTTTGTTCATTGATCTATGTTCATGACTCTTCTGATATTTCATGTCTTTAGAAGCTTCAACTAGTCACAAAATGGCCTCTTCAAAATATGTACATTCAGAGAGATTGTACAGAAGAACTAGAAAAAAAAAAAAAAAGAAGAGACATGAAGAGTGAAGAAAAGCAATTGTTCTTTTCCTTCTGATATATTGGTGGTTATCCAGTAAAATTGATTTCTGCACAATTTTCTCAGTGTGTTCTTCAATGCACCATTCACTTCAGAGGGGAACTGAAAGCACTCATCTCAGAAAATGAGTATATGAATCTGATCAACATATTTCTGAAGATGGATTCAGTGTCAAGAAACAAAGACAAATCTGTTAAACCCAGAATAATTAACTGAAAATTTTAATTTAGTTAATTTTTGCTTTCTCTTTCAGATGTATGATAAAATTTCTATGAGTCTATCTAGTGGTAGCCAAAAACTTTGTAGAAGAAAAGACATTGCTGTGAAGCTTTCAGAAGAAAGATAAGGTCATAACTTGTTAGCACATCAGTAGAGGTTTTGAACTTGGTTACCATCTGAAATTCTTCTCGAGGAAAGATTCAGATGACAGGTGATTCTTAATACTGTAGTTTAACAAGAAAGTTGAGAATTAAAAGCTATTAATAAAGTAAAATTTTTCTAATGCAGGGTATAGTTTTAAAACTTGGTTTATTTGATAGTGAATTTCTACATTGCAAAAATAAAGAAAATAACAAGTTAGAGATTGAGAACCAATACATTTGTATGTAACAATGCTTTCCGCGTATTGAATTAGGCAGTTTATTCACTGTGGGCTGAATCTTGTGCCCTGGCAGAGTCAGAAAATAAAGCTCTTGTGAGCTGTACAGTCATGTTGAATAACTCTATTGCAGCCACTTCTGGCCTATAAAAGTGGTCTGTTAATGGAGATGATCATTTCCAAAGATAATTGAGCATCTAGTTCTCTACTAATGAGACACTATGTGCTATGCAACCATTCAGATAAATATTAGAAAAACTTTGATTTTGCACAAAACCAGGCACTAATTAAAAGTACAATTAACTCTTATGAGCATAACTGCATAACAATCTCAGCAGCCAAGTGCTCTTATAATCAGATGTCTCTCACAAATGCAGAGGACATCGCTTTCTATGCCAGGAGGTGTCTAGAAATTCCAATATGCAGTAAAAACAGTAGTAAAAAAGTATCAAAAGGAGACATTATGTATTTAACCACAGCAGTCTGTCCTAATCTGAACCCATGCTGTAGGACATATTCTACTCTTTCTCTGAACTCCATACAAGCATGTTTAATTTTCTCCTGATATATATGTTTTCTGTCTTTTCATTATCAAATCTCATTCTGAGAGAAAGGAGCATCTTTCCTTCTTATTTTTCATGCCAACCATCAGCTGAGGTGAAATTGACCTGGTTTTACGGACAATACAATAGAAGTCAAAACTACAACTCCTTTGGAGGAAGGGGGCAGAACCAGTGGAATCAAACCTTAATAGCAAACTCCAATATTAGTATCCATAGACAGAGGCATGGTAATCCTTTAATTTAAATTATGTGTCCTTATATAGTTCATGGATCTGACACAGAAATAATCCGTAGGAGATTTACAAGTTTTTCTTCAGTTTGTGGAGTAAATGCATGTTATCTGTCCCTTTGCTTTTCTGTTACATTGTAACATTCTTCCTCATTTACAAAGAAGTCAAAACTGTTTGGCTTTTTGTCAGCCCATTTGTTTTGTTGTTTGTTTGTTTGTTTGTTTTGTTTATTTTCTTCTTATAAGGTAAAAAGTCAGTTGACAGAAGCCATGCTCAGACTGTCAGACAGGTCCTTCACCTCCCTTGTTGTAGGTATGTCCAAGTCTATCTTAGTAAGCTGTTGTTTACCTCTCTTTATAATTATACTAGTCAGTTGATGTTGCGCTGAATGGTGATTAATTTTTCCAGTGCCACCTCTGTTATAGAATTGAAGAAGGCCAAGTACCTATGTATTATTTATTAATAGTACATATAAGATCAAATTAAAATGAATTTAATTCTCTATGGATGCAATCACATCACTGAATTCCTCTTTAATGTTTAATTTTCTTTTCTATGATATTTATAATAGCAAATTGTTATTCATATTTTTGGGGAGAGGTGGGATGAGAGAGAAGCAAGAGTGGTACAGTTTCAGAGGATTATCTAAATGAAGATTTTAGGAAGATCAAAACTCCTTAAATTATGCTGTCTGCATTTGGTGTTTTGAAAAAAAAAAAAAGAATATTAAATTTGCAAAATAACCCAGATCAAGTAGTTACTGTTATAGAAAATAACAATATGGAAATATAATCATATATACTATATACTTTAATATCAGTATTTTTAATGGGCTAATCTCAGTGTTTAAGTCAGTTAAATAGCTGCTTTCAGCCACACTACTAGTGCTACAGGGATGGCTGCTGAAGTGTCTTAATAATTTATATATTGTGAAGCATTTGTGAGAGCCAGCAGTGTTCTTAGAGAGACATACTATCAGGATTCATTATCCCAAAGAATAAGATCTGCAGTGTTTGCTCATGGGATTGCATGTCTGGAAGTTTCATCAATGACTAGTATTAATTCTTTATTTTAGCAGTACTTTAAACATTGATATAATTCGTACTTCAGGTCTGGAAGATATGGAATGAAAAGAAAAGGCAATATGGCTCCTTGAGGAAATATCCAATAGATAGATGAATATAAATCCCATTTTATTCACTGGTTACAACGGATGGATTCAATGAAAGAGAACAAAGAATTTTCACATATCCAGCACTGGTCTTCCAGACCTTCTCCCTCGTGTCATATCACTTTCTACTAAACTGCGTACAAAGGTACAGTGTGGAAGCATAGAATACAACAACAAAAGCTTACCAAATATTTTTAGGAGAAATATGATTCTAGTCCATGAATGACTGTTAATTTATTTTTTATCGAGTTAAGTGAAAATGACTTTAAACCAAGAGACACTAACATGAAAAGTAAGGTGCAGATGCTTCGTTATATTATGCAGAAAATAAAAGCTCCTGTGTGGGCAGAACTAAAATGACTGAAAATTATGCTTTATTTTACCACAAAGAAAACTAATCACCACCATCTTCTATCTCAGACCAATGATGGAATTTGTAGTGTCCTGTGACTTCAGGTTTAGTTCTACTAAGTATTCTTACATGGTTCCCCCCTGCCGCCCCCCCAATTACTTTACATTGATAAAATAGCTCTGGTCAACCTAAGAGGGATATGTAAAAATGGATTGAAAAACACATCCTGAATATTCTCCTCTCTTATGATTTTCTTCTTTGCTCTCTCTTAACCTTGATCATTCACTATTGTATTAGAAAAGAAATAGTGAAGGGATTAATTTTAAATTTATATATATTGTATAACTACTTGCAGGTTGTGAATCACAAAATGCTACTTTATTGAGTCATAGGGGCCTTTAAAAAATATTTTCCAGCCAAGATTCTTCAAATAATTGATTGAATCAACTCGCTTGAATCAATATTGCTTGAATCATCTAGCCATTTTACAGAAGAGAGGTCAAAGAAAATGAATGGATTTTCTGATATCATAAAATAATAGCTCCATCCTTAGGTAGAGTATAAGCTTCTAGTTGTGTTTTTTCTTCTATGGTTTCTTAACCATGTGTTGTTATTTCTGTTAGTGTGGAGCTTGATGCTTGCCAGATGTGTATTTCATGCCATTACTTTCAAAGGTACTATGAAAGCAGCTTTGAAAAATTTTAAAATAGCTACTTAGTGATTAGCAAGATACAAGAAAGTAATTACCAGAAAAAAGATAATCATAAGCAATAAAAAAAATCTTTATATAAAAGGTCAGAAGGAGCAAAAATGCTAATGAGATGGTGTGAAAGACTAAAATGAAAGTCCTTTGAGTTGCCTACTAAATTCTCTTAAATATGGGAACAGTGAATGAAGGAAGATTTTTCTGCTTTGAATTACTGTCAGTAACATCACATCTGAAAAATGCTTACAGAGTTAGTAATATCAAAGAAAAATGAGTTAATGTGTGTATTATGGTCCACTTTTTAAAGATGCAATCAAAACGTCTTTCCTTGGGAATTGATGTGCACTGAAAACTTCCTAATGTGTCTTCTCATATAAATTCATGGTCAGTGATCCACAGTCTTGAAATCTGGCAAATTCACTCATGTTAACATATTGCAAGCAGTAAAGGATTGGGTAAAACTGTATTTTAAACTTCCCTGTCATGGGTTTGTGTGGTTGCTAAGCAGCTTATTGGGGTCAACCCACCACATGGCCTCAAAAATTAAAGGACAATGCACAGGCTGGGATCTTTCCTTTTCCTTTTTTTTTTAACATATATTCCTTTTCTTAATCCAGATGTTTTGCTTTCTGGGCAAGAGTCCACAGTATATTTCTTTGCTTTAAAGAAGTGATGCTGCAGTGATTATTCTGTTTATACAGGATGATAGACAATGACTGTATGATTTTCTGGGATATAAAGAATTGCTCCAAATTAAATGTTAAATAAATAGGTTGTAAGATCTTACATAAAACTGTCTGAAACCAAGTCATTTGAAAATTTCAGGAAGAGTTCTCTTTTTTACAGGCAGAAATCAGATTAATATTCCCAGATTAAATGAATACTTCTAATGTTCTCCTCATAGCTGGGGATGACTTTGGAGTACATTTAGATCAAAATGTACTCATCCAGGGTGATTTTGACTGTTCTATCTACACACATTGCTACCCACAAAAACCTTTTGGATTACCTGAAAAGGAATTGTAAAGCAGAATAATCCAAAAATGCAAACTTTAAACCATCTTGAAAGCACATCTTTATACTTTATCACTACCATATTAATTAATTAAATTGTGTTTTTTCTTCTCCAACTGAGCAGCATTCTTTATTCCAATTCTTAATTAAGAATTAATCCTAATCCTAATTAAGAATTCTTAATTCCAAATTAATCCTCAATAAAAACACAGTAGTTTACATCTTCATATTGGCCACTTTCTAGAAATGCTGAAACAATGAGCTGCTGAGTGAAAGAGACGTACAGAATTGTAAGTCAAGTATATTGATACATCTAACATCCAAACTACCTCATTATTGCCTCAGATTTTCATGTACCTTGGACAAGAAAGAACAACAGACCTACTCAAAATCCCATCTCTCTTGATGTGGATGAGCAAGCGCCCACTCACATTTTACGTCTCAATAGATTTACTCTTTGCAGTCATTCAGAAAATTACATACAACCTTGGTAGTAGTTAAACCAAGAAGAAGTAATTGTCAATGGCATACAAAGCTGTAGAAAGAATTGCAAAAATTGGCACTGACAGCTGCATTTGTTTGAATCCTAGAGGGAAGTTATTAGTCAGTTAAATGAACACTGAAACTTCAACATGAGAATAAAAAATATAAATATAAGTAGATATCATGTATAGTTTATATCATTTTTTTCATGTTTTTAGATCTTTTGTTTCTTTATAAAATTTTCTGCTTTACCCCCTCATCAGAAATATATCTATTTTAGCTATTTTTTCTGTTTTCATTCTAGCCACCTGGAAACTCATTTCCTCTTCAGTTTCTCAAACAAAAGTGTGAAGTAGATATTAGAGTGATGTTGGCACACAAAGTAAGGACTGAATTTCAATGGCAAGTTTGAAAGGTACTATTGACAGAACATGTCATAGCATAAACAGACATGAAATATTTTCATTAATTCAATTTTGAGTCATAAGTTAATGGAGATTCAACCTCACTTATTTATATAAGAGCTAGGCAGCCACATTTGGCCAATTATTTTTGCATTATTAAATGATAGACATGAGCATTAGAGAACTATTATTGTGAGATTCCACAAATATTAAATTTTGCATGCTCTTCTGTAGTGTGTTTCTCATTGTCTCTAAGAGAACATAAAAGTACTCTGTAAATTAAAAGTTTTTAACATCCTTTGAAAATCAAGGCATATTTATACCCACTGTGGTAGTATACAAAAATCCTTTACACTTTAGTGCTTAGTGACACACAAATGTGTTTGCAATAATGAGGGTACAAATAGTATTAATGCAATCTAGGTGAGGGTATTTTCCTCTGGATAATATTGGGAAAAACAGCAAGACACATCCCTTTGAAAAGTTTTCTATGTAGCATACCTCTTTGGGGAACATGACTACAGCAAGGAATTAATTCTGTAGAATTAATATAGAAGAGTTCTGTAGTATATTCAGGAAATACATTTTTTATTGCCTGTATTTTATTAAAGTGTGTGAAAATTAGCTTATGAGGCAATATACTGTAGTATCCTTACCCTCTCTGATATAATTTGTAATTATTGATGTAACTAACTTTCTCACAGGGGAAAGATCAAAATGTACCATGTTATGTCTTAGCAAGAACCTTTCTACTGTTTAGAAACCAAGAACTGAAATATTTTACTAAACCTCTTTATGATTTCTGTGTCATCTTTCATTTAAAACAGGAATATCTGGCCTGTTCATGAAGTTCAATTACAAATTTGCATACAGAATAATTTTCTATTTGGTGATATTTAAAGAAATTATGATATGGTATTGCTAAATTTTCTGTCATTATTCTCTGAATGAGTTTCCTTGCAGAAACCCTGTTGAGTAAAGCAGAAAGAAGGATTTGCTAGACCTTAACACTAGAGGGTACTTATGTTCTTGGGAATAATGAAATCTTGGTTTTTCAACATTCTGGACTTTATCTTGCAAAATAAATAAAAAAAAAAAAGCATGAAGTTTAAAATTTTCTCCAGAGAAATGCATGAGAGATGGGATGTCTCTCATTGTGAAATAAAATCAAATCCATTTTTTTAAATTATTTTTAAACATTTTATTATTTCTGTTTTTCTTGTTGCAACTTCTTTGTTGGTATTCAGTCTTTGTTATTTGAAATGCACAACATTTAAAAATGAATACATGGTGTTTACAGGCTTGAGATGATCAGAACACTGAGGTAACACAAATATGGAATTAACAAAAGAATTCTATTTTTCATAAAGAATATTTATTTAATTTAGAGCATTTTCTTTAAATTAAATCAATAATCTGGCTAAAAGATTTACACTGAAAATAATATGAAATAAGGCGAAAGATGTAGTATAGAAAACCCACAAACCCAGACCAGTTGTGTTGGGTTTATGTGGCAAGGCTTTAGTAGTGGGTGGGGTAGGGGTGCCTTCTGTGAGAATACACCAGGAGCTGCCCCACGTTGGACAGAGCCAATTCCAGCTGGCTTCAAAACAGTCCCAAAGCAAAAGAGTCCCCATCAGCTGTTGGTAAGAATATAGCACATAAATATCTTTCCTCCAAAATTATTTGCAATTACATCAGGATAAACTGCAGATTTCTTGAATGTGTAAGGAATCCCAGTGGATTATTTTGACTTGTCTTCCTACTTTAGGACTGGATTATTTAAAAAGAACTACTTTTAGATTCCTACTTGGAGGTATTGCATACTACAGTTTGTAGGTTATTGTTGTCACAGATATTAATTAACAGATTTTTGAAACATGATAGGTTAAACTAATTTGTATGTGCCTTAAATGCAATCAATTCACTAGAGATTAATATGGTCCAAAAGCTTATAATTTTAGTTAAGTATCTCAAAGCATGGCAAAAGAATAGCAAAGAGTAATTACAAATACTGGTATTAACAAAAGGTGATCAGCAAGATTACAATGCACCTGGAGGCTACATCTCTAGGATAGAATATTCTAGGATCATTTATTTAACAACCACAATAAAAAGTTGATGAAGTGAACCTTTGATGAAGTTACACTAAAGTTGTGAGTCAATCATTTTTAAGATACAGCTTGGCCTAAATCATGAGACATAACTTCAACAAACATGAACAATGAATGTGCTCCTGAACTAAGTGTGGTGGAGAAGAAAATATGAATGAAATAACTGAAAAGAAGAATTCAGCTACAAGACAAGGTTTGTTGATGGCCACAGAATTCTTTGGATAAACAGCCTGAAGGTGTTGGCAGTCCTCCTGCTATGTGCAGACTGAGATCTAGGGGCTGCATCTGCTCCAGTAGCATCATACACTGTGGGAAAATCAAGCAGTCAAGGTGGGGCACTTATGTGCCTATCTACCCAGTATTTCTCCTCCTATTCCCCTCACGGTTCAGGTGAGTTTCATAGTTCTGGAACAGCTGCTTTTTTCTTGCAAGAAATCACATTCTATTCAAACTGAATTTCGTTGCATTGATTCATTTTGGGATCTCATAGAATCATAGAATATAGAATAATTTGGGTTGGAAGAGACCTTAATGAACAACAAGTTCCAAGCCCCCTGCCATAGGGGTTCCAACCCCCATCCCCCACTAGACCAGATTGCTCAAAGCCACATCCAGCCTGGCCTTGTACACTTCCAGGGAAGGGGTATCTTTTCTGGGCAACCTGTTCCAGTGTCTTACTACCCTCACAGCAAATATTTTCTTCCCAATATCTAATCTAAATTTCCCCTCTTTAAATTTAAAATCATTACCCTTCATCCTATCACTACATTCCTTCATAAAGAGTCCCTCCCCATCTCTCCTGTAGGCTCCCTCTAGGTACTGAAAGTCTATTATAAGGTCTCCCTGGAGTTTTCTCTTCTCCAGGATGAACAACGTGAACTCTCTCAGCCTGTCTTCACAAGAGAGGTCCTTCAGTCTTCTTCATGGCCCTCTGCTGGATGTGTTCCAACAGGTCCATGTCCCTCCTGTGTTGAGGACTCCAAAGCTGGACACAGTACTCCAGGTGGGTTCTCAACAGAGCAGAATAGAGGAGCTTCTTTTGGTGCAGCCCAAGATGTAGTTGGCTTTCTGGGCTGTGAGCACACATTGAGCTTCTCATTCACCAACTCCCCAAGTCCTTCTCCTCGGGGCTGGCCTCAATCCATTCTCTGCCCAATGTGTATTTGTGTTTGGGATTGCCATGACCCAGGTGCAGGACCTTGCACTTGGTCTTTTTGAACTTCATGAGGCTTGCACAGGCCCACCTCAAAGCCTGTCCAGGTCCCTCTGGATGGCATCCTTTCCCTCCAGTGTGTCATCTGTGCCACACAGCACAGGGTGCACTTGGTCCCACTGTCCACATTGCTGACAAAGATGTTAAACAGCACTGATTCCAGTACTGACCCCTTATTAATGCCACTCATTTCTTTTCTAAATTGAATCTCATTTCTTTCTTTTAGGATAAGTTGTTCTGCCCTTGGACCGTTAAAGATGAACATATTTTCTGAATTTTCCACTAAAGAAAATCTGTTTGGATCAGACAGAGGTGTCCAGAAACAAATAACTATTGGCAAAAGCAAAACCAAAAGCACTTCATAATTAGGGTCAGTTTCTAATATAAAACTGTGTTTTAATTTCTTGTATTTTTTTTTTTTTGAAACTGTTGAAGTGCACTTTTTTAAGTTCACAAGATCAGACCTCTGACTAGTTCCATTTCTAAGGTCTTTATTTTGAAATTCAAAATGGGTAGTGGTGCATTCTTTTTACCCTATTATAGTCATGTAGAATTTATACTCTATATACTTATCTGTATACTTTGTTTACAATCACTTTTAAATTTAAAAAGTCTAACTAGTGAAGGGATTCTGAGACTTCCCTTCCTATGCTTCATTCCCACCTGTGAAGTTAGCATTCTTTTGTAGTGTTTCCATCCAACTTAAATTGCTCCTATATAAAAGTCAGTATAGCCATGTAAGTAAGATTCCTTCCTGGGAAATGTTTGAAGCAAAACATTAAGAGTTCTGCCAACCTGACAATGAATTTGCCCAGGAACTAGACCTCTCTAACCCCTAGATTGCTATAACAGTAGTCCCTCTATGCAAGCAACTAATACTTAAAGACTCAGTCTTTGGTGGTGTGATACATACATTTCGTAGGAGTTCAAGTCTTCCATTAGATCCAGCTTTCTGACCATATATAACATCTGTGATTCATGAATTTTAAACGTTTTACAAATACAGGGGAACTTAAAAATTCCTATTGAATTTTTCTTTCCTTCTTGTCATCTCCAATTGCAGAGAATGATTATCCACACAATAATGCAGCATTTTTTCTTTAATGTGCCTATCAATAATAGACTTGCCTATGACCCTTTATGACCTTCAGTTAAACCCAGCATTTTTTATTCTGAGTGTGTGGTAAGGATTATACACAATATCCATACTTAATTCCTTTTGACATACATTATATTAGATAAGAATTCCTCTAAACTAGGGCTACTTTAAGATTTGTTGGGTACTAGGGGTTTGTTTCTTTTTTAAAATAAAATTACACCGGAAATATTTCCTGAATTCTCTCAACTGCCAATCCTTAATGATAAAACCTTATATAGACTTCTATTTAGTAATTTTTATCATCAGATGTATCATAATTTGCACACAGTTTTGTCCCTATCTTGTATATTCTGTAATCTTTGTACTAAATAATATATTTTATAACTAAAAAATTATTATAGCAGTAATAATGTTGACCATGAACTGTTCACAATCCACTTATCAGGAGTTATACTTGTAAAAAAAAAAAAGAGAAATGTTAATAATTTAAAATGAATCTTTTTCTTATAATACAAAAGATGGGCCCTTTTTTTCTTGTGCCAGCAGGGAAAAAATTATTGATTCTGTTTTCTAGTTCTTAACAGAAACACCAGAAATAATTTATTTTTCATGTACTGTATTTTGGAAAATGTTAGACTTTTGTATTTTTAGTCTTAAGTATTTATATGAAAGATTTTTATATTCAAACATTTAAAAGTTAGGGAATTTTTACTGAAATATGCATATTTATCAGTCTATATTTATATTTTCATTACGAAAAGGAATATAGAAAGCAGTAATTTCCACAAGAGTAATTATTTACCTCTTGTTTAGCTAGCCATTCTCAAGGATTTCTTTTAAGTGTTTTTCAGTCTGGGGTGTTTTGAATTATCCTGATTGTATTGAGAATTCCAACATTTTTTCCAACATAATGGGAGTGAAGATGGGTAAAACACAATAGCCAATATTATGCATGTAACCTCTTTTTTTCATCCATGTTTAATTTGCTACAAGAATTACTGCTTCAAAACTATTTTATTTCAGAAATCCACATTCATGTTTCCATTTTTAAGTGAAAGCCTCTATGCTTGAAAATGAATATTGACCTTTATTTTCATTTGCATATAGTAATTTTTTAAAATTATTTTATGCAAGATCAAATAATATTTTGCATTATTTGAGAAATCACTGGAGGCATAGATACAGGAAGAGCAGCAGTCATATTTACTGTATACTGTAGTGTAAATGAACATTGTATGTTCTGTGTTGGTATGAACAGGTTGATGCTAGAACTCAGTATCTTACTTAAAGTTGATGTAGACTTTTTGAAGCTATATTGATGAATTGCAGTGCAGATATAATTATCCCTTCTCTGAACTATGTATTTTATACAATTTCTCAGAGAAATTGTTCATGCTAGGGTGTAGATGCCTTACAGGAGCTGTAATTAACTTTACTTTTGATTTTGAAGTGTGAAAAATGTTCCTAAACTACACTATCCTATGGAATTTTTTACCTTCTATCTATTTGAGTGTAAATGAGACCTAGTGACACTTAAAAGAAGCTGGAGAGAAAAGGATATCACCATTGATTAAGTCCTGGGTGTTGTCAACATTTAGCCTTCAACAACGTGAGAGCTTTTTTTGTTTCAGGATCACAAAGTGGTGGTCACTGCTATTCTCCTTAATTGAGGCAGTCAGTTTTAGCCTGCTGGCAGGGTTGCCTTCTCCAACAGGAGAATTGCAGGGAATTATGGGATAGATCTAAATAATATGAAGCCTTACAGCGATAACTTGTTTTTCTAGAGTGCTGTAAGTACTGCTTTGGAGGATAGCAAAATTGTATCTAGATAACCTTTCAATCAGATGTTTTATGTATTGATCAGCAAATATTTTGCAATTTAGATTATACCGATTATCACTGGAAAATGAATCAGAGATCAGATGCTGCAGGCTTCAGCAGACCTAGTAAAATACTGTTTGGAAAAAAGAAAATGTAGGCAAAATTGGTAAGAGTACTGAATATTTTTATTTTCTAAAACTTTCAGTCTTGGCAACTGAATTCATATTTTAGTATTTCTCATCATTACTGTATTTCAAAATATTTTACAGTTGTTGGTTTATTAGCCCCTTGAAAGTTTGCACATAGCGCAGATTGTGTCTCTTTAATCCAGCTATCTTCAATATTGGGGAAATATATTAAAATTCACAACCATCATGTCTGGGCCCTAATTGTTGCCTATTAGGTAAATGATAAAGAAAACAAGAAGGGACTTCCTGAGAACTTTGAGAAAATACTGGAAATACGTGTGGCTAATAAAGCACAGCTAAATTGTGTCCTGATGTTGGACCACCATTCCTTAGTTTGCTGGAGTACTGCTGTGGTTTACTGAAGGCAATGGAGTGCTAAAAGGGAATACACACTCCTCCAAAGGATACAAATAAACAATTACTGCAATGTTAGCTAAGACCAGAACCATTTTTGACATTTTTGCCTTCAGAATTTGCAAGAACTGAAGGGTCTGAATTGGCATCTGTCAGATTCATACTTCACTTGGACTAAAAATGCATTCACAGATGCAAAGGACTGATTTACTGGTTTGTTACTGCTTTGCAGACCATGACGGTGCTTAAAGGGGACTTGCAATCCTATGTACAGGTTTTATACCAAACCCTTTAGAATGAATATTTAAGCTTGCCAGTGGACTTTGAAAACTTCACGTCTGGGTTTATCATAACTCCATTGCCAGAGAAGTTTGATCTCACTAAGCTGCATCTCAAATTCTTGTTCTGTGTACACGTATCTTCCCTTCTCCTTTGAATACTGTGCTCTTGTCATGCCAAATGAGTTCAGAAATCCAATTTACCTTTCAGTTTCCTTCTTGTACAGATGTAAGTATGTAAAAGACTAGCTTGCTTTGTATAACAAGAAAATAAAGGAATAAAAGACTGAAGTTCTTTATATCAGAATAAGAATACATAGAAAAAATACGTTAAGCCATGTATTAACTACAGGATATATCAATTATATCATGTATAAAACAAAATACATGTGGCTAATTTATGTCATTTTATATCAGCCATCCTTTGTGTTTTTAAAAAGCTACTTGAAATTTAAGATTCTCAATCCAAAGTTATTCTTGTGACAAGTTTTCCTCACTGAGCTAATGTCTTTTCAGTTACAAATTCCTGGAACTCATCAATATTGTGACTTTGAAATACCATTATTTCCTTAAATATGACAGCAAGAAACCCAGAACTTTGCAGAAAGATGAGAAAAATTAGTGACAGAAACAACTCAGTCATGATGAAACAAATTTTCACCTTTTTTTTAATGTAATTGACAAAGAAACTTTGGATTGAATAGCTATTTGTGTTAAATTGACATAGATACAGTTTTTTTAAATTCTTTTCAAGAAAGGAAGTTTTGACTGAGGATTTGCCAAAGGTCAGAAAAAACTACACTGTCAGTTTTTAATAGATTTGTTAATAGATTCAGTCTGGTCTACACTTGATTTATTATATGATCAAGCACATGTATTTTTTTTATCATGAAAAATTAGTACTGGACAATCTACTATTTTTACAGAAGAAAAAGTGACATGGGCTTAAACTGCTGCCAAATGTACACATAAACAACAACAAAACCTCTGCCTGCTCCCTGAAAAACCAACCCGAAACAGTGTCTATATCAAGCACATGTTATGTAAAGTTTACATTTTGTGTGCTGATCGTACTACATGTGGTTTCCTTCTGTACAATGGCACGTGTTCAAAACAGACATCTTTGTGTTTCAAGAAACTTAGAGCTAAAATATTCTAGAAAAATATTCTACAAACCCTTGAGACTGAACACATTCTTAGAGAACTGCCTGTGTGAAAGTGGAGAATATTGTTATGAAAAATGCTTAAGTATTATTGTTATACATTATGATACAGCTGACTACACCCAGAAGTAACTAGTGATGGCGATACATTCAACACAACTCTGGTGAAACCTGTGAAATTTATTTTATTCCTCAGAAAAAAACAATTTTTCAAAACCACTTCCCTTCTCCTCCAGGTGTGCCAATGTGTGCTCATGCCAGTTGTGACATGGTGCAAACCTTTTCCGCTGGACCAGGCTGCTGGGAGCAGAGCTGCGTGACTGGGAGCTGGGAGAAACCTTGTCCCACTGACCTGACTTCCCAGCTTTGCCCAGGACCAGCCCCATCACCAAGTGCCTGTCTGGTGACTTGGTCCTGCTGGCTGTCCCCTGCTCTCCCTGTCTCCCCGGGCACTCTGGGATTGTGTCCTGTCCCCCTGCCTGTTTCACTGCCACCCTCAGTGCCCTGCTCCCCATCCCTTGCACAGCAGCCCCCTCCTGCTTCTCCCTGACCCTTGTTACCAAATGCCACTTTTCTCATACAGTATATTATATCTGTGTTTCAAAGCTTGCTGCCACGTTCCAGTTTATTTTCAGGTCCTGCTTAAGATTAGTTTTGATTAGTGTTGTTGCTCAAAATTTGACTGTAGGCTATAAGAATTTTATCAGAGCAGGAATGTCAGGATAATTCTTTCTGGTTTTCTGTCTTATCTCGTATTTGTTGACACCCGATGTTATTTTTTTGTGACTGATCATGCATACCAAACTATGAGCTTTCTTTTACCTTCTGTTGCAATCTCCTGTGACACACTTCACAATAAGCTTTTATTAGTCTATATCTACTGCTCTCTCATTATTTTTAGATATTCTGTCCTTTTGGGCACCAATGCTACCCCTTAAACTTTTAGCTCTATTCTATTTTATTTTGAAGAGAATACTGATGAAAAATAGGATAAGATTCTGTAATCTAATACGTATTTTAATTCATGCACAGGAGGACATAAATTGTTTCCTAATTATCTGTGCTTATCTTGATAATAAAGTTTTACTATCACCATTTTAGACTATGTAAGAAATATAGTAAGTGCTTTGCTAATCTATTTTAAAAATCAAAAAAATATTATTTTGTTTCAAGGACAGCTATCTTTTTGCATGTGATATGGTAGAAATCAGTAATCTTGGAACTAATCATTGGCCAATTTTTAATTGCTACAGTGAATTTGCTAGAAATATTGTGTGTTTTAATCTGATCCCATTTTTTCATACATACACTTTACTGAAATGACACATATTAATCTCTTACTTTACCTTGCAATAGTGTATTGCATCTAATGGAAACATTTCCGTAATTTTTTTTTATAAGAAAACAAAGCATATAAAATTACTTTTGATAAAACTCAGTGTCTTTAGAGAATGCAATTCAAAAGGAATAGAATAAAATCCTGAATGTCTTTTTACGGAGTGAGCTGCTGTGCAGTTCTGTTCAGTTTTTTTGAGTGGTTATGGAAGATACCAAGTAATTTGAAGGATAAAATGCCTGAGCTTAGCCACTGAGAAAACAATGGGGCAGAGAGATATTAGGAGTTCTGCTGATGGAGATTTCTAATTTAGTGGCAAAAAGTTTATCCCTCAAAAGCAGAATTCTGTTGAGGAAAATTCTTTGAGATCGAGGAGTGAAAAATTAATTTTAGTAGAAGGTTTAAATAGGAGATAAATAGATGACCATGAATCTGGAGGCTAGTTTGAGAGGAATGGAAAACACTGGTGATGGACTAGCAAGGATTTGAGCCTAGAGTTACTAATTACATTATTGCAGAAATCTGTTATAAGTACTGTTAAATTACTGAGTTTTACATAAAACTAATCTCATGAGGGAATTAATACTATGGAAGTAGCAGATGTACTAGTTTCATCAAAGAATGATGTGTGGTAAATTGGGCCATTTCTAGGTCTGTCCTCAGGTTTTCCCTGTTACTTGAGCACTACCTGAAAGGTATTTTCATGTAGAAGGCGTCCAAAGAGCAGTAAGCACTGAAATTTAGAATTTATGCACATGAAACATCACAATTAAACCAAAATGAGCTGCAAATTTCTAGAGTTTCACCCTTGGGTGCCTAAAAGGCATAGAAAATTTCATATCCAACTTTTTTTTTTTTTTACTTTTCAGGGTAGAAGGAAGGACCTAGCATCTCTTTGACTGCCTTCTGATGATCTTAACACAAGATGATATAACTCTCATATGTCAATCTAGTGAATGGTTATTCCTCCCACTCCTTTGTTTTACTACTTTAGCAATGAAAGTATGAGGATATGGCTTATAATTTGTAGAAAGGTTAAAGCATTAATGAACTAGTATCTGTATGTGAACAAAGCTGCAACAGTGTTTCCAAACTTAATGACTGTGGCTGGAATTGATTTTATCTTTGAATATTTTAATTTGTTTGCCTGAGCAGCAGGACAAATAAGATATTGTTTGGAGCATACTGTAAAATTAAAATAATGTATCTTCTTGTGAGGGAAATAACTCATGGACAAAACTTCTGCATTTCTGGGAGCCTGTAAGAAATTTTAAGCTGTTCACTTCTAAACCCCCTGTTGTGCCCTAGCTCATTAATGTAGTGATGACTTCCTTTGACCAAGAAAGTCAGTCTGTATTCATCATATCCATTTTCATCAAATTCTTTCTGGCCTAGCTGTAGCATTAGCATAGTGTCAGGCTAGGTACATCAGGAGATCCATTTCCTTGTATTTGCTGTTCCCTCGGGTTTAGCTGAAATTCTCTCTCCATCAGTTCCCTTACCAACAAGCAGTAAGATATGTCATATGAACATGTGAAATGAAAGGTCAGCTATAATGGAGTCCACTGTTTGTCCACTCCTTTTCAGATCTGGTCAAAACTCAGAATTTTCAGTCTATTCCTTGGAGAATTAGACAATTCCTGGTGAAAAATTACACAATCTCAAACTGGAATACAAACCTATTATTTAAAAATAAGAAAATCCTGAAGAAAAAAAGAAAATAAAAGCAGTTTAGAAGAAATGGCGACTCCAAAGACTCAAATTAAATTAAAAAAACCCTTCAAAGAATTATTGAGATCTTAATTCAGAATTATCTGAGATATCCTTAAAGGAAGATGTAGGAGAGATGTATCCTCCTTTTAGAGTTGGGAAAACTCCCCTCTCTATCTCAGGGAGGTTGCTGGAGTGCCAACCCCACCGGTGACAGCAGCCTCTGTGGTAAGGGCTGAGGAGTACTGGACCTTGCCTCTTCCCAGCTTGCCAGACCTGTTGAAACTGGAAGTTCTCCCTGAATACATTTATGGGTGCCAGCAATCCTAATTTCTCCTTCTGGCACAAAACACTCTGCAAGTTTCTGACTCCAGAGCAGTAAAAGTAGCAGGGCTGCACATAGCATATACACTGGAAACATCAAGCATCTCTCCCTGGGTAGATCTCTGTTTATGTAGCTTCCATAGAGCTGTGTCCCTTAGAAGTCCCTCAAAAGCCCATGGTGGGCAAGTTGGGAGCTGGGCAAGTTTCCATCACAAGCCAGGCTGTGTGTCTCCTACAGAGCAGCTTTGCTTTGACAAGTTTCTTAATAATACATGTTTTGCTAGAAAATTTCCAACCAGCTGTATCATTGCTTTTTATTTTATTTTTCCCGTTCTCATTGGTTATTACAAAAGTGTAGCCAATTGGCTGCATTCTTACACTGAATTGTGCATGCAACATATGAGAATTACTCTGTGAAGGTGCATGTAGGTGCAGTGTCTATGAGGTAACACAAGTCATAGTCTATGTGCCTTTTAATGCAGAAATACCTTCAGAATAAAATGTCAGGGCCACAGATCTAGTGGCTGACATATTTTGAGAATATAGAAAGTTAACAGACTGAATAAAGCAGATACTCTAAATTCATCAGTATTTCTATAAAATCCATACTCATCAATATTATATTTGAAATTAAAAGAACACACCAAATACCATATTTCTGTAAAAGGAATTCTTACAACTTTTATTTCTAGAATTGATACTTAAAATTATTATACAAAGTGCTTTTTTCTCTATTTTTTTTATTTATTTTCTTTGTACCTTGACTTGTACCTATGTACTTGACCTTTGTACCTATGATCATATTCCCCCTTTTTATGTAGGTGGTTAATATGTAATCCAACCTCAGAGGTTTCACAGAAGCACTGATGCAATGAGCTTCTGCATGGATAGAAAATCTCTCATGAGAACAATTCCAGATTTGTCTGGAAGAAGAAAGTGTAGTGCCTTCATTGCTGTTGTATGCCAGCAGTTCTCATTCTAGTCAACTGTTTCATAAGTAGGGCTTTTTTTTTCTCCTCATCACTGCCCTGAAGAAGGGCAAACTTGTTTTGCTTTGGAGTCTTACTTATGTCTATAAGCATACAGCAGTCAAAAGAAGGTCAAAAGGATGTAACTCGATTAAGGTTATAAGGTCATGGAGTCTTTCATAATGCTCTTTTTTTGTTCTGCAGGAGATGGTTCCATTTTTACCTGGCTTCAGGAGGGTGGAGGGAATCTTGTGTAGATTAGCTTATCCTCATATCAATGTGTTTGAGGTATAGTTGTTGACAGTAATATTCATTCTTGTGCTTTAGGAGATTATTTATTCATTTATTTATATGCTGTGGAACCAGAGCATCCAGTAATAAGGACTCAAATCTTGTACTTTAATACCTGGTACCTAGAGGGCAAATAAAAGAGAAATGCAGCAGTCTTATAGTAGTTCTTAACTCTGAGTAAATGCATTTCAGGGTTTTGTACTATCTGGAATTGCAAAAATGCCAATTACTTCATGGTTCATTTGCTAAATAACAAATAAGGAGCAGATAGACCTCTATTCTTTTTTTCTGCACAGTGACAATATAGTATTTCAAAAATCAGGATGTACTGTTTTTTTGACAGTAAATTATCATAAAATGGTATTCTAAAAAGATTACTCTACTAAGATATTCAAGCTGATAATTTTCCTTTAAATCATTGCAAGTGGGCAAATTTCATATGCCTTTCCACTACAGTAAAAATCTAAACCCATAAATCTATATATATTCCAAATGATACAGAATTTGATTTGTCATTTTGTATACCATATTGATATAAATACTCCACAGATCCATTCTGTGGACTCCACTCCGGAGTTCTGGAACATTTGTATTAGCTATCCTTAGTGCAGAAAAGTTGAAAAAAGGGATACTATACTTGGAGGAATAGCTGGAAGTGGTAGTACAAACCTGACAGTATTTTAGCCTGTGTTTAAGAAATAAAGGACCATTATTGACACAACTTCACCAATTAACTGATGTTCAGAGGAGATCCAGAAGGTGGCCAAATACATTGTCTTTGAAACACTTGATATTCTTTCAGGAATAGATTTCTTTAGTTTACAATGCATTTTACCACTGCTTTTGTTTATCTATTTCCTTCCTTTAGCTTGTCAACAGCTAAAAAGATGTTTGCAAGGAAAGATTATTTTTCCAACAATTATTGTTAACGGAAATTTAAATAACAGTTTTTAAGCATTTTGCACCTTCCTTGTTATGATGAATTCAGTGGCTGATAATTACATTCATATACATTCCCTATTCTTCCCTTGTGTTCAAAAGCAATTCCTTGTACGTGTGTAAAATTAACTTTTTCCATTGAACAAACTAATATTTGATAGGTCCTGACAAACAAGGGGCAGAACAATGATCAAGGTGGAGTAAGCAGGAGAGTCAGGAGAATTTAGTATTGTGTTTCCCTCATATTTTTTGGCTTACTACAAAACAAAGCAAAAATCAGTTGCAGCAGATCAGACACTGCAAACCAAGAAGCATCTGCATTTGGGCAGTGCCATCCTGTGTATTGGGCAGGCTCAATAGCTGTGGATACGCCTGAACTATCACCAAAGATGTTTGCCACTGTGGGTTTTTCCACTTCTTATAACTTCACAGCATTTAATTTTATCTCTATGAGACTGTCTTTTTTTTTTTTTTTTTTCAAAGCATATTCTCTGCTTGTTTCAAAGTTGTTTAACTGATGGAGAATACATGCATAGAATGAGATAAATACTTGTTGTATTTATAGTTTAATACATCCTGAAATTCTAACTTAGAATCATTTTATCCCATTACCCCAATTTCCTACAAGAAAAACCTCAGCATTCTTTGAGATGTTTTGTTTCCTACAGAGGCTCCATATACAAAACAAAAAACAAACAAACAACTCAAAGGTTTTTTTCTCTGTGTTCTTTGCTCATTAGTTTTTTTGGATGGTGTGTTGGTTTTGTTTGTTTTTTTTCCCCTTCCTATTGGTCTAGTCCTTTTTCTGTTCATTTTGCGTGAAGAAGCTCTGCAAGTCTCAGGCTCAAAATACAAGTCCTAACAATTCTGTCTTGAGGCACTTGAATACAAGCAAAGAGAAGGTATGCCTATAAATTAAGGAATCTATAGAAAGGAACGTAACTGGGATTCTGCATGGGTAGGGCAGCAAGTATGTTTGACTTGCATATAGAATCTATTAGAATATGAAGATAAAATGTTATTTACCATCAGGAGAAACTGGATTTCTGAGATCACAGAATCACTGAATGGTAGGGGTTGGAAGGGACCTTCAGAGATCATCTAATCCAACCCCTCTACCAAAGCAGGTTCATCTAGAACAGGTTGAACAGCACCACATCCAGGTGGGTTTTGATTATCTCCAGAGAAGAAGACTCTACAACTTCTCTGGGTAGCCTGTTCCAGAGTAAAGAAGTTCCAAAAGAAGTTTTTACTCATGTTGAGATGGAACTTCCTGTGTTCCAGTTTGTATCCATTGCCCCTTGTCCTGTCACTGGGGACCACTGAGAAGAGTCTGACCCCATCATCTTGACCCTCACCCTTTAGATATTTGTAAGCATTGATGAGATTCCCTCTCCGTCTTCTCCAGATGAGTAATGGGCTCAAGACTGAGTCCTGGGCTTTCTTAATGACATGTAATTAAACATTTAATTTGAAATGTTTCACAAAAGTTTGACTCACTACTGGTCAAACATACAACCCCCATTTTCTAGTACCCTAGGATAAGTTCAAGATCTTTGTAAAAGATAAAAATTATAATGCGTTACATGAGGACAGAGTGCTTCCTATCAATGCAGCTAACATCTTTCCAGGATGCAAAATAAGCTTTTAGCTTACATCTCCCAAAAGTCATCTGTAAGATATATGTATTTTTAAGTGACAGCTTAAGATGTGAAAGCTGCTTTTATAAGAGGGTAATTCCTTGGTAAGAATATACAGCCCTAAATATGCCCATATATAATGTTGCAGGCTCAGAAAAACTTACTGCTTTTCTACTTTCTTACTGTTTAAATAAATATGTGCATATGTACTGCAACACTGTAAGGGAGATCTTTTGCCTGAGCAGAGCTTAACAGCAGCTGAATTCTCAACCATTTCCTGCTGTGTGCCCTCCCTCCCCTTTTATCTTCCTTTTCAAGAGAGATGGATTGGTTAGAAAAATGCAAATTAAAAGGGTTTGAAAATTGCTTGGTATGCTTCTTGTCTTCACGAGCCTCTTAGGCTGTCATAGAGCTGAAGATTACATGAAACAGCAATCATTGTTCTATATTCTGAAGCATGGTACAAGGAAAGGATACATACACATTTTTATACATCATTAGCAGCTTGCTGTAATGATTCTAGAAAGACTGCACTATGCTCAGAAAGGAGGAAAAAAGCAATACATTCAGTAGAATGTGTTTCAGTAGAAACACATTTTGAAAAGAGAAATCTAATTCCATGTCCGATTGTGTAAGGTGTCTAGTCTTATTATATAGATCAAAAGTTATCATCTAGCTGTTAAGGGAACAGAGAAGTACAAAAGCAAGTAATTTGTGGAAATGTCTTTTTACCAAGGAACTAGATAGCTGGCTTTTTTCCTTATTCAAAAATAAAACTCTTTTGCTTAGACATGCAATATGAAAAAGGGGTTGAAAACGTCTATGTGTCATTCCAAGCTTTGCCTCTCAAGCATGACATAGTCTTGAGCAACTTTTTCCAGTAAAAAGAGGTTCCAGCTCAAAAATTTAATACCTCAATATGTAAATATGTTATTAACAGTTGAATATTGTATTGTAAATCAGACATTTCAGTGACATAGGATTTTTTCCAAAAACATTGGACACTGACAAATTTTTACTGCTCTTCTTCCTGTTTAAAGCTAGGATAATAGAATTTGCCCTTATGTCTCAAAGAATAATGTGGGCCTTAATGAAATGTAGCTTTTATCATACTGTGAAAAAGTAGGGTTAGGTATGATCGAAGAATTTAACTGCAGCACAGTATCAGCAAAGCTACATGTCTGATGTCTGCACTAAACTAGTAAAGAACTATGAGACTGACAGAATCCAGTACAGGCGAAGAGTTAAATAAAAAAGATGACAATAACTTGGAAGAATATTAAGATTACCCACATCCAGTAAAGGGTATTTCAATAGATAAAAATTAGTCAAACTTCATATCTTGCCAAGAAATTTTAGAGCTTCAAGAAGAGTATTTAAAACTCTTCAGAGAGAATATCACTAGAATTCCCTTTTTAAAGAACAGATCTGTGCCTCTCTTGCTAATTTTATCCTCAGAAATGGTTAAAAAATGCCTGAAAGTTAGCAGAACATTCTTTTGTGGAAGAAGAAACTAACTGCAAAGTTTTACATTAAACTAATTATTGCAAAAGGTGTTGTTAACATTTAATCAGAAACAATGCCTTAAAGATTTACAACTTAACAGAGAAGACAGAGCATGTAGAGCAAGGTCTTATAGTATATACTCTGTATCTCCAAATATTGCATTTATATGACAATGTTTTCCTTTCCTATCTCTTCCACTCCCTGTCTTGGATAGAAAGTGGAATTTAGTTAGGAGGAGAGAAACTAAATCGCTGTAAAAGTCACAGGAGTGAGGACTGTGAAAAGAAGGGGTGAGAGATTTGAGTATGGAAGGAAAAAGAGACTTAAAATGTGTGAAGTAAATTATGGGACTAATATGAAAAGGTTGGAGAGAAATGTTTGAAAATATTGAGATAAATTATCAGTTTTTCAATAGAAGAGCAGAAATGCCTGTGGGACAGTCTTGCCCTCTCTGAATTTTAACTTTTTTCTTCTCCCCTCTCTCCCCTCTCCCTAGCATCTCTGCTAGATTTTTGCTTAAGGGCAGCTCTAAGCCACCTTTTAATGGCATTCAAGCCTCAGGATCAGCGTTACAGAAGAAAGGACTAATGTGACCTTTTCTGCAGCTATTCTAGTTTCACATAGACTGTTTCCTGGGGGACATAAACAGCAAGTGTCATGGTTGTGCATGTGTGCGTGTGTATACACGCCTGACTGTCCTTACACGGGTCTTATCTGCTGGACACCTTTACTTAGTTTGAAGGGATTGCACCCTCTGGGTGCAGCCAAGGTGTGAATCTCAATTGCAAAGTAGAAACACTATACAGATTAGCTGAAAAAACTAGTAGTTTTGTATGGTCTTGGTTCCATTTCAAGAATAGCTGAATCAATTTCGGAATATGGACTGCAGTTATTGCTATTTTGGTATGAGGTAAAATCTCAGTATTTGTCAGTGGATGACAGGGATCGCTATTAATGAAACAAGAAATCTTTTGTGAATAAAATTGTTTAACCTCTTTGTAAGAAAGGGAATTTTATGTTACTTACTTTATTGAGGTCATTAATTCAGTTGAACTGAGCATAATTCCTGCATTCCTGCTTCAGCAGGGGAGTTGGATGATCTCTACAGTCCCTTCCACCTCTAATAATTCAGTAATTCAGTGAAATAATTCCCTGAATACCCATAACCTGCCTCTCAGAAAGACAGCTAAAAATTTGGTTATTTATCTGTATACCTGTTGATATCTGCCTGCCATGCATGACAGAATGTTGAATAATTTTACCGGACTCAGTGAATTGTAAAAGAACTATGTAGAAATTCTACAAGGATACTTCTTTTCCTTTGCAAATTTTTCTCAAAATCCACTTCTACCCTGATACCAACAAAGTAATGGGCAATTTTGATAGCTAATTCAAGCTATGCTGTATTGAGAATATATCAGCACATAGTCAATGCATTTACAAAAAAATTATATTTATGTCAGACTGGGGAGAGAAAAGGAGGAGGATATGTACAGTTCAGTGAATTCTAATATAGTTCCAGAAAAAGAGTTGTTGGAAAGGCAGAGCAAAACACACAATATAACAAAGAGAGGGAAGGAGCATTTGAGATTTTCCATTGTGGGCAATGCACACTTCCATTGAGTCTAGAGGAAGTAGGAAATTTCAGAAGGGGTGATGTTGTGTTTACTGAAAGTGGAGAAATAGAATGGACTAATGTATACATGACGTTATCATTCATATGCAATTCTAATTGTGGGAAAAACTTTTACTAGAAATACTTTACATGAACCTGAAAAACATCATTTTTATGGACCAGGAATTTGAGTGGTTTTTTGTTTGTTTTTTCTTTTTTTTTGTTGAATATATTTTTAGCCTTAAAAAATAGGTTTTTTTTTCAGATCAGGTCAATAAAGGGGTTTTATTTTTTGTTTCACTTGAGACACGTTTTTTTTCACATGTTTGGTTTTGGTTTTGTTCTTTTTAATCCTAGGTTTTATGATTTATGGTTGTTTTATAGGCATGAAATAAATAATTTGAAACAAGAGATATAAAGCCAGTACAATAATACCCAATCCTAAACCACAAATATCTTTACTAAAATATCAAACTTAGATAAAGGAAAGGATTCCTATCCCAGTTTCAACAAAAATAATAAAGAAAAATAATCCAGGAGAAGTTTGTTTTGTATGAAAGCTATGCAATTTTAATTTCAAACTGTGGGATGTTAGTGGAAAGTATTTTCCTAAAATATCCTCTGAACAAAATGTATTATGATAACTTCAAATTTTATCCAAAAATATTTGGAAATTTGGAATAGGGAAGGTGGTGAGCTGAACAACCTTGTCAGTTAAAAGCCAAAATTCTATAACAACGTCAAAACTATACTAAATAATTTTTTATTTCTTGCTGACAAAATTTTGCTGTCATTCAAGTTCTGGAATGACAGCTTTAAAGTTGTGTTTTATCACTTTCTATTCAGTAAGACAGAACTCTCTCTACAAATTGCTGAGTAAAAGAAAACAACATATGCTAAATGAGTTCATCTTAATTCATTTTATAATGCTTGCCCATAGATTAGAGATTAGATTACAGATTAGCACATTGCCTAAAAGTTTGGCATTAACTTTTAGGGTGCTTCATTTGCTGTACAAGAGCTTGCCATATGTTTATAGCAGTGTTACTAGCCATCTCGTTTCTCTCAACTTCCTGTGGGGAAAAAAAAAGCCAAGACTAGCAAATGTTATTAAAACCTACATAAATTATGCTTCAGCTCTCTCTGTATTTTTGTCTTCAAATCCTACCCCTTTCCAAGAGAGCAGACAGAAACAAACTTCTCATACAATAGCGTAAGAAAGGTCTGAACTTTGGAAAATAAATTGGACCTCCATAGGTGTATGTTCCTTTTAAGGCATATGTAGAAAGATTCATTCAACACTCTCCCTCTGGATGTCTTGCCTCTCTGGGTGGAGGTAAGGTCAAACATCTTCCGGGATTTGGCAAATTGGGTTGATGTCGGGACGCAGTGGGCACAGACAGCAACAGTTCACAGAGCTGTTCACAGAGCCAACATGCTGCTTTAATTTATCTATATTTTGTTTCACTCCTGCACTGAGTAAGACTATATTTTCAAAAAGGGCAAGAAGGAAGACCTGGGAAACTGTAGGCCAGTCAGTCTCAGTTCCATCCCTGGAAAAATGGTGGAACAGCTCATTCTAGGTATCATCTCAAAGCATGTGGGGGAAAAGAAAGCTATCAGAAGTAGTCAAGGGGAAATCATGTCTAACTAATCTGATAACCTTCTACAATGACATGACTGGATGGATAGATGAGGGGAGGGTGGTGGATGTTGTCTACCTTGACTTCAGCAAGGCTTTTGACACAGTCTCTTACAACATACTCATAGGTAAGCTTAGGAAGCGTGGGTTAGATGAATGAACAGTAATGTGGATTGAAAAATTGCTGAAAGATTGAGCTCAGAGTGTTGCGATTACTGGCACACCTGGATGCGTTCCTGTGCAACCTGCTCTAGGTTCTGGATCTTCTGTGACAGGAGGGTTGGACTAACTGGTCTCCAGGGGTGCCTTCCAAACGCTATCATTCTGTGATTCTTTGATTCTGTTTGACCCAGAAATTATTACCTTCATGCAAAAGGGGATGTATATTTGAGGTTAACTTGTCTCTGCAGTTGTAACAGTTTAATGCTTCTCTTTAGTGTGACATTTGTTTATACATATGTATTTTGTTAAAGCCAAGTTCATGACAGTTTGCCTTTCCAGCTCACAACTGGAAAGATAAACAGAAGTGGAAAAAAAATCAAAAAATGTGACAGAAGTACAGCATGGAGGCATTTAATTCTTGATTCTGTGGCAGCTCCTAGACTGGAAAGGAACCCTAGCATTTTGATTTATAGCAAAAGTGAAATTCTGAAGTTTGCTGCTTTGATTGAATATAATATAATTGAAATGACATCATTGCCAATCATTGAAAAACTACTCTAAGAGTAAAGATGCTGTTGTCAGTATCCTCTTAGAAGAAATATAAAAACATATGAGAAGGGTTATAACTTATAACATTAACAGTTTCTTTTTCCTTATCTATTTTTTTCCTTCCTGTTGGCCAGTGAATATGGTGTAACACCTGTTCTTTCTTCTCTGATGTTCAGTGCGAAAATGGTGACCCTAAATGATGTGGGAAGGGCTGGCTATATCGAGAACCAAGGAATCTGAAGGGAAGATCCACTATCCTTTAACTGTTCTTCTGCAGCTATGCACCCATTGAACTGCCCATATTGGAAGTATAGAAAGTATGTAGAAAAGAGAAATAGCAATATTATGTATGGCCTCTCACTCACTTTACAGGATTTTCCTTAAATGACTGGCTCGTGTTCAAGTTTCTCAATGGGAAAAACAGGTAATGTTGTATTGTAAGTAAAAATCTCCTAACTACTAATTCAAGTGTTGTAGTTATTGAAGATGATGCAGAAACACCAAGAAATAGTGAAAAAAAAAAATGTTAATGGGTGATGTCAGAGATAGTAGTAGTAGTAAAAGGAGGAGAGCATACAAACCCAGAGCATCTTTTGGTTAGTTATTCTGTATTTGGTAGCTGTAGTTATGTGTCTTGCCTGAGAGAAAAAGCTGAAGATCTAGGTCCACATGATGAAATTGGCACACAGGAGCAGTATAGTTTAAGGAGATAAAGCACCATCTAGAAGGGTGTGATTTATGTTAGGAGCTTCAAAAATGAATAAAGTGTGGCTTGCGGCTTCAGGTTGGGGTTGTCTTTTGCCATATATATTTTTGAATATAAATATTTGTTGTAATTGACAAGCTTTTTGTAAAAAAATGGACATTTATATTCCTAGATTGTCAGAATAAATTCTGTCAAATTCTTTCTCAGCCTCAGGGCTCAGTAAGCAGAGGTCAGGAAGCCTGCCAGTAGCCTGAGTGGTGAATCATGTATCTAATGAAAGTGTTGTGATGAATAATTATTCTGTAAGTATTTTTGCAACCACAAACAACAGCACAAAAGAAGAAAACAATAACAAAGAAAAATATTTGCCAAACTGGTGTGGCGGTTCAGCTGAGAAGTGATGATTACAGGTCACAAGATGTGATCTGCAGTATGAATGGGCAATGTTACTGTGCAACTGAAGTATCATTTTTTACACTATGATATAGCTCAAAACTGACAATTTTCTCAAAAAAGAACGAAGCAAATCCCAAAAAACTTGAGGGAGGGGGAAACAACTCCCCCAAAACCCCCAAACCACACAGAAGAACAGTTTTTCTCTTCACACTTCTGTACCTTCATACATTTCACATAACACTAGTTTTAAATCAGTGATTTAGATTTCTGAAGAGTTAGTTTAGATGGGAAGAAGGGGTGACTAAAAATATGTTCTAGTGGATTTTCAAACCTCAAAGGTTTAGAAATTATTTTTCTTTCAGTAAGAAAAAAATATTTTATAAAGGTTGATTTGTGGGTGAGTTAGAGGGGATTTTGTTTTATCCTTTTCAGTTCATAAACAACAAATTAATGGCTGCACCATACCTGATTGTTGGAGCTTTTACACAAAGCGATTGCAGTGAAAATTCTGTTGCCCAGAATTAAGGCAGAATGTATTATTAATGCATCAGGCTCATAGAAAATAGTTTTAGAGGGATTGAAATGGAGCCGTGATGGTTCTGAAGTTAATGCTTGCTGTGGGGAATTGTTTCATCTCAGTTGGCTGACCCAGGTTATAGATACAGCACTTCAGCATTTCACATCTGCAACTGTTTCTCAAGAAGAATAATTAAAATGGCAGAAGTGACTTTTAGAAGATTCTTTCGGATGTTGTTTTGTTATGTCAGCTCTAAAGTTTAGCAGGTAGCTTTTGTTGACATAACAAACAAAACGATTTTCAGTGAGGTCTTTGAGCCTGCTATGATATTTTTAGGAGGCCACCTGAATCTTGCTGTAAACTAAATAAGAATGTGTGAGTTTTAAAACATCGAGTTAAAACTTTTTGTGAAGAGAGATGTCTATAACTGGAGACCAGGTTTAGCACCTTGCTAAAGTTAATAAGCTGCAAGGTTTTGTTGCATATTGTAAATAAGTCTAATAAGAAGTGAAAAGACTGTATACTTACAAGGAAGTTAACAGAAGGCAAGTTGCAAGACAGTACAGTAAAAAATCCCACTTTCTGTTGTGTAGTGAAATCCTACTTTTTGTTGTGGCGGGAAATCCATTAAAAGCATTTTTTTATATGAAACATGCAAAACTTTTTTCTTTCTCTTCACATTATTATGAAATTTATCATTTTGAAAAGTTATGTCTAAGCCTGGGGGAAATGAAATCACAGTTTTCCAGGCATTGCCTGCTCTAGTTGTTTCTAATGTCCTCAACTGACTAATTTTTCCTGTATTTGGAAGTGATAAAAGGAATGTCTTTTGGTATACTTTTTCTAAAGATGTTTGAAGCAAGAAGGCATCTGATGTGTGATAAATTCGCTAGACAAGACAACTTCTTGTCCAAAGTGATCTTTTTGCAAAGCAAAGAGTTGTACTAATTTGTCTTTTAGAAATCCATAGTGGCATGAATATAATTTATGTTCAAAATTTTGTTTTAGTATCACTCATCTGTTAGCAAACTGAGAGTGGGAAGGATGATGCAAAATCCTTAAAATATTTTAAGTGTACTTGATTCTTCATACTGTAGTTCTAGTGTAATTTACCTCTAGTACAATGGAAATTTAGCAATGATATCTATTATTTTGTAAATTTTATTTTATTAATAAGAGGTGATAATATTTCACATTTTTAAATTTTTCATTAAAAAAATCCCCAGAAAGCAAAATATTTATTCTTTCAGAGTTTTACTAGAAAGAATTCATTGATATCTAAACTAATGTCCCTTTTTCTACATTTGATTCAACAGTGTAACCTAAGGGTGCAGTATACTTTCCTGTAGTTGTATTTCCAAATTTATGATTAGAATCAAATTAAAAAGTCTATGGATTTACTGAAATAAACTTCTAAAAGAAGAGGTGAGGAATACATTATTCTGTAGGTTGGTAGTGACTGGTCCCCAAATGGAAATGTTGCTAGTGAAATTTGGCACAGAACTGTGTTAAGAAGAAATTTGCTTTGTTTTGGTTTGGTTTTCATTTTTAAATAAAAATGTGATAGAGAAGTCAAGTCCCTGAAAAGGTTACTTTTATCATAATTCTCAGTAGGACAAAAAGTTGACTTCGGGTGTTTTTTGACTTTATGTTACAACAGCCTTATCTGAAACAGGTCAAAAGAACAGTACTACTGCAACAGTCTGTCTGTGTGCATGCACACGTGTGTATCTATCTATATATTACTGAATTAGACTGCTGCTATGGGAGTCTTTATAAATCTAATAGAGTAGATCCCTTTCAGACTTTACAGCAATGCTTAACTAAATTGATTTATTAACGCTTTTCACACTAACAAACAGGTCTCACACATTGTTAACCATTATTCTATATATTCACTACATACAAAAACTTGTTAGTCTTTAGCAAACACACCCTAAATCAGTTGTGATTGTTCAAAGTCACAGAGCTGATGCTGTGTAATTAGCGCAGAAGGCTATGATTCTTGATCATCCTTAGTTTCTATGATCAGGTTGATCAGGCTGCAGAGCTTTTTGATAAGAAAATTGAGAAAGGGGCTGTCTTTTTTTATTCTACAACTTCCTTTGGTCATTGTCAGTGTTTTATGCTCTCTTTTCATTTCAAAAGTAATATTTCCATTTTTCCTGGTGCTATTTAACTTGTTCTTGGTTCTGCTCATCAGCCTCCTTGTGTGTCTGGCAGGATGTCCAAGCTATTGGCTGTCACTTTTACTTCCCTTGTTCTTTATCTTACAGTCCTGTCGCTTGTTTGTGCTGTGATGGTCATATTGCTCACATGCTTATGTAAAATCAGTATGTGTTGTGTTTGGCTGAGCATCACAGTGCTACAAAGAAAATTAGTTCACTGCTTTAGTATCCACATATTTGTAATCAACGTAGTGTAATATTGTTTGTATCTTGATTTGTGCACTTACAATTTAGAGATGTTAGACTCTGCTCCTGGAACGGGGTGAACATTTTCATTTGAGATCTCTGTAAAAGGCAGGCTGAGATTTTCACTATGCTTCTCCAGTGCCCTTCCAGCAGTGTCAAACAGCCACTGACAGGTGGAGGAGTCACCTGCAAGACACTTCCTTGAAGTATTTTACAAAGCTTTTCAGATTAGTTGGCAGTCTGCCTTGGAGAAATTGGGTGCTCCCAGCTGAGCTGTCAGCATCCTGATCCCACAGTAGTGAATGCAGAGAGTCAAGCCAGGAAACATAGTGGTCTCTAACCCACAGACGCTGTGGATAGTCAGCAGATACATTAAAGTAAATCTTGTTTTCCTTAAGCAAAAAAAGTACTCAATGAAAATAATTTGTAATCTATCAAATATATATATGTATATGTTATAAAAAGGTCAGTTTTCAAATGTTTGTCACACAGGAGAAAATAACTTTCTCACAGTGAATACTACCTTATATTTAAACCAGAAGAATCAAAAATAATACTATCTAACAGTTTGGTTAATTATAGAAAATCCCATATGATTATTTTATCTAACTCATCTTATGATACAGGAAGTATTATTTTTTTATTTAGTGTTTTTTTGGTTAGCAAGTATTTCCTTAAGACAAACCCATTACATTGTTCAGTAGGATCTCACTTACTGCAAAGCCATGATGTTCAAACATGTTAATCTTTTAGGAAGTATTTATTCACAATAAGCTGCCCTGTAGTCTCCCACCCACACCATGCTTTTCAGTGCCTCTGTGTTTGAAGGCTGTATTGTATAGTTCCAGCACGTTGTTTGTAATTAAAACAGTTTAATGTAGACCCAGTACAAAATGAAAATTGTGTTAGAATTGGGAAGAAAAATGACAATTATGTCTACTATTATTTTGAACAAAGGAAAACTTGAACCATGAAACAACCTATTGATTGATTGATTGATTGATTGATTGATT
>JAOTQQ010000019.1:54535118-54555385 GCA_026546715.1 Gallinago undulata
AGGTTGGCCAGGTTGATTGTGGAGTTTCCATCCTTGGAGATATTTAAAAGCCATCTGGACATGGTCCTGAGCACCTGGCTTTAAGTTGCCCTGCTTGAGTGGGGGAAGTTGGACAGGATGACCTCTAATCTCAATCATCTCAATCATCCTGTGATTCTGTGATATAGGTAGATATCTGAGTGAATATTAGGTAGTTGTTGAGCAGTGATCCCAGCCTCACTCCAATATACATCTAGACAGCTAACTCTTCAGGACAACAATAAAAGTATTTTACATTTTATTTTATTTTATCTTAGCCATAGGATTGTTCTGTAGAAATACTCCTTGTGATTTCTGAAGCATGAAATGGGCCTTGTATAAATGAAGTAGGCAAGGAGTTATAGCAATATCAGGTCTATTCCCAAAACAGAAGTAGAGAGGTCTTGTCATAATCAACTGAAAGGTGTCTCATACCTATTCCATCTAGTTATCTTAGCTGTAGAAAGTTTGATTAGTGGCTGCTGGGATCAAGGTATATGAGGTGGTAGGAAGAGTTGAAGTCAAGTCCTGAAGCATCTGTTTGGGTCCAGTCATATTACACCAGAAACAGAAGTAGAACAAAGCTGGTCCCTTCATCCTAGCTCAGCCTCCTCCTGTGTGAGAAGGTGTTGTGTCTCCAGTATGCCCATATGTCACGATGAGATCTAATCCTCAGCTGCAAAGGAACATGTTTTGCCAAATATTAGGTGGAATTTGAGGAATTAGCCCTCCACAGGAAATCTGTACCAGCTTACTGCTCATCATTCCTGGAAATGAAAAATAAATCAATGGAAACTCCAATTCTTTGTGGGCTTTGGCAAGTATTTTCTATTGCTTTTATTTAAAATATTGAAGTGAGAGGATAATGACATTTTTACATTCTTTCTGCTTCATATCTAACATTTGGCTAATTCTACTAAGTTAGAATCATAGAATCATAGAATCGTTTGAGTTGGAAGGGACCTTAAAGATCATCAAGTTCCAACCTCCCTGCCACGGTGTAGCGGAGCCCCATTGGCTGGGCCCTGCCACAGGCAGGGACACCTCCCACTAGACCAGGTTACTCAAAGCCCCATCTAGCCTGGCCTTGGACACTTCCAGGGATGGGGAATCCAGAAGTTCCCTGGGCAAACTATTCCATTGTCTCACCACCCTCACAGTAAAGAATTTATTTCTGGCGTCTAATCTAAAACTCTTCTCTTCCAATTTAAAACCGTTGCTCCTTGTCCTGTTGCTACACTTCCTCGTAAACAGTCCCTGTCCAGCTCTTCTGTAGGCTCCCTTCAGATATCGATAGGCTGTTATAAGGTCTCCCTGGAGCCTTCTCTTCACCAGGATGAACAACCCCAACTCTCTCAGCCTGTCTTCATTGGAGAGGTGCTCCATCCCTCTGATCATCCTCATGGCCCTTCGTTAGACCTGTTCCAACAGGTCCATGTCTCTCTATCCCACCGTCCATGTCACCAACAAAGATGTTAAATAGTACTGGTCCCAGTACAGACCCCTGAGGAACACCACTCATTACTGGCTGCCACTTGGACATTGAGCCACTCACTGCAACCCTTTGATTGTGGCCATCCAGCCAGTTCCTTATCCATTGAGTGGACCATCCACTGAATCCATGGCTTTCCAATTTTGAGACCAGTATGTCATGGGGGACAGTGTCAAATGCTTTGCATAAATCCAGGGAGATGACGTCAGTTGCTCTGCCCTTGTCCACCAAGTCTGTGGCAGTATCGTAAAAGGCCACCAAATTTGTTAGGCACAATTTGCCCTTGGTGAGGCCATGCTGGCTGTCTCCAATCACCTCTTTATTTTCCATGTGCCTCAGCAAAGATTCCAGGAGGATCTGCTCCATGATCTTGCCAGGCACAGAGGTGAGACTGACTGGCTTGTAGTTCCCCAGGTCTTCTTGTGGGAACTTTGCCAGATTGCCAAGATTTCTCAAATATGATGTAAAGTGGCTTAGCAACTTAGTCCGCCAGCTCCCTCAGGACCCGTGGATGGATTTCAAAAGGTCCCATGGATTTATGCACCTTCAGGTTCCTTAAGGGGTCTCGAACCTCGTTTTCTGGTACTGTGGACAGTTCTTCATTCTCAGAGCCCTTGTTTTTGCTTTCCATGACATGGGCAGTGTGGTTTGAGCCCTTGCTGGTGAAGACTGACGCAAAGAAGCTGTTCAGTAGCTCATCCTTATCCATATCCTGGGTGGCCAGGTCTCCCATTTCCTTCTGGAGGGGACCCACAGCTTCCTTTGTCTTGCCTTTATCCCTGATATATCTATAGAAGTTCTTTTTATTATCTTTCACATCCCTGGCTAGATTTAGTTCTGCCTGGGCCATTGCTTGCTTGATCTCATTTCTGGCCACTCGGACAGTCTCTGTATTCTGTCGAGTCTACTCTTCCCTGCTTCCACCCTCTATAGGCCTCCTTTTTGGGCCTGACTTTGTCCAGCAGTTCCTTGCTCTTCCACTCAGGCCTGGTGGCTATTTTGCATGATTTCTTTTTTGGGATGCACCTCTCCTGAGCTTGGAGGAGGTGATCCTTGAAAACCAACCAGCTTTCTTGGGCCCCTGTCCTGTCCAGTTCTTTTTCCTACTCTACCTTGCCAATCTCTCAGGAGATCAAAGTCCACTCTTCTGATGTCCAGGGTAGCCAGCTTGCTGCACACCCTCCTTGCTGCCCTATGAATCTTGAATTCTATTCATGATCACTACAGCTGAGGCTACCCTTTGTCTTGACATTCCTGACCAGACCCTCCTTGTTGGTAAGGACAAGGTCCAGCATGGCTTCTTTCCTCATTGGTCCCTCAATCATTTGAAGAAGAAAGTTGTCATCAATGCTTTCCAAGAACGTCCTGGATTTCTTGTGCTCTGCTGTGTTGTCCTTCCAACAGATATCAGGGTGCCTGAAGTCCCCCATGAGGACCAGCGTGTGTGAGCGCAATGCTGCCCCTATCTGTTTATAGAGGGTTGCATCCTCGCTGTCACTGATCTGGTGGTCTGTAGCAGACTCCTATTATAAGATCACCTACCCCTGTGCTCCCTTTAATCATGACTCATAGCTCTCTGTCATGTCTTCATCCATCCCCAGGTGAAGCTCCACACATTTCAGCTGATCCTTGACATAGAGGGCAACACCCCCATCCTGTCCTTCCTGAAGAGTCTGTAACCACCCATTCCAACACTCCAGTCATAAGAGCCATCCCATCGTGTCTCGGTAATGCCAATAAGATCCTAGCTCAGGAGGCATACACGCATCTCTAACTCCTCTTGTTTGTTCTCCATGTTGTGTGCATTTGTGTAAAGGTACTTTGGCGGGGTGCCCAAAGGGGCTGACTTATTAGCTGAGATGGCAGGTTGAAGGCTCTCCTTAGGCTTATTTCTGCTCAATCTGTGTTTAACCCGCTCCCCCTTCGAGCCCAGTTTAAATCCCTTTCAACAAGCCCCGCCAACTCACTTGCCAGTATCTTTCTCCCCCTCTGAAACAGGTGTGCTCCGTCTGTTGCTAGCACACCTGGTGCCATATAAAGTTCCCCGAGATCAAAAAGCCCAAAATTTCATTGGTGGCACCAGTTTCTGAGCCAGTTGTTAATTGTGCATGCCTTTTTATGTCTTTCAGTATTCCTACCTGCAACTAAGGCTATTAATGAAAAAATTAGCTGTGGTCCTGATCCCTCAACCAGTTTCCCCAGTGTTGTAAAGTCCTTTTTGATGGTTTTCAAATTTCCAGTATTGACCTTGTCGCTTCCCACCTGCATAACCGCTAAGGGATAGTAGTTTCAGAGGGCTGTACCAGATTCTACAACCTTCTGGTTACATCTCTGACCCGGGCCCCAGGGAGGCAGCAGACTTCCCTGTGGGAAGGATCTGGCTGACATATGGGGCCATCTGTTCCCTTCAGAAGGGAGTCACCAATTACAATTACCCTCCTCTGTTTTTTTTTAGGGTAGAGGTTCTGATGCGAGTGGAGGACTGATTTGCTTTAGGCAACCCCCCAGATGGTGTTTCTTCTGCCCTCTCACTTGCCCCACCCTCACCATCCAGTGCCCCATACTTGTTTTGCAAGGGTAAATCGAAAGGTGCGAGGGGCTGTGAAGGGTTTCCCTTGCCTCTTCCAACAGGCATCTGTATCCATTCCTCCTTGTTCTTTGGGTCACCTCCCTCTGCTACAGGGGTCTGCAGAGCCTGGTACCACTCACTTAACTCCCTTTCACAATCCCTTATCAACCTTAGTCTATTCACTTCTTCCTTCAGTTTGGACACCATGTTAACCAGATCATTGATCTGCTCACACCTAACACAGGTGTTGTCTCTACCATCCTTTGTGTTACAAAGAAGCTTTTCAAAAGTGTAAATTTTTAGTATGCATATGTGTCTCTCTATGTAAGGTTTTGCATTGCTTTTCATTTGACACTGTCCCCTGCTTGCTCATAATGAATATAATCACACCATGACCATCACTGATCTTTAGTCAATCCTGTCTCCTCATTCAGTGAATAATTCAAGTGGTAAGGTGTAGTATCTCTTGAGATATTATTAAAGCAGGAAGGCTCACAAAAGAAAAGCTAATAAAAGAGAACATTTGGAAGAAAAAAACCTAGAATTATACTTAATTGTGTCATAGACTTTCAGCTTAATTGCAGCTTTAGTTGATACCATTAAATGAAATTATCTGAGATGTTCAAAAGGATTTCTAATTATCTATAAATATGACCACTCTTCTAAGAACTCTTTTATAAACACATATATATAATATGATACATATACATATGAAATTTATTAGGATAAGAATAAAAAACCAAACTTTTCAAAAGGAAATTTTCCTTATAGTACATGTGTTCCATAATTTCAAGTATTGGGAACAACAAACTAAGAGAGGTTTTAGTATACGAAAATTGGCCGCTGTAAATAATTGAGTATCTCTGCAAGATAAATGTGTCTTTTTACTAGATGATGAAAAGGTTTCTTTCTGTGTACCACAGAATGATCTGTGACTGTAGTTTAGAGACCATGTACAGGCAAAAATTATTGTGCAGTAGTTCCAAGAGTATGGAAATCTCCAAATCTTGAAAGTATTTTCAGTTTTCAGAGGTCTATACATGGCCTAAAATCTGAAGATACTTCTCTGTTGATACTTGCTAATCATGCAGGTCAACCAAAAACAATCCCAAAAGGTGGAGACTGTGTTAAAACTGAATAAATGCCTAGCCCATATTACAATATACTCTGAGACAAAGTTTGAGGTAATAAATAACTCCTGTACAGGAGGAAAGATGGGAAAACTCTAGAACTCTCTTAACACAGCAATTTTGACTGGGAAAGCAAGGCTTGAGCTCTATGTTTTGATTATTTTAAAAAAAAAAAGTCACGGTATAGAAAATAATGTTTTCTCATAACACGATACAAGGAAACAGCTCTGCAAACACTTAGGTTTTAATAGCAGTTTTTCTGGCACAATGCCAATGCCTTGATTTTGGTTTAGCACGTAAAACAAGCATGGATAAAAAAAAAGAGGAAGGCTAGGATTTGTGAATCCTTTTACTATGGTTTTATGAAGTGCTTTGTTTACTTTGAAGCTGATAGTGCAGAGATCACCTCTTACTTTATAACACTGAATCCCATGAATAATCTGAATACATACTTACCAACTTTCATGTGTCCCTTGGCAGATTATACCCAGACAATTTAAGTACATCAGATGGAAAAATTCACATGAACTGGAAAGGAAAATGGTTTGCTTATCTGCAAAAATAAAAGCTACTTTACACACTGATTTCTTTTACGGGTCCTATCTGTAACTCAGGCTTTGCAGCAATGAAAACTGGCAACCTTTTCTGCCAGTTAGGTGGTAAACTGTAAGAATCTATAGTCTCCCTGGTATTTTCTTTTTCTTCTTTTTTTTTTTTTTTTTTTTTAATTCACTCTTTATTCCTTAGCTGTGTTCAGCCTCTCAACAGTGAGCTTGACAAGGCAGTAAAGCCACTGCTCAGAGTCACTCAATGTAGTATATGCAGTTTAAAATTAAAATGCCAGAAAGGTAAAATAAATTACAGTTTGTTGTACGTAGGAGACTAATTTTACAGGGTTTTTTTACAGATTTTTTTACAGAAATTTTACAGTTCCTGAATCATTTTTTGCTCTCTCCTTATGTGCCAATGATGCAACCTGTGCTGACAGACTTGCATGTTTTTATGCAACTCTGCCATGTAGATACTTTAAATATTTAATATGAATTTGGAATAGCTGAATTTGATAATATTTCAAAACCAACACCCTTGCAAAAGCCAGACTTCTATTATCTCAATGGAAAGCTTAAAGATTCCATTACTTGTTAAGAGAAATTCAGTTTTCACCATTAATCTACCAGTAAAAATATGGAAAAGGTAATGTTCATTATGCACTGGCAGTTGTGTTGTGGAAGTTTTCCATTTCTAAAACGATAAAAGACACTTTAAAAATGAATTTATGATCTCCTGAGAGGCACTGTCTTATGCTAAGGAACATGAGGAGACAGTACAGACAGTTAAGGAACATAAAATCTGTATCTCATAAAAAACACATCAGTGGACTTAGTCATATCATGTCTTTCTATTCATACTAAGACATTATTTTATTGACAATAAAATGCATTATTTTAGTATGACCTTGTAGAAAGAAACAAATGTTTTGTTCCAATGGAAAACTGCTCCTGAAGTTCTTTTCTAAAATCGGGCTTTGAAACAATTTAAAATACAATTAAAATTAATACATGATACTTCAGTTTCAATTTCTATATTGGATCTCTTATTTTTGAGAAATACTTAGAAAAAATAACACAGGTACTACAGCATAACAGTAACCTGAAAGTGGTCCCCTGTTCCAAATAAATTAATTACAAATCTTTGTATTACAAAAAATTACATTTTTTTTTGTATTTATGATGCACAAAAAGAAATTATTATTGTCTATTGAAGGAGTTCATTCATTTATTTTCCTATATATGAAGGAAATTAAATGAGCCAACAAAATGTCTTTGCTGCAAAGAAGGATAACGGTGCCTTGGGAGGCATAAGGCAAAGCATTGCCAGCAGGTCAGAGGGGGGGTGATCTTTCTCATCTACTCAGCATTGGTAAGGCCACACCTGGACTGCTGGGTCCAGTTCTGGGCTCTCCAGCTTAAGAGAGACAGAGGTAGTACAGAAAGTCCCGTAAAGGGTCACACAAATGATTACGGGACTTGATTGTCTCTCATACAAGGAAATGCTGAGAAAGCTGGGACTGTTCCACCTAGAGAAGAGAGGGATCTGGGAGAAGCTTATCCAGGTACTGAAGTACCTGAAGGGAAGGTGCAAAGAAGAGGGAGCCAGGCTCTTCTCAGTGGTGCCCAGGGACCGAACAGGGGCAATGGGCACAGACTGAAACACAGGAGGTTCCTTCTGTTTCCATCAGGAAACACTTTTTCACTGTGAGAGTGACTGAGCATTGGCACAGGTTGGCCAGGTTGATTGTGGAGTTTCCATCCTTGGAGATATTTAAAAGCCATCTGGACATGGTCCTGAGCACCTGCTTGAGTGGGGGAAGTTGGACAGGATAACCTCCAAGATGCCCCTTGCAACCTCAACCATTCTCTGATTCTGTGAGATACTTCATGGAATAACTAACTGTAATGAGCATGCTACTTTTTGTTTATTCTGCTGCCTTCTTTAGTCATGCATGTATATGACCAGGAAAATGACTGCAAACTGGCTTGAGATTTTGGGCAGATGTTAGTATCAACATTACAATCTATTAACATCTGCTATAAGTCATTCATGTATATTCAAGTTTATGTTTTATTTGTATGTGTTTTAAAAATCTTGTAACAGGAGACACATGCAAAACCAAACACTACCTTTATATTTAAGATAAGTGGCTTATCTGTTACCGTTCAGATAAAAAAAATAATAATAAAAAAAGCGCGTCAAACTCAAGTAAGCAATGTATCAACTCCTGGGTATTGTTACTTACCCCTGTGATTAGATTTATTATTAGATTTATTATGAAAAAGAAAAAAGTGCTGCTGGGACTTCTGAAGGTTGTTGATTCTTCCACTAAAAAAGTGTGCTGGTAAGAAAGTTTCTGCAGAGTAGAGGTAGAATGTAATGGCCAACAGTATATATGCCAGTGTTTTCCATGGTTCCAAGTTCATAGCCCAAACTGACTTACACTGCTGACAGCAACTGAAATCCTAGGCTATCACCCTTACCAAGCACTAAACTGGTAAGTAATTGGGCACATTATAGCTGTCACAAAATTTTCAGAAAGTAACTGATTTTTTTTTTTCTGGCATAAGACCAGAAACCCATGTTTGAATCTAAAAAATATATTAAAATTGAATTCTTGTTTTCTGGCCAGCCTTAGTTGCTGGAACACTGAAGGCTTTAAAAGCTTATCACCTACACTTTGTATTGCACCCAGGAGCTCTAATTTTCATTTCAAAGGAATTTTTCTTGTCAAGAGTACCAAAGGTCTCAAAAACCCCTAGGGAAAATTCTTACTCACCATTATTCACTGATTGCCTAGCCTGACTTTAGAAAATTTCTGTTCTTCTGTGATAATGAACTAAACTTTTTTGCTAAAGGTGTTGCGAGGACTATGAGTAGCAAAATATGTTAGGTAAGAATATTTTTGAATACTGAAACTGAGGCAGGTTACACAGGGTGCTAAACACTAACATTTTAACACGAGGTACCTCCTTCATTTTTTGATTCAGAAACATAAGCAGGGCAGCCATTTTATACCATTATATAAGGCATACCAATTATCAGAGTTGATACGCATAAAATCTAAGATTACAATTTATCAAAGTTCTCAAATTGTTGTCCATAATAGGACTACGAGTAAGAAGCTTCAGAGGTTTTTTATAAACAGAAGTCAAATACAGATGAAGAAAAACAAGTGATAAAACATGACAATTAGAATATGCCTTGTTAGTTTGTCATATGATTATACCCTTTTTATTTGTGTTTGCTAATTGCGTTTGGAAGGAAAGCATAAGAATGCAGGAGCATGGAATATGATTAATTTAATAAGATTGTGGAGGATAAATAATCTAAATTGGTTAATAAGGAAAAAAATAGTTCTCTAGAATTTGTCAGTTATCTCCAACAACAGAAATGTATCCCAAATGTATTCATGTGAGAAATCCAAATCTACCAAATGCAAGTTATGGCCAGAAAAATAGCTGAATTTTATTAACTGAAAAGGTAACAATAATTTTGGCAAATGGTTCCTTAAATTTTCATGTCTGCTTCTAAGCTGCTTTTAGTAAACAAGAAAAATGAGACTACATTGTGTAGGAAGACATATGCTGATTATATATTTTTTACATGGTATAGTTTAAATTGAAACTAGAGTGGCTTCTCTGAGTTAGCAATGCCTTTAGTTTATCATAGAATCATAGAATGATTATGGTTGGAGAAGACCCTTGGGATCACCAAGTCCAACCATCTACCCTACTCTACAAAGTTCTCCCCTACACCATATCCCCCAACACCACATCCAAACGAGTCTTAAACATCCAGGGATGGTGACTCATCCACCTCCTTAGGCAGCCTATTCCAATGCCCAACCACTCTTTCTGTGAAAGATTTTTTCCTAATGCTCAGTCTAAACCTACCCTGTTGGAGCTTGAAGCCATTCCCTCTCATTCTGTCACTAATTAACTGCAAGAAGAGACCAGCACCAACCTCTCTACAGGGTCCTTTCAAGTAGTTGTAGAGAGTGATGAGGTCTCCCTTCAGTCTCCTCTTCTTCAAACTAAACAGTCCCAGCTCCTTCAACCACTCTTCATAAGATTTATGCTCCAGACCCTTCACCAGCTTCGTTGCCCTCCTCTGCACTCGCTCCAGCACCTCGATATCTCTCTTGTATTGAGGTGTCCAGAACTGGACACAATACTCAAGGTGTGGCCTCACCAGTGTTCAGTACAGGGAAACAATCACATCCTTACTTCTGCTGGTCACACTATTTCTATTACAAGCCAGGATGCCATTGGTTTTCTTGGCCACCTGGGCACACTGCCGGCTCATATTCAGCCACTTGTCAACTAGAACCCCCAGGTCTTTTTCTGCCAGACAGCTTTCCAACCACACTTCCCCAACTCTGTAGCGATGCATGGGGTTATTGTGGCCCAAGTGCAGGATCCAGGAGCTGGTCTTGTGGAGCTTCCCTATCCTCATGTGAATCAACACTCCTGCTAAACTTGGTGTGATCTGTGAACTGGCTGATGATACACTCTATATCCTTATCAAGATCGTCAATAAAGATGTTAAACAGAAATGTGTTAAACAGTGTTAAACAACATCCAAATTGCAGAACAGTGTCAAACTGCATCCAACTTGCAGCAATTTAGTTAAAATATCCATTGAGTTCAGTGTGAACATTTTTAAAGCCTGGTATTCCTTTGTGAAGGGAAAGGATATTTTGAGCAGAGATGAGGTGACTTGCTACAGCAGTCTCTTTGCCATTCATTATACATGCCAACACTGCTGCTGTAAGTAAATAAAGGATTTCAATCTACAGTGGTTTTGTCTGATTTTATAACTGCTGAAAATATAAACAATATAATTCAATTAATTAAAAATTCAATTTCTAATTACTTATCTAAATATATCTTTTAAATTATATTTCAATTTCTTGTAGTCACTTGTTTTCTTGGGAGGAACTACCTTTGTTAGACAATTCTTTTACTGGTATGAAAACTGTTACAGACTATCTGTCTCACGGTTCCTGTGTCCTGGGTGGAAAACGGGACTGGTTTTGCTTGTTACTTCCTTGTCAGGTCATTGTCTTAACAATGACTGTTTCATTTGAAATCCTAGATACAGGTTCAAATGTTTCTAGAAATCTGTCCCAACTGCAGGAGTTATAGTCTAACAAAGGACTAGATGTATGAGGCCAGTTAATGACAGCTGCTTTTACCAGGAGTGAAATGTGTACTGTCTTTTCTGTATTACATTTGTCCCATTATAGTATAAATAATATACATATGCTCATGTTTATACAATACCATTTTGTCTTGTAATTCTCTTGCTAAAACATTGGTGAAAGGAGATGAAATTCTATGAAATTTGCTGTTATTGCAGATACGTATTTATAAAATTGTAAAATAGACACCTTGAGTGGAACACTTTTGCCTGTGTGACTGCCCAGGATTGCACCAGGCAGAAAGTACTTATGAAAAGAAAATAAATCAATGAGATTTGATAATGAACTAAAATCTAACATTAATTTTTTTGGGTTGAGTTTGTCTTTCTTTGGTCAAAATAACCACCTGAGGGAAAGAGTGGCTCAGTGGACAAGTGTTTCTGCACTTGTGTTATCCTTTGTCTCAATATTAAGAAGAGAAGAGATGGGAACTTTTTTAGGCAAGTGGTATTGCAGCACCCCTGAAACAAGATAGAAGGTAAAATTTTATTTTTAAAACTGTTTTATTAGATACTGAATAACGCAATCCTGGGAACAGGCAGATATCAATATAATTTAATCTTTTGCTGGATATATAGGAAAAAATAAGGAAAGAGTAAGGACTGGAATCAAAATTTTGAAGTATGGGGTACCCAAGACTTACTTTAAAAAGCAATGAATTTACAAACACTGTAGAGAATTTTCAGTAGCTAGTTATATTTGGAAGAATATTCATTTATTCATCATACTGTTTAAAAATGATCACAGTAATAGCAACTACATAAATGCCTAAGCCTATTGGTTTTATTTATGTTCAGTCGAAACATATCATTTAACTTCTGTGTTATGATTTTGCATTTGTTTCATCTGCATTTATAGGCATTGTTCATGTACTTCAAAGTACGTGTCTATGCATTTGCCCAACGGCACCCAGACCACCCAAATGGAACCAGCAGGTATAACACAGGACCCGTGGTAGCCCTGAACACTTGCAAAATAATGACAAGAGATCAGGCAGGATAGCATAGAACAGCCTAACATGCTTTAGGCAACTAAATGCTTTCTTTGGTCTTATACTGTAAAAACCGTAGAATAAGTGATCAAAAAAATGAAGAAACAGTACTCTACAAACTCCCCTGAACAAATACGTCTGTTTTAGAATGTTTATGGTCCAAATTAAAAAAAGCCATTGCCTTGCATGATAGCTATGTAAGGCAGCTGAACTGTAACACTGGTATGTAGTAAATGTGGAAGTTGTTCTGAGACCAAGAAATTCACAACTAACTGTCACACAAATAGAACTGGTTTCATAGTTACCATTCCATGTTTTTCAGGGGAAATTTTTTAGGGACATTTTTAGGTTTAGGTCAGACTAACAACATTTTTAAAATAAGCAACAGTTTTGAGATTCTTCAAGGATTTAGTTAAAAAAAACGTAATTCCTCATGCACTATGGTGTGTGAAAGAAGTAGGATAAAGATGGTTAGATGATAGGGTGAAAACAGCCAAGTGAAAAACAGTTGAATGCTGTTTCACACAGTACTCATAGAGAAGATATCCCTACCAGATTCTCTAGCCAGAGAGCATAGTATATTTAGGAGGCTATTTACAGAGGTGAAAGGAGGAGGGATAAAAGCATTAAAAGTGTGTTGCCTGTACTTGAGGTTTAACTTCAAAATCAGCAGAATTTGTATGACCTTGATCATAATGATCAAGGGTTCCTAAAATAGAATAAATAACATGTAATGTTCATGGCCTTATGGAAATGAATAATTGCTGATATGAATCAAGAATTCATAGAAATAAAAAGTCAAGAAGAAAAGCAACAGTGAGATGAATGCACATTAATTTTAATTCCAAAAGAGCTATAACCAAAACAAGTATTTAGGCTGCATGGTAAAAAACTAGCAAAAACTATTTAATGAAAAAAAGCTGAGTAACTTTAATATGGTCTTTTACTATGCAACTGTGATTGAAGCCTGGTATTCCTTTGTTTATTCCAATAAACCTTTACAATAGAATAGGGCTTACAAGGAGATGGGCAAAGGCAATGTGCCCATGAAACTCAGGGAATAATTCATAGTGGTTGCAAAGACTCTTTCAGCACAATGGAGACCAGAGAGTGGCTTCTGTAATCATCTATCAGCAGCTGAGTGGATTGACTGGTGTTGTAAATGTTTCTCCATGAGTTCACTTAAAAATTGTGATAGTCTCCCTTGGTTAGCCAGACTAGCATGGAGGCAGGGCAGTGAATACATGGCTCAGATCAACATATAAAAACTAGGTAAGCAGCAAAAGGATTTCAACAGGAGCAATAGGGTTGAGATGACTTCACCCTAGAATTGGATTCTATTCTTTCCCAGTGACTGGGGACATGTGATAACACAATGGTGAGGATGTTACAGGTAATGGGACTGGTAATGGGAATCACATTGGTAGTGTAACTGAACTGTGAAATTATTATATTTTTTCCAAGTAATTTACATTAGTATTTGTTTTCAGTATATTTTATGTCATGTTCCTAAATCTGAAATCCCATGGAACATCAGCTATCTTTAAATAAGTAATTTGATATTAAGTATTATACCCTCACATGTGGAATATATTAAAAAACTGTCCAGAGAGTACTCTGGACACTATCTAGTATAAGTAAACCTATGTGATGTCATAATGTCTTTCAAATCTCTGACTCTTTTATAAGATCAAATATGATACGATAATTATTGTCTAAGAAAATATAATTTTAAAATAAATCATATTTTAATCTATTTTGAAGCTTCAAGGCAGTTTTTGTGGTGGTTTTTTTCCCTATATTTGTCTTCTTTTTAAAGGTACTTCAGAACTTGTCTAATTAGAAGAAAATCCAGTATAATGATTATTATTTTGATAGTTTTGTCCACTATGTTATAACTTATGCTCTAACTAAATATTCTAAATGTAGTTTGGGAACTTGTCTCAGAGTGAACCACATTTGTACTAAAAAAATGTTTTTAAAATAAAATAGATATGTAGAAATCCAGCTTGATTTTTTTCACTAGCTTGAGAAACAATAACTTGTTTTGGAAAATGTGGGTTGTATATGAGAAATGACATGAGAAATTAACATAAAATCAACATCAAAAATTAAGTGGAAGCCAAGACATATTGTTGTCTTACTGCATTGATTAGTTTACCATTCATCTGATTCCAATATCTATTGATCTGAGTTGTGTCTTCTGTCTACAAATTAAAATGCACAGAATTTGGATAAGAAAATTGATTTAAATGAAAGCTTATTAGAACATATAGGAGGAGAAAATGTAAAGTGTTTTTTAAAAAAAATTCTTTCAATATTTTTATTAAACATACACCCACAGAACTAGCATAACCATGTTTGATTATCATCTGCTTATCTCTCTCCTTCTCATCCCAGGCTTAAATATCTAAAGCTATGAGTCTGTTATTTGTGTGCAGAGGAAATTATTTTTCTTTTTTGAAATGTTGAAACTTTTGCAGCAATGGCAGTCACATAACTAACCAAGAGGTTATCAATAGAGATGGGAAGGAGTTCTCTCCTGCTATCAAACCTCTAAAAATATTAAAGTTTAGATTATTTTCAGTTGGAGTTGATTGTCACAGATATCAAATTTAGAAGCAGTACATTAATACTAGGATATGGTTAAAAAAGTGTCATTTCTGTTTTCTGCATCAACTATGCCCTAGGGAGAAATATGAAATTGAGAGTCTGCCCTGGGATCACTGGATAAGAATATCTGCAAGTCCTATATGTTCATCTTCTGCAGACAGCTGTGGAGGCTACAGGCAGCATGTAGCACTGGAGGCTCTATTGTCTCCCTCCTCATACCACATCACACATTTGGGATCAGCCTGGAGAGGAAGGAAGATGGGGTGTACAAAAAGGGCATGTGGTTCTTTAAACAGTAACAACAATTCCTCAATTCATTATCTTCTTTCAATGCTAAGAGGCTTCACCATATACACCGCTGAACCCAGTCAGTTTTTATTTTTCTTTGTGTTCTGAAAAACACAATTTCTTTCAGAGAAATCTATTTTCTTTTTATTCACTTCTGTTATTTTATTCAGTATGTTTCATTTCTTCTCACCTTATTCTAACTCCGCCTCCTTTTCTGGATGCCATCTCTATTCAGTTTTGTGGCATGTGAGTCGCCTGTATTCAAAAAGTGAGAAAAATACCTAAGAAAAGGAACAGACTCAAAATATTCCTAAGTAATAACACTACCAACCTCAAACATCACAGCTGACCACTTGTATTTTGAGCAGGATTTTTTATTACTTTAGAGTAAGGAATGTATATGTTTTAATGTATATTATATTTTTTAACAGATAGTAATAAACAATTTTGTATCCCTCTCAACGCAAGATTTTCTACTTGCCCATTAATCAGCAAATGGGCTGGCTATAAAAGTAAATAACACCATTTAGAAATCAGTGGAGTAAAGTGAAAGCACGTGAGTGTGATTCATTTAAAAAGATAAATGGCATTTTTATAAAATTCTTTTGCACTACATGCATTTAAACTGGGTATTTCATTGACAATAAATAACAATAAAATAGTTCCTTTATTTTTGTCTGATGTATAATTTCGTTCTTTTATGAAGGATAAAAGGCAAGTAGATGGTATGAGGTACGTATTCAAAGAACAGAAATCTAAGGCATTGTGTCTTGGCTGGAAGAAGATGCAGTCTGAAAACTGAAACAATATAATTCCTTTAAAAGGTTGGAAATTCAGGGTTCTTGATTCCAGAGGACTTAGAGAAAAAAAAAATAGAAGAATATTACCTAGGATTACACAACATTTCCTGAGTTCATTCACTCTTAACAGGGACAAAATCTTGTCCTTGATTACAGAATGATTTGTGCAGATAAGCTATAACAGTTTTCCACAACTGAAAACAAATTTGACCACAAAAAATGTCCATGGAGTGCAGGATAGAACAAAATGCTAAGGTTTTGACACATATTTTGTCATGTGCAACACATTTTTTTCTAGTTAATCTGAAATATTTTTGTTAATTTTATCACTTTTTCATATTTGTTGTAAATTCTATTATGGAAATAAATTGTATTTCCTATTTAATCAAATTATATCTCTATTTATATCTTTGCAGAACTTGCCCTCATCTCAATTATTAGTAAGCTCTGAACAATCAACATAGAAGGCAGATATAAAAAAAAAAAAACTGATTTCTTCTGAGCAGATGAAAAAAGTGTGTCCAATTCCAAAGGAAATTTGATCAGATTCATAAACTTTGCATGTATTTATGATCTGCATTTATTTTCTACATTCATTTTTCTGTACTTCTTGGTTGTCAAAATGGACTATGCTTTGCCCATTAATCATATGAAAACATCCTAAAGTTTCCAGTCTATTTTTACTCAGGAGTTTTTAGGGTGTTTTTTTTACTTATCTACCCCCTCCCTCCCCCCCAACCCTAGTTTTCACATTAGGCTTTTACTTTCCCATATAATTTCACTTTGAATTTTTTTTTTTATGTGTCACATTTAGGAGAAGAAAATAGTGTGATTCCAAGTTAAATTAGTTTGTCTTACAAGAATGCATCAGGTTGTGTCAAAAAATGAATCAGTCTGAAATCAGAAAACAGTTATTGTAGAACCAAGAAGAATAATTGGAGGGATAAAGGTACCGATAATCTTAATTTTAAAAAAGCTTCAAATAACTTTTTGCTTACTCACTTTAAATTGTAGCAACAGTGCTGTTAGCAACTCTTAAAAGAGAAATGACTGTCTAATAGAGAGAGCAATTCCTACCAGTGAAGGATATTGTCCAGCGGACCGTGTGCAACCAACAGTAAGGCTGAACATGGGTTCTCAGTAGGCACACACACACGTATACAACATGTATATACATGGACAGCCACATACATTAACAGAGACAGACATGCTCAGCATGCACCCAAAAACACCACCAATGGCCTCACCCTTTTTGCCTCCCTGGTTCACCAGGATATGTTTTGTTATTGGCAAATTTATACAAATACATACAATGTGAATAACCTCCAGCAGCTGGGCTCAGATACTCGGTCCTTCCAGCAGCTACTCCTGAATCCCCACTCTCCTGGGTTACTGGCACTTGGGCACATGAACCCTTGAGGCTGCAGCTCCATGCCAGATGCTGGTGCAGACCTTTTACACACACCAGCAGGTACACAACTACATGGCTTTTAGTGAACATCCAGGCCTCACTGTCTCTCCTGTAGTTGAAGGTAACTGGTCCTGGTGCCTCCAGCAGTCAACCTCTGGTTGTCTTACTCACAAAGCAAGTTCATTTGCAAGAAATTCACAGATATATTATCTGGCCTAGGCTTAGGTTGACTGTGATACTTGGCTCTCAGGCCACTTATCTACACCCTGTTTGATATTTGCTAGCTATCACAAGCCAGTATACACACACTGTCTCCCTATGCTGCTGGCAACATAGATGTACACGCCTCTATAACCTGTGGCCCCTGTTAGTTGCTGGTGCTCAGATCCCCGTACACACATATGCACTCAGAGAATCTCTCATCCAGGAGAAAAAGTTAGAAATAAGGATTAATGAGAAGCCTGCTCCGATCAGGTGCAGGGCACGGCCAGACAACTGTACTGACCAGCTCTTGTTTATACATAACTGGCCTCTTTTATCCCTTATGCCTTTATTTTACCTGTACTTTTTCCTCCCCGATCTACCTTGAGTCTTCTGTTTCACCAAGGTTGCTTCTTTCCCTAAATATCTCATAACAAGTCTTGTGCAATTCTCCCTTGCGTCCTGAAATGGATCCCTTATCACATAGGCAGGGACACCATGAAATGCTCCTGGACCTGCCCTGCGGCATTATGGTGCCAGATGACCCCATCACACAGGGCTAGCACAGACAGGTCTTTGGCTTGGTCCAGCTTGCATCATGCCTCTGGGCTCATTAAACTTCCAATAATAAAGACTATATTTTACCTCAGTCATAAAACCATAAATTGTAAGTTTAAATTGAAGAATCCAAGTAATAGCTTTGCATCTTGTAGGGTTGCTTATCTTTAAAATAGACATGTGGTTAAATAACAGGATAAGATGGAGTTTCATATTGTGAACAAGTATCAGACTCCAGACAGACTGACTTAATTTCACTCTAAATTTCTTGGGTTTCAGACTGCATTTTCTCATTAAGACCTTTTAATCATAAAGCATACATCTAGGAAGCAAACAAGAAGGCTAGAGATAGGCAGGAGATAGATAGACAATATATAGTCTGGATGAGTTTGGTCATATGTGCAGATATGAGTTTCTGGGAGGATTGATACTCATATTGTGTAATTTTGGAAATTTTTGAAGAAAAGCTTTCATTGAAAAAGTACTGAAAGCTCTCATTCTCATCCAAGTTAAACTTGGTATGTACACATATATATGTAACCTGTGGGCTTCTCTCTATGTTCCATGATTTCTTGTAAATCCTTTCTCTCATTATGATGTTCTTAAAAAAAACAACAAAGCAAATGCAGGAAATCAAGGGATGGAACAGTTTAGTAAGGAAATAGGTATGTTATAAGCATCAGTTTATTCTAGATATTAGCTTAATAAATCATTTCGGACACTTTAATTTTTTTACCAAAAAACCTTCCATCCACTTCAACAAAAACTGCTAACACTTTTCAAAGAGTTACGTTCTTTGGTAAAAAGTCTGAATCCCTTTTGTAAGTAAATTCCAAACTTAATTAATAATTATACAAATGTTCTCTCAGTTACACATTCTAGTCACTTATTTATAATGCAAGTAGCTTTTAAATTAATACATTTAATTATGCTTCAGCTGGTGATGGATTATATATAAGTAGCAGATAAATGTCTCTCTTACAAAATGATGCAATTGTGCTGCATTCTTAGGATATGCATGTCCTTGAGTATTATCCACATTGATAGAAACTCTCAAACATCAGCTAAAAAAAAAAAAAGAAAATTCATTAAAATAATCAATATTTTGTTCTGTCCTTGGCAAAATGTAGCCATGTTTCAACTGAAACAGGAAGAATTTGTTTAGTTTTTGGCAATTTCATATTTCTTAATTATACTCTAAGGTTTTAAAGGGTTACCTAATTTCAGAGTAAAGGTACACATATTGCAAAGTATAACTTGTCTAGTTCAAATATATGGGGTAATTAACTACTGATTAAATTTTGTTCTGCAAATTTCACGTGGCTTTAAGGAGTCCTTAAAAATTCAGTGTTTGTCTCCACAAAACAGACCTCAAATACACATTGGTACAAACTCTAAAAGCTTTAGAGTTAAAAAAAAATAATTGCAGAAAGAGAAAACAAGAAAGATTAAGGAATTTATCATGTCTATGCATAGGAAGAAGGAAGAAGGAGGACTTTCTCAGGTGAAAATGACATCTGTGGACGTAAAGGGAGAAAAGAATCTTTAACTATTTATCCCAGTTTCAAAGTTTTCTATCACAGTGCTGGAAGCTCCTCCATCTAGTTTCTGTATACAGATTTTCTTTACCTATTAAATTAGCTTTATCTCAACCAATGAGTTTTCTCACTTTTACCCTTCTAATTCTCTCCCCCATTCCACTGAGAGAGTGAATGGCTGTGTGGGGCTCTGTTTCCAGCTGGGTTTAAACCACAAGAGTTGCACACAAATTGCAGGATTAAGTCTCATTCGGATGAAATTGGGACTTCAAAGTATATACAGCTTTACTATGGTAAAATCATACAGATGGTTTTCAAGGTGTTGCCACATTTTTATATGCTACTGAGTGATGGATTCTTACTTTCTATTTGTGAGCAAATGTTAGGCAGCTGTTTTTTGAATTGTTCTGTTTTCTACAAAATCATAAGCAATATTGAAGTGCCTGCCGGAGAGCTATATAACTATTCATAGAAGTATTTATTCTGTTCAATATAATACTTGTGTTCTGTATTTGCATGAATGTTTTTCAGTAGCATATCCATAGATAATAATTTCATTTAAAACCTCCCACTTATCTATAGCCTCCATTATTTTTATAACCAAAATAATTGTATACATGTTATCTTTTTCTTTTTCATAGATTTTTCTCTTAAAGTCCTTTGATAATAAGTAATTGAATGAAACATGGGTAATCAGAAAGAAGGTGATAGAAAAGCAGCCTATCAATATCTGAAGGGAGCCTACAGAAGAGCTGGAGAGGGACTGTTTACCAGGAAGTGCAGTGACAGGACAAGGGGCAATGGTTTTAAATTGGAAGAGGGGAGATTTACATTAGATATTAGGAAGAAATTCTTTACAATGAGGGTGGTGAGGCACTGGAACAGGTTGCCCAGGGAGGT